>CM073731.1:20000-1220000 GCA_037113605.1 Calophaca sinica
GGAATTATCTTCTTAGGATTTGTTTTGCATTAGGTTTTATCTTTTTATTTCCTTTATATATTTCTTTCCCAAATACGTTAGAAGTTAGTTTTTGAATTATTAATGAAAATCGAGAAGCTTTTCTCAAACCCTCTGTGTCAATTCCTCGGTATTCTTTGAATCAACGAGTTTTGATACTTTTGTTGTTTTTCCATCACGTACGCTGCATCAGATTGGTATCAGTAGTCAGTTCACTCCTACCCAATGCCACCAAGGAGACGTGGCGTTAATGCCAACCTGGACAACGTGCTTCAACGGGAAACGATTGCCCAATTGCAATCTCAGGTTGAACAGTTGATGCAGCAGATGGTTGCTCTTCAACATGCTCAATCAGAGTCAGAGCCTGACGAGTCTGTTCTTGATGACAACCCATTCGCGTCCGACCATCAATCCAATCGTCATTGGGAAAGTGGATTCCGAGTTGATATTCCTGAGTTCCATGGTGATCTCCAAGGGGATGATTTCCTAGATTAGCTCACCGCTGTGGAGGAAATTCTGGAGTTCAAGCAGGTACCAGATGATCGTCGAGTGTCTTTAGTTACCATGAGGCTCCGCTGAAGGGCCCAAGCATGGTGGCAACAGCTAAAGAAAAGACGAGCTTGTTCTGGAAAGGCAAAGATTACTTCTTAGGATAAGTTCACGAAGCATTTACGAGCTGCTTTTCTTCCATATAACTATGAGCGTGAATTGTACCAGCGATCGATTTTAACTCATTCACCAGGGCACGCGATCTGTTGATGATTACACAGCTAAATTCCATGCGTTACTTGCCCGCACGGACACTGCCGAATCACCGATTCAACTTGTCTCTAAGTATATTGGTGGCTTACGCGTGCAACTCCGCGATGTTATCAACATGTTCGATCCTATGACAGTATCTGAGGCTCATCAACGAGCTTTACAGGCTAAGAAACTATTGGCCCATCGCATGACACCCAACCCTATGAACAAGCCTACTACCCAACCACAGGCACATGCTGACACACAACCTCCTGCACCCACACACCCACTATAGGTGGAATTCGGTGCTTTAAATGTGGTGAGTTGGGCCATCGTCAAGCAGAATGTCGCACAGCAAAACCTACCAATCGAGGTCTATTAGCTGCTGATCCTGATGAAGATAGTGCCACTATTTTTGATGATGAGAGGTTGAGTCTAAGGACGATGGTGAAGATGAAATCGTTCCAGGTGATGTAGGTCCGCTGTTAATGCTACGTTGTACTTTCCTCAATTCCAACACACCTTCGAGGATGATTGGCGTCGCTCCTCTCTTTTCACCTCCATGTGCACAATTGCAGGCAAAGTTTGTCGTTTTATTATTGATTCTGAAAGTTGTGAAAACGTGTTATCAGAAGCTGCAGTACAAAAATTGGGTCTCACTACTGAAAAACATCCCAAACCTTATAAACTTGCCTGGCTAAATAAGAATACTGGCGTCACTGTGTTCCATCGTGTTTTTCCCTCTATCTCTATTGGGTCCACATACACTGATGAAATATTTTGTGATGCAGTCCCTATGGATGCTTGCCATCTGTTATTGGGCCGTCCTTGGCAGTTTGACCGCTCTACTATTCATGATGGTCGTGCAAACACTTATTCCTTCTTGTTTCATGGAAAAAAGATTGTGTTACTACTCAATAAGACTCACACTATTGGGAAAAGTATCACTCTTTTATCTCGGGCTCTTTTCGAAAAAGCTATAATAGAAACAGGACTTGTTTTTGTGCTCCTTTCTAAGCATATGGGTGTTGTTTCCAACTCTACCACTACCACTCCTTCTACTGTTCAACCATTGTTGGAGGAGTTCGCATATATTTTTCCGAAAACTCTACCCAATTAATACTTTACCTCCACTTCAAGACATTCAATATCAAATTGATCTGGCTTCGGGTGCGTCATTGCCTAACCGACCCCATTACCATATGAGCCCCAAAGAACATGAAGAAATTTGTCGTCAGGTAGAGGAGTTGTTGGCTAAAGGACATATTTGCAAGAGCCTTAGTCCTTGTGCTGTCCCAGCTTTATTAACTCCAAGGAAAGATGGTACATGGCGCATGTGTGTGGACAGTCATGCCATCAACAAGATCACAGTTCGTTATCGTTTTCCTATACCTCGGTTGGATGACCTACTGGATCAGCTAGCTGGTGCCACGACATTTAGTAAATTGGACCTGAAGAGTGGTTAGAATCAGATTCATATTCAACAAGGTGACGAATGGAAGACTGCCTTCAAAACGCGTGAAGAATTATATGAGTGGTTGGTGATGTCGTTTGGCCTCTCTAATGCTCCGAGCACATTTATGTGTGTCATGAATCAGGCATTGCACCCATTCATTGGTAAATATGTTGTTGTCTATTTTGACGATATACTTATTTATAGTGTCAATCCTGAGTTACATCTCCAACACTTGCGCGAAGTCTTACTGGTTTTATGCAGAGATAAGTTCTATGCTGCTCTAGGAAAATGTGCTTTTCTGACTGATACCATTCAATTTTTGGGGTATGTGGTTTCCAAGGATGGTCTTGCTGTTGATAGTTACAAAGTTGCTGCCATAGATCAATGGCCTCAACCCACCTCCATCACGGTTGTGCGCAGTTTTCATGGTTTGGCATCTTTTTATCGCTGTTTTATACCCAACTTCAGCAGCATTATGGCTCCCATCACTGATTGCATGAAGGGCACTAAGTTCACTTGGACAGCTGATGCCGAGGCTGCCTTCACTAAAATCAAACGGAAGTTGACTACTGCACCACTATTGGTACTTCCCGATTTCTCCCTACCATTTGAACTTCACTGTGATGCTTCCAAACAGGGTATCGATGCTGTTTTAAGCCAGTCTGGGAGACTAGTAGCCTATTACAGTGAGAAACTTTCCGGTGCCAAGCTTCGTTATAGCACTTATGATGTTGAATTTTATGCCATATTCCAAGCAGTCAAGCATTGGCGCCATTATCTCTTCCAACGAGAATTTGTTCTCTTTACTGATCATGATTCTCTTAAATATCTTGGTAGTCAAGATAAGCTCTCAGCTCGACACGCATCTTGGCATGCTTATTTAGAGCAACTCACTTTTGTTATCAAACATAAAGCTGGAATTTCCAATCGGGTGGCTGATGCCTTAAGTCGCTGTCATAATCTTCTTGTTGGGATGCGCATTACATTTGAACTTCACTGTGATGCTTCCAAACAGGGTACCGGTGCTGTTTTAAGCCAGTCTAGGAGACCAGTAGCCTATTACAGTGAGAAACTTTCCGGTGCCAAGCTTCGTTATAGCACTTATGATGTTGAATTCTATGCCATATTCCAAGCAGTCAAGCATTGGCGCCATTATCTCTTCCAATGAGAATTTGTTCTCTTTACTGATCATGATTCTCTTAAATATCTTGGTAGTCAAGATAAGCTCTCAGCCCGACACGCATCTTGGCATGCTTATTTGGAGCAATTCACTTTTGTTATCAAGCATAAAGCTGGAATTTCCAATCGGGTGGCTGATGCCTTAAGTCGCCGTCATAATCTTCTTGTTGAGATGCGCATTACAGTTCCTGGTTTTGATTCTTTTATGGTGCTATATCTTAGTGACCCCTTCTTTGCTGCAATTTTGCTTAAAATACAACATGGTGAGCGCACCGATTTTGTTCTCCAGGATGGTTTTCTTTTTCAGGGGCTCAAACTTTGCAACCCAGAGTGTAGTTTGCGCTTAAAAATCATCCAAGAATTGCACAATGAAGGCCATGTGGGTCGTGATCGCACACTGCAACTCGTTTCTAGTTCTTATGATTGGCCCACATTGCGCAAAGAAGTAGAACGTTTTGTGGAAAGGTGTCGTGTTTGTCAAACGGCAAAAGGTACATCTTCTAATGCTGGACTCTATATACCTCTTCCTATTCCTACTCAACCTTGGACTGATATTAGCATGGATTTTGTGCTTAGCCTTCCGCGTACTCAGCGAGGTAACGACTCTATCTTAGTTGTTGTTGAACGGTTCTCCAAAATGGTGCACTTCATTCCATGCAAATGCACCACTGATGTTGTTCAAGTGGCCCAACTTTTCTTTCGTGAGATCTATCATTTGCATGGTCTACCAGCTTCCATTGTTTCTAATCGTGACACTCGTTTCCTTAGCCATTTCTGGCGAAGTTTGTGGAGATCAGCTAACACTTCTCTCAACTTCAGTAGCGCTTACCATCTGCAAACCGATAGACAAACTGAAGTAGTAAATCGGTCACTTGGTAATTTACCGCGTAGTTTGGTTGGTGCTCATATCAAATCCTGGGATGTAAAGCTTTGTCAAGCTGAGTTTGCCCACAACCATGTGGTTAACCGCAGCACTGGTTACAGCCCTTTTAAGGTTATCTATGGGTCAGTTCCACGAGGACCTCTGGACCTGATAACTCTTCCTAGTAATGTTCGGACACATGCCACAGCTGAGGAGTTTATTGACTATCTTCTCGAGATACACCAGCAGACCATTTCGCAGTTAACTGCATCTACTGCCAAGTATAAATCTCAGGCTGACCAAAAACACAGATCTGTGGACTTTTCAATTGGTGACCTTGTTTGGGCTATACTCACCAAAGATCGTTTTCCAGCCCATGAATATAACAAGCTTGCTGCTCGCAAAATTGGTCCATTGGAGATTACTGAGAAAATCAACTAGAATGCTTATTGCTTACAACTTCCTAGTCACATCCACACCTCAGACGTTTTCGATGTGAAGCATCTCATCCCATTTTCAGGTGATAACCCTTCCGCTGGTGACCCCCCAGTCGATTCGAGGATGAATCTTTCTCATCCAGGGAAGAATGATGTCGTGCAAAGTGGCTAAACCAGGCCAACCAATAATATATTTTTTTTGTTTTATTTTTGTTAAATCTTATCATTTGATTTGTTTCTCTTTTATTATTATCCTTTCTTTATTTTTAAGATCGTATCAGCTTGTTAGGATTTGACTTGCATTAGGAATTATCTTCTTCGGATTTGTTTTGCATTAGGTTTTATCATTTTACTTCTTTTATATATTTGTTTCCCAAATACGTTGGAAGTTAGTTTTTGAATTATTAATGAAAATCGAGAAGCTTTTCTCAAACCTTTGTGTCAATTCCTCGGTATTCTTTGAATCAACGAGTTTTGATACTTCTGTCGTTTTTCCATCACGTACGCTGCATCACCTACCTGAAAAGCAAAGTAGATATATTCGAAGGAGAAAAAGAAAGAAAACAGAACCATGGCCCACACCCAACTTCCTTCCTTGGCTAAAAAGATCTTTGAGTACTCTTTTAACACTGATTTCACTTGCCGTGTCAGTCCATCTATGTCTATTGTGACTTTGAGTTAGAACTCTTTCACGAATGGATCAATAGTCAAAATCAGAAATCTTCTGGCAGCAATAACACGGATAGCTTTAAACTTACATACCATTTCATCAACACAGCAAAAATGAACAGAGACGTGAAACTTGTTGTTCTGAACCCTGACACCAGGAGTTGATTTTGTTTTCTCAATCAATTATTGGTACATCTGGAAATTTACAAAAAAAAAAAAAAGGTTGACTAACCTTACTGAAAATTTATGTTCATAAGGTGCAAATGACTAACCTCATTTATCATGGAAATACCAATAAGTAGATGAAAATACCATAAAGTTCCTGAGAATGAGATTAAGTTGAAAAACATCATCGTTGTCGTTGTGTACCTAGATACAGAATGCCTCCCATTTTCATTGCACACATTCTCATGTAACAGATCACTAAAAAGTTGGTATGCTTCGGCCAAAATCTGCCAACATCATAATCTATATTACAATAACAATACCGAAGTTTTACGTGAGTTATATTACTCAGAGGCCACAAATGAATAAATAAATAGAAACATAAATTCTAAACCTGTGATACCGAGCTACTTGGAACTTCTCGGCAGTATGGTGGTCGTTTGGATTTATATCGGGATGAACTTGCTTTGCCTGTAGCAGTGGCAAGCTTCGCATTCAATAAATGAATGTTCAAATAACCTTGTGCCAATAATCCTTGCGAATTTGGTCTTTGGAAGCATAGGGAGGGACACCGAGGATATAGAAAAATGGAGGGGGGAAGAGAGAGAGATGAAGAGCGAAAAAAGAAAAAAGAAATACAGGGTTGGGGCTGGAGCCCCCTCTTTTCTTCCTTACAGAGACAGGCTTCTCAAGTGCAACCTCAGATGCTTCAACCCTGGTGTTTCAAAACTCTGGCCCTAAGATGTGGATGAAGCTTCGGGGGGGGGGGGGGGGGGGGGGAGAGAAAATTGAATCAATGCAAATTGATTTGAATATTGTCTAAACTAGTATGTAACTGGTGTCATGCATATTTTTATATTTTGTTCAAATAATATTTGGTTTAAAAAATAAAATATAACAAATATTTTGATAATAATTATTAATTTTTAGTGATATTATAAGGAACCCAACATACGATATGGGAAAAATGATGTCGGTAGAATAGAAAAATTTGATGTGAAAAATAAATTATTATATTTAATTGATTTTATTAATAAGAAAGGGACAATAATTTGTATAAAAATTATTATTAAATTTTATATTTCAACCTTGTACGGAGAATGTTCATCCTCGTGAATTAACTTAGTATATATTTAAGTGTAAATCACTCATTGCTTTCATGTTAAATTTTATTTTCACATGTAAGGTTTTATAGATTTAATTACTCTGCAGGTCTCTGAACTAAAAAATTTGTAATTGGGTCCCTGAACTATTCAACATTTTGTAATTGAGTCCCTGCATGTTAAGACATTTTAAATAACTTGTAATTAGGTCACTGAACTTTTAGATAATTTATAATTAGGTCCCTGCATTCAGGGACTCGATTACAAATTATTTAAAAGTTTAGGGACCTAATTACAAATTATTTAAAAGTTCAGAGACTTAATTACAAAAAAGGAGACGTAATTACAATTTATTAAAAAGTTTTGGGACCCAATTACAAACTTTTTTAGTTCAAGGACTTATATTTAGAAATTCCCAAATAGTTTAAGGACCTACGGGATAATTAAACATTTTATCTATAATTTATATATTGATCAACTTACAGATAGATATTAATCTTTTTTCGCGTAAAATATTGTGTTAATGTAATTTTCCCCATGTTTTCTTATAAAATGTTCATTTCCGTGTCTTATGCTTTATATACTATACTAAAAGAAAATTGAAATTTTCTTAAATTAATAATATTTAATAATATTTTTACAATATCTCGATAGGTTCATGCTATACATAGCATATACTTAAAAGAATATAATCATATAGCTAGTGTTTAGAAGAAGCAACATTCTTTTTGTCGAAAAAAAAGAAGCAACATTTTTTATATATTTAAATAAAAAATTACAACTAAGAGGCTTTCCATTTAGGGTTTGAAATCTTTCCACCGCTACATTTAATTTAATACAATTATAAATATTTTTTTCTTATAATTAAGATGTTAATATGGTTTTACATAAAATGTTCATTCCCATATATTAATTGTAATTTTTCCTATATACTTTCATATAAAATACTCATGGCTGTGTGTTATATTTATCCATAAATTCTACATTAATAGTTATATGTATATAGTAATGTGTAAAAGATAATTTAAATTTTATCAAATAAAAAAATCTTTAATAAATTAGTTGGTGAGAAGATTGTAAATAATACGGGTCAAAAAAATATTGTAAATAAAAAAAAAATATAACAATGAATTAAAATTATTAAAATTATAATAAAGTATAATTTTTTCTTAATAATTCATAAGTTAATGCAGTTTTACGTAAAAATTTATCATCGTGTTTTAAGTGTAGTTTCTCCTTATATACTATCATGCTACCGGTGGCGGAGCTAGCTAGGAGTTTAACTTAAGGGGGCGCCAAGAACTAAAAGCATGACTTAATAAAAAATTTAACTTTCCGCTTACATAACATATCAAATAAATTTAATATATAACTAAATATTTCTTATTGGCAGGACAAAATATTATATTATTAGTTTTTCGTACATAATATTTATCACATACTTAAAATATATTAACTGAAATAGACGCAGCTCAAGGTTTTTTTGAACATAAAAGTGAAGACGTGAGCATAAAAATGAAAGAGTATCTGAAGGCCTGTTGTTTTACGGGATTGGACCGATTATTCTGTAACTTTGTTATCTAGAGGGACTGGGCCTACTACTTGTTTTTTTAATACTGTTTAACCAATAAAGCTTAAGGCTTTAGGGGCCGAAGATAACTTTCATACATGTAGGTCTTAATAAAATTAAAAAAAAAATGGGGGTGACCATGGCACCACCCAGTCGCCCCCTGTATCCGCCAATGCAGGCTACGTTCTCGTGTATTATGTTTTATCTATAATTTGTATATTAATCAATTTGCTTGTATATATTAATGTGTACAAAAATTAAAAAAAATTAGATAAAATAAAATCTTCAATAAATCAGTCAGTTGAGAGGATAATAACATAAACATAAATTATTATAACAATGAATTTAAAAATTATTGATATCTTTTCCCTTTGTGTAACAAAAAATGATTTATACTATTATCAACAAAAAATGATTTATGAGTCAAAAGAAAAACAAAAAAATGTTGTACCAAAGAAAGAAAGAAAAACAAAAAAAGGATTTATAGTTTAAACTAATTAAATGTCTTATAAATAGTTTAAAATTTGACCACCCATTAAATATAATGAATTTAAGGCATTAGGTTACCACCATGTAATCAAAAGCATTTATGAATCGAATTAAAAGATATGAATCGGTTACATTTATTTGCTCTTGATCGTGAAATTAATAAAGGTTAGTGGAAAAATATTTATTTGTATTGATTTGTATTGATAATAAATTCCCGTTTGAATCAATTATAGGTACTGCTCTCTCCGAACTCAATTATAAGGGAAAAAAAATTCACGTATTTAGTCTAAAATATAAGCAATTTTAAAGAGGATACTAAGTAGTTAACATATTTTATATTTTGGACCAAATACATAGTTTTTTTTTTTTGCTTATAATCGAGTCTGGAGGGAGTACTATACAACAACCGATTCAATTTTCATTATTTAGCTAATTGTAATTAATCAGGCCATCAAAGTTAAAACCAACTTAATTGCATTGAAATTGACTTAAGTCAATCAGAATAAAAATAATGAAAGTAATAAATTACAGTCAACTTAATTGCAAGAACAAAAAAAAAATTACTGCAAAAATATCAACCTCTTACTTTTATCTGAACTTTTATTTTTGATAAATCTGAACTCTTGTTTGAGGACAAAAATACAGTTACAAACTATTTACCAAATAGAATATCAATTTCTCAAACTCACCTTTAAACAACAAACTCACGTCAAGTAAAAAAACAACAAACTCACGTGTGTGCGTGTGTGTTTCAAATTCAAATGTGTTTCCATTCCAAACATGCTATTAATCATTCCTTGGAATCAGTCAAACGTTGCTCAAGGACTAAAATGAACCAAAAAAGTGTAGAATTGTGATGTAAATAAACCAATACATTATTTTTACTTAAGCCACCCTTGTTCCCCCCCCCCCCCCTCCCAAAAACCAAAAAAAAATATTTTTTAGTATTTGATTTCCACAACTGCTTATGATTTGTCTACAGTGTCCCATAGCAGTATAGCTACCTTATTTAATTATTTGAATAAAAATTGTCCCTTTTTTGACAATTTATCATCAAAGACTTCCATTCTGAATAATCAAAACCAATTGAAGATGGTTATATAAAAAAACCAATTGAAGATGGCACGCTTACAGATTGGGAAAAAAATGTGAATTTGATTATCATACAGTTATGCACTTTTGAGGTGATTGTTTACGGCTTTGCCTTTGTCTTCCAACTTAATCGCTGGATATAATTGATATTTGATTCATATGCATGCAACTATTTGAACATAATTTTGCCTTTTTTGTGCTTTCTTCAGTTTTATTGAAGTTGGTTTTATTTTTAGCCTTAACAAAAGGTGAAGAAATTTTCCCTAGCTGGACCCACAACAGGAATCCAAACCCAGGCTTAATTATATATTGGTATCACTGCTTTCCACTTCTCTTTTACTTCATGGTTACATGTATCATTCCTCTCATTGCTCCTAAATTTTTACCATTTTATCACTGTTTGGTGTGTAGAAGCTGTTCAATTTCACATATTCACAAATATTATTTGTAGTATCTCCTAAAACTTGGTGTGAAAAATGAATAGTATATAAAGTACGCCTATTATACGGGTAAGACCTAAAAATTAATTAGAAAAAGCCACATTCATAAATTAGATCCTATTTTCACAGGATTCTTTCTGTTCATTAAACCTGATAGTGGAAAGTGCCAAAGAGGGCATAAACATATTGGCACCAGTTAGATTAGCAGATAGAGAAAGCAAGTTACCTAACAAAATCTCACCACATTGTAGTTTTTGTTAAGATTTAGTAGGAGCTGTTATAATGAGTCCATAGATCCAGATCCACTGAGTTCTAATCAACCCTATATCATAACCCAGTAGCTCCTTCACATGCACCCATCATTACATGTTGCATGTTGCAGCTAAGTGAATAAGTTCCCATACCATTTTGTTTAACATCTCCATTTTTTTTATCTTCACCAGCCTCTACAGATCAAGTCATGTTTATGAATGTCAGCTACTATTTTTTTGTTAGTGAAGAGTCGAAAAAATCCACCACCATAGACGAAGCATGTCAGTTTATAGTTAGGAACATGGCCTGCCAAAAATAAAAGTTCTACTATTGTGGATTAGAGCAGTAGCCATCGTTAAAAATTGGGTGTGCTTAGATTCGTGATAGGAATGCATGTTAAATGGAAATAAAAGCAATATGACTTACAATCACTTAAAAGCATCATGAGTGCATCTGCACCACATGAACTTAGACGGGATTGGGAAAAATATCATGAAATTATAGATATATGTTAAATTATATACTACGCATTTATAAATTCGCTAAAATTTTAAAAAGAAAAGGATTAAATGAGTTTGAGAACTGGTTGAGAGACGGTACAATAAAACAAAATAGACTTATAATAATTTGAGACAATAAAAAATATAATAGAACTTAGAATAGTTTGAGAGCATTTAAAAAGAAACCAACAAAATAGAATAAAAATCCATGGGAAAGTAAAAACAAAAACAAAAAATAGAGGACTTGACCAGTTGAGATGATCGATCGTGTTTTTAAATTTATAGATAGCTTCAAATTTGAAATTTCAAAATTTCCATTATGAATTATCATGTAATCGTACTAATTAAATGCATGAATCATCATGATTATGAGAATTGAAATGGCTATATGAGTAAATTTGAATGCATTTTATGATGTAAAACTAATATGGTAACACTTACTCTGCTACTAATAGCAACCTGACCGTAAATTTGAATATTTCAATCTCAGGAAAATATTAAACGCACAAGATTTAGGGGCAAGTTATAGGAGATCAAATATGGAAAATTTATGATCTGTATTTCTCCCACTAATAATAATCCCATACTATTTTTTTTATAATGAAAAATATAATGAGGAAAGTAGAAAAATGAATGAAACAGCTTCATTAGCTTGGAAGAAACAGATACAGAGTTACTTATACAAACCAATATTGGTAACTGCCAAATAACCACAGTTAACCAATTAACTAACCATAGCTAATAACACTAACTAACTAACAGCTATGAACTAATAACACTAACTAACTAACAGATGTGTACAGTCTCTAATACCCCCCCTCAAGCTTTAGGTTGGAAAATATTGATCAACCCAAGCTTGGAAATGAAGGAATCAAAAGCCTGTGGCAGCAACCCTTTAGTGAAGATGTCAGCTAGTTGGTCTTTTGTAGAAACAGGGAGAAGCTTCATGAGTACAGCCATGGATTTTTCTCGAACGATGTGGCAATCGATGTCAAGATGCTTGGTCCGTTCACGGAATACCGGGTTAGCGGCTATGTGGAGAGCACTTTGATTGTCACAAAAAAGTGTGGGAGTTCGAGTACAAGTAACTTGCAGATCTTTAAGAAGATAAGAAAGCCATTGTAATTCACATGTGGCTGAGGCTAATGCCCTATATTCTGCCTCAGAGGAGGATCTTGCAACTGTCACTTGTTTCTTAGATCGCCAACTGATGAGAGACTTTCCAATGAAGAAGCAGTAACCGGAAATAGATCTCCTAGTGTCAATACAAGCTCCCCAATCGGCATCACTAAAACCTTGCAAATGAATTTATGAATCACGGGGAAAAAATAATCCACGACCAGGGGAAGATTTTAAGTACCGCAGCACACGAGTAGCAGCCTTAAAATGAGCCTCAGTAGGATGTGACATAAACTGGCTGATCTGCTGAACTGAAAAAGTGATATCCGGTCGTGTATTGGTTAAGTAGATAAGTCTCCCTACCAACCCGCGATATGCTGCAGAATTTGTATAATCCGGACCAGCATCTTGATGAAGTCTGCATGATGAATCAGAAGGTGTGGATGCGGGTTTACAACCAGTAAAACCAGAATCTGTCAACAAATCAAGGCAATATTTCCTTTGACAAAGAGAGATGCATTTGGGTGAATGAGCAACCTCAAAGCCAAGGAAATATTTGAGAATCTCCAAATCCTTGATGCCAAAATAACTGTCCAGGGTAGATTTAATAGTAGAGAATTCATGAGAAGAATTGCCAACCAAAAGGACATCATCCACATAAATTGCTAGTGCAGTAAAACTGGAACCAGCAGATTTGATAAAGAGTGAATGATCAGAAAATGATTGCTTATAACCATGAGCAATTAGAATTGAAAGAAGTTTCTCATGCCATTGTCTAGATGCTTGTTTCAACCCATATAAGGACTTAACCAATTTGTAAACTTGGTTGGATTTAGTAGGCTTAAAACCAGGGGGAAGAACCATATAAACATCTTCTTTGAGGTCACCATGTAAAAAAGACATTATTAATATCTAATTGGTGAACCAACTAGTTATTAACATATGCTAAGGCAAGTAAAATCCGGACTCTGGTCATTTTGGTGACAGGGCTAAAGGTATCTAAGAAATCAAGACCTTCAATTTGATTATATCCTTTAGCTACCAACCTTGCCTTGTATCTTTCAATAGAACCATCTGCCCTTCTTTTAATTTTGTAAACCCACTTATTTCCAATTGGAACAACTCCATCAGGTAAGTCAACCAATTTCCATGTGTTACTCTGCTCAAGAGCTTTAATCTCAGCCTCCATAGCCCTGTTCCAACAATCAAACTTGCTAGCTTCCACAAAATTTGGAGGTTAAGTTATGGCCGAAAGGGATAAGGAAAAATTGCAATAAGCAGAAGAAAGATTAGAATAAGAAATAAAATCTGAAATGGGATAAGGTGTAGTACCTGATTGATGAGGCTTTACTGAAGATCAATTGCATACATAGTCTCCCAAGTATGAAGGTTTTTGTGTGACCCGAGAGGATCTTCTAGGAGGAGATGCAACTGTTGTAGAGGGCTGAACAGGTGCAGGTGAAGCAAAATTATGAAGTGCAGGAGATGCAGCTGTTGTAGAAGGCTGAACAGGTGCATGTGACACTACAACAAAAATCGCTTTAGGCAACGCCTAAAAACCGTGGCTGGAAGCAGAAAAACCGTGGCCAAAACCTTAGGCCACGGTTTTTTCGAGTAGGTGGCCGTTGCCAATTCGAATAGGCCACGGTTTTTTCACTTTAGCCCACGGAACATAAAAACCGTTGCCTGAATTATATAGAAAAGACCACGGTTTTTGTAAGCCGGTTTGAGGCCACGGTTTTCGTGTTCTGTTTAAGCCACGCTTCGATAACCATGGCCTATACGTTTAAGCCACGGTTTTTGTGAGCCGTTTTGAGGCCACAGTTTTTGTGTTCTTTTTACGCCACGCTTCAATAACCGTGGCTTATACTTTTAAGCCACGGTTGTATTAGCCAATTTGCGGCCACGGTTTTTGTGCTCTGTTTACACCACGCTTCAATAACCGTGGCCTATATGTTTAAGCCACTGTTTTATGATCCAATTTGCGACCACGGTTTTTGTGTTATATTAACGCAACGCCTAAATAACCACAGTTTTTAAGCAATACTTTTTTTCCAACTACGAGAGATTATTTAAACCATGATTTTTTATTAAGATTGTATAAAAAATCATAATTTTAAGCTTAAAAGTTATTTTTAGTTTTATATATATATATATATATATCACCATTATTTAACGTAATAAAAAATATTAAACAATATTTTTCAATAATTTTTAGTTTATACATAATACTAACGAAGGATAAACAAATTAGCAAATATAAGTTATATCATTTTATCATGTCAATTGTCAGAATTCAAAAAAAAAAACATAGATTCTTAAATTGAATCCAAAATATAAACTAGTAGGTGTCTTCTCTAATTAAAAAAAAAATCCAAAAAATAGTCTTTCATACTTGTAACATATTTAAATCCAAAATGTAGTCTTCCCCATGATACCAACATCACTCTTCAAAATCACCTTCAAGATCATCTTCGTTTCCAACCTGAAATATGAAAACAGTACGAAAATTACATATCCATTACTTTTCATGAACATTATAAACATAATAAATAGTCAGGCTTTTATTCATCAATGCATGGATATCAATCTTGTCACAGTATTTAGTTGGTGCTATAGAGGTGGATTTATATTCACAATTACTGAAAGGTAGATATATTACAGGGACCAAATGTATATTTTGCCCAACATTTAATGATCGAGGGCAGTGTAAGGAAAAATTGCTGAAAATCCAGTCCTAGCATAAATGGAATACCATACCTGAGAAGAAAACAAACAAGAGAAAAAAAAGATGAAGAGCTAACTCCAAACTTTCTCCACAAAAAGAACATCATGCATCTTGCAGACTAGAAATCACGTAGAATAAGTTAATCTGACTTGGTAGAGTCTCCAACAACAATTGGTTCCTAATTGGAGCACATAATAATATCTTTCAGATTTTAAAAGTGATATCTCACCTTAGTCAAACAACTACATATATAGACATTAGAAAAATGTTTGAATGTCTTTACACAAACTGCATTTGATGTCATATAAACACAAACTACATTTGGGTTCTATGCCATATTTACATGGTCATATTTGATGAAGCAAGGTTCAGGCACTATTTTGATCACACCATGGTCCTAATATTACATGCTGACATGGAAACATACTATGTTTATTAATGATATTTAGCATATTATAAATATCATATTGTACAAGATCATATACCTTTTCTTGAACAGGAGCATTGGTTGATGCCGACGAACGTGGTGCTGCACTATTGTCTCAATGTTGGTTTTCATAGGCGATGGTATATCCTCCCCATGGTTTACCCAAACTTCATAGCCTTCTAGAAAACCATTGGCTATTAAATGATTGTAAACCACTTTTCTTCTAACCCAAGAATCATTTCTACACTTAGCACAAGGACATAAAATCTCACGTCCTTAAGGTCTTCCTTTAGTGTAGGCAAAATTTAAAAATGACTTAACGCCCTTCTTATACTCTCTACTAAATCTTGGAAGTCCAATCCACTCTTTGTCCATGGCCTTTAATTGAAAACATAAAAAAGTATAACATATGGTAAGTGATTATATGTAGTATCTTATTCATTTGTTTAGTAAAAACAATTTATATAAACAACTTTAACCATTGCAGAGGCATATATTTCATAATTCATTTGCACACACAATATATATAATCACAATAGCATGCATGTCAAATATTTAACTAATCTAAAAACATGGTGAATCAGTCATTAATTAAATTCTTCTTTATAATATTGCCTCGTCCTATTTGTTAACAAGTAATGGGAGTAACAAAAGGATCTGAGAATTCTCAAAAGGGTAATATCACATGCATTTGGCTGAAGCCAACTTGAATCATAACAAAAAAAATGATCGGCACATAATAACCAGAGACACTAGATATATACAACAATAATTGATAGCTACAATACAAATGACATTTTCAAACAAAATACTGCAGCATAGAACTTTGAAGTTGACAATGCCATTATAGACATATCCAAATATCTCGATCGATTGCCAAAGTGAAACAAGTGAATATTAAAACATCCGAACGTGTAATTCAAGTATAAAAATTTAGGTTAACATAACATACCTCTGCCAAACTTCTCGGTCTCTTCAATCAAAGCGATCCAGAAGTAAAATCAAGAATTAGCTACAATATTCCACAATCGATCTTCCTCACAGACAATGCAAGCGCTAATGAGAATAAATGAATAGGGTAAAATAATAATAACAATTTAGAAGTTTAAACATAGAATCAGAAAAAAAAATCAAGGCAATATATACTAATTTAATTCTGAAGTTGAACCATCGTGATCAGTCAATTACTGACATGTCTTGAACACGGATCTAGAGAGGCAATACAGGACTTTATAGATCGTAAAGGACATGATGTAGTGTGTTTCACAGTACCAATCACCTAATGGTTAGCTAGCCATTTAAATAATTACTAGAAACTACCAAGCAATTTTCTTCTTTAATCAAAAAGAAAATGGCACAAAAGTACAAAAAGACAATATGCTTTAGCCACTGCATAAACAAAAACATCTATGAATGAAGGCTCAACCAAGATGAAATAGATGTACTAACAAATAAAGGAAACCATTGATCAGTCACAAAGGACATCAACAACAGAAAGCCAAATAGAAAGTATTAGTTCTCAAATGTGATTTTTCAAGCCAAGCACTCAACATGAAACCAAATGAAGATAGCAGACCTTGGTGGTTAAATATATCATAATTGGGAGTGTGTCATGTTTTAGGGTCAGTTGGTTTCCCCTTCAGTGGATCAATATAACTACCAAATTGAAGTTCAATCATTTCAGTCAAGCACAAAACCAACCATATCAGAGATCACATCATAAATACACACAAAAAAGGAGGTTCATGCTTTAGCCACATGTATGTGAAAAATTAAAAAGAAAACAAGAAGTATGGAGAAAATACTTGCATATATTAAGCATTGAACCAGTAAGATAAAAGACATTTAAGATTGAGCGAGTAGGACTACATATTGCACATGCAGTATCAACCAAGTGATCAGATTTGATAGCTTATAATAAAAGAGCAAGCAGAAGCATTTGCATATTGGAACCCAATACATACCGGTCCATCAAGGTACTGATATCCAAAGAAGCTCAAGCTCCTTCAAGATGCCATATTCTCCAATGACAAAAACCTAAATCATGCTCATCTATCAGTCTTAGTCTTCATACATTGATTTGAGGAATAGTTAAGATTGTGAAAGATATTGCATTCAGTTCAAGCATATCACAAAAGAAATAAAATAATCTATAGTATTTCTCAAGAAGTATGCTTTACATAAACCATGCAAGTATTAAGTTCAGCATTGCAATTATTATAAGAGAGTTTACAAATAGATATGTTGCCTTAAAATTAGTTTCAATCATACATCATAGCAAAAGATGATATATCTACCTTTTCATCTTTTGCATATATTAAGCATTCAGAACTATGGAGACAAAAAAAGCTTCCAAGAAAAATGGAGAAGGGGAGATAGAGGAAGGGTGAAAGGGAGAGGGAGTGTACACTTACAGTCACGGTGGAGAAGCTTCTAAATCGGCCGATAGGGTTTATTCCACGCTTTCAACAGTGTACGAGAAGGAACTATATACACAGAAACAAGAAATCAACAGAGAAATACACAGCCAAAATTGAAGGAAATAGAACAATGAAACAGCAAAATGCAGGTAAGGAGAGAACGAAATACCTGGCGAACTGAAGGTCGATCGCGCCTATCTTCTGAACCGCGCCTCTGAATCTTCTAGCACACAGAGCTTCTGAATCGAGCCTTTGAAGCTTCTGAATCGCGTAGATGAAACGCCTCTCACACACGACTTACATTACGGATTGTTGTGCAGAGCGTGAAGAAAATTTGGGAGACACATGCGCAGAGAAGCGTGGTCATTTCTGGGAAAACCTAAACGAAAAGAGAAGAAAGTGGGAAGAAAATAGTGGGTGATTCTCGTAGCGTAAAGAGGCCGCCCGGTTAGGGAAATTTTTACATTTTTAAGTGATTAGTGTAAAGAGGCAACCAACAATCTTTTGGGCCACGTTTACTCGCGTTGCGTATTAAATTTTTAAAGGCCACGTTTTTATAACTGTGGTCTTAAATATCCACATTTTTACAAACGTGGTCTATACAGTTTCAAAACGTTGCCTATCACCAAGTAAACACAAACGTGGCCTAATATCTTACTTATTGTCAACAGTTCTAGAAACGTGGCCTATTCAGTGTTTAGGCCACGTTTTTGTAGCCGTGGACATGGGAAGCATGGCCTAAAGTAAAAAATGTTGTAGTGTGAAGCAGAATATTGAACAAGGGACAGCAATGTAGAATTAGAATTATGCAGAGAAGAATTCTGTGAAGAGACAGACTTAGATGGAACAAAAGAAGATGATAATTCTGTGAATGTCCAAGGTTTGTCTTGAGATTTGTAAGGAAAAACAGTTTCTTCAAAAACAACATGTCTAGAGGTAAAGAACTGATTATAATTAAGATCAAGGAGACAATAACCCTTGGAGCTAGAAGTAAAACCAAGGAAAACACATTTTCTAGCTCTAGGATCAAACTTAGATCTTTGAGAAACCAAAGTAGATGCATAACATAGGCAACCAAAAACTCTCAATTGATTAAGGTCTGGTGTGGTGCCATGAAGACATTGAAAATGTGAATTATTTTGTAATAACATAGTGGGAATTCTGTTTATGAGAAAAACAGCATGGGCAACAGCCCTAGACCAGAAAACTTTGGGCAAATTGGATTGAAATAAAAGAGCCCTGGCTACATTTAAGATGTGTTGATATTTGCATTCAACCCTGCCATTTTGTTGAGGGGTTTCTACACAAGACTTTTGATGTAAAATTCCTTTAGAGGAGAATAATGAAGATAATGAAAATTCAGTGCCATGATCACTTTTAAACACTTTTATGCAGGAATTAAAATGTGTTTCCACCATTTTTATGAAATTTGCAACATGAATCTTTGTTTCAGACTTATGCTTCATGAACACAACCCAAAGAAATCTACTATGATCATCCAAGATATGAAGAAAATATTTATGATTTTCAACAGAAGCAATTGAGAAAGGTCCCCAAACATCCATATGGACCAAATCAAAAATAGAAGCAGCTCTACTGTTACTTAAAGAGAATGGCAATTTCTTTTGTTTTGAAAAATGACATATATCACAAACATGAGATTTATTACACTGAATGTAGGGAAATTGAGAACTCAAAGTACTTAGCCTAGTTTTGGAAATATGGCCTAGCCTAAAATGCCATAATCCAGAAGGAGGAATGGTATTAACAAGGGCATTGTTTACCAAGATCCACGGGTAGTACTTCCTTGCTTGAAGGGCCATATGCAATACAATCCATCAACATGCTTAGCCAAACCAATCTTCTTCAAGGTTTTCAAATCTTGAATAACACAATTATGAGAATCAAAAAGTAAGTGGCAAGGAAGTGAAGAGGTCAGTTTGGAAACAAAAATGAGGTTAAGATTGAATTGAGGAATATAAAGGACATTTGTGAGAATAAAATGTGGAGAAAATTCCACTGTGCCAGCAAAAGGAGCCAAAACAGTGCAACCATTTGGTAAAGTAACTGACCTCATGGGATTAAGTGTAGAATATGAACTAAAAGAAGATAAAGAACAAGATATATGATCTGTTGCCCCTGAATCAAGGATCCAATAAAGCAAAGAATCATTGGAAGGACAAAGAAACACCTTACCACCATATGAAGGCTGTGTTGGTATAAGACCAACCTAAGGAGAAGATGCTACATGATTAGCAAAGTGAGTGGTAGGTTGTGAAGCTTACAAACTTGACTGCTGTAACAAGGTTAGAAGACCTTGATATTGCTCATGAGCGAAGGACATGTTATTACTTAGCTCACTCGATTGAGTAGTAGTGTGCTCATCATTTGTCAGCATTGACTTGCAAGCATACTGTTCTCCAATGAGATTGTTAACTGATCCTGAATCCTTACCCTTCAAATTAGGACGATATCCATGCTTTTTGTAGCAGACCTCAACGGTGTGGCCAGTGAGGCCGCAAAACAAACAAACCTTTACTTTATCGCGACCAAAAGATTTCTTTCCATCAGCAGCATTCACAAAGGATAGGGACTCATTAGAAGAACTAGTACCACAATTATGCCGTTCTTGTTGTAAAATCTTAGAGAAAACTCTAGAAATCGGTGGCAGAGGATCCATTAGAAGAATTTGAGAACGCACAACATCAAAAGTATCGTTCAAACCAGTCAGAAATCGGATTACATAATCCTCTTTCCTATAGAGGCGAGCATTGCGCATTGCCTCGCAAGAACATTGAACTGTGCAAGTGCATACAGAAAGTGGCCGATAGTGTTCCAATTCTTCCCAAAGTGTCTTCAATTCATTGTAATATTCCATAATAGAACTAGTACCTTGTTCGAGATGATAAATCTCCTTCTGAATTTTTGAAATTCGTATCAAAGCGGCTTGAGAAAATCGTTCCTTCAGATCATCCCAAGCCTCAGCGGCAGTTTCCATGAGCTCCAGCGTTTGAGCAATTTCTGGTGAAATCGAGTTGAGGATCCATGTAAGAACAAGATTGTTGCAACGTTTCCATGGTTTATGCATTGGATCAAATTCATCGGGAGGTTCAATCGAACCGTCAATGAAATCGAATTTGTTCTTCAAATATAAAGTACAACGCATCGAACCAGACCAGGTGAGGTAATTTGTGTGAGAAAGAAGAGGAGTAACAAGCGGATTTGAAGGATTCTCACTCGGATGAATGTAAAAAGGATTTTGAGAAGCATCAGAATTCGCTGCATTTGCAAGATTCTGAGCATGAACAGCAGCATTTGTGACTTCAGAAAAATTGTTGATTGGTGAGTGTTGATTGGTGTTTCTCCTCACCATTGTTGATGAAGAAGGAACCTGAAGAAGCTGGTAATGGCGATTTAGGGTTACGATCAGAGAGATGCAGAAGAACTTTCCACTGATACCATATAATGAAGCAAGTAGAAAAATGAATGAAACAACTTCATTAGCTTGGAAGAAACAGATACAGAGTTATTTATACAAACCAATATTGGTAACTGCCAAATAACCACAGTTAACCAATTAACTAACCATAGTTAATAACACTAACTAACTAATAACTGTGTACAGTCTTTAATAAAAATTAATAATAATAATAATAATAATAATAATAATAATAATAATAATAATCTCATACCATTGACTTTTGAATATAGCCTCAATATATATCATTAAATGATATATTTAATTCTTACGATTATGATGCATTGGTTTAAATTTTTTGGTGATTTTTCTAAATCTAATGCAAACATATGGTTTGATGGTTTAACTATGAAAAGTTATGTATTATTTGGTTCATTAGGATCCTCAAATTTTGGCAAATATGTGGACATTATCAAAAGAATGACAATATTTTTTCAATTATGTGGTGAATATTCATTTAGAAATTATTTCAATCGGATATCCTCTTCGTTTTGAATGACATGTCGACGGATAACACTAATTTGTAATGACACTAATCAATGTAATAAATGTAATTAATGTACTTCCTCCGGAAGGAGTACTAATTTGATTTGTTATGTTTTCTCAAAAAGGGATTTATCGTTTTTAATTTCGTATCCGATTGAATAATTTTTGGAAGCCGCTCATCTATCTATAATAATTTTTGATTTATTACAATTTGAATTTACAATAAACTCAATATTCTTTAATAACCTTATACAATCAATTTAATTTTATTTTGACTTTCCTTTAGTATTATTCTAACTGTGGAAATTTTTATACAATCACCTTTAGCATCGTTGTCACAATTATTGCTTCTGGATTGCATTTATTTCTGCATTTTTAAAATTCTATTATTGTAATCCGTTGCTATATTTAGACGGTCAATTAAATGTCTGTATTAATGGCTAATGATTTATATTTCTCTTTTATTGTTTTTTAATTGTTGTTCGTATAATCCACGTGTGCAGTTTTTGTTGACATGGCTTTCTACTTTGCTTCTCGTAATGCCACTTTTTAAATTTCCTTTTAAATCTATTCATGTTTGTATATAATAGAGATAGAGATTATTAAAATAATTTATATATTAAT
The DNA here is from genome assembly GCA_037113605.1 of Calophaca sinica. NCBI lineage: Eukaryota > Viridiplantae > Streptophyta > Magnoliopsida > Fabales > Fabaceae > Calophaca > Calophaca sinica. The sequence continues at coordinate 42,256 of CM073731.1, forward strand.
AAGTTTTATTGTATATGAAAATGTTCATCAGATATAAATATTTACAAAATTAATAATATATATTATTGTACTATTATATATTACTATATTTATTTATGTAAATTTTATCTTCTTGTGATGCATGGCGGAAATCAAATGCATAATAAGCAATTTAAAAAACTATATCGATAAAACCATAAATCACTTAAAAGAAGTTATTCATTTTATTAACTAATCATATTTGCTTTGAAAATTCAAATTTGTGTATATATTAATCATTAATCAATTATATATGTAAAGTAAAATTTCATTGTGTTCAGATAAAAAACAAATACCTAATAGGGTGTTTGTTTCACGGATAGAAAACATAATCCCGGGAATGTGAGGCTGAGAGTGCAATATTCCCATGTTTATTTCAAGTTTTTAAAAATTGTTTCCGGGCATTTTTTGTTCCTGGGAATCCACTTTACACATGTTTTTCCCACATCATATTCCCATGTTGAAAGGGTGGGTATATTTTATTCCAATGGGAATAGATGTTATTTTTTAACTTTTTCAATCATAACTTTCCATTTTCACTATATTTCACCTTATTTATTATATTTTTGAATTATATTTTATTATTTAAATTAAAAAATTTGAAAACATTCTAAGGAATCATAAATATTTACCAAACACTTTGTCAAGAATAATATTCCTGGTAATAGAATTCCTAGGAATATAATTCCCGGGAATATAATGAGAAACCTTGAAACAAACGCCCCCAAATATATTAATTAGATAAGAAGATATTAAATTAGAAAGAAACAATAACTTACCTAAAAGTATTAATATATAAAACATAAAACAAAAACAGTAAAATAATTGTATGAGCAAAAGGTGATATGAATTAAAAAAGCGATCAATCAATCAATATTCACAAGGAAGATTTTCCAAAACAGAGTAAATAAAGCAAAACCTTGGGATGTAGATTGCAATAAAACATCATAATAAGCGCACACAAAAAAAAACATAATCCGTATAAGCGTATCCCTCGACATTTGATCATGCATTTGCGGAGATTTGTATATAACAACTTGTCACATTGTGATACATCAATGCCTGTTCTTGTTTATATTCTTATGGGTGACATGACATTGTGAATGTTATCTGTGATATCAAAGTTGTTGTTTTGTTGATTCAAATGTTGCAAGTCTCCTGAATGACAAACTAATTAATTATTTAACCAAAGGCATTCCTATGTCAGCAAGATTGAGTTAGCTTTATTTTTCCCGAGATGAATTACAATTTAACCTGGAAGTGATTCAAATGCTCATTTTTCTTTCAAATGGTAGTCTCGCGTTAAATATCTTTATTTGACGTTCTTATTCTCATTTTTATTAAAGGATTTTTCTATCATGTGCAATATTGCACATGTTAAGAAATCTAAAAATAGTAACTATTTATCGAAAACAGCAACTATTAATTAAAAAGTTTAGTATTTAATACAAAATATACAAGTTCCAATATAAACTTACTATTTTGGATTTCTTAATCTATGCAAGTTTGCACATGATAGAAAAATCCTTTATTAAATTAGAGGAAAACATGTCCGGGTAGGTGCACTTGGTTTTCTCGTCCCAGTGAAATTGTCCTCTTCTGCCCATACTACAGTTTTGAAATGTTTTAATACCCTATTTCGTTTGACAATTTCGTATTAATTATTTGGAAAATTTTCTAAATTTGGATCACAATTCATAATCATACCATATCAGGCTATTTTATAACATGTTCTCAAATTTTATAAATTTGGATCGCATTTATTTCTGCATTTTTTAAATTCCATTATTGTAATTCGTTGCTATATTTAAACGGTTGATTAAATGTCTGTATTAATGGCAAATGATTATATTTCTTTTTTATTTATTTTTTAGTTGTTGTTCGTATAATCCACATGTGCAGTTTTTATTGACACGACTTTCTACTTTGCTTCTCGTAATGCCATTTGTTAAATTTCTTTTTTAAATCTCTTCATGTTTGTATATAATAGAGATGGCAAGGCGTTAAATGCACATGACAAAGGTGTTGAGTGCTGACTCCTTGGAGACTTGAACTGCAAATAAAAAAAAAATATGCTATTATGTATTAGTAATCATATCATAGTCAATTAAATATGCCAATTTTTTTAACAATCTTTTAATGCAACTAGTATGTAACTCGTGCCATGCACGAGAACATTTTTATAAATGTTATTCAGTTCCAATATTGGTTTAAATAGTTGTTTATACAAAATTTAGTGGAAATAATATTAAATCTGAGTGCTGTTATAAGGAACCTAACACACGATACGTAAACAAATTAATATTAATTTAGTTGCATACGAAACAAACAATCTGATGGTGAATTGAAAGAAATTGAAATGAAATAGATATTTTTCATACTTATTTAAATTGAAAACAATTTAAAAAATTGATAGTGTGAAATTGTAAAATATTTTGAATACATATGTATGTGTGTGTGTATGTGTGTATAAATTATTATATAAATTAATGTATTTGGAATATATTCCAACCCGTGCCATGCATGGGTATGTATGCTTTATGAAATCTTTTAAAAAATAATTAAAATATTATATATAATTTTTCTTCTAAACATTTGTAAAAGGACTTGTATAAAAAAAATTATATAATATTTGATTTATTTCAACCATGGATCACAAATTGTAATAATTTACATATAAATATTAATATTTTTCATGTTAAATATTGTATTTTTTTGTAAAATTTACATCCCCGTGTCTTATACTTTACATACTGTCTAAAAGAAAATTATGATTTTCTTAAATAAAAAATATTTGATATTATTTTACATTATATTTGTAGGGTCGTAATACACACACACACACACTTAAAAATTATAATTGAATTTAGATGAAGCAACGTTCTATACACATCCAAACCTTCAATATCTAAGCTTTCCTTTGAGAATGATTAAGATCATAAAATCATAATTTTTTTACAAAATATATGTAGTCTCGTGCTACTCACAGTAGACAGTTAAAAATTATAATCATACACTTAGGGTTTAGCAAAAAACAAAAAAACAACATTCTATATACATTCAAACATTCAAAATCTATGTCTCTATTTAAGAATAAATTTAGATCATACAATAATTTTTTTTACAATATATTTGTAGCCCTTGCTACACACTGTATATACTTAAAAATTATAATCATACGCTTAAGGTTTAGAAAAAACAACATTCTATATACATGCAAACCTTAAAATCTAAACCTCCATTTTATAATAAATTTAGATCATACAATCATATTTTTTTTGCAATATAACTATAGGCCCGTGCTATGCATGGTATATACTTATAAAAATTATAATCATACACCTAAGATTTAGAAGAAAGAACATTCTGTATAAAGTCAAACCTTCATTATCCAAGGCTCCATTTGAGAGTAGATTTAAATCATAAAATCGTATATTCTTTCAATGTAATTGTTGGTCCATGCTACACACGATATATACTTAAAAATTATAATCATACACATTTAGAAGAAGCAACGTTTTGTATAAAGTCAAACTATTATTTTTCTAAGGCTCTATTTGAGAATAAATTTAGATCATAAAATCATAATTTTTTTCCAATATAACTGCAGGCATGTGCTTTGCATGTACAATATATAGTTAAAAATTATAATAATATATTTAGGGTTTAGAAGAAACAACATTCTGTATACATTCAAACATTCAATATCTAAGTCACTTTGCAATAATTAGTTATATTTAAAATAATAATCATAGTAATAATATTTACAAAATCATCAATATAATTATGATTACAATTAAAGTATAATGAAAAACAATATTATATTTTCAAATATTGGAAGACAATTTTTATTGGAAATTTGAAAAACAATAAAAAAATGACAATTAAACACTTTTACTATAATGAAATCATAAAATAGAGGATTCGAACCAAAATACAACACCATCTAGTATAGAAACCTGTGTCATGCGTGAATATGTTTGGCTTATAAACAATTCTATAAAATAATTGAAACATTATATATGCATTTTTTTTCTAAACATTTGTAAAATGACCTTTGTTACAATAATTTATATAATATTTGGTTTATTTTAATCATAGATTACAAATTGTAATTATTTTAAGGTTAATAATTACTATTATATATCCAGTAAAACAGGTGGTTGAATCTGTTTATAAATATCATATCTAAAGTAACAGTGAAAACTAAATATAAAATAGGTATATTTATGGAAATGTTTTGAATTATTTTGATCATTTAATTTCAATTTGTATAGCAATTGTTACCATGTAATTTTTATTAATATTGATTTAATTCTTGTTTTTATAAACAAATTCGATGTATTATAATTTTTTAAAGAATTAAAAAAAGTATGAATTTTTATAATTACATCTAATATTTTTAACACGTTTGTCTGTTGATTAAATAAGTTTTTAAAATTTCTTTTGACATAAATAATAATAATTTTTTAAATGAATTAATAATAATTATGTAAAATATACTTGTTTTTTTCATTTTAAATTTATGTCCATCGCAATGTTTTTTATTTTACATTTATGTCCATTGAATAGAAGTTGTAAGATGACATTATCTAAAATTTAATTCTTTAATAATTATGTTATACAATATAAAATAAATTGGACAATCAACATAATGTATAATTTACATAAATAAAAATAGAAAATAACAATCAATTATGACGACTTGAATTACCGTAATTAACATAACGTACATAAATGACAATCAATAACAAATAACTGTAATTAATTGTCATTTAAATAGCCATAATTTTGTTTCCTTTTTTCAATGATTCTCTCAATTTTTTTCCGCCAATTTTTCGATTTTATAATTAAATTTTTAATTAACCCACTTGGCTTATGAGTTGGAAATGTTTTCTTAATTACCATGACATGTTTTTGCGGCTATTTATAGCATTTCGAATGCTTTCAAATTGCTAATCAACCGATTTTTTTGTCTAAAACCCTAATCTTGCAACAAATTTTAAATATGGAAAATAAGAGGGAATAAATGGCAGATATTCAAAATGAATTTCGGTTAGCTAAAATTCTTATTTTCGGAATCTATATTAAGAAATTATGTCCACGAATTTATTTTATTTACATTCTTTTGACTTGAATATGATCAAGTTGCCTTTTTATTCATTGGTATCATTTATTTAGTTATTGAAAAAAAAATTATGGCATTAAATGACGCTATAAAATTTGTCAAATTATATAGACTAATCATGTTTTAAAAATTGCTGACTATTTTATAATATTTAAATTTGTCATAAAATCCCACATTAAGAAATCAATCATTTAATATTTTGATCAGGTTTGCTTAATTAAACGTTACACACTTAATTTGTTTCCAAAAAACGGTTGATTGCATTAATTTCCATGATAAAAAATTAATTGCATTTTCGTAATAAATAAATAATTTACATTTTTTAGATTAATTTTAATTCCACTTAAGCATTTCAATGCTGAATTATGTATACATATTATGATTTTTTTTACACATCAACGCATTTTAGGAGATTTGGATGACACATAGTCATGTATTTATTGCTAATTGCATGAGAGAATACCATTTGTAGGAATAATCAATGAGATTATTCCTAAATGTATATAACTAGTATTCCAACCCGTGCCAAGCACGGGTATGTAAACCTTATGGATGATTCTATAAATATCTTAAGAATACACTATTTATGTTTAATAGACATGATATTGGTAAAATTTCATTCGACAAAATTATAGGAAAAATTTAACATAAGCCCCAATATTGGTAAAGTTTATGTCAAAAATCACAACAGTCATACTGTTTGGATCATATCTAGATACCACAAATCTTATCACACTATCATTCTTTAATTAATTAGCTCTGACAAATCTCTTCCATCTATCCAAAAGTCAACATGCATTTGTTTCTAGTGCGTCTTGTCCACCCAAGTCGGAATGACCATCTTCCCTCTTTTTCATCCTCCAAAGTACACCTCTTGTTTTTGTTAGGGAATGCATTCGAACAAAATTCAACTTCCAATGGGTATAGGTTGACTTTTGAAAATATTTAAAGAATAATAAAAACATTTTATCTATAACACCATTGTAAACTATTATATGAGGATTTATATTGCAAAAATTTTATAAGATCTATTTTGTATAAATCATGGACCACTATTTTTTTTGACAGGATTATGGACCACTAATTTGTTAAGTGCGTGACAAATTATCATGTTAAATACAGTAGGAATGAAAAACAAAATTTGATTGACTAATTAGACTATTTTTTTTTTGACATTTTTTTTAAGAAATCAGTTATTTATAAATAATTAAAGTACAGGAGTCGCATTCAGTTAAAAAAAGTTAGAAGTTGCATAATGTATGTATGGTTATTTAATATTAGGTAGTAACTAACTATTAGTTACTTTACTATATAGCATGAAATAAAATAAAAAATAAGCAATCAGCTTTGGGTAAGAAAAAATATATGTTTAATACCTATTTTAGTATTTTACAATGTAAATAACATATGAATATATATACACCCACACACACACAAATCATTGTATATTTCAAAAGATCTTCATGTTTGTCTTTAACCATATATCATTTCTGAACTGAGTTAATACAAAGATCATAAATGGGGAAGATGCTAGGAGTGTTACAGTGAAGACATTGAAATAGTCAGAAAGATGACTTCCATCATCACCATATATAGTCACTAAAAACCATCACATGCCACCACTAATCAATAAAGGATAATATTAGAATGAAAACATCTAAAGTTGAAAACACCAGGACCTTGTAACAGCAAACAACCTTATGAGGAACTACTAAAATGTTCCCTGACATCATAAAGCTACACAAGCAAAATGATATAATTTTTATAATACTACGCTCATGTGACGTCCTGTCCATAGAATTCAGCAAATTAAGCCGCAAGGAAAAACCAACATTAAGTACTCCATGCATTCGAACTAACTTCTTAACTTCATAATTGAACAACCATAGTCCTCTTTTCTACTAATGCTTCGAAAACCTGTTATGACTTTATTCATCTCTGCCCCTCCCTTAGGAAGGTTGTAGGCTTGTTGCTACTGATGAAAGGTGATTTTTCACCCTTTGCAAGGCTAATACCCTGTGTAGGAGTAAAGTTTGGTTGGCCAAAGTTGATTTATAGGGTGGTGGTTGACTTGAGAGGAAGCAGAAATATTAATAATTTCATATAGATAACGCACATTGAAAAAAGTAAAATTGTATCTCTAAAATAAAAATAATTGTATTATGTTCATAGCATTGTGTGGAACCAATGCACTTAAATACACATTTTATTCATGAAATAAATTGTGTAGTTTCAAAAATTCTGGCCCTCCATATAATTCCTTTCAAGCAGAAGCAAAGTGTTAACACATACAATTTTCAACAAATATATCATTCAAGTAACTCTCATTTAGACCTCAAATAACAAAACGAAAAAGCACATGTCCAAATAATAGTAGATCTATGAAAGAAACCAATAACCCAACCCAGTGAAATCAAAAAGAAAAGTTAAGGGAATAAGAATAAAATATCATGATTTGATTGAGTTGACAGAATGTAATATATTCATAATTCACTATGTACGATTAGAGTATACCTTCTTTGAGAAAAAATGAAGGCCTTTATCAAGATAGTTAGCCACATATGTTTCCCCAAGTAATGGATTAAATGGTTTGCAAATTCTTCCTTCGATTGAAGCATAGGCAGATACATCAAAAGCAGCAACATAGAGAATCCTCAAAAGGCTATCACCCTGCATAGCCTTCAATTAGTTAAAAATGGGAAGAACACACCAATACTACACTAAAAAAGCTAACGGCCAGGAAAATTCAACATTGCGCAACATTTTTTTAACATTTTTCTCATATCAAACGAAGCTATTTTACTGAAATGGTTAGATTTGCTTTAATATGGCAGAGCAATTAAATATGAAGTGGTCAGCTACTATGCAAAGTTTATAACAATTAAATTTGAAAATGAAAAAGAAGATTTGATCTTATTCCCATTGCTTGAGTGATATGAACAATATATAAAATAACTGTTATTTCCATTGTATCGATTGTAATAATAGGAAGATCATTGAAGGGGGAAAACAATGGTAATAGAAACAATAGGAAGATCATTGAAACGTACATACCTAGGATTGGTAAATTCAAACCAACCGGAAGCCTACAACAAAAGCAATATGATTTTGTACACGTGCAAGAAAACCCTCAAAAGGTTCATGAGATTCTTTCGGTAGAAATTGAACTACAATGTGCTTTGAAATTCAAAGCAAGTAGCAAGAATTTGATCCTACAAATATAGGCTGTTGACTGTAGTATAAATTAGCAAGTGGGAATTTAGTCAAGAACAATCACAGCAAATACATGAACAAAACTGAAATTCAGTACAGATGAGATGCTTACATAATTGACAATGAAGGTTCAAATTATGTCACGTTTAATAAAGTGGTTTTGCTAGATATATAAACATTCTTGTTAGACAATAAATTCCTTTTAAAAATTAATATAAAGACAATATAATACAGACCTAAAGGGGTCAATAGTTGAAAACGAAAATCAAATCAAATATGATACAATGCAAATTTTTCTACAACTTAATTATGCTCAAAATCAAATTCACAATAGCCAAACTAAAATACCACTTTTTCACTTCTGTTCTGAAAATCAAGGCCATTACACTATCATTTTCCTCCTAATCTCAGCGACCAAGTAAACACAGCAACACCATTTCAGCCATTAAAGAACATTCTAAAGGTGACTCATGTTATAGATATATATATATACACGCGTACGCGCACACACATACATATACACACATGTTAAACTTTCTTTCATTAGCACAATGTATTCCTTTATTAAACCGAAATAATAAATAACATTCAATGTGAAAATAAAACATACTTAAGAAATGAGAATAAAAAAATAGCACTTTCAAAATGAAAAAAAATCCCAAAACCTATCAGCACCGTGGACCATAAAATCTAAATGTTTTATGAGACACAATATTCATGGCGTGATAAATAAAGATTAAAAAGTACTCTATAAATAAATTAAAAACAGGAACAATCTGATTTGAAGTACTATATAAATAAATAAATAAAAGAGAAAAATCATAAAATAAAGAAGAAAAATGGTTTCAACAGACGAACTGCATCTGATTTACCTACAAAAAAAATGTGTCTGCCCCATTCTTAGCTGACGGAGGCTTTCGGCAGAAGAAAATACTCTACAAAAAAGAAAATAAAAATAAGAGAAGATGAGAGAGGATATATCAGATGACAAAAGCTAATGATTAACAAACAATAAATAAGCATCGCTCAAATGCGTTAATAACTCAATACCAAATTCTGGCACATGAAAAGCATCTTTTGTGACATTGAAACAATTGAAAAAGCATGGAAAGATAACATCTGTAGAGCACTAACCTTTGCATGACCCATCGAAAGTACTATCTTTTTTAAAGGCTGGCAAGTTTTGGATTAAATATTTCATATAAGAATTAAAAAAAGATGCCATGTTTTGGAATTCAAGCATGTTTTAGACATTGAAAAATTGAAAAGACAGAAACTATGAGTAACTCATGGGTATATCTACATTGCTTCAAGGAGAAACCTGTTGAAAGGTGCTAGGTGATGCCAAGATAGAGCCAAATATTCTTCAATCTCAAATTTCAATTTGAATTAAATGAGGAAAAAAATACCCCTCCAATAAAAAATTACTTTAACTTCAAAACACAAACATCATAAATACATTAACGAATAGGGTAATATTGATTAAAAATACACAATTCAGATACATGATTCAGCCAATTGACTATTCTTACCAACATAAGCTAAGACATAAGGGTGGATCCATCTATATTATAGAGTTCAAATAAATGAGGTTGAGTTCATTCAACTAATGACATCTTATACCTTCCATGTAGATTTTGTATCCCCTATTTTTGCTAATCAGTTGAGCATTTCATGTAAATAAGAAAGAAATCAGTCATGGTCAAACAATTTAGCGTTAAAATGTTAAAGGGAAGAAAAATAAAACGCAAAAAGAAGTAATCATTGTGTAGGAATTATCCACTTCAACTCTTCAACACATGTTTGAATCGGTCTATCTGCTAATGAAAAGAACATTCAAAGCTTACTAAATAAAGGCCTAAAGTGTATTAGATAATATTTGTATCCTATGCTGAACAAAATGAATAAATTTAATTAATAAGAACAATTCTACAATAATAGAGATTCAAGGATGAAGATTCATATAAAGGTCTATTTATACGAATCCATTATACAACATAATCATTTCATGAAAAAAGCCATCTGAAACCATTCATATAAATAGTTTATAGAAATATATACCATTAATAAAATCAGCCATCTGAGCCCTTTGACATATACCATTTTGCTGTGACAAAAAAAATACCATTTTGCCATCTGAGAAAAATAGTATCAGTTTTGGGATTCAGCTTCCCAATTACTTTCATTTCATCAGACAAAAGAACGGGGTCAAGCAACAAATTTTTTACCGATCGTCTCTTTGCTACAGGTACTAGACATTTTCTAATAAACCTTGGCAGTGGTTACCTCTCAACAAAAAAGAGAGATCCTTCAACATCCTTGCAACTCTATAAATAAAAATTCAAAACATCCTTCCATTTTAGATAAAAATTAAGTAAATATATACAAATAAAATGGATATGAAAAATAAAAACAGAGCAACACACAATATACCCATACACCATGTCTCAGTCGTAAGATAGGCCATGAGCCAATCATCGGCTTCAATCTCTCTCTCTCTCTCTGTCTCCCCCCTCCGGTGAGTACATGAATGATGCGAGAAGGGAAACAGGAACCATGCCCAACTGTACAGAACCATCAACATTCGAAATAGGATTAGAGATGAAAGTGAAGGAAAGGAAGAATGAAGAGAGTGGAGAGTAAAGAGCGTGACTTACGGGCTTGGAGGAAGTCATACTTGGCAATGTGGGAGAAGCGAGATTTACTACTGTTTGCGAACTTGTGGAGCATCCTCTCCGTGTACTCTGAATACAACTGGAACCCTCGAAGTTCAACCGACATGACAGCAAGGCAGCTACTCCTTGCTCTAAAGATCCACCACCTCCACCATTTTTTATCGCTGGAGACAGAGAGGGAAAGGAAAAAGTTGAAGGGGAAGGAGAAATCTAGAGAACTAATGAGAGAGAAGCAATTTGGAGAACCAAGTAGTCAGAGAAAACATTCCATGTCCAAGAAAAAAACAATTATGCGTGAATCAGGGCCCGGTTCCGAATGTGACATGCTAAAATTGAATGGTCTGTTAGCAATGTGAATAAATAATCTAATTAATACATTCCTAGTATATTTTATAATTCTGATTTGACTAACAAATATCGGCTGTATTTGGACACAATATTAGATCTTGTATAGTTGATTATATTTGGAACAATAAATATCTAGAATTATTCTCATAAATACATTCATTAATTACATATTCTATATATTTTTTTGGTTTTTTAAAAAATTTCAGGAAAATGATGTGGTGCTAACATGTCAATTGAAGTGTCATATTCTTGTACGTGTGGCTTTTTTGTACTGATTTGTTTATCCTAGTGGCTATATATTAATTGCTAATTTCATACTAATAATCATTTGCAATTGTATATATTATTGATATAGATTATTGCAAATTATTGATCACAATTTTCAATTTTACAATTTGTAGCTGTTATACTTTTCTTATAATATCTCAGTCAAAAGACCCCATTAAATATGCACCCTCAATTAGGCAATTCAATTTGAGTAATTGTTATGGAATGTAAATTGAATGCGTTGTAATACAAAATTGATTGATATCAACCTATTAATTATTATTTACTTTTTTGGTCGAATTTTGAATTAATTTAAAACGTATTAAAAAAATATTGTAATTCAATATTCTGTTGGAACCTAAACAATTGAAAAGTTTAGACCATCATTAATTTTGATGATAACAAAGTATTTACAAGAGAACATTTTAACTTCTAATTAGTCTTGAAGTGTGTATGTATTGAAATCACTCATGTTTATAACTCACTCAAACAAGAAGAATAAATTCACAAGAAGATGAATACATTCTTATGTGTCTACATCCGGTTCACTCCAGCGTCTTGCTCTATGCACTCTTAGCGAGTGTTCGGTAATGTAATCTTAAGACACGAGGTAAACTCAATTGATGTGAGCGTCCTATGGTTTTTGAGCGAGCATCCGGTCCTTTTAATGAATCACGTGATTGTCACGTTTATTCTCTTTACTCTCAGCTTTCAGGAACGAAATTCGAATTCAATTTTGTGCGCTTAATTTGATGTACGAGGTATCAAAGGTGACACCTTTAGAATAAGACAAATTCGTACAAGGCAATTGTGTGAAAAGCAGATAGTACAATAACGGAAAAATGTACTATTCTGATATTCTCTGAAAAGAAAGACAATGACGTGCTTTTTCAAATTACCTTACTCAATGACTTGGAGCTGAAAATATCTGCAACGGTATTATCCTCAAAGTCCTCTATAAATACCTCAAGCTCTCCATTGAAGAAAGTTGCTAGAAACGAGATACTGCAAAAGCTATTACTCAGTGAACAACCAAGTTTCTATTGCCAAGTTTCTGAGAATCAACACTGAACTTCAGCGTCTTATATTATTTCTTTTAGAAAGCTATTGTTTTAAGCTTAATTTTTTCATCCTCTTTGTGAGAGTTATTTGATTGTATTCAAACTATCTTTGCGAAAGTTGTATTGCCTAGTAACAGACTTGATTCCTCAAAGGCTCGATCATACTGAGTCGTTTTGAGAAGTTAAGAGTATTGTCAAGTTTGTGACAATAGAATACTTTTAAGGAAATTTGTAATCGGGTTGATTATAGTGAAAATCCTCCAGGAACAAAGGGACTAGACGTAGCTACCAATTTGGTGGTGAACTAGTATAAATCTCTGTGTCTCTTACTTTACTGCTTTACATTTACTTTTGTCTTGCAAAGAAAAACGAGTTTTCATAAACTACATTCCAGCGTCCGGTTCAATTCCAGCATCCGGTAACAAACAATTTTCAAAACAAAGTGTTTTTAACTTAAAGTTTGCGAAAAGTTTTCAACACAATTCAACCCCCTTCTTGTGTTCACGTTCATATTCTGTCATATTTAGGTGATGAATCTAGACGTAAATGTGTAATATATTATATAAATAAAGTAAACCAATATCACATAAAATAGGAAGGAAATTAAATACATAATTGCAATAATTAACAACTTTTCAGTAAAAAAAAAAAACTATCAAATGAGTTGGCGACTTGATTTGGAAGAAAATCCTTGACACTTAGCATATGATTTGGAAAAATGGTTGACACATGGAAAACAATTAATTGATCAGCCAATTGATTTTGGACACGTGTTAATGTATTCCTAGTGAGTTGTCATATAGATGTACATGTGGAGTAATAATAAATGAACTTTTTCTGAGAGGTTGACACTTGTAGGATCATTCAATGAGTTCATTTCTAATTGTATATATTATTGATTCGTAATATTGTAGATTTAAAATATTGTAAAAACTATTGCTTTTTGTTTGACGGATGGTAGAAAATATTGTTATTAGTTATAGTATTGTGTCAATATGTATCTATAATATGATTCATATCTTATGTTTATATTGGTGTCATATTTTGCTATTATTTGATTTTAATCAAGTTGTGTTAATGTATATAGTTTAAAAATACAATAGAAAATACTATTGTAAGTTATAATATTTACTGTTATATAAAAAAAGTTATAATAGATTTTTTTTAGAATTTAAATAAAACATTACCAATACATAATGCATTAAAATGAATAATACGGTTAAGTTTTTTACAAATAAATGAATAAAATTCATTTAGTTTTGGCACAAAAAATGATGACCAAGCGACATGTAATGGAATGGATGTTGAAGTAAGATGACACATGGGACCAATTGTCAATAATAGGATGACATGTGTGTCAATATTTATTGCGAGATCTGTGTGTGTAAGCGCATTTATTATTGTTTTCCTGAGAGGATGACACCTGGAGGTGCATTCAATAAGCATCATTTGCAATTGTATATAATATTAATATTGATTTTTTATTAGAATATTTATTATTATATTAGGATTTTTTTTTGTTTTGTTTTGAAAATATTTTTGACTTTTGACTTCTTTCAAAATATCAGTTGTCCTCACACGGGTATTAAATAAGGATAAAATTTAGGTAAGGTTTTTTTTAGGTGTGGTTAGTGCTATTCCTCCTCTCACAAAATAGATAAATTTTTCTCTCTCTATCAATTCCTAATATTTCTAACCTCTCATAGCTACCACAATCAAAACAGTTTTTATGCTATTTTATGGGAGGAACAACACCGACCACACCTAACTAACCTTACCTTAAAGGTGTGTTTGGTTGGGGGTTTTGGAGGGGAAGAGAGAGGAGCAAAATCCCTCATAAGCGAATTTTGGCCCCCCTCCCAAATTCGGGAAGGGAGGGGAGAGATTTTAATGGAGGGGAGGGAAGGGAGGGGAGAGATTTAGTTTGATTTTGTATTTGATTGAGATGGGGGGAGGGGAGGGGAGCCTTTGCTTGTTTGGTTCAGAAGGAGATGAAAGGGATTTTAATGGAGGAGATGGATTAATTTACTAGTATATCCTTATAGTTTTTTATATTATATTATATATAAGAATATTTAAGTAATTTTATTTTAAATAATTTAATCTCCACTCCCCTCCCCTCCAAAACCTCCCACTTTGGGAAGGGAGCCAAAATTGGCTTAGGAGGGATTTTGGTCCCTTCTCTTCTCCTTAAAAAATTGAACCAAATAAACATAATATAAAATAACGTCTCCCCTCCCCTCATTTGCAATTGTATATAATATTAATATTGATATTGATTTTTTATTAGACTATTTAATATTATATTAGGATTTTTTTTGTTTTGTTTTGAAAATATTTTTGACTTTTGACTTCTTTCAAAATATCAGTTGTCCTCACACGGGTGTTAAATAAGGATAAAATTTAGGTAAGGTTTTTTTAGGTGTAGTTAGTGCTGTTCCTCTCACAAAATAGATAAATTTTTCTCTTTCTATCCATTCCTAATATTTCTAACCTCTCATAGCTACCACAATCAAAACAGTTTTTATGCTATTTTATGATAGGAACAACACCAACCACACCTAACTAACCTTACCTTAAGGGTATGTTTGGTTGGGGGTTTTGGAGGGGAGGGGAGAGGAGCAAAATCCCTCGTAAGCCAATTTTGGCTCCCCTCCCAAATTCGGGAAGGGAGGGGAGGGATTTTAATGGAGGGAAGAGGAGGAGAGCCTTTGCTTGTTTGGTTCAGGAGGAGAGGGGAGAGATTTTAATGGAGGAGATGAATTAATTTACTAGTATATCCTTATAGTCTTTTTATATTATATTATATATAAAATAACCCCTCCCCTCCCCCCAAACCTCCCAAACCAAACACACCCAAGTTTTTTCCACTAAATAACAATTCAAACCATCACATTCTCGCTTTCCTCAACTCCTTGCATAGCAGCGTCTAAGTCATGTTGGCCTCAGCGTTTGACGCCCTCATGTCCGGCGCACGGGCCGCTGCCAAGAGGAAACATCCGCCTCCTCCCTCCTCATCTCAAAAGAAAGGAAAACCTCTCAACTCTCACCCGCTCTCCGCTCTTTCTCAAAACCCTAACAACCTCGAAAGCCCCGAAACCCTTCAACAACCACAGAAAATCATAGCCGAGCGGGAACCACCGAACAAGGTTCGTCGCAAAGCATCGGAACTGAAGGAGCGGGTTTCGTGGCTGAATAAGAAGCCGTCGCAGTTCAATCCTTGCTCGGTTTCTTGGTGGGAGAAGGGCGAACCAGTTCCGTTCCTGTTCCATTCGATGGCGTTAGACATGATCGACAAAGAGACTGGGAGGATTACGATCACGGACATTTTGTGCAACCTTTTGAGGACCGTGATACACACTACGCCTGAGGATCTCGTCTTGGTCGTTTATCTCTCAGCAAGCAGGATCGCTCCCCCACACCAAGGCTTGGAATTGGGAATCGGCGAGGCTTCCATTATCAAGGCGCTTGCCGAGGTCTGTGGTAGGACTGAGTCGCACATTAAGAAGCAGTTGAAGGTTGGTTCTATTGGTTTCTTCATTCTTCACACAATAAAATACAATATAATACCAATTCCTCTCGTATTCAAATTATTTTGTTCGTTACTTTGCGGCAGGATGAAGGTGACTTGGGCTTAGTTGCCAAAGCTAGCCGTTTGTCTCAGTCTATGCTGCGGAAGCCTGATGCATTGACTATCAGGAAGGTTTTCAAAACCTTTCACCTTATTGCCGAGGTATGTATGTTACCATCAATTCAATTTTTTGAATCTCAAGCTTGTTACTGCTTAGTGCTGTCTACAAAGTTTAATCTTTCTCAGATATTTTGTATAACTAGTAGTACAATACCCGTACATTAGCATGGGTCATGTCGTTCGTCTTTACGCACGTTGCAAAACATGTATACAATGTAATATCTTGATATATGAGTTAATATTTTAAAAACCAAAAAATTATCTTATATTTGGTTACAATGATAAAATGCAAGGTTTTGAAAAAAGATCCGTGACTGCCATTTGGGCTGCTTGATCCCCTGCTTTGGCAACCGAGCTCTTGGTAGAGATAATAGAACTGTCATTGATGGTCTTGGTGTTGGGCCCACTTAGGTTGGTTTGTGAGTTTAGAACTCCCAAGGAAAAACTTTATTTACGTTCCAATGCTCGAGCCATGTTCATGGAGATTCCAAGATTCTCAGGAGGTTGCATCTCGATATCAAACCTAAGTTCTTCCATCAACCCCGCGTTAGAAAGGTTCACCTGATGGAGAGGTTTAAGATCATAAGTTTTGGCTAGTAAGGACTGGAATTGGCGTTGTTACTCTTCTATTGAACCTGTTTGCTTGAGGTTGGCGAGTTCGTCCAATGGGTTATTGCTCATAGGTGACCCGAAATGTATATGACAGCTTTACTTGAAGCGCCCATCCAGTTTTGGTCTTTCTTCTATTTGATCAAACTGTAATTGCGCCTCTCCTATTAAATGAAACACTGCTAATCTCACCTTGTCTCCTTCAGCTATCCTTTGATTTATAAAAAATCTCTTACAATGTTTCAGCCACCCCTATGGATTCCCAACACCTTGATAAGTGGGAAATTCCATTTTGGAATAACAAGGAACCATGGATCCTCCACTTTGCGAGTCACTTTTGTCTCTCAGACCTGTATTGCCTCCTCTATTACCATTGCCTGTTTCTCCTGAGTTCTCTTCGGTTGGTCCTTTAGCCGCTCCTTGAACTGCCATGGTAAGGTCGGCTATTTGCTCTTCTAATGTAGTCTGCGTATACGTCATCTACTCCATGACGACCTTTTATGTTGCTATTAAATCTACGTCACCTATATGACGGCTCTTGATACCGAGTTGTTATGAACCCTCACGCGGGTTCCTTTCACAGGTCTTGACGCGGTAGAATCTTTCTTTCAACCGATGGTGAAAGCAAGCAGTAGACCCGTCCTTGAAACAGTGTTGTCAAATAGCGGCATAGCGGCCGCTATAGCGCTATTCCATAGAGGATTTTGCCCTGTCCGGTTGCGCTACGCGATGAGGATTTCGCTACCACCGCTATAGCGGCCACTATGCCGTTATCCGCCATAGATTCCGTCGCGGCCATAGCGGAAGTTATGGGTTTTCCTCGTTTCTGTGTCTGACTGGCAACGGGTTTGCGGGTCGGGTTGTGAGGCCATGGCAGAAAACAGCAAGGGAAGAAAATAGGAAGAAAGGAGTTGGTCGTGTGACCCAAAAGGGTGCAAACCTATCTCCATGCGACCACTGTTCTGAGTTCTCCGGTGAAGAATACAAACTGTGAGGAGGAGATTGCAGTGCGATAATGAAGATGGAGATAGATAGCGAAAAGCTGAGAAAACCACGACTTTTTTTTTAAAAAAACCACTCCTTTTTGGCTGGAAAGAGAAGAACACCAGTTTTGTCAAAGCACATTATGACTTTGCCATGTGTTCATCTTTCTTTCTTTTATCACACGGCTTGTGTTTGATAAAAAGCTCCTTTCTTTGTCGTTTTTTGTTATATGGACTATGGAGGTCCAGAGGCCCCAAAACGAAAGAGCTACTTATTCATTCAGTGTTTATTTAAACTTATTTTACAATATAAAATAAATGCTTATATTATTAATATTCAAAAATATGTATAAACACAAAAAATATTCATAAGCTCTTTTCATTTTATTTTAATAAGCCTCTAAAATAATATATGAATAAATAATCAGTTAAGTTTCTTAAAATAGCTTATTAAGTAAATATTTTAGTATGTCATTTCAGATTTTGTTTAGAACAATTCAGCTTTTGAGTTAAATATTCTGTCACTTTTTTATATATAATTTTATTTATTTCACCCGCTATTTGACTTTCGCTATTTGCCTGCTACACTATCCACTATTTCACATAGCGGATTTTTGGGTCGCCGCTATTTTCCGCGATCTGCGATTAACAACACTGCTTGAAAGGGCCCCTCCTAGATTAACATGGTTTTTTCATAAAATGATTTCTTGCTTGTTTATTCCAATAGAAGTATACCTTTTAAAGGCTGCAGATAATGAAGAGATCCTAATCAAAGTACGATCGATAGGGATTCTGTTATGCAGAATCTTATCAACATAAATTGAATAAAAATCAAAACTACTACCGATAAGGATTCTGTTATGCAGAATCTTATCATGATAAAGAAACTTTAAATTCAAAATTTAAAAGAGATAAACTGATCCTAATTAATAGAAATTTAAAAAGATATAATAGTCCTAATCAATAATTTGAAATTTAAACTGTTGTCTTCCTTCTCTAGTATTGCGTCTCGTACCAGAAGCTTTAGAAGGGATACTGAGATCTTTGAGTTGAGAAGAGAGGTTTTGAAGATTTAGACTCAGTGTGAAATGCTTGAGTGATTTGCACTCGACAAATTATATTATATTATATTATATTATATATATATATATATATATATATATATATATAAAACAAACTCTTGAATTAATTACATGATATAATTACGAGAATAATAAATACAAATGCAATTTCCTTAGTACATGAATGAATCTCAACACTATACATGCATTTCCTAAGTACATGAATGAATCTCAACACTATACATGAATTTGATAGTTCATGAACCTAAGCATTAAATGTTGTTATTCCCAACAAGTCCTTTTCTATATCCAACACTTAGTGTCCATAAACACGGTATTGAAGCCAAGGAACCAAAAACCTAAGACTCGTTCTATAGTATTTGCACGAGGGAATGCATCAAACTCACACTGAGCCATGAAAAAGGGGACTAATGATTGTACTACAGTATTCAATTAGAAGGTAATAGATGGGATATGTGCTATATTAAGTTTAACTTGAATCTCATATATACTTGCTGAATTTAATGTTTGAGACACGCAAAATATAATTTGTACAACAATATGATCAACAATTTACTTGACAGCACTAGGACCTACAGGGCAAGCAATTTATTGCTGTTAATTCTAAATGTTAGGCACAACATAAATATGGAAGAAAAACTGTTGGCTGGTAAATTATAAGCAACATACCAAATGTATCATGTAAAAGCAGTGATATGAATGAATATGCAGAGCAAGCATGATCATACAATTAGCCACTCAGGGAGAGTTCAGTTCTTACAACAATTCAAACCAACAGTGAAGGAGCTTTTGATCAAGAGCTACAATCTGCAAGAATATACAAATTTATAGTATTTGCACTGGGAATGCATCAATCATTTCACCCTTTTCTCTCTGCCACTTGATTCATCAAATCCCTGGAAACCTATATAAACCAACCTTCAAACTCAAAACCCAAACCAATCCAAAAACCACACCACCAAAGCAGAAAAAGATAACAGAAAGCATTTCTAAAGTCATAAATAACATTAGACAACTGCAATCATAAGTCACTGGTTTGGTTTTGGATTCTACTAATGTTGCAAATAATATTAGTGCATAGTACAGCTTGCAATCGTAAGTAGTTAGGCATCAATATTTTCTATGTCTTCGGTCATTCGTACCACAGAACAATGCCTTTAGGTAGGAAGAACCTATTCCTTGAAGGCCAAGGTCTTCTTCCCCAATATATTGTCAACAGCTTCACGAAAAGCCATGTCATCAGTTTCACCATCCTGTAATGTAACAATAAAAAAAGTTACTGTTCTAGTATCACATTATATTGGATTGAGCTATAATGAAAGCAGTGATAGACGTATTGTTAGGCAAGCAACCGATCCAACCAAACCAAGGATTCAACAAGTTTACACCAGAAGGAATAGGAGGGGATGAAGTTTATCTGTTAAGATTTTCTATTAGGAGTTTAATTATTTTTCTGTTAGGATTTCAATTTGAATTCAAAGATTTGTTATTAGGATAGGATAAGGATTTATTTCTGATTTGTTATTAGGATTATCTTATCTATTATGGATAGGGATTTATTTCTGATTTGTTGGTGTGAATACATGCCTTGACAGGATGATTTTGATGATTGACAAAAGGGAGCTTTGCAAATAGTCAACCGTGCAAAAAGTGGAAAAGAATACCAAGACGCGTATCAAGAATGATTGTTTCTCAAGTCTTTGGGTTCTGGGTATTTATTTATCTTTATTAAGACAATTTGTAAGTAGTAATAAAAAGCTCTCAATTAAAATTAAATCACACACGCACAAAATATTTTGACATGCATATCTCGTGTCGGATGTCGAGCTGAGGAAGTCGGATGTCGAGCTGAGGAGGAAGTCGCGTGTCGAGATCTGAGGAAGTCGTATGTCGAACTGAGGAGGAAGTCGCGTGTCGAGCTGAGGAAATCGGATGTCGAGCTGAGGAGGAAGTCGGATGTTGAGCTCTGAGGAAGTCGTATGTCGAACTGAGGAGGAAGTCGCGTGTCGAGCTGATGAGGCCGTGTAACGAGCTATGAGAACCGAGCTGATGAGGAGGTCGTATGCCGAGCTGTGTTCCGAGGTCGTGTGCCGAGGTCTTTTGCCGAGCTGTTCAGAGGTCATATGCCGAGCTGTGTCGAGGTCGTCTGTCGAGCTGTGTGGCGAGGTCGTCTGGCCGAGCCGCCTTCGTGAGGTCGTATGTCGAGCCGTCTCCGTGTTTTTCAATTCTTTCATGTTCAACGCAACGGACAAATTCCAACGGACAAATCAAAACGCAACGGGCATGCTGCAACGGACAAATCCTGCAACGGTCATTTCGACGCTCCTCCATTGCCTATATAAACACAACTCGTGAGCTTTGTAAAAATACAACAACGCAGTGCTTAATTTTTGTGCCAAAAACTCTATCAAATATTTTTCATCACTCACACTTATTTGAGCACAATTTTCTGAGAGTCTTTTTATTCTACATAATTTGAGTTGTATTATTTGAGCTTCAATTTGTTATATCTGCACTATTGAGTGTATCTTTTTCGTCTCATTTTATTTGTGAAAATCATTTATTTTTGGGTAGGAATCCCAAGGTGTTCATAGAGAGGTGATATCTCTTGAACGTATTGCTCTGGTTTAGAGTTGTAAAGGTTTCTAGTGAACTCGATTTAAAAGCTAGTGTCTTAGTGAAAATCCCATAGTGGTTTGCTTTGGGGGACGGGGCGTAGGCCACAGGGTGTTAGGTGGCGAACTGTATAATTTGTTGTGTGCTTTTTACTCCTTATCTCTCTACTTTTCACCAATTAAATTTCAGACTTTATTTTATTGTTATTTATATCTTACTATTTACTTTATTTTTAACTCGTTTGCAATTTATTCTTCAAGTGATTTATCTATTTCACATTAATATTTCCGCAACTCATAATTAGCACTTATTTCTCCAAAAGTTTTTGAAAGCACAGTTCACACACAATTCACCCCCCTCTTGTGTTTGGAGTCACTTGTCAACAAGTGGCATCAGAGCTAGACTCTTGTATAAAGGACTTAACCGTCTCAAGAGAATGACTTCAAACAATTACGAGGAACTTCCATGAATGCACTCCCATTTTTCAATGGTGAGGGGTATGGTTATTGGAAGGATAGAATGCAAATCTTTCTTGAGGGTGTTGATCTTGATATTTGGGATGCTGTGGAAAATGGTCCATTTGTCCCCACTCAATCAATTAATGATGCAGTGGTAGACAAACCAAGATCACTTTGGACCGAAGATGATAAGAAAAAGGTTCAATACAATTTGAAGGCTAAGAACATCATCACTTCTGCTTTAAGCTACGATGAGTTCTATAGGGTCTCAAATTGCAAGACTGCTAAAGAAATGTGGGACACCCTTCTATTGACCCATGAAGGTACTACCGAGGTCAAGAGGGCTCGAATGAACACATTAACCCATGAGTATGAGTTATTTAGGATGAAACCAAGTGAAAACATACAAGATATGCAAAAAGGTTCATCCATATAATAAACCATCTCGTAGCTCTTGGGAAAGTCTTCAAGAATGAAGATTTGATTAACAAAGTTCTTAGATGTCTAAACAGAATCGCAACCCAAGGTCATCGCTATAGCTGAATCTAGAGACTTATCTTCTATGACCTTGGCTACTTTGTTTGGAAAATTGCAGGAACATGAAATTGAACTAAATCGTCTCATGGAAAGCGAAGAAGGCGATAAGAAAAAGAAAGGGCTCGCCTCAAAGCAAGCATTGAGGAAACTGACGATGACGAATGTGATTTCCTTGAAGATGAAAATAATGAGGAAAACATGAGTCTAATGGTTCGCAAATTCAAAAGGTTCATGAGACTCGAAACAAAGGTAAGTTCCCAAGCTCTCAAAAGAAAAGTGATGAAACAACTTCTTTTAATCCTACCGCTACAAGTGTGGAAAGAAAGGTCACATAAAACCCGATTGTCCTCAAAACCAAACGAGGAATGAGAAATTTGAAAAGAAACCACCAAAGGATTCAAGGGAAGAAGAGCTTACATTGCCTGGGATGATAATGATATGGATTCTTCGATGAATCTGAAAATGAAGAGGCTCACCTTAGTCTAATGGCAAATCATGATGAAGATGAGGTAAATTTTTATGATCCTCGACTCTTCTTTAACTTATGATGAATTACTTGCTGCTTGTGAAGAATTCAATAATGAAACGATTAAACTTGGAAAAATTGTTCTTTCTTCTAAGAAAACCATCTCTTCTCTTGAATCGTAAATTGAAATTTTAAACAAAGAGATAGTGATTCTTAAAGAAAAACAAGTTCTTTGTGATTGAAACTTCTCCTCCCATATCTTGTGAAAATAAAAAGATGAAGTTTTAAAATGCAATGAGTGTAGTGTTTTGAAAAATAAGGTTGAGGATTTAAATAACACTCTTGCAAAATTTACGATGGGAAGAGATAATCTAAACATTATTTTAGGAAACCAAAAGGTACTTTTGGAAAAGCTGGTTTAGGTTATCATCCAAAAATTCATGAAAAATCTTTTAAACTCTTCAATCACAACAAACCCTCAAGTAGTCCTTTCATTAAATGCTTTCACTGTGGTAGAAATGGTCACACCGCCTCTATTTGCAATATTAGAAAGAATAAAAATGTAGTTGGCAAAAGATGTGGATTCCAAAGGGCACCTTGCCCAAGACTAACTCATATGGACCCAAGATGGTTTGGGTACCAAAGGTTAAAATATGATTTGTTGTTGTAGGTGTGCTTGAAAGCCAAGGACTTAAATTGGTATCTTGATAGCGGTGTTCAAAGCACATGACAGAGACAAAAGCAAGTTCTCCTCATTGGTACCTAAGAATAGTGGTTATGTCCCAGATGGTGACAACAACAAAGGTAAAATTCTTGGGATTGGTTCTATTGGTAAGAGTCCTAATCCCACTATTGAAAATGTTTTGTATGTGGATGGTTTGAAGCATAATTTGCTAAGCATTAGTCAACTTTGTGATAAAGGAAACAAAGTGGTTTTCGATTCTTCAAAATGCATGGTCATGGATTCTATAAATGAAAATGTTATTGTAATTGGACCTAGAATTGGAAATATCTATATGCTTGATTTAGATAAAATACCTTCAAATGATGCATGTTGTCTTATTAGTAAAGAGGATGAATCTTGGCTATGGCATAGGAGAATGGCTCATATTCACATGGATCATCTTAATAAGTTAGTTCGAAAGGACTTAGTAATTGGCTTACCAAAGCTTCATTTTGAAAAAGATAAACTTTGTGATGCATGTAAAAAAGGAAAACAAGTAAAGGCATCTTTCAAATCTAAAAATATTGTTTCTACAAACCGGCCTTTACAACTTTTACATATGGATTTATTTGGCCCTTCTAGAACTAAAAGCTTTGGTGGCAATTACTATGCTCTTGTTATTGTGGATGACTATTCTCGCTATACATGGACTTTATTTATTTCTCACAAAAATGATGCTTTTAATGCTTTTCGAAAACTTGCAAAGGTTATACAAAATGAGAAGGGACTTAACATTGCTTCCATTCGAAGTGATCATGGTGGGGAATTTGAGAATGAAGCATTTGAAGCATTTTGCACAGAAAATGGCATTGATCACAACTTTTCTGCTCCAAGGACACCGCAACAAAATGGAGTGGTTGAAAGGAAAAATCGGTCTCTTGAAGAGCTAGCGAGGACGATGCTCAATGAGACTAACCTTCCTAAGTACTTTTGGGCAGACGCCGTGAGCACCGCTTGCTATGTGATGAATCGAGTTCTTATAAGGCCGATCCTTAAACAAACACCGTATGAACTCTACAAAGGAAGGAAGCCCAACATTTCCCACCTTCTCGCTTACGGATGCAAGTGTTTTGTCCTAACCAATGGTAAGAATAACCTTGGTAAATTTGATGCTAAAGCTGATGAAGGTTTATTTCTTGGATATTCCACTTCTAGTAAAGCTTTTCGAATTTTTAATAAAAGAACTTGGACTGTTGAAGAATCTGTGCATGTTTCTTTTGATGAATCTAACCCCAAATCTTCAGTAGAAGAAAGTGTTGATGATCTTGCAGAAGTATTTAGAGATACCTATTTAGAGGAACAAGAGAGATCAAAAGTTCAAAAGGAGGATCAAGAGTCCTTGCCTCAACCCTCTCAAGAACTCTCTCACTCAAATCTTCCAAAAGAATGGAGAGTCTCAAAGAACCATCCTCTTGACAACATAATAGGTGATATCTTAAAAGGGGTAACGACTCGAAACTCTCTTAATCATGCATGTCATCATATGGCCTTTGTCTCTCAAATTGAACCAAATGACGTCAATGAAGCCATCTTTGATGAGCATTGGACCTTTGCTATGCAAGAGGAATTAAATCAATTTGAGAGAAATGATGTTTGGGAACTTGTCCCTAGGCCTAAAGATCACCTAGTCATTGGGACCAAATGGGTCTTTCGCAATAAGCTTGATGAAAACGGTATCATTGTTAGAAATAAAGCTAGACTTGTTGCAAAAGGCTATAATCAACAAGAGGGCATAGATTTCGATGAAACCTATGCACCCGTGGCTAGATTAGAAGCTATTCGCATGCTTCTCGCATTTGCATGCATCATGGATTTTAAACTTTTTCAAATGGATGTTAAGAGTGCATTTCTAAATGGTTTTATTCAAGAAGAAGTATATGTTGATCAGCCCCCCAGTTTTGAAAATTTTGAATTTCCAAATCATGTTTTCAAATTGAAAAAGGCTTTATATGGTTTAAAACAAGCTCGAGAGCTTGGTACGAGGTTGAGCAAATATTTACTTGAAAAAGGTTTTGAAAGAGGAAAAGTTGATACCACTCTTTTCATTAAACACAAAAATCATGACATTTTACTTGTTCAAATTTATGTTGACGATATCATCTTTGGTGCTACTAATGAGTCTTTGTGTGAAGATTTTTCCAAAATCATGCAAAGTGAGTTTGAAATGTCCATGATGGGAGAGCTCAACTACTTCCTTGGTCTTCAAATCAAACAAACAAAAGAAGAAATTTTTATAAATCAATCCAAATATTGCAAGGAGTTGCTTAAAAGATTTGGAATGAGCAACGCCAAAGAAATCTCAACTCCCATGAGCACATCATGCTATCTTAACAAAGATGAAGGTGGTAAGTCGGTCGAAGTAAGTAAGTATCGAGGTATGATAGGATCTCTTCTCTATCTCACTGCAAGTCGTCCGGATATTATGTCTAGTGTTTGTATGTGTGCACGTTTTCAAGCAAATCCTAAGGAATCACATCTCTTAGCGGTAAAACGCATCATGAGATATCTCACTGGCACACAAACCATGGGTTTATGGTACCCCAAAGGTGCTGACTGCACACTTATTGGGTACTCGGATTCTGATTTTGCGGGTTGCAAAATGGACCGAAAAAGCACTAGTGGGACATGTCACTTACTTGGGAATGCCTTGGTTTCATGGCATAGTAAGAAACAAGCCAGTGTGGCTTTGTCCACCGCCAAGCGGAATATGTTGCGGCGGTAGTTGTTGTGCACATGATCATTTGGATGAAACAACGTTGAATGATTATGGAATCAATCAAAACTGCTCCAATTAAGTGTGACAATACTAGTGCCATAAACCTCACGAAAAATCCGGTTTATCACTCCTGACCAAACACATAGAAATTAGGCACCATTTTATTAGAGATCATGTTCAAAAAGGAGATTGTGTGATTGAGTTTGTGGAAACATCTAAACAACTCGCAGATATTTTTACTAAACCTTTACCTAAGGAAACTTTCTTTTTTATTAGAACTGAATTGGGAATTTTAGACCAATCATGCATTGAGTGATCATCTGTGATTGCATTTCCTTTTTGAATAAATTCTAACTTGGGCGTTTGAGTGTGCTAACGAGTTTATGCAGGTCTTTTCCCCTTCCATTTTCTTTAAGTACGGAATAATGAGTGGGTGACGCATTTGTCTTATGCAACTAGCGAATCATGTCCAACCAGCTCATCTGTCACACACCAAGTTTGGTATCACGTAACTATCAAAATATGCTTGTTTAATCCTGAATATATGCCTTGCTTTATTTGTCTTTCCCACTTTTTGATGTTGCCAAAAGGGGGAGAGTTACATGAATGCATGATTCAGGGGGAGTGATCTTTTAAGTATTGCCTATTGTGAGGGGGAGTTTTTCTAAATATTGTGCTTAAACTCTGATATCTTTTATTGAAAAACCATGCTTATATCTCATTGCTATATCATGATTATATTTTACTAAATTCCCTCCATGAGATGTTTGTCATCATCAAAAAGGGGAGTCTGTGAATACATGCCTTGACAGGATGGTTTTGATGATTGACAAAAGGGAGCTTTGCAAATAGTCAACCGTGCAAAAGTGGAAAAGAATACCAAGACGCGTATCAAGAATGATTGTTTCTCGTGTCTTTGGGTTACGGGTATTTATTTATCTTTATTAAGACAATTTGTAAGTAGTAATAAAAAGCTCTCAATTAAAATTAAATCACACACGCACAAAATATTTTGACATGCATATCTCGTGGTCGGATGTCGAAATGAGGAAGTCGGATGTCGAAATGAGGAGGAAGTCGCGTGTCGAGATCTGAGGAAGTCGTATGTCGAATCGAGGAGGAAGTCGCGTGTCGAGCCGAGGAAATCGGATGTCGAAATGAGGAGGAAGCCTGATGTTGAGCTCGAGGAAGTCGTATGTCGAATCGAGGAGGAAGTCGCGTGTCGAAATGATGAGGCCGTGTAACGAGCTATGAGAACCGAGCCGATGAGGAGGTCGTATGCCGAGCCGTGTTCCGAGGTCGTGGTGCCGAGGTCTTTGCCGAGCCGCTCGTGAGGTCATATGCCGAAAGCCGCGGTCGAGGTCGTCTGAGCCGCTGTGTCGAGGTCGTCTGCCGAGCTGTCTTCAGAGGTCGTATGCCGAGCCGTCTCCGTGTTTTTCAATTCTTTCATGTTCAACGCAACGGACAAATTCCAACGGACAAATCAAAACGCAACGGGCATGCTGCAACGGACAAATCCTGCAACGGTCATTTCGACGCTCCTCCATTGCCTATATAAACACAACTCGTGAGCTTTGTAAAAATACAACAACGCAGTGCTTAATTTTTGTGCCAAAAACTCTGTCAAATATTTTTCATCACTCACACTTATTTGAGCACAATTTTCTGAGAGTCTTTTTATTCTACATAATTTGAGTTGTATTATTTGAGCTTCAATTTGTTATATCTGCACTATTGAGTGTATCTTTTTCGTCTCATTTTATTTGTGAAAATCATTTATTTTTGGGTAGGAATCCCAAGGTGTTCATAGAGAGGTGATATCTCTTGAACGTATTGCTCAGTTTAGAGTTGTAAAGGTTTCTAGTGAACTGATTTAAAAGCTAGTGTCTTAGTGAAAATCCCATAGTGGTTTGCTTTGGGGACAGGACGTAGGCCACAGGGTGTTAGGTGGCGAACTCAGTATAATTTGTTGTGTGCTTTTTTACTCCTTATCTCTCTACTTTTCAGTCAATTAAATTTCTGTACTTTATTTTATTGTTATTTATATCTTACTATTTACTTTATTTTTAACTCGTTTGCAATTTATTCTTCAAGTGATTTATCTATTTCACATTAATATTTCTGCAACTCATAATTAGCACTTATTTCTCCAAAAGTTTTTGAAAGCACAGTTCACACACAATTCACCCCCCTCTTGTGTTTGGAGTCAGTTGTCAACAGTTGGAGATTTATTTCTGATTTGTTAGGGATTTATTTAGGGAGGATAGATTAGTATAAATAGAGAGTTGAGTTGTGAAGAGAGGCAGGGAAGAACTAAATTTGTACTGGGTTAAGCCAGTGGAGAAAGGAGAGGGCTCCTTTGTGTTTCTTCCATTCATATTCAACTATTCAATATATAATATTCAGTATCTCTATTCTCTATTACTGAATTTGCGAGAATCTACTTTCAATCAAACGAGTTTCCTAACAATTTGGTCCGACCTGCCGGATACGAAATTCCAATGGAGAATCGAGTAAGCTACCTGGAAAAGAAGGTCAGCGAACACAGTGCACAATTGACGAAAGTGAGAAAGGAAATCATCCTCATCCGCGAAACCATGCCCACACTACAGCAGATCCAGGAGTTGATTTTGGAATGCATGTCGAAGAAGAAGACCCCCTCTGAGGTGGGAGACGACGATTCCGTCAACAAGAAGGAACCTTCCAATGAGAAGAAAACGGAGGAGAGAGGAGAGGAGGACGAAATTGAATTCCATCGTCCGTGGATGAAGAAAGTGGAATTGCCGACTTTTGAAGGAAGCGACCACCGGGTTGGATTGCCAAAGCCGAGAAATTCTTCAAATCCAACAGTGAAATCACCGAGAGATTGAGATGGCGCTAATTTGCATGGAAGGGAACGCGGTACACCGTTCAAATTCTCGCCGTCAATCCAAGAACCCTTCGTGGGAGGAGTTCAAGGCGGCGTTGTTGCGCAGGTATGGTGGCAACGGACGAGGAACAGTATTTGAAAGGGTGGCGGCGCTCGAACAAACTGGAAGCGTGGATGATTACATCCAAGAATTTGAGCTTCTGGTGGCTCAAGCGGCAGCAACACCGGAAGAACAACTGATGGGATATTTCATGGCAGGATTGCGCTCCGGCATACGCGGACAGGTGCGACCTCATGACCCCCAAGATCTGATGCGAGCCATGGAGGTGGCGCGGGACATTGAAGAAGCGCAGAGGGAAAACCAGAGTTTCAATGGAAGGAATAGCAATGGCGGATTCCGTCACCACGACAACGGTGGGGTGGTGGCTCGAATTGAGAAAAACGCGTCCAGCAGTGCTACTGGTGGAGTACGCACGGGGTCAGGAGGACATAAGGGATCGTGGGCTAAACCTGGAGGGACTGCTCCTTTTTCGGCAAGAAACAGAGCCATTCGTAATCTTCCTTACCAAGAATACTTGAAGAGAATAGAAGAGAAACTATGTTTTCAGTGTGGATCAGCTTTTGGGCCTGGACACCGCTGTTCCGAAAAGAGTTTAAGAGTGGTGATTTTGGCAGAAGATGAACAGGTAGAAGATACAGGGGAGCTGGTTAATGTCGAACAGGACCATCAGGAGGAGGATGGAGAAGAAGATTCAGATGTAGATTGTCAAAAGTTAGAATTGTCAACATGTTCAGCGGGAGGTTTAACTCAGCCTAGAACCATGAAGTTATGGGGGGAGGTACAGGGCCAGAAGGTGTCTATTTTGATTGATAGTGGAGCAAGTCACAACTTCATCTCCACGGGTTTAGTGCAGAAATTGGGAGTGACAATGAAGTCAACGAAGCCTTGCTTTGTTAAATTGGGTGATGGAAACCGAAAGCCCACTCAGGACTGTTGCAATTTATTTGCAGTGACCCTCGAAAACTATGCGATGTCCGGCAAGTTCTATGTGTTTGAATTGGGAGGAGTAGATATAATACTGGGAGTAGCCTGGTTAGCTACCTTGGGGACCGTAAAAGTGAATTAGAGGACTTTAAGCATGGCCTTTAAGCATCAAGGACAGATTGTTAGAATCCAAGGGGACCCTAGTTTGGTGAAATCGGTGATTTCAGTGAAAGCCTTAAAAAATTTAGCTATGGAAGAAGTGGAAGAAGCCTCAATGTTGTGGGTTCTAGAAAAGTAGCCGAACAGTGGCATCAACTTACCCGAAGCCCAGGAGAAGCAATTACAAGGTTTACTGGAGGAAATGTCTCAAGTTTTTAAGGAACCAAAGGGCTTGCCTCCTACTAGGGAAGTCGATCACAGAATACCCCTTAAGATGGGTACGGATCCCATAAATGTCCGCCCATACCGCTATCCGCACTTGCAAAAGAATGAGATAGAGAAGCAAGTGGCAGAGATGATAGCAAATGGAGTTATAAGGCCAAGTAACAGCCCCTACTCGAGCCCAGTAATCCTGGTGAAGAAGAAGGATGGGAGTTGGCGTTTTTGCGTGGACTATCGCGCCTTTAACAAAGCCACCATTCCGGATAAGTTCCCCATCCCCGTGATTGAAGAGTTGTTAGATGAATTGAATGGAGCAGCCTACTTCTCAAAGATTGATTTAAAATCCAGCTATCATCAAATTCGAATGCACCAGCCTGACATTTCTAAGACAACCTTTCGGACACATCAAGGACATTATGAGTTCTTAGTCATGCCCTTTGGATTAACCAATGCACCAGCTACGTTTCAATGCTTGATGAACACGGTTTTGAAGCCATTTTTGAGGAAGTATGTGCTAGTATTCTTTGACGACATACTTGTTTATAGTAAATCTTGGGAAGAGCACTTGAATCACTTAAGAAGGGTGTTGGAAACATTGAGTCAGCATAGTTTGGTGGCCAATCTAAAGAAAGTGTTGTTTTGGACAAAGGGAGATAGGTTACTTAGGCCACATCATCTCTCCAACAGGGGTGTCCATGGATCCGCAAAAGGTAGAAACTGTCTTGAACTGGCCACTTCCTAGATCACTTAAAACTTTGAGGGGATTCCTAGGCCTTACTGGTTATTATCGACGTTTCATTCGCAATTATGGGAAAGTAGCACGGCCGCTGACTAATATGCTGAAAAA
Organism: Calophaca sinica; assembly: GCA_037113605.1. Taxonomy (NCBI): domain Eukaryota; kingdom Viridiplantae; phylum Streptophyta; class Magnoliopsida; order Fabales; family Fabaceae; genus Calophaca; species Calophaca sinica. Next base: position 73,930 of record CM073731.1, read on the forward strand.
AGGGAACTTCGAGTGGAAGGAGGAAAGCTTGGAAGCATTTCAAAGAATTACGTAGCAATCACTACAAGACTGTTGGCAATGCCTGACTTTGATCAACCTTTCTCAATTGAATGTGATGCATCTGGGAAAGGGATTGAAGCGGTACTGACCCAAAGCAAGAGACCTATTGCTTATTTCAGTAAAGCTTTATCTGATTCTACTCCCAGTAGATCAATCTATGAGAAAGAGCTAATGGCATTGGTAATGGCCATCCAACATTGGAGACCATATCTTTTGGGGGAGGAAATTTACAGTTTTTACTGACCAAAAGAGCCTGAGGTATCTATTGGAGTAGAGAATCACCACCCAAAACCAACAGAACTGGTTGGCCAAGTTACTGGGTTACAAGTTCGAAATTGTGTACAAGGTAGGGGCCTCTAATATGGTGGCAGACGCTTTGTCGAGGAAAGAGGAGGAGAAAGAGTCGCAAGCAATTTCTAGGACTTTTTGGCAAGACATAATTAGTATTGATGAAGAGGTCAGGGCTGACCCAGAGTTAGCTAAAATTATAAAAGAGTTAAAAGAGGACCCAAATTCCCACCCTCAATACACTTTGGAAAATGGGAGGTTGCATTATAAAGGAAGACTGGTGTTGGCTGCTAATTCAACTTGGATCCCAAGGCTTTTGCAGGAGTTTCACTCTTCCCCTACGGCTGGACATTCGGGTGTTTATAGAACTTACAGGAGGATAGCTCAATCACTTTACTGGGCTGGAATGAAGGGGGCTGTGGCGGATTATGTAGCAGCTTGTCATATCTGTGAAAGGAGTAAATATCATGCTTCTTCGCTGGCAGGACTACTTCAACCACTACCAATTCCGAATGCAATTTGGGAAGAAATTAGTATGGATTTTATTGTGGGACTGCCGAAATCCAAAGGTTATGATGCAGTGCTGGTTGTGGTTGATAGGTTGAGTAAATATGGGCATTTTATACTGCTCAAGCATCCTTACTCAGTTAGGTCCATTGTTGAGGTATTTGTTCGGGAAGTTGTTAGACTCCATGGGGTGCCGGTATCAATTGTTAGCGATAGAGATCCTACTTTCATTAGCCACTTTTGGCAAGAGTTGTTCAAGTTGCAAGGTACTAAGCTGAGGATGAGTACGACCTATCACCCGGAATCGGACGGGCAAAAAGAGGTACTCAATAGGATTTTGGAGACGTATCTCAGATGTTTTAGTTCTGAGCAACCAAAAACTTGGGCCGAGTTTATTCCTTGGGCTGAATACTGGTACAATACCAGTTACCAGAGTGCGGCCCACTGCACCCCATTTGAGGTTGTGTACGGGCGGCCTCCGCCCTCTTTGGCAAGGTACGTTCCAGGAGAAACATTAGTAGAGGCAGTGGCTCAAGACTTGAAGGACAGGGATGAGGCACTGAGACAGCTGAAGTATCACTTGGGGAGGGCTCAAGCCCAAATGGCTAACTATGCAAATGCTAAAAGGAAACCAGTAAAGATTCAACCTGGCGATTGGGTCTACTTGAAAATTAGACCTCATAGACAGGCTTCAATGCCCACCAAACTCCATCCAAAGCTCTCAGCCAGATATTATGGTCCTTACTTGGTGGTAAAACAGATAGGAGAAGTGGCCTTTCAACTGCAACTACCCGAAAACGCTCGCATTCACCCTGTTTTTCATGCATCTCAATTGAAGAAGGCGACTGGAGATCATCAGGTGGAAACAGAGTTGCCCACGGACCTTCAGGGTGAAACGGCCAGTTATCAACCAAAGCAAATATTGGGAACCCGTGCAATTACTAAGTATGGAACGCTGATACAACAGGTCTTAGTGCAGTGGCAAGACAATCATCCCGAGGAAGCTACTTGGGAAGATGCCTCAACAATTAGAGACCAATTCCCGGACTTCAACCTTGAGGACAAGGTTGTTTGGGAGGAGGGAGGTATTGTTAGGCAAGCAACCGATCCAACCAAATCAAGGATTCAACAAGTTTACACCAGAAGGAATAGGAGGGGATGAAGTATATCTGTTAAGATTTTCTATTAGGAGTTTAATTATTTTTCTGTTAGGATTTCAATTTGAATTCAAAGATTTGTTATTAGGATAGGATAATGATTTATTTCTGATTTGTTATTAGGATTATCTTATCTATTAGGGATAGGGATTTATTTCTGATTTGTTGGAGATTTATTTCTGATTTGTTAGGGATTTATTTAGGGAGGATAGATTAGTATAAATAGGGGAGTTGAGTTGTGAAGAGACACTACAACAAATTCTAAAAAAGATGGCGCTCCTTTAAGCAGCGCTTAAAATAAAAAACGCTATTTTATGTCATACGTAAACAATAAACAGCGCTTACTAACTAAGCGCTACTGTTTAGTACATATAATAAACAGCGCTTAGTCCTTTAAGCGCTGTTTTATCTTTAAATAATAAAAACGAATCGGCACATTAAATGGGCTTCAAAACATGAAGCGCTGCTTTGACCATAGGAACACAAACCGCTTCATAGTAGGAAGCGCTGCTTTTGGTGTTAGAATAAACAGCCGCTTTTAGACTTAAGCGCTGTTTTTCTTACTAATAAGCGCCGCTTTCTTACTAAGCGCTGTTTTTGGTCAGTTTATTAAATATATGTATTTCTCCTCTCATTTCGCATCCGTAAGCACCGCTTTCTCTGTCTGTCAACTCTCTTCGCAAACTCCACCGCTGCCGCTTCCATCTCTACCATCGCCGTCCCCCTCAACGAGATCGTGTGCTTCAAAGTGGAGATCGTGAGCTCGCCCAAAGCTCAAACCGAAGCTCGCCCAAAAGCCGAAACCGAAGCTCGTCCGCCGCCCTCCAAAGCCGAACTGAGGTCGCCCAAAAGCCGGAAACCGAAGCTCGTCCGACGCCCTCAAAACCTGAAATCTGAGCTCGTCCAAAACTCGTCCGCCGCCCTCCATCCGAAGCTCGTCTGGCTGCCCTCAAAACCTGAAATCTGAAGCTCGTCCAAAACTCGCCCGCCGCCCTCCATCCGAGCAAAGCCGCTGGCGCGCTGCCCTCCGCCCTCCCCGCCTCCATCTCCAAACTCCTATTTGCGCCCATTTCGTGTATGGCCACTGTCTCCATTTTGTATCTCGATTCCACGTTGGTTTCGCTGTTGGTGGTTCGTTAGTTTTTTGTCTCTGCTCGATTTTGTTTGATTTTGTTCATCGCTGACCAGTTTGGAATCGTAAGGGTTTGATTTTGTTTGATTTTGTTCATCGTTGTCCGCAGATAAATTAGAAGTGTTAAAGATGCTTGGAATCAGTTTGTTAAAATGTACAGCTAGTAAATATATATGCATATCGATGGGAATCAATGGAAAAATGACCAATGAATTTTGTTGTGGAACCTGATTTTGGTTTTTTGGTTTGAACAATGAATTTTGGAATGTTACAGTATTGTATATATTTTGGAATGTCCATATTTTAGGGAGACTCGCCAAAATTTTGTTAGAATTTTGATCTAGTTTGTGTGTTGATTTTAAGAGCGTTGATAGTTTTAGTCTTGCTTTATTTAAATGGGGTTTTTCTGTTGTTTTACCTCTCAATCCATAGGTAAAATATGGATCGAAAGTGGATGTCCGCCAATCGTTTGTCGAAGGAATATAAGGATGGAGTGAAAGATTTTATTGGGTTTGTAGTTGGGCATACAATGCACCATAGTAGAATCATATGTCCTTGTTTAAGTTGTTGTTATACAAACAAAATTAGTGTTCTGAATTGGAATGGCATTTAGTGAGCAATGGGATTGATCAAACTTATACCATGGACAAAGCACGGTGAGACAAGAGGTGAATCTTCTAATACGGGAATAGTGGGAGATATGCGTCAGAGGACACCGCTACAAATACATATGATGGTGACCGCTTTGAAGATATGTTAAATGCGGTTGAAGAAGATCTTCGTGATTGTCCTCAAATGTTTGAGAAGTTGATGAGTGATGCGAGAAGCCGTTATATGAGGTTGTACTAAATTCACAAGATTGTCGGCAATGTTAAAGTTGTTTAACTTGTAGTCGGGCAATGGATGGACTGGTACGAGTTTTACGGGCTTACGCACACGGTTGAAAGATATGTTGCCTAATGATAATGTGCTTCCTAGTAGGACATATGAGGCTAAACAAATGTTACGCTCTATTGGCATGAGCTATGAGAAGATACATGCTTGTCGTGAACGACCGCATTTTATTTCGTAATGAATATGCATCGTTAAAGTCGTGTCCAAAATGTGAAGCCTCACGGTATAAGAAGGAAAATTCGGCTCCAGAGAAGGTATTGTGGTATTTTCCCATAATTCCCAGATTCAAAGCGTATGTACCGTAGTTCGTAAGATGCAAAAACCTGACATGGCATGAGGATGAAAGGATTCAAGATGGCAAGCTACGGCACCCTGCAGATTCTCCTCAATGGAAAAAATTGATATTGATTATCCCGATTTTGGGAATGAACCAAGAAACTTACGACTTGCATTGTCTCATCGATGGATTTAACCCACATGGTGTTCAAAGTAGCTCTCACAAAGACATGGCCTGTGATTTTGGTGATTTATAACCTACCTCCATGGCTATGCATGAAGCGAAAATATATGATGTTGTCTTTGTTAATTTCGGGCGAAACAACCAGGAAATGATATCGATGTATATTTGGCTCCTTTAATTGAAGATTTGAAGCAAATGTGGGAGACAAAGTGTGGTGGTGTATGATAGGTATAGAGAAGAAAGTTTCACCTTGAGGGCTATGATTTTCTAAGACAATTAATGATTTTCCAAAGATATGGTAATCATGTCGATATAGTACCAAAGGTCGCAGTGCATGCCCTATATGTGAATATAGTACAGATTGGATTCGGTTGGAACATGGTAGGAAGAATGTCTTTCTTGGGCATCGCAGATTTTTGCATCCAAATCATCATTATCGGTCATGGAGAAAGGCATTCAATGGAAATACAGAAGAACTGAGAGCTCCTTTGCCTCGACGGTACACAACTGTTAGAAAAAGTAAAAGATTTGAATATTAAATTCGGTAAACCTTTGCAGAGACCTTGCAACTCGAGGGTTGAAGAATTGGTCGATTTTCTTTGACTTGTCATATTGGAAATCATAATACGTGAGACATTTCGTTGATGTGATGCATGTTGAAAAAAATATTTTTGATAGTCTCAGTGGTACCTTACTTAATGTGCCCGGAAGACTAAAGATGGCATCAATGCAAGGTGGACTTGGTTAGTATGGGATTGAGACGAGAGTTGGGACCAGGTAAAGAAAGGGAAACGTCAGACATATCTACCTCCCACGCTCATACTCTATCTAAAAAGAGAAAAGAGATTTTTGTAAGTTTCTTGATGGAGTTAAGGTTCCGTAGGGTACTCTTCAAACATTAAGAACCTCAGATCGATGAAAGATCTCAAGTTAAAGGGTCTAAAGTCTCATGATTGTCATGTTCTCATGGAGAATTTGCTACCCATAGCTATACGATCTATTTTGCCTGACAAAGTGCGGAATACCTTAAGTAAACTTTGTTTCTTCTTTAAGGCAATTTGTAGTAAAGTGATTGACCCTGGAAAGTTGCCAGCCTTGCAAAAAGAAATTATTCTGACTTTGTGTGAGCTTGAGATGTATTTCCTGCCTTCATTCTTTGACATAATGATTCATCTGACAGTTCATCTGGTTAGGGAGACACAATTGTGTGGGCCAGCTTATATGAGATGGATGTACCCGTTTGAGCGTTACATGAAGATATTAAAAGGGTATGTGAAAAACCGATCACGACCAGAGGGTTGTATTGTTGAACGGTATATAGTCGAAGAAGCTGTTGAATTCTGTACCGAGTATGTATCTGATATTGAACATTCTATAGGGCTGCCGCGGTCTCGTCACACAGGAAGAAGTGCAGGGGAGGGGATTACTGGACTTGAAATATTGACTATATCAAGGAAAGAATGGGACATTATACTAAATGGGTCATTCACATCTCCAGTGAAGAAGGTCATGGTATCTCAGCCTCCTACAGCTCCTGCTACAGATTTTACAATTTATCTTAGAGTCCATATGGCAACAAAGATGGAGGCAGCAGATACCATTAAAGTACCAATGGATGAATCAATTTTGGGTTATGAGCACGACCTAAGAGCTGGTGTTGATGGTGCACTTCAAGAAATTCTTAATGACAACCTATGGTTAAGTGAAACTGTTATTAGTGTATATCTCAGGTACTGCATTAAATTTTAAAGTATCCAATGATTTTTATTTTTTCACACTAAATATTTATGTTATTGTTAATGCATTAATTTGTATGCATGTTTTAATTTAAGGTACTTGTATCAAGAGATATTGATCCCACAAGAACAAACTCAAAGGTTTGTATTTTTGTGCCCACAACGGACACATATGGGATCATGGAATGCTGACATGTCTGAGTATGTCATTCACCGCTTGACATTAGCAAATCCTGACTTTGAGACTTTGTTTTTGTCACCTTGCAACGTAGTGTAAGTCATTTAATTTAATCAATATTACTAAATTTATTGAAATGTGTTTACTTTCTTATATTTTTTTGTCCAACATTTTTGTAGGGATCATTGGTTATTGTTAGCGATTAACTTGAATCAAAACGTTGTGTACTATCTTGATCCATTAAGTGTACATATCAACATGCAAAACAATGAAAGAGAAGTACAATCAAGAAGTGTGTATAAATCATAGATATGTATATATATATATATATGTATGCAATTTCTTAAACGCTTAAGTTACTTGTAATATTGAAGTGTTTATTTGTTTATGTTTGGCCTACGTGACATCTTGTCTTTGGTGGTGGTATTTGTTTAAGTTACGTGTTTTATAAATTTTGGAATGTCCATATTTTAGGGAGACTCTGCCAAAATTTTGTTAGAAATTTGATATATATAGCCATGTGTCCATATTAAATGATTTTGTTTGATTTTGCACTTAGGGCAATCCTACTTTATCGAAGAAACAAGTCTCGATTTTCTAAATTTACTCCACCTAAATGGATACCGATAAAGGTATTTATATCAAATTTTTATGCAATTATTCAAATTACCAAAAATAAAAACAATTAATTTCATATTTTTGGTTTTATAGTGTCCTCGCCAACCTAACTCGATGATTGTGGCGATATGTTTTAAAGTTTCTCAAGGATATTGTCGTTCACAATCAAACAGAAATTCCAACAGAGGTATGTTTGTAACAATTTCAAAGTTTATATAATTTTTTCTTTTTACGCATACCATTTGAATGCTTATGTTCAATTCTAACTTCATTTAATTTTTATTTCGCAGATTATCCTCGATTGTCAATTCGACACATACATCGATCATACCGAACTCAAAGAAGAGTGGTGTCGATATTTTACTACAAATTTTATCATTTATAAGCGAGATAGAAGAAGATTAATATTAATGTTTACGTGAGTTTTTGTTAAATTTGGTTTTTTTAGTTTAGCATACTTGAATTGGAAAGGTTCACATGAAATTAGGAATAAAATTCCTTTTTATGTTGGCTAATATTTTATATATTTTATGTTGGTCATTTGGTATGATATGTTATGTTTCTACAATATTTTTTATATTTTGGAATGTCCATATTTTAAGGAAAACTCTGCCAAAATTTTGTTAGAATTTTGACTTTGTATGCATGTTTAGTTGCGTGATGTAAGAAAAAGATATTACTATTTAGGTAGGATTTGTAGCATGACATGTGCAATATTTTAGTGATCTATTCATATAATTGTAAATTTGACTATGAAATATATTGTACTTTATTTATGTTAATGTAAGGATATGTAGGAATTTATGAAAAAATTACATTATAATGTTAAATTTTGATGTTGTGGAATGTTGATGACAATTTTGATTGCATTTTGTGTTATCACTATCATGCAATGTATATAATGTAAATGTGAGAGAACTAAATTTAATAAAAAAAAGAGAATGAACAATAGCTTCAATAATGAAGCCGCTATTAGAGAAAAAGACAGCCCTTCTAAAAGGAAGCGCTGCTAATTATACAAAATAAATAGCGCTTCAGTATGGAAGCGCTGTTTATTGTATAGACAATAAACAGCGCTTCTTTATTGAAGCGCTGATTATTGTCATACAATAATAAGCTTCATTATTGAAGCATTATTGTCGAACAATAAACAGCGCTTCCTAATTGAAGCGCTGTTTATTGTCCATTTTCAGCAGCGCTTCATAAACGCTGTTTTTTTGAAATACAATCAGCAGCGGCTTAATTTTCAGCGCTTTTAAGCGCTGTTTTAAGCTAAAAATAAGCGCTGTTTATTGCCAATACTTGTTGTAGTGAGAGGCAGGGAAGAACTAAATTTGTACTGGGTTAAGCCAGTGGAGAAAGGAGAGGGCTCATTTGTGTTTCTTCTATTCATATTCAACTATTCAATAGATAATATTCAGTATCTCTATTCTCTATTACTGAATTTGCGAGAATCTACTTTCAATCAAACGAGTTTCCTAACACGTATCAACAAATAATCTAAACAGATAAAAAAAGGTGAACAAATAATCTAAACACGTGAACTTAGGAAATGCAGAAGTTGTAAGGGTCTATAGTATTTCCAGCAAGAAAACAGTGCCATCAGTGTGTTCTGCACTAATAAAATATAGGCTTAATTGCATTTTTGGTCCCCCGATTTTTCCAAATCCACGATTTTGGTCCCCCTGATTTATTTTTCACGGATTTAGTCCCCATACTTTTTAGTTTTTACGAACTTGGTCCCACACTTTTTTAATTGCACTTTTGGTCTCCCAGAATCGTAGATCTCTTGCACTAACTTTTATTGTAACACCCCAGCTACCCGGTGCAGCCTTTGGCCCACCGAAATGCTGAGTATGCTACTCACATGACTTTATTTTCCCCTTAAGGAATATTTTTGCCTCATGGGAGGTTCGAACCCACATCCAAAGGGATAAAGGTAATGGAAAGCACCTCATCACCAAGTGCGAAAGAAAACAAAAGAAAGAGAGAATCCTTTCAGGGAATGATTGATTTGTTGGAAGAGGCAAGGCATGAAAACCTCATTTCTTTCACTTTCATTCAGTGTTAAGAAGATTTGATAGGTATATTTCTATCTCACATTAAGCCGGGAAAAAAATGAGAATAAATCTGGAAATTGGGTAAAAAGGATAGGGATCAATAAGTTATTAAGAGTTGTTTTTTTTTTCCAATTCGAATCGGTTTTGAAAAAATTCATTCCATTTATATTTATCAATATTTATCAAATCTAATATAAATTATTTTATAAATTATTTTTTAACTATACTCTATTCACTAGGTAAATCCAATTTCTTGTTCCTTAATGAGTTGGTACAAAAAATAGATCTATGTACATATATTCTAATCTTACTTGTTCCTTAATGAGTTGGTACAAAAAATAGATCTATGTACATATATTCTAATCTTACTTGTTCTTTAATGAGTTGGTACAAAAAATAGATCTATGTACATATATTCTAATCTTATTTATATATATATGATAAGTATATGCAGTAACAAATAGATGTACTAAACTCATATTGGTTGGTTCCGTATTCAGGAATTGAATCAAATGAGGCCCCTTTAACTCAGTGTGGTAGAGTAACGCCTTGGTGATGGGGAGATGCTTTCCATTACCTTTATCCCTTTGGGTGTGGGTTCGAACCTCCCATGAGGCAAAAATATTCCTTAAGGGGGGAATAAAGTCCTGTGAGTAGCATGCTCAGCATTTCGGTGGGCCAAAGGCTGCACCGGGTAGCTGGGATAAGTGCAAGAGATCCACGATTTTGGGGGACCAAAAGTGCAATTAAAAAAGTGTGGGACCAAGTTCGTAAAAACTAAAAAGTATGGGGACCAAATCCGTGAAAAATAAATCAGGGGGATCAAAATCGAGGATTTGGAAAAATCGGGGAACCAAAAATGTAATTAAGCCTAAAATATATACAAGTATACAACTATTAATTTAGCTACTCGAACAAATACAATAAGATGAACATCGCAAGTATCAGCAAACACAATGCATAGAGTATGAAAGCTATATTAACTATTAAGTATTTTACTTTAATTGACGGTCCTCTTACTGCTTGATAGTAAGAAAACCCATTTGAAAGTTTTCAACACGTGAGCAGTATTGGTCAAGAAAGTTACAGTTTATGAGAATAACATAAAAGTTGCTATATAGATTAGGTAGATTGTCTCCAGGTATATAATTATCCTTTATCTTGATATGAGCAAAGCACAAATAAGGTATGCAGCATATCCTGATATCTTAAAGGTAAAAAGCTTTTAAGCTCTTCACTATGACAGCAACATTTTTCATCACAGCGCAGGGCAAATAGCATGACAACAGAATGCAAAAAAAACTATGACAGAGATAAAATAAAAACCCATGACAATAATGTTTGCATGCAACAAAATGGAGAAAGAAAGAAAAAAAAATTGCAACAGCAAAAATCGAAGAATAGTATGAAAAAAACGAAAGAAACAGAAGGAAAAATCATGATAGTAAAGCAAATAATTACATCTTGAGCAAAAAGTAAACGTGAGCTAGGCAGTCTGAACCTTCTTCAAATAGTTACAAATAAGAGCTTGTAACGAAAATCTGGACAAATAAAAAATAAATTGTGATTTAATTACAAAGTTGTCATATTTTATATTTCATACGAGAAACAACACATTATCACACAAGTATTAATCGAAAGGAACATTTGCTAGCAAGCATTTAAATCAATATCCGAATTTGTGTTTTCTCTGCTTTGATGAGTATTAGTAAAATTCATTCAAATTACACATGAAAGGGACATACTCAACAAAATCAATGAGTTAAACTACATACGAAAGGGAAAACAACCAATACTGAGAGAAGCAGCTGAGGCATAAAACAACACATTATCACACAAGTATTAATTGAAAGGAACATTTGCTAGCAAGCATTTAAATCATTATCCGAATTTGTGTTTTCTCTGCTTTGATGAGTATTAGTAAAATTCATTCAAATTACACATGAAAGGGACATATTCAACAAAATCAACGAGTTAAACTACATACAAAAGGGAAAACAACCAATACTGAGAGAAGCAGCTGAGGCATAAAACAATGTGTTAATCCACTTGAGAAGAAATACAAGTAGCAGGATAGACAACGGTGAGTAATATGATAAACTTATTTTCAGAATGTAAATACAATAAGGCAAATATAGAAGATAGACTCAACCAAAAAAGAAGAAATTAACAGGCTGAAAGAGGTTTCTCAGTCAGTGCAATAATGTAACACAACAGAAATTAACATGTGTGAAATATTGTAAAATGGAATAAAAAATAAATAAGTAAATGTTGATAGGAGGGCATGAAGAAAAGAGCTCAGCGCAACACCCAGGGAATGGTTTCTGGTTTCTGGTACCGAAAGGCTAAGTTGGTGAAGGCCCTTTTGCAAAAGCTGGTTTCTGGTGCGTATGTTGGATGTTAATATCCTGCAAGAGAAGGAAAGAGAAATTAATTGGGATTTGGAACAATTTTCTGTTGAGAGCTAGAGTTTGCTGCTACTTGTACTTATTTATAAATGTGTACAGGAATCTGGAAAAGACAGTCAAGAGAAGAAAAAAAATCATATAAAGTCACTTCTTCTTGCTGCAACTGACTGTGAACCATTATATCTAGTCCGTTTGCTACAGGTGGGTGTTTGTTAGTTATCTTTATGAAATTGTACTTTTATTGACATAATATGGTGCGTTTGACTTCTTTGGTTTGTTTTCTAGACAAAGTTGCGGATTGGATGTGCTGAGCAAACTCTCTTAGCTGCATTGGGCCAAGCTGCAGTGTATACTGAAGAACATTCAAAACCGCCTCCTGAAATTCAATCTCCTTTAGAAGAGGTAAGCTATCTGATTGAGATTGAGAAATATCGTATAGAGTGAATTAGTTCAAGTGACTCATTCTTGTGAGGATGGGGCGAATGGCAATATTTGCTTTGTCTGGGGTCCATCAGCACTAAAATTTGGAGATGGTGAGCTGCTGCTGAAATAGGTGTCAGTCCATTATACTTGTCAGTGCATTATAGTGATGAAACCAACCTTTTCCCTCCTAGTTTTTTTTTTTCACTTTGGTTTTCGTTTTGCATCAGGCTGCAAAGATTGTTAAACAAGTCTATTCTGTTCTTCCTGATTATGACAAAATAGTATCTGCACTGCTTAGGGATGGTGTATGGCTACTTCCAAAGACATGTAATTTTACTCCTGGTGTTCCAGTTGGCCCTATGCTGTCAAAAGCAATCACGGGTGTATCTGAAGCTCTAAAAAAATTCCAGGATGTAGAGTTTACTTGTGAATACAAATACGACGGAGAGCGTGCTCAGGTAATGCTTCATGGTCAAATTTTTCTTCAGATACATACTGCTTATGATACTTATTCTGTGCAATAATAGTTGTTGTATTGAGACAGATACATTACATGGAGAATGGTTCAGTTGAGATTTACAGTAGAAATGCAGAACGGAACACTGTGAAGTTTCCTGATGTTGTTGATGCAGTTTCAAGGTAAAAAAAATAGAAATAAAAAACTGAATTAAGAATATTATATTTGTGGTCTGCTAACTTCTTTTTGGGCCAGTTATGAACATTTCCTTAACAACATGAAGCTTCATTGAACGAAACTGTTGAAGTTTTAGGGTTTGGTCCATTAGAGGTATAAAAGGAATGGAAAGGAATATTCAAAATAATAAAATTATACTGATATGATGTGAATGATATGCTTCCCAATACATTTTTTTCCACTTCACAGTTTCTGATATTTGTGTTACTGTTAGTGAACAGGTTAAAGAAAACAACTGTATCATCATTTGTTCTTGATTGTGAACTTGTTGCATATGATCATGTAAAACAGAAAATCCTTCCTTTCCAGGTAATCTCAATGCTGGTTTTGTATTTTTATAGGTTTGATAATCTTTTACATTGGTAGTCAATCAAAATTAAATCATTTTGTAATTCATGTCTGTGTTGTTTTGCCTATCTTGGGGATTCAACTTACCAATTTCTGATATTTTGTTTGAGTAATTGAGATTAGACATATGTTATAACCTAATTCTTGGCAGGTGCTTAGTACTCGGGCTCGCAAAAATGTAGCTGTGAGTGACATAAAGGTTGATGTTTGCATATTTGCTTTTGATTTGTTGTATCTTAATGGCCGAGCACTTCTTCAGGAAAACCTAAAAATTCGTAGAGAGGTAACTCTTTGCCTTACCAATAGTTTCATTTTATTGTTTTCTATATTCAGTAGTTAATTGCATGATAGCGTTGGCTGAAAGGTGGAAACCTAAAAGAAGTTGTTCCACATTATAGGTGTCCACACAAATATAAGAGGAGCTGTGTTGGGTTTGAGTGCTAGAATAAAGAGGAGTCAAAATCGTCAGGATACATTAGGGCAGTTAGTTTAGCGAGTTAAAGAAGACTCAATTAGATAAATTGGGGTGTTAGAAGATATGAGAATATCCTATTATATCTTGATATTATTTTATAGTAGCTTAGATTATCTCAGATTTGTTTCTTATCATAGAATAACTCGCAAGATTAGTTTCCATATTACTTTACTATCATGATTTGTTTCCCTATTTAATTATGATTTGGAGTTGTATTATCATAAATAAGGGTTGGTGTCTAGTCTTTTTGTACAACTGTATCAATCATTTAAAATTACCATACTCATAGTCTTACTTCCTTTCTTCTCTTCATCTAAAACCTATAACTTCAACATGGTATCAGAGCAGTACCATCCCTCACCTATCCCATCACTATTCCGCTGCCAAGTTCCCTAATGATTTGAATTTTAATATAATAATTGTTTACATATCCTTTTCCAGCCATTGCTGAGGGAGGCTGACCTTTTTTAACTTTCCTAATTTGGTTGTCGAGTATCCTAGGTGACACGACATTGCTGTTTGGTACAAAGACCCCCAAGCATTTTCATCTTCGAAGTTCTTTGGTTGATCGTCTTTCTTCTTTTGTTCTAGTTGAGGGCTTCAATTTCTATAAGCGCTAGCCCATCATTCAGTAGTTGTCTGTACTCAATGTGTTGCCACGAGTTCCCAATCGACCACTGTATGGTATGTGAGGTGCACGTGCCGTCATCCCATTACCGTCAAACCTTGATGCTATTGACAAGTTGTTCCTCGGTTTTGATGAGTTATTGCTTGGAACTGGTTGTCTCGGTTGCAATTTGGCATTGGTTTTGTCTTAGTTGCGGTTTACCACAAGAACAAGAATTTGTCTCAGTTGTGGTTTGGCACCCGTTTTCATTGCAATTGCAGTCTATCCCCAGCCTGTGTCCTAGTTGGGTCTGAATTCTTGTTCCATCTCTTATCTTAGTTTCTTATCTTAGTACATCTCTCAAGATTAGTTTCCATATTAGTTATGATCATGATTTATTTCTCTATTTAATTAGGATTTGGAGTCCCCTATTGGTACAAATGAGGGTTTTCTCTTCTGTCTTTATCTAAAACCCTATAGCTTCAACAAGGGGAAATAGTAGAAAGGAGGCATTGAGGAAATGCTTGGAGAGTATCGAGCAAGAACTCTAGTGAGAAGGGGATACCCTTGGGGAGAGACTCCTCTCGTTTCCTATTCCTATTTGTTCATTCAATAAAATTGTTCTTTCCATTTAGCTGTTTTTCATCAATTTTGCTATTATTTGATTTGGGCTCATAACAAGCTGAGTGTAGGTTTTGGGTTGGCATCTCCTACTTTGGCAAGCTGTGGGTGGATTGTAGTAAAATTGCACTGTAGAGCTTGGCTGGTAATTTTGGTAGAAGAAGTTGCGCATTGACTAACTTCTATAACTTTTGACTCAGTGATGAGTGATTCATTCCGCAAGTGTTAATGTGTTATCAAATCGAGGTTAGGAGTTATATTCCAGGAAAGTTATGGAATTATATGAGGCAGGGGATTGTAAAATTGTTGTCTTTGGGTCAGCATTGTGTGTGGGCAATGCCTAGGTGTGTTGGAGATTGGAGTCTAATTGAATTGCATTGCTTCAGTTGATGTAGGTAAGTTGAAAAGGTTGACACTGACTTAAAAGTATACTCTTTCCCTCTCATATTAAGTGTCCTATTTGGAATATTTTCAAGTCTCAAATTATTTGTCATTTTAGAATATCAAGAGAGCATTAATTTCTTTTTTCCAATAACACCGTTATTTATTTATGTCTCAACTACTTTGCATTAATTAGTCATTCTATTTAACTCCTATTACACTAAGGATATTTTAGTCAACACATTATTTTGCCTTAGAAATAGTTGTAATCAATGATTTTCTTAATATGTCTGTATTACCTTAACGACCCGTTTAATGGCCAGGATAGGATAGAATAAGAGGGTTGGATAAGGATATGATATGATAGAGACATGATAAGTTCTTATCCTATCATGTGCTTGATGTGCACTTGATTAGTAGATAACATTATATTATCATATTACGTGTTTGAGATGCACCAAATAATAGCATAATAGGATATAAATTATTATATAAAATGTAAAAATTATCTATGTGACAAAGTTAAATAGTTTTTTCTAAAATTAATTTCTAATATTTTTTTATTAATTTGATAATTTTTAATTTAAATATTTTTATATTTTATTAGATTTTATTTTTTATAATTTCTAGTTTTTTATAACCTATGATTTTTTATATCCTATCTAATGACAAAATTAGCCTTATGACAAAATTACATATGATATTTTAAAATTAGTTTTAATATTTTAAGTAATTTCCAACTTAAATTAATTACTTTTATAGTTTTTAATTTTAATATTTTTAATTTTATTAGATTTTATAATTTTAATTTTATAAAAATAATATAAAATGACAAAATTACCCTTGTAGCAAATTGCACATGATTTTTAAAATTAATTAGTTGTTTTTATTAATTTATTTTTTTGTAATTTTACTTTTAATTTATTATTTTTAATTTAAATATTATTTATTTTATAAAAAATATATTTATTATTTATTTATTGATTTATTAATATATAATATTAGTTTTTTTATGTTTTTAGTTTTTTCTTTTAAATATTTTTTATTTCATTAGATTTTAAATTAAGTTTTGAAGGGTAAACGAGGAAAAAAATTTCTTATCCTATCTCATTGGTTTTTAACTCGCCTTCACCCCAGGATAAGAATTACACAAGAGAAACAAGATAGGATAGAGTGACAGGATTGACTTATCCTGTTGGCTCATCAAATGCTAGATTAAGACAGGATATGATAGTTTATCCTGTCCTGTCTCCGTTATCCTGACCATCAAACAGACCCTAAACGTTACTAAATATGAGATAGAGGGAGTAGCTGATGGCTTTTTTGATGTGCTCCAAGTCATGCACAAGCCCTTAGGATCCATCCAACCTATGTAGTCAATAGCGGCGCTATAGCGGTTTAGCGGAGCGGTTGGGCATGGTGGTGCTAAGCTAAAGGCAGGAGCAGAGCAGTTCAAGGGAGTGGCTGTAGCGGCCGCTTTTAGCGGCGTATTTAGTGGGTTTAGCGCCGCTACAATGTCTGCAAGGAAAATTCCATCTTTTTTTTAGGTTTTTTTATCCTTTCCTCTTTTCTTATTTCCTTCCACTTAGGGTTTCACTTTCTGATGACCCCCTCGAGCCCTCACTTCTCTCTTAATTCTCTGTTGCCTAACTCCTCTCCCTCACGCTTTTCTCTGCGTTTCCCGCGACTAAGCTCTAAGACCCCGACGATGCTGCCTTTCCGGCGACGACTGCGACAGGTTTCTGCGTTTCTCTCTCCTTATTTCTCTGCGTTTCTCACTGTTTTTGGTGTTGCTCTCTGTTTTTTGGTGTTGCTCTCTATTTTGAATGTTATATTGGACTTGGTGTTGATTTGAATTAGTAGCTAAGTTAGTAGTTATGTTATGTTATGTTGGGTGTTGATTGTAGAACTTAAATTAGTAGTTAAGTTATGTTGGGTGTTGATTTTGAATGTCAGTGACAATTGACAAACAATGAATCATGATTATTAAGTATGAGTGTATAACTACCCCTTTAATTTTGTGTATTTTTCTATTTTTCAGTATTTGTGTATATTGTATATGATTTATATATATTGCTTTCTAGTCTTTGCAATAGCGGCTATCCCGCTATCCGCTACCCCACTATAGCAGCTTTGGGGTCTGGTGCTCCGCGTCGCTATCCGGGATTAACTACATAGCATCCAACAAGCTTTATAATCCCCAAATGAAGATGAAATCACAATTCCTTGGCCAAAAGATGGAGGAATCAAAGATGGGACATCAAAAGAAAACAAGCAAATGGATTAAGGTATGAAGATGGAAGAATGGCGCCACAAGCATTCTTTGGATTAGAATAGTTGATAAGCCAAAGGAGGAATAACCACAATGGAATGGAATCCATTGATAAGATTCAATCATGTTCTATTCCAATAACCCTAGAGGGGATACTCACTCTAATTCTCAAAGAGAAATTTCATTTAAATTAAAGGTAAGGTTCAAATGACCTATGACAAGCTTACTTAAGGTAAGTCACACTTTCCTAAAACGGGCCTTACTAAGGTGGCACCATTACCTAGACCCAATCATGGGCTTACATGACATTCCTAAATAAACTAAGGGTGTGATTGGTAGACGAGAGAAAATGTAGAGAGAAATTGTGAAGAGAGAATATAAAAGGTGAGAAAGAGGTGAGAAATATGGTAGATTTGAGTATTGATTGGAATAAGTGGAAAAGAAGAGAAAAAGAGAAGAGAGAAGTGTTGATTATTTTTGAAAAAAATCAATGTCCTTGAGTTAAAAAGAGAAGAGAGAAGTGTTGATTATTTTTGAAACGTGAGAAGTGTTGATTATTTGATTTGGAAAATAGGGGTAGAATTGGAAAGAGGGGATCACTTTTTTTTTTCTCCCCATTTTCACGTCACTTGGCTGATGAAAAGAAAAATGCGTGGGACCCACGATTTTTTTTTCTTTCTCGCCATTTTTGCTGCCAACCAATCATGCTAAAAGAGAATTTTCGCTGCGTTTTCTCGGATGATATTTTCTTTCGTTGCATTTCATTTGCAACCAATCACAGCGTAAGTGTAAGGAAGCCTAGTACATCTTTTCTTGCACATGACATAGATAAAATCCAACTCTAGAATTTATTACATAACCAAGTTCAAACAAAAACTATAAAGAAAGCAATATTAAGCATCAACTCCCACTATGTAGCCTTGGCCATCTTCATTAAATTTGACTTGAAAATGTTGAAATAGCTTAGGCTCCCTCTTCTCTTCTTCAAGTCTTTTTCCCAAGAAGGTAGTCACCTCCTTCTACAATGCCTCTTGAATCTTCCTCCTAGCTCTTCCCCTAGTCAGAAGTCCTTCCACTCTTCTTAGGGCATCTCCTAGCTCTCCTTTGGTAGGTGTGTCCATGATGTCCTCATCACTTTTGGTCAATACTCAGCCCAATATTGGTTAGAAATGGAAATGCAATAAGTTCTAGTTGCGTGACACAAGAGATTGGCTTCTTTAATTTTTCAATTTGCAAGGGAGGCAGACCAATTGGATCTCTTCTATACTGTATATCATCAATTGTTACTGTTAAAAAACAATTACTCATTGAATATCATGTACTGTTTATATAAGAAAGAGGTATATGTTGATGAGGGCCTAGTTTCCTCTCTGCCATGGTAGTTAAAATCGCTATTTACATCGTAGAATCGCCGATTTTGCGTTTTTTTAAGCTTGAACGATTTTGAGTCTTTGAAAAATCGGAACTGGCATGGAATCGGTGAAATCGCCGTCTAAAATCATGAAAACAGTGGAAGCGGCGATTTTTAATGTTTCTGCAATTTGTTGTTCGCAGGTCTGGTTGTGCGACCCGGTTGAAAACCCAATTTTTTAACACTGAAGCGACACTGTTTTTTGACCAATTTTGTCTCGCAACTGAAGTGGCACTTTGCAAAACGAATCGTTTCCTAGAGTCTCTCGCAAGATTTTAAAAACCCATCTCACAGTCCTTTCACCCCGTACACGTCTTCACTTTCGCGGCGCCGTTTCATCTCGCTCATAGCCTCTTCTCCCCATTGAGCAACTCCCTCTGTGCACGAGTCTCTCCCTTTTATTGCAAAACATTCTCTGTGTGTGCTACTCCCTCTGTGCGTGAGCATTTGCTCTGTGCACTTCTCGTTCTGTGCGATACTTGCCATGTGTCCTACAATGTCAAACGCTGCTAGTGTTGGTGTGGGATCCACAACTCCCTCCTCTGTCCCAGGTTCTAAAAGTGTGTGCAAGAATGCCCCTGGAAATAGGAGTGATGTGGTTTGGAAGCATGGGGTTTCAATTGATGGAGATACTAAAATTCTTCAGTGTAAATACTGTTAGAAGATAATAACGGGAGGAGTTTATCGGTTTAAGCATCACTTAGCAGGAACACAAAAAGACGTTGGCGCATTCAAGGATGTTCCAGATGAGGAAGGAAATATTGCAAATTGTTGTTGGCTTGCAACAAAGATTGATAAACAAATCAATCACTAATGCCGAGGGTGGAGACGTTGGTGAAAAAAGGGAAGGCAGCGAAGTGGAGGGGAATGTTGACAGCTCGAAAAGTATTTTTAAGAAAATGGGAGTTAGCTCACAACTCCCCATCAACACCATGTTGAAGAAGGAATTGAAGGAAGATGCATGTAGAGATATTGTAAGATTTTTCTACAACAATTCCATATCTTTCAATGTGGCAAGGAGTGAAGAATTCAGAGTTATGCTTGATTTGGTTTCAAGACATGGCCTAAGACTTAAGCCACCATCTTATCATGACATTGGAGTCAAGTATTTGAAGGAAGAAGTTTAGGCAACAAATGACGCTTTGGAAGTAAATAGAGCTACATGGAGGAAAACATGGTGCTTCATAATGACTGATGGGTGGACTAACAAGAAGAGGAGGACAATACTAAACTTCTTAGTGAATAGTCCAAGGGGATCCGTGTTTCTAAAGTCTATCGATGCCTCTACTATAACCAAAACAAAAGAAAAGATCTTTCAGATGATGGATAACATTGTTGAAGAGGTTGGTGAAGAGAATGTTGTTCAGATTGTGACTGACAATGCACCAAACTACAAATTAGCTGGTGAGATGTTGACGGCAAAAAGGAAAAGGTTGTATTGGACGCCTTGTGCAGCACATTGCATTGACTTGATGTTGGAAGATTTTGACAAGAATATACACATTCATGAAGAGACAATTTCGAAGGCTGGAAGAATTACAACCTATATTTATGCAAGGACTAATCTCATTTCTCAACTGCAGTTCCACACAAATGGAAAAGATTTGGTGAGGCCCGACTTAACTCACTTTGCCACCTTACTTAACTTTAAGGTGCCTTTATGAGAACAAGGGATCTTTGATTAGAATGTTCACAAGTGAAGAATGGAAGACCAATCGGTTCGCAAAGACAGAGGATGGGAGATTGGTTGAGGATGGGGTTATGGACAAGGACTTTTGGAAGAGTATTGTAATTTGTCTGAAGGGTGTTGGTCCTCTAATTAAAGTGCTAGGAATGGTTGATTCGGATGAGAAAGCAGCCATGGGATACAATTATGTGGCAATGGATCAAGCTAAGGAGAAGATACAGAAAGAGTTCAATGGTGTCAAAGAAAGGTACATAATAACCCATGTGATATGTCTATCACTATCAAATTTCAACTTTAGTTTTTAAATTGAACACTAATTCAATTTATTCTATTCTTTAGTTATATATCTATCTGGAAAATCATTGATGCAAGATGGGACAAGCAACTTCATAGGCCTTTGCATGCTATGACCTATTTTCTTAACCCTGAATTGCACTTTAGTCGTGGTTTTAAAGTTGATTTTGAGGTTAAACAGGGTATACTTGAATGTATACAAAGAATGGTTCTGGATCCTGCTAAACAAACTACTATTGATGTTCAAATGGACGATTTCAAGTTGCAGCAAGGTTTGTTTGGTAATCCCATGGCCATCAGAGCAATCGGTAAGAAGACTTCAACAGCTTGGTGGGAGTCTTTTGGAGATGGACATCCAGAGCTCCAAAGGTTTGCCATTTCCTCTGGGTGTGAGCGTAACTGGAGTGCTTTCGAGATGGTTAGATTTCAAAATTGTGGAATTTGAATTGTAATATACCTACCAGTAGTTGCTTATCATATTTGCATTTGTGTGTTTAGGTCCACACAAAGAAAAGAAATCGTTTGAAGCAAAATACTATGAATGATCTTGTTTTTGTCATGGCTAACGCAAGATTGGCCAAGAAGAAGCAATTTAGAAGACCACCCGAGGAGATAAAATTTGATGATGCTTCATCCGATGATGGATGGTATGTGGAAAATGATACTCAACTCCAAATGTAGATCCTGTTGGCTAGGATGAGGATGGTCTTGCCGTGCCACCTCTTGAAGAGGTTGAGGCTTATTTTGCTAATTTGGATGGTGAAGAAGATGGAGGAAATGAAGATCTCTTGAGTGATTATGATTTTAATTTGCAAAATCTATTTGATTGAGGTTTAGGTGTTCATGTCTTGGTGTTTTGAACTAGCTTAAGTTGTTTTGTTTTGTGACTTATGAGTTATATGAGTCTTTTGACTTATTACTTATGTCTTATGCTTATGTTTGGGTTTAATTAAGTATTTTAAGTGAGATTTAAAGGTTTTTCTTTCTCTTATGTTTGCTATTTTATATGCGTATGTGAATATGAATTTATATGCATATATACGAGTTTCATGAATTTTATAGAATCTTACTATTCGTGTTACGATTCCACGATTTACGATTTTACTTCCCCTTTCCGATTTTGCGTAGAATCTCGATTTTAACTACCATGCTCTCTGCAGCATCTCTATGCCTCTTTTAGGAGGAATCTGGATTTCTTCAATTTGCAACTTCAACAACATCAAATGATGCCGAGGAAATTCAGAAATTTCTTGACAAAGCTGTTGGTGCAAGGTCTTTATTGAATCTTCTAGTTAAATTCAAATTCATTTAGATAGGAACTTAATGATTTGAGTTAAAAGTGTATACCTCATTTCAGCATAATTTAGTATACTCTTTAGTTATCTCCATGTGATTACACTATTATTAAAAGCATTTGATAAGCATTAGAAGACATTAGTCTACTCTCTAACTTTCACAGGTCTTTCAACCCTTGTTCCTCTTGCAATAATTTGAACAAGACTTTTTATCATTTGGCTTGTCTCTTGATTTGCAGTTGTGAGGGATTAATTATTAAAACATTAAATGAAGAGGCTACATATGAACCTTCCCAGCGGTCACACAATTGGCTAAAACTGAAGAAAGATTATCTGGAGAAGTAAGGATTTAATATTTTTTTTCTTTTTTTGTTTTTTGTATGGAAGATATTTTTTTTTCCTTAATTTACCTCTATTAGTGGATTTCTATTTACTAATTGGCTCTAGTTTGCAGTATAGGGGACACGCTAGATTTGGTACCTATTGGTGCTTTCTACGGAAAAGGGAAACGTAGAGGTTTTTATGAAACATACTTTCTAATGTGGTGATGCCTATATTTGTTACTTATCATTTTTAAGCCAGGGACATCTGAATAAGGCTAGGCCCTTGAGGGATTTTCTGCATACTGCTATTATAAACCTCTAGCTTTAAGTGGTCTGAAATGAATTGGTGACATGATGTCTTGTAGGAGTCTATGGCGCCTTTCTCCTTGCTTGCTATGACAACGACAATGAAGAATTTCAAACTATTTGTAAGACAGGCGAGTTTTTTCATGTTGCCAGTTCATTCCCGAGTTCATTTGTGTATTAAACTTAATTCTCTCTGTTGAATTTGTAATTTTTGTGTAATTCTATGTGTCTAAATCAGACCACAATAGCCTCTATTTATAATGGGATTTGCAATAATTACATTAAATACTAATTACTAATTGTAATCCTAATTGATATGATTCTCTAATCCTAATTAATTAAATAAGGAAACATATCATAAAATATAAAATTTAAACATATCATCTAGGATATTCCAAAATGCTCTTAAGATATCAAAAAGATATTATTCGACATTTCTCTGATTTTCTAACACACTCATAATCTTCATGTTATGGTTGGTAGGAACTGGATTCTCTGATGAAATGCTTGAAGAATGTTTTGCTAGACTCCGCTCTATTCCCAAAGCAGAGGTCCCTTCCTCTTGTACCTCTCTAAACCTTTTATGAATCTTGCTCAATATTTTACAAACTCATTGGAAATGCTCCTTGATCTCAGGCATACTATCGACATGCAGCAGAAATCGAACCTGATGTTTGGTTTGAAGCCAATGAGGTAAGAATAATCTTGACTTTTCTTGGAAATTTCATTAATTTTGTTTTTCAAATTGCTAACATCAACGAGTTGTCTTATACACTACCTCCATTGATAGGTATTTTCATATTGTGGGGGACATTATCATGGTCTGTTTACACTTAATCATGGATATTTGTTTCCATTTTTGTAATTCGTGGGGCAGGGTAGTACGCTAATGATACAAAGTGCTTAACCATTTCCTCCTACCGATAGACCCATAGAGGTGAATATAGGCTCGAGTGGGGAACCCAAGGTTTGGAGGGTGTACGTGAGGAGAAATAGGATAGAGAAGGGGAATGATGAGGTGGCCCTTAATGCAACAAAATTGCCAAACGCATGAGAAAAGGGTTGGAGCGTATATAGGTAATGATTAGAGAAAGAGAGAGAGATAATCATCTTGGTAGTTTGTTACAATGTGTAATGGGCAGAGCGCATTAGAATGCTCTCTGAATGAGCTCTGCTCTGTGTCAGTTAGGAATGCCCTAATTCCTCACTGTTTTGCTATTTCTTTGTTTAATAAAATCAGTCTCTCTCTCCATTCAATGTTGCATTGCTTCTCTGTTATTCTTTGGGTTCCTAACAATTTGGGCCAACCTGTCAGATCTGTGAGGAGGAGTGAATCACGTCGTAGTGGAATCAGCGAATGCCACCGAAGAAAATGGACACTAAGGTCGTAGCTCTGGAGCATGAGGTCGCAGGGCTCAAAACCCAGTTGCAGGCGATGCAGCTTAAGACAAAGCAAAACAAGGAGCGCTTGATCGCAATGCTCTCCAAGAACGTTGATGAGAGCAATAACGATCGCTCAGGCACGAAGCAGCTAATGAAGCTGCAGGGAGAGTCGTTGGAGGAGTTTCGTCAGTAAGTGAAGAAGGCAGAGCTCCTGATGTTTGACGGCGAGGACCCGACGGCTTGGATCGTGCGAGCGGAGGTGTATTTCAAGGTGAAGGGAACTAGCGACGAGGTGAAGGTGGACTTGGCTCAGCTTTGTATGGAGGGGCCAATGATTCATTTTTTCAGATCATTATTGGATGAACACACTGATCTGACATAGAAGCAGCTCAAACACGAGTTGCCGGAACGCTGTGGAGGAATTGGAGGGGGTGATATCTTTAAGCAGCTTGTGGCTATTAAAAGAAGGAACCGAGTTGGGTTCGTCGTTCTGGGTCAGGCCCAATAGCTCGCACGGTTCGAACCGAGGGCAGGGGTCAGAGTGGGTGCATCCTTGGGCCAATGAGGAAGGTAACAATGGATCTGGGCCCAAAACTGAGCCCAATGGAGACCGGCGACAAGGTGGAAAGAGAGACAGGGGCGTGCGACACCTTTCCTACCATGAACTGATGGACCGCAAGCAGATGGGGCTCTGCTACAAGTTCGAAGGAAATTACCACCCTCACCACCAATGCCCAAACCACCAGCTGAGGGTGATGCTGGTCGAGGAGACAGAGGAAGACGACAGAGAGGCCAATGTATAGGTCGGAAGAAAGGACGAGAACGAGGAGGAAGAGTAAGGAGAATACAGCATGATGTGTTTGGTAGATAAAGCTGCAGATGGGAGGTGGATGCCCTAGACTATGAAGACGAGAGCCAAGATCAATGGTGTGCCAATTCTGTTGCTAGTGGATAGTGGAGCCACCCATAATTTTGTTTCAAGGAGGTTGGTTAAAGCGTTGTGCTGGCCCGTGGATGTGACAAGGCCACTGAGCATCAAATTGGGTGATGGGTACAAAACAGCTCAAGGGAGATGCACAGGAGTGGAGCTGGAGGTAGGTACTCTAAATTTCACAGGGGATATTGTGTTGTTTGATTTAGGAGTTGATTTGGTACTGGGTATTGCGTGGCTGGCAACCTTGGGAAAAATGTGGGTTGATTGGAAGGAACAAATCATGCAGTTCCAGTTAGGGAGGCAGTGGGTTGAGCTCAGAGGTGTGGGAGCTAAGAAAGAGGAGCAGGCAGCATTGCAAACTATGTTTGGTAGGTGTAAACATCTAGTAGAGGGGTTGTTTTTGTCAACTGAAGTGCACCTTTTAGACAAGGCAGGGAAGATCGATGCAATAAGAGGAGAGGATGAGTTGCAGCAGCTGCTGGACAGGTTCCCACATATTTTTAGAGAACCCCAAGGATTACCTCCCAGAAGGAACAAGGAGCATGGTATCTATTTGGTTGAAGGACAGGGACTTGTTAATATGAGGCCATATCGGTACCCACATTATCACAAAAATGAAATTGAGAAGCAAGTCAGGGAAATGTTGAGCTCAGGGATTATTAGACCAAGCCAAAGTGCGTATTCCAGCCCTGTAATTCTAGTGAAGAAGAAAGATGACTCTTGGAGGATGTGTGTGGATTCTAGGGTCCTCAATAAGGTGACTATTCCGGTGATTGATGAGTTGTTGGATGAATTGCATGGAGCACACTTCTTTTCTAAACTTGACCTCAAGCCATCAAGTAAGGGTGGAGGAGTAAGATATCCCCAAGACGGCATTTAGGACACATGAAGGGCATTACGAGTACTTGGTATTGCCTTTCGGTCTCATGAATGGTCCCTTTACTTTTCAATCCTTGATGAATTACATTTTCCTGTCTATGATGAGGAGGTTTGTGCTAGTTTTTTTTGACGACATTTTAGTCTATAGTCCCAATTGGGAAGCACACATGAACCATTTGGAGAAGGTGCTAATTGTTTTGCAGCAACACCAGTTAGTGGCCAACCGCAAGAAATGCTCCTTTGCCCAGACACAGGTGGAGTACTTGGGACATGTTATCTCAACTGAAGGTGTGGCAGTAGATCCCAACAAGCTCAAGAGTGTGGTAGAATGGCCTGAACGCAAGAGTGCTAAAGGTGTGGGGGTTCTTGAGACTCACTGGGTATTATATAAACTTTATCAAAGACTATGGTAAGTTAGCGAAGCCCCTAATTGAGCTAACAAAGAAGGAGGGATTTGGTTGGAATCCTAGAGCACAGGCAGCTTTTGAGTTGCTCAAGCAGAAGTTAACCACAGTCCTAGTTTTAGCCTTGCCCAATTTTAATCATTTGTAATTGAGAGTGATGCTTCTGGACAAGGGCTGGGAGCTATCTTAATTCAAAATGTCAGACCTGTCACCGTATCTTTTGGGTAGAAAATTTACGGTACGCACGAATCAAAAGAGCCTACGACAATTACTGTTACAGAGAGTTACCACCATGGACCAACAGAATTGGGTTGCTAAATTTATGGGATACAGATTTGATATTGTCTATAAACCTGACTTGGAGAATAGATTGGCAGACACCCTCTCTCGTATGTATGGGGAAGTGGAAATGGGAGCCATGATACACCAACCAGCTTGGGAGGGCAACCAGGAGGACATAGAGGAAGTCCACAAAGATGAAAAATTGTTGGGAATTATTTCAGCTCTGTAGCAAGTTCAACCAACTAGGGAAGGCTTTACTTACAAGAAAGGAGTGCTCTGGTATAAGGAGCGGCTAGTACTCTCTGAAAATTCCATTTGCATTTCCAGGATGCTCAAAGAGTTTCATGAGACTCCCCGAGGAGGACATTCAGGTTTTTATCGTACCTATAGAAGGGTTGTTGCAAATTTATTTTGGTTCGGGATGAAGAACACTGTGCAGCAATTTGTGAGAGAGTGACACGTGACACTTGCCAACGCCAAAAGTATCTTGCTATGGCTCCTGAGGGTCTAGTGCAGCCTTTGAAGGTTCCTGAACAGGTTTGGGAAGAAATTTCTATGGATTTCATTACTGGTTTGCCAAAATCTAAGGGGTATGAGGCTATTTTGTAGTGGTGGACAAATTGTCTAAATATAGCCATTTTATCCTGCTGATACATCCATACACAGCAAGAGTACTAGCTGAGATATTCATCAAGGAGGTGGTGCGTTTACATGGAATTCCAACATCCATTGTGAGTGATAGGGATCCCATTTTTGTGAGCTTTTTTTGGAAAGAGTTGTTCAAGATGCAAAGTACCCAGTTAAAGATGAGCACCGCATACCACCCTCAAACTGATGGGCAAACAGAGGCTGTGAATAGGTGCCTAGAGACCTATTTAAGGTGTTTTGTGGCTGATCAGCCCAAGCTGTGGGTTAATGGGTTGCCATGGGCGGAGTATTGGTACAATACTAATTTTCATGTCTCAACGCGCACCACTCCTTTTGAAGTGGTCTATGGGAGACCCCCACCAGTGCTTAACATGTTCTTGCCTATATAAAATGGACTCTGGTATGTAGTCAAGACATGGTTTCAACATCTCTTGCCTATGTTTTTCTCTCTTTCAACACTATTAATGTTCCAAAACTGGAAAGGTTGATCTTGATAGCATTTGTAACATACCAGTAACCCAATATTAGACAGAACCACCCTTTAGATAGAAGCAAAAAACCCGCAGAACCAAAATCATAGCAGCTTGCACCTTACTCCACCAATGCACACCCCCTCTACCTAAACTGATATTTTGGATGCAGTCCCTTATAAGAACCCCAAACAGGCACTTGGGTTTGAACACAAACATGAGATTGGGTTCTTAAATCCAATACTCTTTGTTGTGATCCAATGCCAAGATGTTAGCTTAATTGATTCCACAATATCTTCCAATTCCTGTTTTGTTGATTTAAAAACCTGGGAATTCTGGGCCTTTCAAATTTGCCAAATAACAGAAGACCACACACCTTGCCATTTGGTTTTGTTGAAAGAGAAAAAAAAAGAAAAAAAAGAGAGAGACATATAATGTTGAAACCGCGTGTATTGCATAGCGGAGCTTTTGTTATTTATATAATGCATTGTAATAAATACAAAATATTAAAGCTACCCTATTTTCTATATTTACATAATACTAATACTC
This sequence comes from Calophaca sinica, assembly GCA_037113605.1. NCBI lineage: Eukaryota > Viridiplantae > Streptophyta > Magnoliopsida > Fabales > Fabaceae > Calophaca > Calophaca sinica. The sequence goes on from CM073731.1 coordinate 102,114, forward strand.
TTAAACCATAACCATTTATTTACATCATTTCTAACACCCCCCCTCAAGCTAGAACATATAAATCATATGCATCAAGCTTGTTACAAATATAGTTTATGCGAGGGCCCCTCAAAGACTTAGTGAAAACATCTGTCAATTGATCATTTGAACCAACAAAGCTAGTGGTGATGTCTCCAGATGAAATCTTCTCTCTAATGAAATGACAATCTACTCAATATGCTTAGTTCTCTCATGAAATACCGGATTTGATGCAATATGCAAAGCAGCTTGGTTATCACAAATGAGTGTCATCTGTGTAATCTCTCCAAATCCAAGCTCCTGAAGTAGCTTGGTTATCACAATGCCATGGCTCGGTATTCTGCTTCTACACTTGACCTTGTGACAACATTTTGCTTCTTACTTTTCCAGGTGATAAGGTTGCCCCCAATGAATATACAATACCTAGTCGTGGATCTTCTATCAGCAGGAGAGTCTGCCCAATCAGCATCTGAATATCCCACAACTCGGGTATGACCATTGTTTTCATAAATGAGACCTTTTCGTGGAGTTGTCTTAATGTACTTCAAGATACGAATTACAGCATCCCAATGTCCTTCACAAGTTGAATTAAGAAATTGACTTACTACACTAACAACAAAGGAGATATCTGGCCGAGTGACAGTGAATTTAGCTTGCCTACCAATCTTCTGTATCTTTCTGGATCTAAAAGAGGCTCCCCCTGATTTGATAGAAGCTTGGTATTAGGATCCATAGGAGTATCAACTGGTTTAGCATTCATCAAACTTGTTTCCTCTAGAATGTCCAAAGCATACTTCCTTTGAGAAATTACAATGCCGTCCTTGGATTGTGCCACCTCTATCCCCAAGAAATATCGAAGCTTGCCAAGATCTTTCGTCTGAAAGTGGAGACAAAGATGACGTTTTATCTGAGCAAATGCCATGATGATCACTACATGTAATGACAATGTCGTCAACATATACAATCAAGTAAATACAACCTGTACCTGAATGGTGATAAAAGACATAGTGATCTGCCTCACATCGGGTCATACCAAACTGCTTAACAACATTGCTAAATCTGCTAAACCAAGCTCTAAGAGACTGTTTAAGGCCATATAAAGATTTATGGAGGCGACAAACTAACCCTAAAGACTCCCCCTGAGCAACAAATCCAGGAGGTTGCTCCATATAGACTTTTTCCCGAAGATCACCATGGAGGAAAGCATTGTTAATATCAAGTTGGTGTAGAGGCTAGTGGCGAATAACAGCCATAGACAAAAACAAGCGAATAGAAGCCATTTTTGCCACCGGGGAAAAGGTGTCCCCATAATCCAGTCCAAAGACTTGAGTATAACCTTTAGCAACTAGTCTCGCCTTAAGTCGATCAACCTGACGATCTACACCAACTTTAACTGTAAAGACCCACCTACATCCAACAACTGATTTCCTTGATGGAACAGGAACAAGGTCCCAAGTACCATTGCTCTAAAGTGCGCACATTTCTTCAACCATAGCTTGGCGCCACCCAGGGTGAGAAAGAGCTTCACCTACAGTCTTAGGAATAGACACAGAAGACAAGGAAGAAAGGCAAGCAAAATGCAAAGATGACAAACGATGGTAACTTAAAGCAACATAATGTGGAGAAGGATTACGAGTGGACTGTATACCTTTTCGAAGTGCAATAGGAAGATCAGGTGCGAGAGGCTGGGCCAGAGGAGGTGGAGTCAGAGGAGAGTCCATGGGATCTGAAAGTGGAGGCACATGAACGGAGGGTGTAGGCACAAATGCTGGAGGTGTAGACGTAGGTGCTGGAGGTGGAGGCACAGGTGCTGGAGGTGAAGGCACGGGCTATGAAGGTTGCCGATGATGATAGACCTGGAAGGGACGAGGAGGAGCATGAATATCTTGAATCTGGGGTATCACTACTAGAACATATTCAACTGAGACAAAAGGAAGGGGTAAAGTATCTGAAACACCGGTGTGGAAGGATGACCAAAGAAAGGGATAGACTCAAAGAAGGTAACATCAGCTGAGACTATGTACCTATGCAGAGAAGGTGAATAGAAGCGATAACCTTTTTGGGATCGAGTATAACCCAGAAAGACACATTTGAGAGACTAAGCAAACAAGTTATCAAGACCAGGAGCAAGATTATGGGCAAAACAAGTAGATCCAAAGACTCGGGGTGTCAAGGAATGTAGAGTTTGATGGAGATATAACACAAAATGAGGTACTTTATTATCAAGAACGGAGGAAGACATCCTATTTATGAGATAACAAGCAGTAAGGACAACATCCTCCCAAAAACGAAAAGGAACATTGCCTTGGATCAATAGTGTTCGAGTTGTCTCAATAAGATAATGATTTTTCCGTTCAGCAACCCCATTTTGTTGGGGGTATGAGCACAAGCTGTTTGGTGAAGAATGCCATGTGATGCCATAAAGGTTTGAAATGACTGATATAAGTATTCGTGGGCATTAGAGTGCGAATAGGAACACCAAATTGTGTTTTTATCTCATGATAAAATTGTTGGAAGATACATATTTTTCATCAAAAATAACCAAGTACAGCAGGGAGTAATCATCAATAAATGTAACAAAGTATTTGAACCCCAAAGTTGACTCAGTGCGATTAGGACCCCAAACGTCAGAATGAACCAAGGAAAAGGGAGACTTAGCTCGACTATGGACCCGATTAGGGAAAGAACTACAAGTATGTTTTCCTAATTGACAAGACTCACAAGACAAATTGGATAACTTAGACAGACTTGGCACCAACTTTTGTAATTTGGCAAGTCTAGTGTGACCTAATTGAGCATGTACTAGAAGTGGGGAATCTATGGCAGTGCATATACGAGGGTGGTCAGGAAGATGGTAGAGGCCATTAGACTCGCATCCGATGCCAATCATCCGACCTGAACTCCGGTCCTGCAAAAAAACAGAATCTTCAGTGAAAGAGATGACAGTCAAGAGAGGAGGTTAAGCAACTAATGGAAAACAAATTAAACGGGGAACCTGGGACATATAGTACAGAATCAACGGACAAGGAGGGAAGAGGATGATCAGTACCTACTCCTTTGGATTGTGTTTTGGAACCATTTGTTGAGGTAGCAGTTGGTAAATCATCAAACCACTTCAAAAAATAATCATAGGTGGCTCGTGTTGTGTTGTTAGATGAGGTAGATGAAGTCGTGATAGCCATGTTTGGAACACACAGGAGAGAGAAACGCGTCAAACAGTAGAGAGAGAAGGGCTGTTTGAACTGTAATGCGTGTATCCATGAGCCAAAACACAAAACAGAGATTGGATCTGAAACCGGGGGGCTCGGTCGACCTTGTCGCCGGAAGCACAGCCTGAACGGCCACCGGACGCACCGCCACGCGCTGCGGCGTCATTCTAAAAATTTTGAAAAATCGCGTTGGAAGAAGCAGCGTGTGAGGGCGCGTTTCTGGGCCGTCTGAGGTGATGTTTTAGGGTTAAGCCGGTCCTGGGGATGCGGTTCTGATGGTGGGGTTGGTCGCTGGAAATGGTGGCGGCAGCGGCGGCTGTAGGGGAAAACGACTGAATTTGAGTGCCGAAATGAGTCACGACAGTGGAGAAGGGGCAAACCGGAATCGAAACACGGTTTTGTCAAAAAAATTTCTCACCGGAGGACAGTGGGTTCATTGGGTAAGCAAAGTTATTAGGGTTGTCTCTTTTTAGATAACTACGGTTAGTCAATTCCAGAACTGTAATATCCAATAAAATTGCATTATGCTCACTGTAATGGAGATTTTACGTTAGCTATATGTTCTCTTGTTTCATCTAGGTGTGGGAGGTGAAAGCTTCAGACCTGACCATTAGCTCTACTTACCAAGCTGCAGTGGGCATAGTAGATTCGGAGAAGGTATTAGAAACAATGAATTGATGATGGAAGTGTTACGAGTTTTCATTTTACTTTGGAATTCTGCCTCTTAACATTGTTTAATTGATAATAATAGCTTTTAACTTTTATTGGTGGTACTTTTATAAAGGGCATATCTCTTCGAATGCCACGTCTAGTTCGAGTTCGGCCTGACAAAACTCCTGAACAGGCCTCAACATCTGAGCAGGTAAAGCTCAATCTTCATTATCTGACTCAACAATATATGATGAGATTGAAAATTGAATTATTTGGTCGTGCTTTACTCACTTGTTCTCAGGTTGCTGAAATGTATAATGCTCAAAAGAACACAATCACACGAACAAAATCCAAGATGACAAATGAAGATGATTGAGGAACAAGTTTTAAACTATGAAATATCAAAGGACACGCGTTGTCTCTAATCCCAATACCCTTTTCCTGTATTTTGCTATTGTTTTGTTGTTCTGAGAGTTTTTATAGAAGTAATTTTTCAATTCAATATATTGTTAGGAGGAAGCTAATACGGATATGTGGCCCAAAATATTAGGAAAAAAGAAAGGGGGGGGGGGGTGTTCTAAGGAAGGGCAAAAGCTAGCTCAAACTAGGACGAGACAGATATTGAACATCTGGACAAAAAATTGACAAATATTTGACATAAAGGTAGCATTTGGTTGGTACAGTATATTGTAGAATATTACTTTGAGTGCATTTCAAGTTATTTGAGATTGTTAGTATCTAAATGTAGTATGTTATAGTATAATATACTAATAAACGGAGTAATATTAGTATTAAAGGAGGACTTGAGATTGTCGAAGTTAATTTAGCGAGTCTTGGCTCACATCGTAATCTCTCTTGGTTTGGTGATATGGCTCCTCAGTTGTATCAAAAATTCAAAATGGAATGGCTACACACATTTCATGCTCAAGCTTTCCGCTTTCAAGAAAAAAATTGATGTGCAAATTTATATATTTGTTTGAATATCTTTTAATAGATTCTAATAATATAAAAATTTATATATAACATTTTATAGTCCATTCGTTCCTGAAAGATTTTTCATTATAATAACAATGATTACAAATTTCTTTAGGAGTATACTACTGTCATGGTAAAACTAAGGGTTTATTTAGTAAAAATAATTGATAAATATATTTATTTAAAACTGCAATATTAGTTAAAAATTGTGAAGTTAATTTCTAGCTGGAAGATATTTACTAATTAGAATTAAAAATGAAATTCACTAACACTTGAAAACATTAATGCCATCTTAATATAACACACAGATCCCACACACAAGCAATGGGCAAGAGTTGTACCAAATAACAATCTTCTACTCGAAAAATTAAAGAAAAATTAAAGTGCCAAAAAGAGAGGGCAAATCACAAATACAAATTATTTGTAACTTAAAGCTTAGTAAGTTTTAGCTTGTGGGTGAGTGTCAGAATATAGCAAAATATCTAAGAATATCTTGATATTACTCGGTAACGTGCATGAAGCCTCTAAATCTGAGTTCAGCTCGGTAACACACATCAATTAAAAATATTTAAAATGTCATGGTAAAACTACGGGTTTATTTAGTAAAAATAATTGATAAATATATTTATTGAAAACTAAAACGGTAGCTAAAAATTGTGAAGTTAATTTTTAGCTGAAAGATGTTTACCAACTAGAATTAAAAATGAAATTCACTAACACTTGATAACATTAATGCCATCATAATATAACACAGATCCCACACACAAGCAATGGACAAGAGTTGTACCAAATAGCAATCTTCTACTCGAAAAATAATGGTGCCAAAAAGTGAGCGCAAAGCTTAAATAAAAATTACTTGTAATAAGCTTAAAACTTAGTAAGTTTTAGCTTGTGGGGGAGTGTTAGAATATAGGAAAGTATTTAAGAATATCTTGATATTACTCGGTAACACGCATCAAGCCGCTAAATTCAAGCCCTGCTCGATAACACGCATGAAGATTCTAAAATCCGAGTCCGACTTGATAACTCGCATGAAGATTCTAAAATCTGAGTCCGACTCGGTAACACACATCAATAGCTAAACCCAAGTCCGCCTCAATAACACACATCAAGAAGCTAAACTCAACTCTCATGGGTAACACATATCAAGAAGCTAAACTTGACTATCGTTGTGTCTGATCGGATATTATTCTTCTTTAAGCTCTTTCACCTATTAGGCTCAGAGCTTGGGGCTTGTGTTCGGTACACCTTACCCAGCCCAAAGAGAAGGCCCACTACCTTTAGCAAACCTAACCCAATTATGGTTCGACTTCTGGGAGGCAGAGGCATAGAGGTAATTTCATCTACTTCACATAAGTTTTCAGGTAAATTCATCTACTTCACATAAGTTTTCCCATGTTCTACTGCAACCCTGCCCACATTTCCCACTCACGGGAGCTCTAAACTACAGGAGCATTAAATCACCCACTAACAACATGTCTTTTATGGCATTACCTCTCATTCCCTCATTATATAAGCACACACAATAGGGTACCTAAGGTATGTTATCTTATTCTGCCAAATTTGTCTTGACTCCATAACTGACTTGATTGTCGGAGTCCCTGCAGGTGCCCCACCCCTGCCTGGCAGATGGATGCTCTCTGACATGATGAAGTTGTTTGGACACTACCTCGGATCTCAGACTACAAACAGATAAATATGTTCCCTTGCAATCCTCTTTGTATTTAGATATTGTTGCATTTAGGCTTAGTCACCCCATTTTTTCTGCAGTAACATTCTTCATCAAGCACAAATCCAAATAAAAAATCTATCTATAATCCCATGCCAATTCAAGATGATTAATGAATACAGAAGCGTACCTGGAGTATCCGTAAAATCTTGATGGAAACAATGATGTCCTTAATAGAACAGTGATCTTCCAATTGTAGATTTTCTATAGTTTTGTCTTAATTTATCCTCTAATGGGGTGAAGAGAATTAAATTTATTGTTGTGTCTACAACCAAGGACCATAACCACTTACTATGAGAATCACGAGTCATGCCCTTTCATGAAGAGCAATGTCCCTTCAAGCTCATACACATTCATGAAGAGTTGGGACTATCAACTTTTCTTCTTTATATTTCTACCCATCATAAAAACAGAAATAAGACCTTAGTATCTAACCTCTCAACTTCTCTGATTCGAGTGTAGTGACACGTGACATGCACGAGGTATACATTGGGATATGAATAATATGTATTGATTATATAATTTGGTTTTAAAAATCTATAAATTTCATAAGCATATAAATTTAATTTGATAAAAAAATAAAATTTATTTAGATAAAAAATTCTTCAATAATTTAATTACATGAAAAATAAACACATTAAGTAAGAAAAACTGTGATGATCCCATTTAAATATATAATTGATTATGTACAAAACTTTTTTTTTTTTTTTACAAAATGTACAAAAAAATTTGATAGATTCGTATAATCTCACTAAATTTTACACACATGAAACACTTTCACCCATTTAAATATATTATAAATTCTTATAATCTACCTAAGTTTTTAAAATAAGTTTATAGATAAAAAAGGAACCTTTTTTTTTTTACGGGAGATAAAAAGGAAGCTAGTAAACCAACTTAAATATATAACATATTATTATCATCTTATTTATTATTTAAATAACTTTTTACACATAAGATGAACCTTAATGATTCCATTTTAATATGTAATAGATTCTTATAATCTCATCAATTTTTAAATGGATTTTAGTTTTATGCATAATAAGAATCAAATTTAAATATATAATAGATTTTAATAATCTCCCCAATTTTTTTTAAATAGGTTTATACACATAAATAGAACCCTAGTCATACTATATATATATATATTCTCAAAAATTTTAAATAAGTTTATATACAATAGAAAACTCTATTAGAAAATAAAAAACCTAACTCTATAATATATAGTAGGTCCGTGCTATGCCCGGAATATGCTAAAAAAATACAAAAAGTATATTAAAAGTTATATTTATATGAAGTTCCTATTAAAATATCCCCTAGTAAGTTAAATAGTAATATTTTTCCATTTATATTAATATATGATATATAATATAATATAATGTCTATTAAAATGTTCACGCATAGTATATTAAATAATAGATTATATTAAATAATAGATCATAAGTTTCTCATATAAAATTATTATCATAATTCGCACTATAAATTGAACCAGTAAACTAAAATTCATTACATGTGCCATAAAATAAGTCTAATTGCATAAATTTTTACTAGTTTTTTGACAAATAAATTTATAATAAAGTTTTTTATAGGAAATTTATAACAAAGTTTTTTATGGAAAATTTATAATAAAGTTGTTCTTGAGTTTTTACTTTTACATATCGTAAGAATTAAATTAATATTAAGCCTTTACAATTGAATTCTAATCACCTGACTTATCCTAGTGTGGTGACCTGTGCAATGCACAGGTGAATTTTGGGGGTTGTCAAGTCACATTTAAAACGTGAAATAGCAATAAAAAATCAACAGAAAGTGAAAAACATAGATTAATTTTTCATATTATTTTTCTCATACAATTTTTGTTTCTATGAGATATAAGTATTCATCGATATAAATATCAACCAATAGTAAAAATTAATTTCATTCATAAAAAATGCCTAACTCTAATAGGAAATCAGTAAAATTACTACATATGTCATTTATCTTAATTTAAAGTTTCACTTTCGTCCTTTATCTTTTTGTGTTTCATGTTAATCTTTTAATTTTAATTTTAGTTTCAATTTAGTCCCACATATTCTAAAATATTGACAATATTAGCCAAATTGGCCCTTTTAATTTCTTACAACAGCTTTTTGGGTTCTGATTTGTAGTAAAATCGTGTTTTTTACTATCCTGAAAATCTTTTTTTTAATGATTTTTAGCTTGTTTGACTACAATCATATAAAATGTTTTTTCCTATAAAATTACAATGAGGATGAAGTGTAAAAGTTGAAAGATGATATAGAAGGGTAATAGTTGTCATTTTAAAATTTTGAAAAGTTGTTTTCCTATCCAAATTATCTCCATATTTTTAGGTATATAGTCTCTTTCATCTATCATAATAGATTCTTTTGAGAAGCTAATCAAAATAGCTTCTCATTATACCTACTAAGGGTCTGTTTGTTACAGCTTTTTCGTTAAAACTCATTTTTTTTAAAATAATCACTTTTGAGAGATATTCATATGTTTGTTACATTTAAAAAGATGAGAATTTAAATGTTTTTTAGAAATTGATTAAAATCAGAAGCTATTTTAAGTTGCTTCTCATGAAAATCACTTGCAATAGATGAGAGAGAATATAACTATTAAAAGGCAGAGGATTTTTTGAGATAAAAATACCCTTATACAATTTTTAATATCCCAGGAGTTGTCTTTCTCATAAAAAAGTGATTTTTATGATCGTAAACAAACATATTACACTTTTCTTAAAAATCTCTCAAACAATAATATCTGAATTATTTTATATCAAAATCACTTCTTTTTAAAGCCATAACAAAACAAACCCTAAAATCATTTTTTTAGAATATGATTTTTTTGATATTTTTTAAATTTTAAATTGAACTTTGAGTTTTTAAAATCATTTTTTTAGAATCACTTCTTTACTAATATTTTTTAATTTTAAATTAAACTTTGAGTTTCATGACTATATTTGGAAAGTGATTTGAAATTAATTAGTTGAGATTTTTCGTGAGAAAGCTCCAAGTGGTAAAATTTCACTTCGAGTACTCTTGAAATGTATATATTATAGATAGATTTTAATTTTTTTTGTACTAATATTTTTTAATTTTAAATTGAACTTTGGGTTTGATGAATATATTTGGAAAGCGATTTGAAATTAATTAGTTGAGATTTTTCATGAGAAAGCGTCAAGTGACAAAAATTTCTTGAAATGTATATATTAGAGATTAGAGATTAGAGATTAGGGATAAAAAAGAATATGAGATAAAAAACAAAGTTGAAAAGAGAGAATGAGAAGGGGCAGGATATATGGATAGGAAGGATTAAACTTAAATAGGGCTACTGAACTCCATGTATTGATTGTTATCTCCTATATAATTTTAATTTAAAAAATCAATGGCAAGAATATGCTTCAAGTTGTATTTTGTTTGGATATCATAAGATATTTTTTAGTTGAACATGAAGTGAGATTAAGAAAAGTCAAAACATCATAGAGATAACAGCGAAATTTTATTTTTTAAATTCCAAATATAAACAATTCATGATGATGATAAAATTAGTTGAATAATGCACCAAAAGTGCATTATAAAAAAAAAAGAAAAATGATATTTAATATGAAATTCAAACACAAGAATTTGATACAAATGACGTGTAAGACTCGCGCTGTTTCATGTTGCTTTACTTTTTCCTTTTTTTTTTCAAGATTTTGAAAATGTTACTGTTTTCTTTTAACTGCTTCGTGCATTTTGTACATTTTTTCTTCGCAATATATAGCATTGCTGATAAAAAAATAGTGGACCAAAATTTTAAAATCAATGGGAAGAAAAGGGGCGACTATCCTCCTTCATTAAACAAAACAAGAAAAGAAAAGGGGCGACTATTCAATTGAATATTTCTAATTTGTTTGCTTGCTCAGACTTATGTTATTTAAAGATTTAATTCAAATTCGCAATTATTTTCAAAAAGAGAGAATAGAAATTGTCCTTTCACTTGCAATTTATTGTGAATAAAATTCTATAACTATTATAAAGGGGATTTCAGGATTTGGTCTCTAATTTTTAAATCCAATTTTACCCTTGAAACTTTATGTAATAGATAGAGATGGATATTTTTTTGGTCAATAGTTAGAGATTTGGATAACTGGAGTGATAACTTCTTATCCTTTCCATAAAACCACATCTACTATAAATCTTCTATTTTCATATAACAAACATTTTTTTGAATGAATATAACAATCTAACTTTAGTTAAAAAAAATATTCAACGTAACACCGATAAAAAAAGGGACTTTATGTAATAGAGAGATGGATATTTTTTGGGTCAATAGTTAGAGATTTAGATAACTGGAGTGATAACTTCTTATCCTTTACGTAAAACCACATCTACTATATATCTTCTATTTTCATATAACAAACATTTTTTTGAATGAATATAACAATCTAACTTTAGTTAAAAAAAATATTCAACGTAACACCGATAAAAAAGGGACAAACAGGCACGAAGTGGCTGTTTGTCTGCTAGTAATAATAATTGTTATAAAAATATTGTACTTGAATTTAAACAAGAATCTATGATTTCATTATAAAAATATTATAATTAAAAAAACAAATCATATTTTAAAATTGTTATTTATAAAAAAAATTAAAATTGTTATACCATATTAATTTTTTGTTTAAAATTTTAAGATTGTTTTTAATTGAGTTTATCTATTATATCTATTATAATAATATATGATTAACAAAAATAAGTTTATTTACTATTTATGGAAGGAAATTTGGAAATTAAAAGTTGAGACATTTCATGAGAAAGCGCCAAATGAGAAAACTTTTCTTTAGAATACTAGAACATGACCCGTGCGATACACAGGTAAAATATATGTTAGGTCTATAATTTATTTTTTAAAATGCAATACATATTTATCGTAAAAAAATACAATATATAATTTAATGACAAAAAATTAAAAAGAGAAATAATTGAATATTTTTACTACAATTGACAAAAAAATACAGTTTGAAATAATCTTTTGAACAAATACATTGGTTGCTATTATGTTATCTCGTCGTCAAAGCAAACATAGGATCAAGTTGGTCTTACATGCACAAAAATTCACACCAAAAGTGAATCACAGAACACAACTTTTAAAGAAAGGAATCCTAAAAAGTTTTAAAATTGTTATGATATGTATTACATTAAACTGATTGCAGCTATGTTATCTCCCTGCCAAAGCAAACATAGGAAGTAACTCCTCATAACTCAAATACATAATTAAATTGCTTCACCTACACAAAATTTTACATACAAAATAAATTGCAAAACACAAAATAAATTGCAAAACACAATTCAAATAAATGTATTATGACATGTGTTTGATTAAACTGACTGCAACTATATTATCTCCCTATCGAAGCAAACATAGGAAGCAATTCCTTAGAACTCAAATATAGAATCAAATTAGTCTCACTTACACAAAATATCACAGTAAAAGTAAATCGCAAAATGCAACTTTAAAAGAAATGAATCCTAACAAATTTGAGATGTTGCATTCAACTTTGATCAAAACCTTTTGTGGAGCCCAGAAGATGTTACATTCATCTTCTTTCGAGGTCCTCCGCTATCCTTGTAATTTTAATAAAACAATTGCGCTCCACTGTCATAAGCTAATAAACATTTTGTTAAAAAACTTGGTCTGTTGAACTTGCTTTCAGCAATTACTTATGAGTTGAAGAAGAATTTCAGATGGTATATTTCAGCAAAAGAAAGAATGAGCAAGTATAATGAATTTCACATGGAGAAGTAAGACAGAAGTATTGAAAAAGCCAGTTTCATAATCATGTGGTATAACCAAACAAAGCAAAGTACTAGAAAGGCCTTTCTCTACATCCTTCTCATCATCGGATCTGGCTTGCATGCAGTCACGTAGTCAGCCGATCTCGGCCGTCCGATCTCGATCAAACGGCTCACAAAAAATACATATTTTTTATTTTTCTAAAAATATAAAATACCGAGCGTGAATCTAGACTAACCGATCGAGATCGGACGACCGAGATCGGCTGACTGCGTGACTGCACGCAAGCCAGACCCCTCATCATCTCATCACATGTATTCGGGTTTCCTTCTTTGTCAATCAATTTCTTAATTAACATGTCTTTGGAACATCCTTTTCTTATTTTTTTGGACTCAGTCCTGACTTCTCACATATGCCAACAGTTAAATTGAGAGTATAACACTTTTCTTATTATGGTACTCAGGTATCATTTATAAAATCTCAGTTTTGTGGTAACATTTTCTATTTTATGTTAAATTTACAGACATAATATCAATAATAGGTAAAAAAACCATAGCTATAAGTTAACGGGGGTATGTCATATACACATTCTATCAAAGGGGGCCATGCATATGGATTAGATGAGCATTAAACCAAATGTTGTAAGAGTATGATAAGTTATTTATAATGTTTTGCATTCTAATATTCTAATAATAAATTATGTCTCATACCAACTATGGCACTCCTACTGCTCAATCCGTTAAAAGCACATAAATTGTTCTTTTTACCATTTAGATATGCCTCTGCGGGTCTCATGCCCGCCATAGTTCAACTTCTCCCCATTGTCATCTGAATATGACTGTGATCCAACAAAAATTTGAATGTAGTATGCAACAAAAACAAATTTCTTCTTTGATAACTAAGAAATACCAATTGTTGAAGGAAGGACTCCGAGTTCTGTTCCAGCTCATTTAGCCTCTATTCAATGTACAGATTGTCCCCTCCTACCAACAGCTACCAGCTACCACTTATGTTAACGGATGGCACCAGCCCACAGACTCATCAAACACTGATATGAAGCTCATCTTCTTTGCCAACTTTGCATCCATGATTCCAATTCTGGACAACCAAAGAAAGTGGTCAAAGAAAAAGGCCAAAGCCAGCAATAGACAATGTGAAAAACAAAAGCAAGAGTAGCTCTATTAATTTTTTATTGCTTCATGTACTATTTTGTTGACAAAACCCCAAAATAGTAAAAGGATCAAGCTAACTTCTGCTTCAAGGAGTTGGAACTCGCGAACAACTATTAAATTCCAATTTCTTGACAACTTAAAGAGAGCCCTTTTTGATCTTCTAACAACTCTTCCCTTCTACAGTTTGAGCTTATAAGTGAGCTCATTAGGAAGATCAAACAATTCAACACATAAAATTGAATATACACAACATTTTCTTCAGAGATCTTCTTCACAGACTACTAGAATTTTCGGTATTTCCTATAGATTTTTCTACGAATTTTTTCCTCAGGAATTTCCTATGAATTTTGCTATGAATTTCTCTAAAATGACGTTTTTTTTTTCTGCAGATTTAAGCTTGTAGGAAAATTTGTAGGAAATTTTGGCATTAGCTGCGGATTTTCCTGTGCTTATATCTGTAAATAAATTTCGCAGGAAAAGAAGTCAATTAAATATTAAGTAATTTTGTTGCAGATTATGCTACAAGCTCATTTTCTGGGGATTTACCTGCGGAATTTTTTGAATATTTGATAATTTTTTTAAAAAAAATTAGTCCAAATAAATTAAAATTTTAAAAATTATTTTGTTTAATTTAAGATAAAAAACATGTAAAGTTGTGTTTACATGTTTCTCACCTTCCTTCTCTACGTGCTGCGTACTGCATCCTTCTCTGCGTGCTGTCGGCGAGCCACCATGACCTCCCTGTCGGCGAGCCCTCCTTCTCTTCTCGGTAACCATTACCAATTTCTCTCTCAGTCCGTGGTTGCTTTTCACTCCTCTGCGATCAGATCGGATCAGATCTGCACCACCAAAAAATGGTAACTCTTCTTCTATCCTCACCTTTGGTTTGATATTTGAGGACTTGCTCATGTTTTACTTAACCATTTGACACTGATTAGTTAGTTTATTTTTTTTCCCTCTTAGGGTTTGTTTGGATTGATGAAATGGGATAGAATGAGATGGGATGGAGTAAGGTTCATTGTTTGGATTATGAAAAAAAGGGTTGAATGGAATCAACCCAGTGGTATCCATTCCATCCAATTCCATTACTTACCCTAATTTTGCTTCCCCCCAATTTGGGGGTATGGGATGGAATCATCATTGTCAATTATTAAATTACTGTTATATCCTTGTCTTCTTCCTCCATGCTTCTTCTTCCTTACTCTGGTTCTTCACGCAGCAACATGGTATTTCTTCTTTCTCTGTTTTTACTTTTCATTTTTTGTCATTTTTGTTAATTTGTTTCACGTCTGTATTTTTGGGTTTCTCGTTCATCGTTATCTGCTTGAGAAAATGCCTGATGTAGATTGTGAATTCGTTCTGGATTTTGGCCATGAAAAGTAACCAGAGTGAGGAAGAAGAAGCATGGAGGAAGAAGGCAAGGAGTTATGACCGGAAAAAAAAAAAAAGACAAGGAGTCTTGTTCGCTGAACTTTCTGCACAAAATACAAAGAATTTTGTTGTTAAATGTTAAATTATATAAGAATTAATACCTTTTCAGTCTTGTAAAATGATAAATAATATAATTTATAAAAAGATAATATAATAAAAATTTGGTAAATTATAACTTATATAATATTTGTGTTGGAAGTTCATATCTTATTTGGACATAAAAATAAAGTTCATATCTTATTTGTGTGTTGAAAATGAGGGTAAAAAAGGAATAAATTTTTTTGGGTCATTTCTTTCCGTTCCATTTCATCGTATAATATCCAAACAATGGAGTGGAAAATTTATTCCATTCCACTCCGCTCCATTCCGTTCAACTCCATTCTATTCTACTCCGCTCCGCTCATTTTAAAATATCCAAACATATCCTTAATTTCTGTATTTTTTTATTCGGTGCAACCTTATGCTGCCATTGCTTGATTCTCTTTTACCTCGATTTTAGTCATGTGACTTTTAATGTTTGATTTCATCTAAAATTGTGCGGAGCTTGATTGTATGAGCATTTCACATTGCCACTTTTTTGCATTTTTTGAATGAAGAAGCAGCAGACATTAACCTTCAATCATTAAATAACTCCTCAACAACAACTTATTAACGGCGAGACACATTTTAGCCATTACAGCACTGTGTAAATGCAACAGATTTTAATCCTCTAAAAGCACTGTAGTCATAGAACTATCTGAACCAGAAGAATACTCTAATGTCACTTAACCAAATTGGTTTCTATGCATGATAAAAATAATTTTAGCTTTCTGAAATGACGTGTTCAGGGGAGACTTGTTATTATCAATTTTGAGCTTCATAGATGGGGAGGTTTCTAGGATAGAAGGATTCAGTTCGATATACTATATTTACAGTTTTTTGGATTACAATAATAAGTCAAACAAATTAAGTTGAGTGAATATATTTCATGAGAGGAACAACCTCAATGGTAGTTAAGTGTTGTGTCTATTCTATTTGACAAACCATGCATTTGGTATTAACTTTTCTTATGCTGCCACGATTTACCCCATAGTCCCAAAGGGTTAACTGAAAAAATGTTACAAGATTAGGCTACAACATTAAGTAGCATTTTAAGTTTCAGATGTTTCAGATTTACCTTATGTTTAGTTTATTTAGTAGCTAATATCAGTCTTCTGTTTTGCCATTGCTGAGTTGGCAGGTCTTTTGCTAATGGTTGTAACTCACATGCTTATATATTGACCAAGTGGTCCAATGAAGGAATCAACCATCATTTACACAACAATTACTCTCTATCTCTCTTTAACAACTCTCTGCAATTTCTTCATAGCTCATTTCCAACGAGCCCCATTTTTTTGGGGAAAAAATGTTTACCACTTTAGTTCTCTGCTAGGGTTTACGATGCATTGACGCCGTCGTGCTGCATGCGTTTCATGGCCGGCTTTCCAGCGTAACCTAGTCGTGCCCCACACTCGACTCCCGGTCTTCTGTTGCGGCGTCCACTCGTTCAACTCCGGCGCATGCTTTTCTGCTACGACATTTAGCTTCTTCGTCACGAGAGAGCGTTGACCCGTGGCTGGTTTTGCGTTGCGGCTTCCACATTTACGCCGTCCTGCCTTCTTGATCGGCGCGAACTCGACCTTGTTTCTGGCTTGCCTCACCTTCTTCTAGGGCGGCGCACCCCTTCTCCACTCCGACGCATTCCTTTTCTGCTCCGGCACAGGATCGGGTTTGTTGAGAGGTGTCTTGCAAGGTTCCGCAGCCAACCATGGCGCTATCGGTTCCGATCTGCACGTGGGGCTGCATCCCACCATCCTCCCCTCCTCCTCGGCCCCTCCTTCTCATCACGTTGTCCCTTCATCGTCTTCACCAACGCTGTCCACGGCGGCGCAAAAGAAGACCTTCGCACAAGCACTCTCCAAATCTTGTGCTATCCCATCCGATCAACTATCAAAGCCTCGCATCATTGGAGATTCTTTGTCGATTTAGATTCCTGAAGAAGAGTATAGGGCTGACCTTGAGGCTTGCAAGAACAACCTCCATGGTCGATTGGTTCTAGCGAAAGGTGATGCCCTGATCAATAACGCTGACTTGCGCAACAAGTTAGCATCTCTTTGGAAACCTCTAGGTCAATGGCGCATGGTTTCACTAGGCAAAGGATTCTATGAGTTCTCTTTCTCATCTGCTGAAGATTTGCGGAGTGTATGGTCTTCAGGTTCTTGGCCTCTCAAGCCTGGAATGCTAAAGCCGAATGATAAGCAATTTGCTGGGGGTCCTAGAAAACCAACTGACAAAGGAAAGGAAATCAATAAGGGTCCTGTGGTTGAAGATAAAGGCAAGGGAATTGATACTTCCACGAGCCACACACTCAATGACAAAGTGCCTGATCAGGCGAGCACATTGGCACATCCATTGCAACTGTAGTTGAAAAGGTAAATGCTAACTGTGATGATTTAGTTGGAATTAACAATGTCCCATTTGTTGTCACAAACCTGCAGGTTAATCCCAATCCCTTATTGGGGTTTATGCCGAATCAAAACCGTGAAATTGTAGCACATACTGCCGTGGCAGTGGCAGTAGACACTCAGGTGATGCCGGAACAGGAGCCAGCAGATATTCCAGCAGTGGATGCTAGTTTGCATTCTCAGGGTGAGGTTGATTTAACTCTTAATGTGGTTAATTCTATTGTTGACACGATAGTGCAGGATTCCCTAGATCAAAATGAGGCTGCAATTGACTCTGTTGAGGAAATTTCTAGTGCTACGCCTGATGTAGTGCAGCCTCCTAATGTCAAGAAAACTATAATTCCTATGGATAACTACACTAATAATAATATCACTCATGACATGAAGCTAGTTGGTAGGCTTTGGGGTGATATGGATCCTGATAATGAGGAATTGGATGAGGAAATTGATATGGAAACACCCAGTTCTGCCTCAACTCACCCTGTTGGGTCTGCGTCTAAGTACTTAGAGGATGCTCCAGGTGATGCTGAATTCACTTCTGTTCTCTCTAAATCTGCAAAGAAGAAACTGAAAAAGAAGGCTAAACAAGCAGCTAAGGCTGCTGCATATCAAACCCGTTCTAGGGGAGGTCCTCGAAACTTTGCTTAATGAAGATTCTTTATTGGAATTGTAGGGGGTTTGCTAACCCTGATACCAAACTGATGCTCAAAAAGTTCTGCAATCTTCAGAGACCAGACTTGGTTATTATTGCCGAGCCGTGGATTTCTTTTTCTGATGTTAACCTTTCATTTTGGAGGAATATTCATTTGCAGCCCCTTGTGAACAACAACAAAGGTTCTGCTTTGCCTAATCTTTGGTGCTTATGCTCGAATCAAATAGCTCCAATAGTCATTAGTAACACTTCTCAACAGATTTTGCTCTCTATTAACATTGATGGTCAAGTCACTTATGTTTGTGCTGTTTATGCTAGCACTTCTTATTTGGTTCGTAGACGGCTTTGGATGGATTTAATCAGTCTGCAAGCTTCTAATCCCGGTCCTTGGAGCTTCATAGGTGACTTTAACTCTGTTTTGGGAGCTCATGAAGTCAAAGGTTCCACCCTTCCTACCAAAATTGCCTGTGATGATTTCAAATCTTTTACTGATTGCAGCAATCTTTTACATGTTCTCACTAGAGGCGCTAAATTTACTTAGAGCAATGGTAGGAGGGGATGTGCTCTTACTGAAAAACGGCTTGATAGAAGTTTATGTAATGATGCTTGGCTTGATTTTTGGTCATCCATAACTTGCTCAACTCTGGTCAGAAGCACTTCTGATCATTTTCCTTTGCTCTTGGTTATGAGTAGAGGTAATTTACGGGTTCAGGCTGCTTTTAAATTTCATAAAATGTGCCTACAGCATGATGATTGTAGTAGACTTGTCAAGGAGGTTTGGAGTAGAAATGTGGTAGGTTGTCCTATGTTTATCCTCTCTCAAAATTTTAAAGCCCTAAAGAAAGAATTGAAATTTTGGAATAAGCTTGTTTTTGGTAATGTTCATGTTAGAGTTGATACAGCTTTGGCGGCTGTGGAGTCTGTCTAGCATCTCATTGATTCGGCCGGTGCTTCTGACTCTCTTTTGGAGCAAGAGCAGCTAGCCCAAATGGAGCTTCAGCATGCTTTTAGCGCTAAAGAGGATTTTTGGAGAGAAAAATCCAGAATTAATTGGCATTGTCAAGGTGATAGGAACACTAGTTTCTTTCACAAAGTTGCTAAAATCGTGTTTGCCTTTAAAGCTATGACAGTGTTAAAAAATGGTGATTATCTGCTTGATGACCAGGATGATATTGCCGCTCATGTCCTTAATTATTATATTTCTATTTATGCTAGTCCTAATGCTTGCATTTCCAATTATTTGATTAGCCAGGTAGTGCCTTCGATTGTCTCTAATTTTGATAATGCTACTTTGACTGCGGTTCCTTTTATGGATGAGGTTAAGGCTGCTGTTTTTTCCCTCAATGCAGATGGTGCTCCGGGTCCTGATGGATTCGGTGGTTGTTTTTATCAGGCATTTTGGGATATTATTGGGGTGGATATCTATAATTCTGTCAAGCAATTTTTCTCTCAAGCGTGGCTTTTACCTAATATGAATTCTAATTTGGTTGTTTTGATTCCTAAATTTATTGGTGCAGATAGAATTGAAGATTTTAGACCTATTGCTCTGACTAATTTTCAATTCAAAATTATTACTAAGGTTCTTGCTGACAGGCTTGCGAGTATAGCCTCTAAGATTATTTCTCCTCAGCAACGAGGTTTCATCAGAGACAGGCATATTCATGATTGTATCTGTATTGCTTCTGAAGCAGTCAATCTTTTGGATTATAAAACCTTTGGAGGCAATGTGTCCCTTAAGCTGGATGTCAAAAAAGCCTTTGACACACTTTGGATTGGGATTTCTTATTGTCTGTGTTGCGTGCTTTTGGTTTTCATGACAAATTTTGCCAGTGGGTTGAGGTTATTCTTCACTTAGCTAAGCTTTTTTTTGCTGTTAATGGCCGGCCGGTTGGCTTCTTCTCTTGTAAAAGGGGCGTCAGACAAGGTGACCATTTATCTCCCCTTCTTTTCTATATTGCTGAGGATGTTCTTAGCAGGGTATCTCTCATTTGATGTCTTCGGGTGCTCTTAAACCTTTTATAGGCCCTAACAATTTTGCAATCCCTAGTCATGTTCATTATGCAGATGATGTTCTTGTCTTTTGCAAAGGGACTAAGAGGAATTTGGAAACTCTTATGGCTTTGGTTCGATCTACCACAAGCCAGTCAAGAATTTAATTTAAATAAATGCAGGTTCTACTCTATTAATGCCTCTCCTTCTAAAATAGCTCAGCTTGCCATTTTGCTTGGGTTTGGTGCTGGTCATCTTCCTTTCAATTACCTGGGTGTCCCTCTCTTTAAGGGAAAACCTAAGAGAGTGCATCTCCAACCAATTGCAGACAGAATTGTTAATAAGTTAGATACTTGGAAGGGATCTTTGTCATCCATTATGGGCATAGTTGAGCTAGTCAAATCTGTCATTCAAAGTATGTTACTTTATAGCTTTCACATCTATGCTTGGCTTGTTTCTCTCCTTAATTCCCTGGATCGTGCTATCCGGAATTTCATTTGGGCCGGTGATATCTATATTAGGAAAATTGTTACTGTAGCTTGGGACATTTTGTGTTCTCCAATTCTTGAAGGTGGTCTTGGGGTTAAATCGCTAAGAGTTCTCAATGTGGTTTCTCTGTTAAAGCTCAGTTGGGATATGTTGTCCTCTAATAAGGAGTGGGCTATTTTCTACCATGCTAGATTCTTCAAGAATAGAAAACCCATTGTCAGGTATGTTAAGTCTTCCATTTGGTCGGGTATCAAATCTCAAATCTCCACTGGCCTGTCTCATTCTATTTGGCAAATTGGAGATGGCACGCTTATTAATTTTTGGCTGGATAATTGGCTTTCTACTCCTCTCGTTCAGCTGCTGCAAATTCCTGAAGATTGCCATGACCAGCTTTCGGCATCTGTGGCAGATTTTTTTCATAATAATTCTTGGCATATTCCCAGGCGTATTCTAGACGCCTTTCCTCATGTTGCTTTTGATATTGCCAATGTTACTATCCCTCGGTTTCAGGATGATGACAGGTTACTTTGGACTGATTCTAGTTCCAACAATCTTACTTACAAGGATGCTTATTTGCATATCAAGCGATCCAAGCCGTCGGTGTCTTGGCATAAGATTATCTGGAATGCTTCTATTCCTCCCTCCAAATCTTTTATCTTTTGGCGTCTGATGCATAATCATATGCCCACGGAGGAAAATTTGAAGTCTAAGGGCTGCGTTTGTGTCTCCATTTGCAGCCTGTGTTATGCAGCTGAAGAGTCCTCCAATCACCTTTATCTTTCCTGCAAATTTGCTAAAGCTCTATGGGACTGGTTTACCGCAGTGATCAACACTAACATTGATACGGCTTCCATTACGGACATTTTGAAGGTCTGTAATCTGAATTGGAGCCCGCAAGCTAAGGTCGTCATTGCAGCTGCTATAATAAACATCTTGTGGGTGATTTGGTTTAGCAGAAATAAATTGAAGTTTGATAGCAAGAGAGTGTCTTTCCGAATAGCTAAGAACTTAGTTATCAGCTCCACTTCTCTCTCAGGCAAATGACTAATTGTTGCATGTCTTCCTCTATGCAGGAGTTTGTGATTCTTAAAGAATTTGATATTAAGGTTCATTCCCCTAAAGCCCCAGATATTATCCAAGTTGATTGGGTCACTCCCCCTTGTGGCTGGGTCAACGTCAATACCAATGGGGCAGCTAGAGGATCCCCAGGTCAGGCAGGGGGTGGGGGTATTTTTCGAGAAAAGAGTGGTGTTGTTATTGGCTGTTTCGCTGATTATTTTGGTATCGTGTTCTCTTTGGAAGCGGAGCTCTTGGCAACCATGTCTGCTATTGAGGAGGCTAGCCGTAAAAGGTGGGTTCGTCTCTGGGTGGAGTGTGACTCTTCTCTGGTTGTGCAGGCTTTTAATCGTCCAACATTGGTGTCGTGGCACTTAAGAAACGGGTGGAAGAATTGCATCCACATTGCTTCATCCATTACTTTCAAGATTTCTCATATTTATAGGGAAGGAAACCAATGTGCTGACAAGTTGGCTTCTTTTGGAGTTTCTTCAAAACGCTTCTCCTGGTGGAACTCTATTCCCTCTTTTATCAGGGACGATTTCTTCAGGAATAAGTTTGGCCTTCCTAACTTTAGATTTAAATAGCCTTTTTCCTACTCTATAGGTTTGGCTTTTGCTCCCCTTTGTTGTTTTTTTTTCCTTTTTACGAAGTGTGTGCTGCAGATGATTGTTAATGTCTTTGGTGCCAACATAGTTGGGATGAAAGACATTATTGTGATGCTTTTGCACACTTTGTTTGCTCTTAGGAATGCTAGTTTCTTGTTTATAGGCGGGATTATCTGTCCTATAAATTCCACTATTGTCTTGATTCATGGGTTTTGGCCTAGTCCCCTCATTTTTTTTGTACGTCTTTTTCTCTTTTTTTATCTATAAAATTTAGGGAAGAGTACTCTTTTTCCTTCTAGATATTTTTTCCCTAAGGAGGATTTTTCATCAGAAGGTTTTAACGAGGCTCCTTTCCTTTCTTTTGCTTTAAAAAAAAAAAGAGCCCCATTCCACCATTGGAGTCCAATAGTGGAATGGGGCTCCTTGGAAATGAGCTATGAAGAAATTGCAAAGAGTTGTTAAAGAGAGATAGAGAGTAATTGTTGTGTAAATGATGGTTGATTCCTTCATTAGACCACTTGGTCAATATATAAGCATGTGAGTTACAACCATTAGCAAAAGACCTGCCAACTTAGCAATGGCAAAACAGAAGACTGATATTAGCTACAAAATAAACTAAACATAAGATAAATCTGAAACATCTAAAACTTAAAATGCTACTTAATGTTGTAGCCTAATCCTGTAACAATACCCTTCCCTTCAAAACATCCTTGTCCTCAAGGATGAAATTAAGAAACTTCTTGAAAGGATCATAGTAAGACTTCCAAGTGCCATGTTTAGGTGGCAAATCCTTCCATTTGACCAAAACTTTGGGAACATTAACACTTCCTCTATTGATCATCTTCTTATGCAGCAACAGGGTATAAGCAACAATTTGGTGTGTTGTAACAACAAAGGTGATTACAACCATACACTTTCCAGCCTTCTCAATTTGTTGTTCTAGCCCCTTTGTTGTTGCCAAACCCATTTCACCACACCACAAAGCCAATATTGCAGCCAAAAAGGTTTCTCGTTTTCTGATTGTAGCAGCTTGAACTTCATATAGCAAAAGAAAATAAGAAGTGGTGGATAATCCTACCCAAACTCCACCTGATTTAACAATCACTACAACATTAAGTTTAAAAGATAGCGCCACTTTAAGCAGCGCTTAAGTGGGAAAGCGCTGTTTAAAGTGGTACTAAAAGAATAAACAGCGCTTAATAGAGAAAACGCTGATTTTTTGTCCTAACAATAAACAGCGCTTCAAAAGAGGAAGCGCTGCTTAATGTTGTCCTAACAATAAACAGCGCTTCATAAGAGGAAGCGCTGCTTATTGTCAATAACACAAACAGCTCCTATTATGAAGCGCTGCTTAATGTTAGTCCTAACAATAAACTTCATAAGAGGAAGCGCCTGTTATTGTTTGACAATAAACGCTTCCTCTTATGAAGCGCCGCTTATTGTAAATCAAGAAAGTTAAATTCAAGAAACCCTATTAATTTCTTTCTCTCTTGCGATTCAAATGAACCCATCGAACCCTCACTTCTTTCTCTCCCGATTCATAAGAGAAAGCTTTGTCCCTCCCACAAACCCTCAATTTCTCTCTCACAAACCATCACACTATCTGAGGCGAAGAAGATCGGAAAAATTTCTCTCTCACAAACCCTCACTTCTTTCTCTCTCGCAATAAGTGTTCGCCATTTGTTGATCGAAGCCATCGAGTTTGTTACGCTTGGCAATGGAGGTGTGGTTGCTAGTTCGATCCGAAGAAGAGGAGGTCTTTGATTCTTTGGTTCGACCGGATCTGGTTCTCTTCACTCTCTCCGGTTTGATCTGCTCTCTTCCCTCTGCAGTTCGATCTGGTTTTCTTTTATCTCTTATGGTTCGATCTGGTTCTCTTCTCTCTCTGATTTCAGGTCCATTTTCCCAGCAAGGCGTGGCTTGGAGGGAGATCTGAGATCTAAGAAAAAGAAGATCTGAGATGCAAGGCGTGAAGAAGGAGAGAGATCTGAGAGAAAAATTGAACACTTTTTTTCTTTTAGGATTTTAGTTTCTCCTCTATTTTCTTTTCTGTAAATTCGGATAAAATTGAACAGTTTTTTTTTCTATGTAAATTTCTTGCATTTCGATCTTGTTATGGGTTTGGTTATGTACCATGGATTGATTCTGAAATGAAGTATATTTTTTAGTTATTTCTTGCATTTCTGTTTTGGTTTTACTTCTCATGCTTGGTCGTATGATATGAGATGCAAGAGAGCTTCCTAAAAAAGGGTTTATCATAAAAAAAGGGGTGAATAAACAGCGCTTCCTTAGGAAGCGCTACTTATTGATGTTAAAAATTGACAATAAACAGCGCTTCCTTAAGGAAGCGCTGTTTATTGTCAATTTTCAGCAGCTCTTCAAAAACGCTGTTTTTTTGAATAACAATCAGCAGCGGCTAAATAAGCAGCGCCTTTTAAGCGCTGTTTAAGGCCAAAATAAGCGCTATTTATTGCCTATTTTTGTTGTAGTGTAATAAAATATGCCAACAATTTGTAGTCCATAAAAGGCTTTTCTACATGAGTTGAGTAAGACTGTTCCTGAATTGATGACAGTTTCTGAATTGATGACTGGTGGAAAACACTGTCAGACTCGTAACAAGGCATATCGAATTTTGGATTTATGCAGAAAGGACTACAAGCATGCTAAAGATATGGACCTGACCCGTGGGTCCTCTTACAAACTAAAACCCCATTAAGAGTCAAGCCACCAACAAGAGACACTCCAACAATTTCAGAACCGTAGGCATAAAGAAGATAGGGGTCACAATCTTGAAGGAGACATGAAATCATTAAAAGAGAATTCACATAGTTATGACTTACTGTTTCTTTAACAATGGCCTTAAGATTATCATGATGATGGGCAAGAAGTTGGGTAATTTCAGCTTCATTGGCAATAATAAAAATGTCTGAGCTGGATAGCTTTCAATCTCTCATTCCCATTCATTATGTCATCTGTACCACAAATTGCCAATAGTGTTCTGCTGCCACCCAAGTTGAATGCAATAATACTGCTCAAAAAAATTTCTTGCAATTTCCTTGCAACAAAAATGTCATAGACTTCAACATAAGAGGTGCTAAACTCTTCTCCAACTGTGGGAATTAATGCTTTCAACTTACAATCATAATGCTCCGCATCATATTGGGACTTTGCTGGAGCCAAACTTGCCCCTATCAGTCTGCGATAATCAGCCCCAAGTCTCCAATAACCAACATTCTTCCATTCCAACGCTGCTGGCATTGCAAAAGAATTGTTATTGAACTGACTAAACTCCTCTATTTCTACCTCAATTTCAGCCTTTTCTAAGGCAAGGTTAGCACATGATATGACAACAATTTCTCCATTTGCATGTATTCCTTGTAGTGCAATCACTGTCCGGGCAGCATATACTCCCCAATTTTGCACCCAAGTACGGGGTATAGCTGGAAAAACAATGGCAGCAGCTTCATATTGCCATTTCCCTATGCCTTCAATAGAGGAACTCTTCTAATTCAATTTAGTTGACATAAGAAACTCTGTAACACTTCCAAGAAGAAGCTTTGGATTTTTCATTATGTTCCTTGCAACATACATAACATCCTGTAGTTTCCTTTCAACATCATTCAAGAGATCCTTACAAACATCCCTTAATAGTACAGTACAAGATTTGGGTTTCTTGCAATCAACAATAGAAGCTAAATTCTTATCTCTAGCTTCATTATCTTTAACTAATCCTGCACGAGTAACAACATCAGACTCTTGTAATTCACTTGGTTGACTCACACTAACAGCACTGCATGCCTTGGCAGAATCGAAGTCCTTATCAATTGTGTGGTTCATCAAAATAACTGGTATTACCTTTCCAAATGACCAAGGTTGGTGATGATAGGCATCTTGGTCAGAAATATCAATAGTGACACTCAAACTCTTTTGCCATATCCAACCAGCAGGATCTTGATTCTTCTTATTTTTGTCACACATTAAGATCGATCCGCACTTATCGGTAAACTTCCTGAACCTGCCATAATCCCATTCTTTAGGATAGGAACTGCCACCACATATAAGTATCTTGGGTCTATAATCCACTGCTTTTTTCTCAAGCTTGTCATAGTCTATGTAGCCAGTCAGATGATTAACCTTATAAGCCAAAGTCTCAAAAAATATAGATGCAACAGATACCTTCTTCCCACCAAGAGTATAATTCCCATGACTCAAATGCCCACCTGAGGGTGAATCCAAACCCATAATCCGATTTCGAGGATGCAAAAGACCAGTAAAAACAACAAAATTTGCAGAAGAACATGAATAAGGCTGAACATTAACAAGGGGAGAAAACACCACATTACCAGCAACCAAAGTGAAAGATGCAGGGGCAACAGTTTTATCCTCTTCAAAATTTATAGAGAACTAGAAGTTGGGAAAGTCCAGAGTCTGGAGGTGGTGAATCGAGTGGTCCTGGGTCGTACGGGCCGGAGTGGAGGAGCGGAACATTCGCGGCCGAGGAACTAGCAGCATCCATAGTTGCAACTTCCAAATATTTCTCTGAAAGTAAAGAATTCTGGCGGACACCGGCGTACGGTGCAATATTACTTTGTTTGGCTAGTGCATAGCTCCTCATTCTCTCATCCCTTGAGATGTAGTGATTGAGTGAGGGTTTCAACCAGGGAGGCTCGAGTGGGAGCTTCGAGTTGGCAATGCCATCTGGTGGTTCCGGCGGAGGGGTTGTTGTCGGGTTTAGCGTTGCGTGGAGGGGAAAACCCCATTGCTTGGTCCGCATCGAAGTCATCGTAGTTCTTTTTGGTAATGACGGAACACACTTTTCAGCGGAGTTGTCACCAATTTGTGCATCGCACCATGGGACCTCTGTTTTCTTCGTGCCATCGCCACTGGCCTTTGGCAGATCGAAGAAAAGGGGAACTGAATCGCTCGGGACTGTGGTTGTGGTTGCTGTGGAGATGCTGAGATTTAGCGCCTGATTCTCGTAATTTTTGTGCCCGGGCTCTTCCTCATCCTTCTCCATCACAACGATCCGAATATTTTTGTGTGTCGATTGGTGATCCAACATAAATGGTTCATCACAAAAGAAACATAAACCCATTTCTATCTTGTCAGCGGCACTCAAAATTATGTTCGCAGCTTCCATAGATAAGTACCACGTCGATGTTTTGATACCAATTGTGACATATTTGGATTTCTAGGGAGGAACCAAAGAAAATCCTAACTCAACCTGGAGCTCCAATGGTGGAACGGGGCTCGTTGGAAATGAGCTATGAAGAAATTGCATAGAGTTGTTAAACAGAGATAAAGAGTAATTATTGTGTAAATGATGGTTGCTTCCTTCATTTGACCACTTGGTCAATATATAAGCATGTGAGTTACAACTATTAGCAAAAGACCTGCCAGCTCAGCAATGGCAAAACAGAAGACTGATATTAGCTACAAAATAAACTAAACATAAGGTAAATCTGAAACATCTGAAACTTAAAATGCTACTTAATGTTGTAGCATAATCCTGTAACAAAAAACCTGATCAGATTTCTATTACTGGTGGTGCACATATTGCAAAAGTGAAAACAGCTACTGAAAGGTGAGGATTTCTCATTAGTTCCTTCGATATCTTCCTGCATACTTGAACCTATGAATCCATGACTCAACAAATGAAAACCACAATGGAGTTTGTATGAAATGTAGATATATGATACTGTGAACAATCATTGGCTTAGGTTGTTGATAATGTAGAAACTATATATATTCCATGTGAGCCAATTTCTTGTTAAGTTATTACAAAAGTTAACAACATGCAAAATTAACTCAGTAAATGCTAAGATGCACCAGATAGATTATAAAGAAGGTTTGTGACATATTTAGGAAGTAATTGGCCCTGCTAGAGGATTTCATCATTTCAAGCAAGGTAAAGGTGTTGCCCACTTCAAAACGCAGCAATAATATATGAGAAAGCTAAATTGGGTACCTCAAAACCCTCTCAATTCCCAATGGCTTTCCCTCCTTACCGTCGATTCCACTTGCGCAGCCAAACTTACCATACCCTCGTCCGCATCCTCTCCTACCTCTCTCCTTCCACCATTCAACTCACCCCCTCAACATTCCTGGTATGTAATTTCACAACTCTACCCATTTAATTTGCATTTCTAACAAAGTTCTTTTTAATTATTATACTGTTTTGGACTGGAAATTGAAGTATGAAATTTGGTTATATGGTTTAATCTGCTTTTTTTTTCAATTGGTTTGCCGTTTCTCATATATATATATATATATATATTGATTTGGATGTTGGTTCAATTCATTTTATTTGAATTTTTGGTTAATTGAAATCAAAAGGGTGTCCTTTTTTCAACAAAGACTTGTTTTAAAACAAAAAAAATTGTGAAGTTCCCAGTTTGGTTTGAAGTTGAAGTTTAGGATTAGATTGTGGTTACGTATCAATTTGATGACAGTTTCAGTTTAATTGCGAACATCTCATATTTACTTACCATTCTTTTTTCAAAATGATAATATTTTTGGTTTTTTTTTTTCACGTTTCAAGATAATAGCAGTGGTAGAATGGGGCAAGAAAACTAGGTAAATGAGTCTGAGTGCTCTGAATTAAAAGTTGGTTCTGATAATAGGGATCTCAAGGGTCCTATACCCCAGAAGGAAATACATGAGGTCCATGAGACCATTGAAGGGGTTGGAGACCAGAACAAGGATGCTAGTGCCGATAAGATGGTCCTAGATGATCTAGAATTTCTATTGGGAAGAGAGGAACCATCTGCACAAACAAATGGTTTTCAATGGGAAACGAAGCTAATGGATGAGTTGAAGCTGGTTGTTAAAGGGACGGAAGATCCTGTTTGTGATAATGGTTTAATCCCCTTGAACTCGAGATTAGGTGAGAAACATAACAGTGGTAGTGAAATGTTGCGGCTCAGGCAAGTGCACCTGATCGTAACTCGTAATAAAGTGGAGTATAATTAGGACTCCGAATGTCGAACCCACAGGGAATGCGCAAGTACCAGCGTAATAAAGATCCTTAATTCTTTAAATGAACAGAATAATTGGGTTGGAATTGAATAGAAAACTAAGCGGAATAAAAATAAGACTTTAAACTAAGATGATTAGAGCAAGATCAAATAGGAGAAACCTAGAGGAACCGGGTTTACTAATACTAGCTCTTGAATCTACTTCTTTGCTATTATGAATTGTATTTCCTCATTGAATGCCAACCACTTACTCTAAATTACTAAGGGCTATCCTCGCACAGTATCCTTCCTCCCAACTCGTTACTCCGTTTGGTCCAGGAAGGTAACTAAGGGAAAGAGCATTAAGAGCAGACAAGTTTGTTAATTTAATAACTGATTGGAAACAAGCAATAACCTATCTGGCGTATACCGCGAGCTCTGTGATCATAGAGTTTCACTAATTAATTATGATCCTGTTACCACAATTAACTAATTTTATAAGGGTTAGCTACTCCCTATTTGATTAAGCAAACTAGAATCAACACATTCATAAATATAATAAGGAATTCAAAATAACAATTAAATAGATATCATGAACATCGTAAAAGATCCTCTTTTTTTAATAAATTATGGTGACTAAGGATCACTTTGCCTTAAAAAAAATGTTGTGTGGCCGAGCGATGCAGCAAGAAACTATGAGGGTCTAGAATGGCGTCTGCAAGGTGCAAGGAGGTAGTGCCATGGACTCACTTATGCACGACAGATGTGCAATTAGAGGAACGACCGCATTGCACTAGATCTGTCAACCTCAGGATTAAGGGTGAAAAAATAACCCATTTATCCACTAATCCATCCCTAGACAAATCTATCTAATCCATCCACCACAAGAAAAATATTAATGGATTGGATCCAATCCATTCACTATTCTTATAAAATCCATTGGATTGCCTTAAATAAAAAAAAAATTAAAATCCATTGGATTACCTTTAATAAAAAAAGTTTAAATACTAAAATTAAAAACAAAACTAAAAATTAAATTTTTTTTCAAAATATTTAAACTAATTGTTATAATACAAGTACCAGAAAGCAAAATTTCTCCTTTCAAAAAGAGTGTGTGTGTATATATATATATATATACATACATACATACATACATACAGATGTTAATATATATACACACTTATGTATATTATATTTGTGTGTGTGGAACTTAGAACTATATGTATACATATGAATAAATATACAGTTATATGCAGAGTTATATATAGCATACATATATATCTACTAAATACACACACACACACTATATCTTATATATATATATATATATATATATATATATATATATATATATATAGCACACACAAATAGGTTGAACTGTGATACACACACAAATACACACACATGTATAATTGTATGTATGCATGTACGTACGTACATACATACAATTATATATACACACACATACATACATACATACAATATATATATTATATGTATATGTATGAATATATATTTGTGTGTGAGTATATATATGTGTGTGTGTATCACACGCACATATATGTATATATATGTTAAAAAATCTATATGTATTTATATATCCATATGTATGTGTGTGTTGTTCATCCATCCATTAAATACAAACTATAAATTATTCAATTCATCCATTTTGTCACCCCTATCTCAGGATTATTGTCTATTGCATTGCATCTTTTAGAGGGACCACACGCAAACGTATAATATGTGTTTTAAGTTTAAGAAGTCACTAGTGCAGAAAAGAGCATTTAAATCGGTTAAAATGATTCTTTTAAATCGGTTATATAACCGATTTCTATACTACCGTGTTAGTATGTCTGGATTTTTTAAATCTACTTTTTAAATCGGATTTATCTAAAACCGATTCAAAAAGTGAGTTTTTAACACACATTTTCAAAAAAAAATGACTTTTTAAATCGGTTATATGGAAAACTGATTTAAAAATAGTTTTCCTTATAACCGATTTAAAAAGTCTTCTTTTTTTTAAAAAAAAAATTGTTTTTTCTTTTCTTCCGTCCTACAGAGTCATATTAGTACCAAAATCACAAAATAAAAATCAAATACCAAAATAGAATTCAACAGAACCATTCAACAGAGTCATAAACTCACGAAACAAACATCAAATATCAAAACTTGAGCTATTTCATATACGCACAATAAATCATCAAGTCCACATACAGTCAATTTAAAAAAAATAAGATAAAAAAACACAATCAGAAGGGAAAGAAAACTCATACGCAGGAGAACCACCCCCAACGCTAATGCTAAACCACAACGCCACCGAACTATCCCTATGCTCCCCAACTTTTATTTTTAGCAAAAGAAAGGAAATGAGCCTCGTTAAAAGCTTCTGATGCAAAACCCTCCTTAGGGAAAAAATATCTAGAAGGAAAAAGAGTACTCCTCCCTAAATTTTATAGATAAAAAAAGAGAAAAAGACGTACAAAAAAACATGGGGGGACTAGGCTAAAACCCATGAACCAAGACAATAGTGGAATCTATAGAACAGATAATCCCGCCTATAAACAAGAAACTAGCATTCCTAAGAGCAAAGAAAGTGTGCAAAAGCATCACAATAATGCCTTTCATCCCAACTATGCTGGCACCAAAGACATTAACAATCATCTGCAGCACACACTTCGTAAAAAGGATAAAACAACAAAGGGGAGCAAAAGCCAAACCCATAGAGCAGGAAAAAGGCTATTTAAATCTAAAGTTAGGAAGGCCAAACTTATTCCTGAAGAAATCGTCCCTGATAAAAGAGGGAATAGAGTTCCACTAGGAGAAGCTTTTTGAAGAAACTCCAAAAGAAGCCAACTTGTCAGCACATTGGTTTCATTCCCTATAAATATGAGAAATCTTGAAAGTCATGGATGAAGCAATGTGGATGCAATTCTTCCACCTATTTCTTAAGTGCCACGGCACCAATGCTAGACGATTAAAAGCCTGCACAACCAGAGAAGAGTCATACTCCACCCAGAGACGAACCTACCCTTTACGACTAGCCTCCTCAATAGCAAACATGGCCGCCAAGAGCTCCGCTTCCAAAGAGAACACGATACCAAAATAATCGGCGAAACAGCCAATAACAGCACCACTCTTGTCTCGAAAAATACCCCCAACCCCTGCCTGACCTGGGGATCCTCTAGCTGCCCCATCGGTATTGACTTTGACCCAGCCACAAGGGGGAGTGATCCAATCAACTTGGATAATATCAGGGGCTTTAGGGGGATGAACCTTAATATCAAATTCTTTAAGAATCACAAACTCCTGCATAGAGGAAGACATGCAACAATTAGTCATGTTACCTGAGAGAGAAGTGGAGCTGACAACCAAATTCTTAGCTATTTGGAAAGGCACTCTCTTGCTATCAAACTTCAAATTATTTCTGCTAAACCAAATCACCCCCAAGATGTTTATTATAGCAGCTGCAATGACGACCTTAGCTTGCGGGATCCAATTCAGATTACAGACCTTCAAAATGTCCGTAATGGAAGCAGTATCAATGTTAGTGTTGATCACTACGGCAAACCAGTCCTATAGAGCTTTAGCAAATCTGCAGGAAAGAAAAAGGTGATTGGAGGACTCTTCAACTACATAACACAGGCTGCAAATGGAGACACAAACGCAGCCCCTAGACTTCAAATTTTCCTCTGTGGGCATACGATTATGCATCAGACGCCAAAAGATAAAAGATTTGGAGGGAGGAATAAAAGCATTCCTGATAATCTTATGCCAAGACACCAGCGGCTTGGATCGCTTGATATGCAAATAAGCATCCTTGTAAGTAAGATTGCCGCAACTAGAATCAGTCCAAAGTAACCTGTCATCATCCTGAAACTGAGGGATAGTAACATTGGCAATATCAGAAGCAACCTGAGGAAAGGCGTCTAGATACGCCTGGGAATATGCCAAAAATTATTATGAAAAAAATCTGCCACAGATGCCGAAAGCTGGTCATGGCAATCTTCAGGAATTTGCAGTAGCTGAACGAGAGGAGTAGAAAGCCAATTATCTAGCCAAAAATTAATAAGCGTGCCATCTCCAATTTGCCAAATAGAATGAAACAGGATAGTGGAGATTTGAGATTTGATACCCGACTAAATGGAAGACTTAACATACCTGACAATGGGTTTTTTATTCTTGAAGAATCTAGGACGGTAGAAAATAGCCCACTCCATATTAGAGGATAACATATCCCAACTGAGCTTTAACAGAGAAGCCTCATTAAGAGCTCTTAGTGATTTAACCCCAAGACCACCTTCAAGAATTGGAGAACACAAATTGTCCCAAGCTACAGTAATAATTTTCCTAATATTGATATCACCGGCCCAAATGAAATTCTGGATAGCACGATCCAGGGAATTAAGGAGAGAAACAGGCTAAGCATAGATGTGAAAGCTGTAAAGTAACATACTTTGAATGACGGATTTGACTAGCTCAACTTTGCCCATAATGGATAACAAAGATCCCTTCCAAGTAGCTAACTTATTAACAATTCTGTCTGCAATTGGTTGGAGATGCACTCTCCTAGGTTTTCCCTTAAAGAGAGGGACACCCAGATAATTGAAAGGAAGATGACCAGCACCAAACCCCAGCAAAGTGGCAAGCTGAGCTATTTTGGAAGGAGAGGCATTACTAGAGTAGAACCTGCATTTATTTAAATTAAGCTGCTGACCTGAAGCCTGACCGTAAGACTGAACCAAGGCCATAAGAGTTTCCAAATTCCTCTTAGTCCCTTTGCAAAAGAAAAGAACATCATCTGCATAAAGAACATGACTAAGGACTACAAAATTGTTAGGGCCTATAAAAGGTTTAAGAGCACCCGAAGACATCAAATGAGAGATACCCCTGCTAAGAACATCCTCGGCAATACAGAAAAGAAGGGGAGATAAAGGGTCACCTTGTCTGACACCCCTCTTACAAGAGAAGACGCCAACCGACCGGCCATTAATAGCAAAAGAAAGCTTGGCTGAGTGAAGAATAACCTCAACCCACTCGCAAAATTTGTCATGAAAACCAAAAGCATGCAACACAGACAATAAGAAATCCCAATCCAAAGTGTCAAAGGCTTTTTTGATGTCCAACTTAAGGGCCACATTGCCTCCAAAGGTTTTATAATCCAAAAGATTGACTGCTTCAGAAGCAATACAGATACAATCATGAATATGCCTGTCTCTGATGAAATCCCGTTGCTGAGGAGAAATAATCTTAGAGGCTATACTCGCAAGCCTGTCAACAAAAACCTTAGTAATAATTTTGAATTGAAAATTAGCCAGAGCAATAGGTCTAAAATCTGCAATTCTATCTGCACCAATAAATTTAGGAATCAAAACAACCAAATTAGAATTCATATTAGGTAAAAGCCACCCTTGAGAGAAAAATTGCTTGACAGAATTGTAGACATCCACCCCAATAATATCCCAAAATGCCTGATAAAAACAACCACCGAATCCATCAGGACCCGGAGCACCATCCGCATTGAGGGAAAAAAACAGCAGCCTTAACCACATCCATAGAAGGAACTGCAGTCAAAGTAGCATTATCAAAATTAGAGACAATCGAAGGCACTACCTGGCTAATCAAATCATTGGAAATGCAAGCATTAGGACTAGCATAAAGAGAAGTATAATAATTAAGGACATGAACGGCAATATCATCCTGGTCATCAAGCA
This sequence comes from Calophaca sinica, assembly GCA_037113605.1. NCBI lineage: Eukaryota > Viridiplantae > Streptophyta > Magnoliopsida > Fabales > Fabaceae > Calophaca > Calophaca sinica. The sequence goes on from CM073731.1 coordinate 137,021, forward strand.
AATCATCACCATTTTTTAACATTGTCATAGCTTTAGAGGCAAACCTTATTTTAGCAACTTTGTGAAAGAAACTAGTGTTCCTATCACCTTGACAATGCCAATTAATTCTGGATTTTTCTCTTCCAAAATCCTCTTCAGCGCTAAGAGCATGCTGAAGCTCCATTTGGGCTAGCTGCTCTTGCTCCAAAAGAGAGTCAGAAGCACCGGCCGAATCAATGAGATCTTTGATGACTCCACACACCGCCAAAGTCAGATCAACTCTAACATGAACATTACCAAAAACAAGCTTATTCCAAGATTTCAATTCTTTCTTTAGGGCTTTAAACTTTTGAGAGAGGACAAACATAGGACAACCTACCACATTCCTACTCCAAACCTCCTTGGCAAGTCTACTACAATCATCATGTTGTAGCCACATTTTATGAAATTTAAAAGCAACCTGAACCCGTAAATTACCTCTACTCATAACCAAGAGCAAAGGAAAATGATCAGAAATGCTTCTGACCAGAGTTGAGCAAGTTATGGATGACCAAAAATTAAGCCAAGCATCATTACATAAACTTCTATCAAGCCGTTTTTTAGTAAGAGCACGTCCCCTCCTACCATTGCTCCAAGCAAACTTAGCGCCTCTAGTGAGAACATGTAAAAGATTGCTGCAATCAGTAAAAGATTTGAAATCATCACAGGCAATTTTGGTAGGAAGGGTGGAACCTTTGACTTCACGAGCTCCCAAAACAGAGTTAAAGTCACCTATGAAGCTCCAAGGACCGGGATTAGAAGCTTTCAGACTGATTAAATCCGTCCAAAGCCGTCTACGAACCAAATACGAAGTGCTAGCATAAACAGCACAAAAGCACCAAAGATTAGGCAAAGCAGAACCTTTGTTGTTGTTCACAAGGGGCTACAAATGAATATTCCTCCAAAATGAAAGGTTAACATCAGAAAAAGAAATCCACGGTTCGGCAATAAAAACCAAGTCCGGTCTGTGAAGATTACAGAACTTTTTGAGCATCAGTCTGGTATCAGGGTTAGCAAACCCCCTGCAATTCCAATAAAGAATCTTCATTAAGCAAAGTTTCGAGGACCTTCCCTAGAACGGGTTTGATATGCAATAGCCTTATCTACTTGTTTAGCCTTCTTTTTCAGTTTCTTCGTTGCAGATTTAGAGAGAACAGAAGTGAATTCAGCATCACCTGGAGCATCCTCTAAGTACTTAGAAGCAGACCCAACAGGGTGAGTTGAGGCAGAACTGGGTGTTTCCATATCAATTTCCTCATCCAATTCCTCATTATCAGGATCCCCCAAAGCCTAACAACTAGCCTCATGTCATGAGCGATATTATTATTAGTGTAGTTATCCATAGGAATTATAGTTTCCTTGACATTAGAAGGATGCACTACGTCAGGCGTAGCACTAGAAATTTCCTCAGCAGAGTCAACTGCAGCCTCATTTTGATCTAGGGAATCCTGTACTATCGTGTCAACAATAGAATTAACCACATTAAGAGTTAAATCAACCTCACCCTGAGAATGCAAACCAGCATCCACTGCTGGAATAGCTGCTGGCTCCTGTTCCGACATCACCTGAATGTCTACTGCCACTGCCACGGCAGTAGGTGCTACAATTTCACGATTCTGATTTGGTATAAACCCCAATAAGGGATTAGGATTAACCTGCAGATCTGTGACAACAAATGGGACATTATTAATTCCAACTAAATCATCACGGTTAACATTTACCTTTTCAACTACAGTTGCATTGGATGTGCCAATGTGCTCGGCCTGATCAGGCACTTTGTCATTGAGTGTGTGGCTCGCAGAAGTATCAACTCCCTTGCCTTTATCTTCAACCACAGGACCCTTATTGATTTCCTTTCCTTTGTCAGTTGGTTTTCTAGGACCCCCAGCAAATTGCTTATCATTTGGCTTTGGCACAGGTGGAAGCTTACGAACATCCAAGGACTAACAAATTTTATTACAAAAAAAAATATTATTTCTCAGATCGATAAATATTTATACAATGACAAGCGATGCAAGTGACGAGCAACAAGAATACAAAGTAGACATACTTGTGGAAAGCCTTCTGAATTTCCGGCTAATTTGCATTGTTTGACATAGTTTAAAAATTTAAAAAGAAAAACAAATAATAGTACAATAAACTAAGATCCTTCAGGTTTGGTGCATCGCACAAATAACAGTACAAAGTACTAACCTCATTAGCATTCATGTTACTTTGAGTGCCACTGCCAGTTTGCCACACAACAAGGGGATAATGATCATTGAGCTTTCCCTCGGCAACTTCTTGTGCTACCTGCATGATTGCTTTGACAATGGTGGGATCAAGACTATACTCCATGTTCACATGCATCACAATAACAATTTGAGCAATTGAATGAGGATAAATAATAAAGGAATTTAAACTCAAAGGCATTTAAATAGAACAGGCAATTTGATGTTGAATTCCACAACCAAAATAGCTAAGAATTAGTTAGAAATTGATGATTATGCAGTGTATTTGAATCGAACCTTAGCAGCACATTTTTTCAAGATGCCAAAGGCCCGAACAATGGGTTCGGGCATTCATTCCTGGGGGCCACCGATATCGAAGTTCTGCAAGGATCTCTGAGTTTGTGCTCCCCATCATCTAACGGCACAAAAACGTAACGGAGTTAGGTGAATAAATGATATGCATTACCTAAAATTTTTTTGCTCTTGATTATAAATTAAACTCATTTTAGGTCCTCCAAAAACACTTGTGTTGCTCCAATAGTAATTACATCAAAATGGTCCCTCAATATCAAATTTTGAAATATAAAAAGAGAAATAGAGAAAGTTGTGAAAAAAATAAGCTGTCAAAATATCATAGTTGTTTGTTGCTTGTCAAATGTTTAAAAGACAGTCTGGTAATTTTGTTGCTAATAAGCCTTGCAGTTTCAATTCGCATTTTAATTTTGGTTCAAGATTTCTGTGAAAGAGTCATGGATGAACAAACAAACCATATTTGGATCCAATAGCGGCATAAGTCTCCTCAACTGGCTTGGCCAATTGCAAGAGGGTGCCTCCAGCATCCAACATTAATGCATCATAAGCCCTCCCACGAGAGCTTGATCCACCTGTTATGTTCAGCACATAATTCACTTCAACATCAAAAAAAATTGAAGAAAAACAAAACACATCAACATTCAGCAACATCGTGTTACATAATTTCTGTGAGCAAGAACAACCATTCCATTTCGAATTTATTAAGGAGCAGCCTGTTTCTAGAACAAAGGAAAAAGAAGTAAGGGAATAGTGTAACGAGGACCTTTATTGATCGCCGTTGAAGACAAAGAGAGCGGAAGTAAGCGGGATACTGTAATTTCACAAGATTTAAAAAAAAAAGAGGTCGATTACAAAGGGAAAGGGGAGAGTATCAAAAGGAAACACAAAGAAGAGGGGGATCCAAAAAAATGGCGAAAGCAGTAAAAAGGGAGAATAGATTGAGGGATTCACGATGGAAAGAAGCAGAAGAAACTGAGAGCAAAAAATAACAAAAAACTCACCAACAGTAGAGCAGATCGAGAGAGACGCTCGTGACTTGGCCACAGGGCACTGCGACCACGTCGGCAACAGAGAAATGGCGAGAGGGGAGACGACACAGAGCGTGGTGGTGGAGGCGAACAACGACGGCACCGCAGAAGCGAGGTAAGGCGGCGGTGGTGCGGCGTAGTGAGGAAGGAGGCGGTGAGGGCAGCTCGAGAGCAAGAGAGCGAGAGTTGAGAGAGATGAAAATAGGGTTCGGCAAAAGCAAAATGCGAACTTGTTAGAATTTTGTAAAAACACTTTTTAGATCGGTTGTTTATGATAACCGATTTAAAAAGTAAGGACATACTAGACCGGTTACCGAAACAACAGATCTAAAAATTTAGAAAAAATAGGCACCAACACATTTTAAATCGGTTGGGCCAAACAACCTGTTCCGGACTGGGCCAAAGCCCACTCCTCCTGAAACCACTTCCACAGCCCAACACCACTGATTGATCATGGCCGACCAATAGCTATCGATCGGGTACGTCTGTTACATCAACGTTCCCCTGATTTGCGTTGGTTTTACGCCACCGATCTAGGGTCGTCGATTTGATCAACAGGCTGAAACATGCGGTAAGGAACTCCCTTCCGAATTGCCATCCATTCACTTCAAACCCTAAACGGGATCTTATAAAAGGAGGACCCACAAAGGTAAAATTTACGTTTACATTACATCATACTGAGCTCATCAAAACTATACTGACTTGAGCGTCGGAGTGCCTTTTGCAGGTACCCCACCACCGTTCTCCGTCGTCATCAACCACAGTTTGCGGCGGACTCAGCAACTCTGACCATCACTTCGTTCCTTGCTCGAAACATTGGCGACCACAGTGGGAGGATTATTCTACATTGAATAGATCTTTCTGATTACCCTATGGCCGAACCGTCGCAGCACATTCAACCGCATTATTCTACATTGAATAGATCTTTCTGATTACCCTATGGCCGAACCGTCGCAGCACATTCAACCGCCACGCCGATCTCAGAGATCAACCCTAGGTCTCACCCTCCGTCGCCTCAGATCGTCGGACAACTGGTGTCTGTCACACCGGAACCGGTCACGTTCCCAATGACCGTGGAGGAAGTTCCACCATCACCACTTCCTCATGGTGAAGCTCCACCAACCGCTCTGGCAGCTCCGCCAACTTTCGGTGTTCAACTATCTTTCTTGGGAAACATGATTTCGATCATCCAGAGACAGACTTAGATGATCGAGGACCAGAATTGCAGGATCGATGTGATGGAAACTCAACAAGCCACTGCATGTGCCCTCGCGCTGTCCAGATCTCGACACAGGTCTAGGTCACTAACCAAATCTCATCGCAGATCTCGGTCACCAACCAGATCTCGTCGCAGATCCAGGTCACCATCCAGATCTGGGGAATCCAGAACCGAAGGATGCCGTGAGAATCCCAGATCTGGAGGTTTCCACCAATCCACCACTAAAGGACATTGCATCGTTGGGTCGCCAAACCACAGGCGGTCAGGAGAACGATCTCCCCCGAGGAGGGAGACGCACCGCCGATCGTCCCATGCCGGCAGAACCACGGACCGGTCGCCGACTAGAAGACGTAACACTTCGCCTAACTCTCCGAGGAGATCGCCTTCTCATCGATCTCCATATACGTCGTCAGCATCCAACGAAAACGCGCCACCTCACCGCTTGACGAGGTACGACAAAGATGACGATTTACTCCAAGCTGGTCCGTTCACCGAAGAGATCACACTATTTTCGATCCCAAATTCGCTCGAGAAGCCCCCGACCTTCGAGCTCTACGATGGGACTGGAGATTCCAATGAGCACATCGGACGATTCAATACCATCATGAGATACTAAAATGCTAAGGGACCAATAAAATGCAAGCTGTTCCCCCTGACTCTGTCGAAGATCGCGTTGGCTTGGTTTCAAGGACTAAAGCCAACCTACCATTTCACCACTTCTCGCCCACAGCCAAAGTCGGAAGCAACCTTCGCTGCTATTCGACCGGGGGAAAATGAATCCCTACGGAAATACATCGAGCGATTCACCCAATAGGCTATGCTAGCTCGAGGGGTCCGAGAAGATATGAAGATGTACCTCCTACAGCAAGGGTTGGTCAAGAAAAGCTTATTCCATGTCCACATCGGGGTCAATCGCCTGCGCGATTATAACGATCTCATGCGCCGTGCTGAAAGGTTCATCGGCTATGAGGACGAGTGCATGTTAACGAACCACGGAGAGGTTCCGTAGGCGAAAGGATCAACCCAGAAAGAGTCGAAATCGAAAAGAAAAAAAAAGATTTGAAGAGTTCGGTGATCAAACTCACCGAATACACGCCGTTGAACGCCTCGCGAGCTCGCATCTTGGAGAAGTGTCTACACACCGAATTCAAGGATGCCAGAATTAAACTTCCAAACCGACTGAAACAAAGGTCGGATACAGATAAAACAAAGTACTATCGATGGCATCGCAGCAACGGACACAACACTGAAGACTGTTTCCAGTTAAAGGATGTCGTCGTGCAACTGATAAGGCGAGGTAAGTTATAGAAGTACACCCGCGATGGTTCGGGCATGAAAAGGTCGAGGTCCCCTTCGGTGCACCCCCACGATGCATCCACAAGCCGAGACCGGAGAAGGAGGACCAACGACGAGAATTATCCGAATCAGACCGCTGCAATCGCCATGGTCACCAATGGAGGGCCGAACAAATCGGGAGGTCCATCCATTAAGAGTGAAAAAAGGAAATACAAGGACATCGCAGTGGCTGCCGTGAACTCTAGTTACCCTCTTGTCGATCGACCTAAGTCGAGTAGGCAATCCCTGGCTTTTTATGACAAAGACCTGATAGGAGGTGAGCCCAACAAAGACATTCCCCTCTTAATTCGGGCGAAGATGGCAAACGTCGACGTGGGGAGGATTCTCGTCGATCAGGGAAGTTCGGAAGATATCATGTACAGAGGGTTATTTGATACTTTGAATCTATCAAAAGACCTCCTTATCCCTTACGAGGGAATGGACCTGCAGGGTTTCAATGGGGTGAAACACGCGGTAAGGAACTCCCTTCCTAATCGTCGTCCATTCACTTCAAACCCTAAATGGGATCGTATAAAAGGAGGATCCACAAAGGTACAATTTACGTTTACATTACATCATACTGACCTCATCAGAACTATACTGACTTGAGCGTCAGAGTGCCTTTTGCAGGTACCCCACCACTGTTCTCCGTCGTCATCAACCACAGTTCGCGGCGGACTCAGCGACTCCGACCACCACTTCGTTCCTTGCTCGGAACGCAACCGATTTAAAAAGTAAGTCGCATGTTCTATTATTTACAAAACTGTCACCGCGTCTTCTTTTTAAATCGGTTATTCGTATAACCGATCTTAAATCTCTTATTTTTTCTCCTGTTTTCGCACTAGTGAGTATTTCCATTTGCCAATGTCCTGCTGCTACAATAATGATTGGGTGCGGTGCTATAAATCCCCGTGAAGATGCATGTGTTCATGGAGAGTTTAGTTGCATCAATTATGAAAATATTACGGAAAAAATTAGGTACTTTTCATTACCACACAAATATACTTAGAAGTTAGAACCACTTTCTTTCGAATGCAGTGTTAATATAGTTCCTGTTAGAATTCAAGTGTGAGTGGTTAGTCCCACATTGGCCAGGATTGGGCTAAGTGAAGGATATATAAGAGAGGTGACCCATATACCCAATGCCTTAAGGTTTTGGGTGGAGATGTGGTGTCTGAGTCTCTTAGTGGTCCTGGTCCTTAGCCAGCTGTTGCTCTCAGGTGCTCCCCGGACTCCCCAACAATTGGTATCAGAGCCGTGGTTCGGCCTGATGGGGGAGCGAGAGTGGATCCTGCCGGTTCTCTCAAATGTGGGAGACTCACACTTGGGGGGAGATTGTTAGAATTCAAGTGTGAGTGGTTAGTCCCACATTGGCCAGGATTGGGCTAAGTGAAGGATATATAAGAGAGGTGACCCATATACCCAATGCCTTAAGGTTTTGGGTGGAGATGTGGTGTCTGAGTCTCTTAGTGGTCCTGTTCCTTAGCCAGCTGTTGCTCTCAGGTGCTCCCCGGCTTGCACAAGCTTTTTCTCTATCTCTTTCTATGTGTGTTCTTGTGAGTTTGAGTGCGATTTTCCCAACAAACTAGTATCAAGAGCGAGACTCGATCCAAGCCTCCCTGTCCGTCTTCCGCTGCGCTCTCGGTGGATGTTCAAGATCCACATTGCATTCTGTTAATCTTGTGACTCAGTGTTTGTTCAGTTTGTGGTGCTTCTCGGTGCAGGGCATCACTCCCAGTTCTTTCTTTCTTCTCCCTTCTGTTTTTTACAGTGGAGTTTCTCCACCGTCTGTCCAAGAAAGATGTCAAACACAATCAAGATCGAGAAGTTTAATGGGAGGAACAGTTTCAATCTCTGGCGCATTAAGATGCGTGCACTTCTCAAAGAACAAGGGGTTTGGGCCCCTCTATCGGGCCAAACCGAAAGGTCAGCCAAAGATTCGTCAACACAACATGAGGAGAAAGCTCACTCGTTGATTCTCCTATCCCTATCCGATGAAGTCCTCTATGAAGTTCTTTGAAGAGGATATCACGCCAAGTTATGGCTCAAATTGGAGAACCTATACATGACCAAATCTTTGAGCAACAAGTTGTTTCTTAAGAGGAGGTTATTCAGTCTTCAAATGAAAGAAGGGTCAAAACTGAAAGAGCATCTTGATGAATTGAATTCAATCCTGCTTGAATTGCGGGACATTGATGTCAAGATGGAGGATGTAGACATTGCCATGGTTCTTTTAGCTTCTTTGCCACCATCTTATGAAAACTTTGTAAGTTCTATTAGTGTTGGTAAAGAGAGCATCACTCTAGAAGAAGTCAAGACAAGCTTGTATTCTAGAGAGCTTCGATTGAAGGCATCTGGGACAGTGATGATTACGCCTCAGATCCGCATTTGTCAAGAACTCAAAGCAAATTCAAGAAACAATCAAAACAAGAAGAAGGGAAAGGGAAGAATTCCAAAGGAAAGGTTAATCCAAAAGATATATGCAACTATTGCAAAGAACCTGGACATTGGAAGAAAGATCGTCCTAAGAAGAAGAAGAAGGAATCATTCTTTGCTCTTGCTCAAGAAGGCGCTCATCGGATTACGAGTATGCTCTCACCGTTAATGATGATCAAACTCGATGCGAGCAGTGGGTGCTAGACTCAGGATGTTCTCATCATATGTGTCCTCACAAAGATTGGTTTGTGACCTATGATGAGAAGCTTGGAGGAAATGTGCTCATGGGAAACAATGAACCGTGCAAGACAATTGGTATAGGTTCTATTCAAATCAAAATGCATGATGATGTGATTAGAACCTTAACCAATGTCAAGCATGTTCCTGGATTAAAAAGAAACCTCATCTCTGTCGGTGCTTTGGATTCAAAGGGCTTCATATGCAGTGTTCAAGGAGGGATTATGCAGATCAGAAACAGGAAAGGGACTGTGGTGTTACAGGGCTCAAAACACAGAAATCTATACATTCTTCAAGGGACAACTCTGATTAATGCAGAAGCAACTATACGTGGCGTAAAACGAAACTCGACATCTTTGCGGTGTGGCACATGAGATTGGGGCACATGAGTGAAAAGGGCTGAAAGTTCTCGTTGATCAAGGGTCATACAAGGTCGAAAGGAGGAGCATTGGAATTTTGTGAACATTGTGTTTTTGGTAAGCATCACGGATCCAAATTTCGAAGGCTTCACACACAACCAAGGCTACTCTGACGGATACACTCAGATTGTTGGGGTCCATCAAAGGTTCCATCTATAGGTGGAGCTAGGTACTTTCTTTCCATTATTGATGACTACTCGCATGACTTGGGTTTATATGATGAAACACAAGTCCGAGGCTTTCCAATGTTTCAAGAATTGGAAAACTTTGATAGAAAATCAAGTGGGAAGAAAGATTAAAAGACTAAGAACCGATAATGGTTTAGAGTTTTGTTCAAGAGTTCAATAAATTACGCACGGTGAAGGTATTGCAAGGCAATATACAATGAGGAACACACCTCAATGTAATGGCATAGCGAGAGAGAATGAACCTGACCTTATTGGATAAGGCTAGATGTATGCTATCCAATTCAGGGTCAAGAAACATTTACGGTCAAGCCGCTGCTACAAAGATGCTACATTGTCAACAGATCACCCTCCTCACCCATTGACAATAAAACTCCAATTGAGGTATGGTCTTCCAAACCTGCTGATTATTCTAGGCTTAAAGTTTTTGGTTGTCATGCTTATTACCATGTTAATGAGGGCAAACTTGAACCTAGAGCTAGAAAGGGAATTTTTGTTGGATATGGTGAGGGTGTCAAGGGATATAGGATTTGGTCACAATCTGAGAAAAGGGTGATTTTGAGTAGAGATGTAAACTTTGATGAGAGGTCTCTACTGCATAACAAAGCTGAAATTGCACAATCACCAAGCTGTGACAAAACCTATAAGCAGGTGGAGTTTGAAGAAATTGAAGGCGAGAATGATCAAGGCGAGAAAGGCAGATCAAGCGAGAATCGGGTAGTCAGCGGACCAATCGAATCATCACGCAGGTGCAAATTCCTGCAGCAAGCGAAAGCGAAGCAGAAACAGATGCAGGCATCAGAAAGTCTCAAAGGAATAGAAAGGCTCCAGAGAGGTATGGTTATGAAGATATGCTCTCATATGCATTTCAAGTTGCTGAAGATGTTGATGCACAAGAGCCAGCAAATTTCCAGGAGGCTATTACTTGTTCAGAAGCAGAAAAATGGCTCACAGCCATGCATGATGAAATGCAGTCCCTGCACAAAAACAATACATGACAGCTTGTGAAGTTGCCTGAAGGCAGAAAAGTGGTGGGAAGCAAGTGAATTTTTAAGAAGAAACCTGGAATCTCCAAAGTAGATGGAATCAAATTCAAGGCCAGATTAGTTGCAAAAGGTTTTAGCCAAAAGGAAGGTGTGGACTACAATGAAATTTTCTCTCCAGTTGTAAGACACACTTCCATTCGGGTTCTCCTTGCCTTAGTAACTAATATGGACTTGGAATTACAACAACTTGATGTAAACAAATTTTTTCTACATGGGGATTTAGAGGAAGACATTTACATGAAGCAACCAGAGGGCTTTGTAGAACAAGGAAAGGAGAAATTAGTTTGCAAGTTGAAGAAATCATTGTATGGCTTGAAGCAATCTCCAAGGCAATGGTATAGGAGATTTGATCAATTTATGATTCACCATGGATTCAAAAGAAGTCCTTATGATTCATGTGTGTACCTCAGTAAACTGAAAAATGATTCCTATGTCTACCTATTGCTCTATGTTGATGACATGCTCATTGCATCCCAAAACATGACTGATATTAATAAGCTCAAGTCTCTTCTCAGTTCTGAATTCGACATGAAAGACCTTGGTGCTGCAGAGAGGATTTTGGGAATGGAAATCTACAGGGACAGAGATAAGAAGAAGCTTTTCTTGTGTCAGAAGTCTTACATTCAGAAAGTGTTAAACAGATTTGGCATGACTACAGCAAAACCTGTTACCACTCCACTTACTGCAACCATCAGAATCAGTGAAGTGTTTGAGACTCGGTCGGGGTTTGAAAAGGACTACATGGAGAGAGTCCCATATGCTAGTGCGATTGGCGACATCATGTATGCCATGGTTTGCACTAGACCCGATCTTGCACAAGCTGTAAGTGTCATAAGCAGATACATGAGCAGGCCAGGGAAGCAACACTTGATTGCTGTCAAGAGAGTTTTCAGATATCTCAAAGGAACAAGTGATGTTGGTCTTGTGTATGGGAATGATTCTACTTGTTCTCTTACTGGTTTCTCAGATTCTGACTATGCTGGGGATCTTGATGGTAGAAGGTCCATAGTGCTTAGTAAGTTGGAAAGCTACATTGCGTTCACAAAGAGCGTTATCAACCACGTAAGCGAGTACATGGCCCCCGACAGAGGCAAAGAAAAGAAGGCATTTGGCTTAAAGGCCTTATCGGTGACTTAGGCTTTCCACAAGATAAAGCCATCATATTTTGTGACACTTAAGTGCCATTTGTTTGGCAAAAGATCAAGTGCACCATGAGAGAACCAAACACATAGATGTTAGGTATCACTTCATTCGGATCGAAATGTAATCAAGGTGCTCAAGGTTGATACTAAGGACAATCCAAATTGATATCATGACCAAACCGGTTCCCAAGAGCAAGTTCATGCATTGTTTGGACATGCTCAATGTTGATAATTGGAAATACTTGATTTTGAATGGCGCTCAAGGGAAGATGAGAATTTGCTAAATGTTTACGATAGTGGTTTGACCCCAAGGTGGAGATTTGTTGGTTTTGGGCTTAAACCATCGCTCCATTACGACTTCCGGGTCTACCTGCCTGTCTCTTTCCGTCTACCAAATCTGGTCTCTTACGGTCTACCGTCTGGTCTCTTCGCATACCAAATACCTGGTCTCTCCTTTGCATACCAATACGGTTGATGGGCGTCGATCTCACTTCCATTGTTGGGCTTCGTTTATGAGCCTTAGTTTAGTTCGATTACTTTACATTATTTGTTGTTCTGGTGAAGTAACAGAATTGCTTCCTCTATTTGTTATATATAGAGGATGATAAGCAATTGAGTAACATACTCTTGTAATCTGAATTCATAGTGAATATCTTTCTTCTCCTGCCCGTGGATGTAATCCTCACACTGAGGGTGAACCACGTATATGCTTGTGTTGTTTTCTCTATCTCTTTCTCTGTGTGTTCTTGTGAGTTTGAGTGCGATTTTCCCAACAGTTCCTGTGTCAATTTGCTTTTATTTCCTTATTCAACATAAAAATCGTGACCCATTTTGAATACCCCGTGCAGGAGAATTATCATCGTGGACATATATGCGTATTTCCTATCAATTCGTGTCATCTTTGTGATGGTGGCATCTGTTTTGGACTGTGGGTGGCTTGAAAAACTGAAACTCATTCATTGTGAGAATAGTTCGAGCTTAAATTTAAGTAGCTCAAGTATTTATTCAAGATATAAAGATCTTGTTTTTGATGAAAATGACAGAAGTGAGGTGATCACGTTGGTATGATCAAAACATTTGCGATCATATCAGGACTTGTTAAAGTAGTGATTAACCTTGTTTTTCTTCATGCACTTACAAACCTGAAAGCTGCCTACAATATAGCAGCAAATGAAAATTTGGCTTATGTAAAATAGGCAGCAGATGAAACACGAGGTCACCATCAGATCTAAAAGCAGGCTTGTGCATTTCTACATAAACCAATCGAAGAGTACTGGTTGGTAACAAGTATTAGAGATTATGTAAAAATTTCAGATTCTTGAGAGTTTTGCTCTAAGGTAACCCTAAGGGTCTATGTGGTTGGGAGATTTTATAGGAGATATTTTAAATTATGTTTGTTTAGTTCAATTTTTTTAGGGGAGAAGAGTGAAGCAAAATCTCTCCTAAGCTAATTTTGGCTCCCCTCTAAAAGTGGGGATTTTTAGAGAGAATGAGAGGGGAGATTAAATTATTTAAAATAAAATTACTTAAATATCATTATATACAATATAATATAAAAGGCTATAAGGATATACAAGTAAATTAATCATTTTCCTCCATTAAGATCTCTCCCCTCCCCTTCTTAACCAAACATGTAAAGGCTTCTCTCCCCTCCTCTCGTTTGAACCAAACAGACTCTGAGTAGTTATGTTGTATGAAAACAAGAATACATTCTTCCACTTCATGTTGGAACTTCAATAATATCTCTCATGCATTCTCAACAACTCTAGTTCAAAGAACATAGGCTTTTTCTACCAGTAACCCCTATTGGACTACTCCCACCCCTTGTCAGCTTTTTTTGATTGTTAAAAGACAAAAACACCCTTACCCCAAAATAAAATTTTCCAAACAAATCATCACACCTCATGTCTGTGAATCGTACGTGAATTGAATTAACGTACTAATACGTTAATTCAATTCACATAGCAACTAAAAAAAATTGAATTTTTAGATCCCACGGGCGTAGTAACACGTTAATTTAATTCACGTACTATACTGCTCTTAATGTAATTTTTTGTATGCAAAGCCTACGTGAATTTAGTTCACATAAGTATACGTGAATTCAATTCACGCAAAGCAAAATCTTTCTCCTTTCTCTGTAAAGTGTAAACAGTCTTTCTCCTTTCTTAGTTGTTGTACCAAAAATAAAAAATAAAAAATAATAATCACTTAGTTGTTATACATCACAACACGCTGACCACTTCTCCTTTCTCTGGCAGAAAATGAGACGTTACACGCACAATCTTCCTTTTGCTGAATTTTTTTTTTTTGGTAACAAAGTTTATGTGAATTTAATTCACGTAAGATACGTAAATTAAATTAACGTGTGAAACGTGAGATCAGAAATTCAAAATTGTTAATTCACGTAAGCTTACGTGAACTCAATTCACGTATAATTCGCAGATAGAAAAAAAAATACAGGACAGTTTAGTCATTTTAAAATGTTAAAAAGCTGCCAAAGGGGACGGGAGTAGTCCAATGGGGGTACTAGTAGAAAAAGCCAAGAACATATGGTTTTCAGCATGGGGCTTAAGCGTCTGGATTCTTCTTTATGCTTCTTGTGAAGAGCTAATTCATCGTAATTTTGGTTGTCCCTTGCACTAGATTTTCTTTGCTATTTTTTCTCCTGGACATTAGATTAAAAAAAAAGAGTTTTTTTTTCGTTATTATGAATGGGAAACCTACCATAAAAGACCGACTCCGAGTGAAAAATTGTCATCAATAGTGGCATTCATTACATAATAAAGAAGGGTGGCGAGAGGAAATGAAAATGAAAAATATATAACAATGGTAACCGAATCAGGCTAAGCAACGCGGGTGGGATGGAGCAAAAAGTGGGGAAGATGACGCTCCAAAATGACAACTAGATCTCTACCGTAGGTCACTTCATCAAAGACCCTATCCCCAAGCCTTCTTGCGGCTTCAACCAGTTGTCCCCTAAGCCGTTGTGAAAACAAGCAGCCCCCCACCTTGACACACTCTCTATAGAGTGGAAGGTAAGCAATTGCCATCGTCAGTGGGGCTGGAAGATCTCTCAAGCAAATGGGAGACTCACCCCATTTAATGATTCTCACAAGGTTCATGTAATGCTCTTGCCCTAACCTTAATCCCTCCATGTAAGCTCCTTCTGACCAATGCTCCTTGAGAAAAGCCTTTAGCTCGGGAGCAACAGCCTCGTCCTCCGATTTAGCAATAATATCTGCAACAGCATAAGTAGATGCAGGATCGCCTAAGAAGTCAGATTGGAGGAGAAATGCTACACCATCAAGAGATCCACCACTGCGTTCACCAGCAGCTTTGAGAATTTCAACACTAAGTGCTGCAAGGACCTGCTGAGGTACATGTGGAAGAAGATAAGCAGCAATGTGAACTTGGCAACTAGAAGTGGCTGCTGTAAGGGCAAGGCAAAGCTCCATGTCTCGGCAACCCCTCTGCACAAACCACTCAACAACTTGCATACAGCCCCTCTCAGCAGCTCTCATCAAAGGGCCCAAAAAGGCTATGGCATTTCCCTCGTCCACCAAGCACTCCATAGTGCCTATCTTGCAGTAATGAGAGGCAAAGCCCAATGCCAAGTCAACATCAACATCCAAGCTGTTTCTTTGGGCAATCTGCATTAGTTTGATTCCCAGCATACCACATAAACATGAACCAACAACTTTTAGCAGACTTTGCATTAGTAAAACATCCAAAATCACCAATTCATTACCTCACTTCACAAGTATATATAAATGGGGGAAAGTGATAATGCCAAAACCTGTCATCTCAAAATTCTTCCAACATATGCAATAAAATGGCTAGCCACTAATAAAATAACATCAATACGAAAGACAAAAACATATCTACACGATCCTTTGATATGACACCCAATGATGGTCAAACTATAACTAGATGCACCAGCATTTTAATAAATATTTATATGCATTCAGCCACAACGGAAAATAACTGCTTTTAACTAACGAGTAATGATAACAAAAGAAGTTGGTGAATGGCATTAAGAGGGACGGGGATGTATTAATTGATGGATTGAGAAAGAAAACAAGGAAAAGAAAAAGATGAAAGCCAGATTACCTGCAATAGTATACGCACAAGTTCTGTACTGCCAAAACGTGAAGCCTCCAAGAAACACTGATTGACATTGTCTGCACCCCCCTCTACTAACATGCCCAGCAACCCTTGGATCACAGTAGCCGACATGCCAAATGCCCAACCTGGATCAAAAGAGCTTGAGAAAAGAGTAAGAGGAAAGCAAGCTGCATCAAAGGCCTCACTAAAGTCCTTCCCAGTAAGGCGGTTGCCGGCAAGATCAAGGAAGGTCTTAAAGGCAGATAATCGGAGCTGGGTCTCAACAGCTGAGCTGTGTATCACGTTATCCCTATCATCCTGGAGTCGTGAATGGATGCCTATACATTTCAGAGCCCATTCAGTAAACTTTTGAACCTTAGCACCTGCTTCTGCCTTCAAGACTTCATCTCCATTGCATTCCTGGAGACGCTCGTGCAACCTTGCAAAAAGCAGAGTTCAAACATGAACTGCAATTATTACAATAGCTGCAGAAATTTGAGCAAAAACACAGTAAAATGTGCATTTACGATTTCCACAAAATTCAAACCCCTCTACCATATGACATAAAAAAGGCATATTCCTTGATCATCTAGTTACACACTAGCTGATACAGTCAGAGAGAAGCTAATAGCTAAGAACTAGAAGCAATCTGGCTGATTAGTCTTGCATGAATAATAAAGATTAAAATATAAATCATATAACATTTAAAGTACGTTTTAATCCTAACCATACATCAAATAAAGCTGTTAATGTATGCTCTTTCATTCTGACAAGAAACATGTTCTCTTACCCTCATACCCCCTTTCCCCTCCCCAAAACAAAATCTTCCAAAACATTTGCTCGCAAAAGAATACAACAAATATCGGCAACTTGTACCTTTGGGCCATTACAGTAACAGTATCAGCAAGACTCATTGTTCTGCTCTGGCAAGCAGAGACACATGAAGCAAGAAATGAAGTCCTAAGAGTAGCTCTAGTGAAATCATAAGCACCATTAGCAATGATCTTCCTGATAAATCCTGTTATCCCATTAAGCTCTAGCTCTGTACTCAAGAACCAGATGGAATCCAGTGTAATACACAAGGCATCATTAAGTGTTTGTGGATCAGCAACCAAAATCAAACTTTCTGCAAGTTCCCAGTTATGGGAACTCACTGCACCCTGAAACATCCGACCCAACTCAATCCTGTCTTGTCTACATAGTTTCTTCTCCAACACAATTTTCTCATTAATCCCAAGCTCACAATCAATTGTAACAGCCCTGGACTTGAGCTTCTTGGCATTGCAACAATGAGGAGTGGACATTCTTGACTCTTTCCTCATAAGTGGTGCTTCTCTTGAGAAAATTACACTGCTACCTTCTCCTTTCTCTGATGCAAAAACTTGATTTTCATTTCTTTGGAATTCAATTTTATCTTCTGGTTTAATTTCCATATAAATGGGATTTTCCAGTTCTGTTTCATCCATCACAAAGAAATCATTACTCCCCTAGACAGATGTCATGTCTTCTTCTATCTTGCCTCTGCCCTCTTTATCAAGCCCGATGAAGCTAACAGCCATTCTTCACAGCACAAGAGAGGCAAACCATACTGAATAGAAAACCCTAGCCCCTGATTTCCAAATTCATGAAAAGCAAGTATTAAATAGAAAAGCAAGTATAATTTTGGATTTTGTTAAGAAATGTTCCAAACAGATCTTATGTCTCAAAGAAAATAAAAGAAACAGTAGCTCCGTCTAGAAGTACGAAATTACAAACCCTAAACTCAGGAATAAATGTCGAATATTGGAAATAAAAGTATAAAGGAAACCAAATTTTCCGATCAACCCGTAGTGGAACCCTATATTGAATCTACACGGAGCATCGCTATACGAGGAGAATCAGTGACCAGTCTTAAGATACCAATACCACATTAATCAGAATTGCACATTGCATACAACAATTTCAAAAAACAACAGCTGTGACAGGGAATTAGAATCTGTTTCGAAAGGACAATTAAAAATGTCAGGAAAGAAGAAATATATAATAAATATCAAAACCTGACTGCAAGAAAGAGATGAATAGGCGGAGAACCTGATTGCTTGAGAGAGAAATGAAAAGGTGAAAGAAAACCCACTGCCTGACCTGTGATTTGTTAATTGTTATGTTTCATCGAGAGTTTCATTTCAGACACCCAAAATATAGATGTATCATATCCTATTTTAAACTTCCATTTATTATTCTCTTCTTCTCAACACACACTTTTTTTTTCCTCTACCGTGTGCAACCTTCGTTAATGGTCTGTTTGTTTTGAGAGAAATAGGAGAGAGAGAGATTGAGCAAAGACAGAAATAACAGAGGTCTCACACTTCTCTGCTTGGAACACAAAAGAAATAGATAAGAGAGACTAAATTAATGTGGGGCCCACACTTTCTTTTTTCGTCTCCCCAAAACAACGAAGAAAGGGAAGAGAAACCATCAATATTTTGTTTTTCCCAATTCTATCCTTCTCTCTCTATACGTGGCTATGGGAACCACACTACATTTTATCTGGGTTTTGAGAATACAGTGTTTTTATTCACGCACGTGACATTGGTAAACGAGAGGGATTCATTTTCGTGGGTTTTGGAATTAATTTGTTTTTGTGAAAATAGCAAAACATAGTTAATGGAATATTTTATTTAAATTAAATAATTAAATTCATTATCTTAAGTCATTTAAATTAATAATCAAATACAATAATCTAATTAATTAAAATTAAATTAAGTAATTTAATAAATTAATTAAATGAATTCAATTAAAAAAATTAATGATTAGATATTTTTTAGATAGGGGTTTTTTCGTCCATTCATAAAGTCATTTTATTTCTCTCTTCTCTATTTCTTTTCTTACTCTCTTAAACCAAACAATACTTTAAATCTACTCTATTTATCACCTCTTTCTCTCTTCTCACACTCTTTTTCGCCTATTTCTTTCTTCACAATTTCTTTTCGAAACCAAACACAGGCTAAATATCTCAATTTTTAATTACTACCACTAATTAATTAACATAGCATTAAAAGATGTAATTGTCTCTCATATTTATTTCATAGATTTACCTTCTCTATAATCTTTCTAATAAACATTTTTCTCTCTCCTGAATTCTTTTATATTTTAAATATTTTTTTATTTCACGTGAATTTAGAATTTTTATCATGTTACTTACTATGTAAAGTAATACATTTTCTATATTTTTTTATTCTATATTTTCTATATTTTGATCTTGTAAAAGTAAATAAAATAAGTCCATCGATACATTTTATATGTATCAAGAAATGATACATTTCTATATAAGAAACAATATAAAAAATAAACAAGTACTTTATATAATATTAGAATAGTGATGTGACATAAAAAATATTAATATTAAACAATTATTTAATTTAAAATATAAAAGAATTTAAGGAGAGAGACAAATGCTTAGTAGAGAAAGGCAAATGCTAATCAGTGTCTAAAGGCATTATTTAAGAAGTCTTTTTTTTTAAGTTGGTTATGCAAAGACATCACTGTAAAAGGCAAGGATCCTAACCAGGTTAGCACCCGAGCCCCTACCAATCATCTGTAGCACCACTAAGATTTATTTATAAAAAATCAAAAAGATACAAAGGCATAGGGGGACATAAAAACCATACCCATGAAGAATTAAGTAAAACAGAAATTAGGAAGGTCAATCTTATTTCGGAAAAAATCCTTAGTAATAAACAAAGGAATGGTATTCCACCAACTAAGGCCAATATGAGAAATTCCAAAATTAGCTAAATTGTCAGCACAAGAATTTTCTTTCCAAAAAATATGAGAACAAATAAACTGCATATTTTTAATAAGCTGCATTGAATTTAGCAATATGGTGCACAGCCGCCAAGGAACAATTTCATAGTTGGAAATGGCCAGAGTCACGAGCTTGGAGTAGCATTCCAACCAAAGTTTGTGCCAACTCTTTTTATGAGCAATCTCAATTGCAATGACTGCACCCAATAACTTGGTCTCCAAAGAATTAGCTATGCCAATGTGGTAAGAAGTCTAAAAAAATAAGTTTTTATAGAAGATTGTGCATTTAACACATTGAGAAGAGATATACTTAGTTTGTCAATGAATAATTACCTTGTTTGGAATCTTTAAACAATACCCTTGACACTCGTTAGCAAGACATTTAGAGAGATTATAGGGAAGTAAACTTATAAAATAAATATGAGAGACAATTATATCTTTCAAGGATCTCATAACTAATTAATTGTACTAAATTAACTAAAAACTGAGATATTTAATGAACCTTAACGCGTGCAAAGTTGCACGCATTAGAAAAACTATTTTTCTTTTCATCGATGCTCTTCAACTAAATCATGTGGGTCTCAATGATCCCACAAAAATTTGGTGAACTCATATGAATTCCAACTAATAGAGCGAGGGTTGGAAAAAGAGTATTAAAAAGTTTGTTGTTAGCATTTCTTATAAAATGAATAGTTTTTTTTTATTATTTGCATTATGTGTCTATCTTTCTTTATTTTTTGCTTTGTTTGTTGAATTTATTTTTGGGCATATTCATATTGTTAAATAGAAGAAATCTTGTTTGGTAGTTAAATGAACTATTATTTAAATTTTCATTTTAGAATTCAGTTTTGGTCAAAATTTAGTTTCTATAAAATTTCTGATTAGTTAAGAATAAAATAAGGGGAAAATCTGACACCAAATTTTAAAATTAATAAAGAAAATTTTATAAAAAAATAAATTCTATCAAACAAAAAAAATCTGACATCAACTCTAACAGTATAGTTAATGACTAATTGCCATAAAAAAATAAAATGAATAATTCCATCTACACAAACAAAGAATTTTATAATCTATTTAAACATTTTTTGACATAATTTTTTAATCATTTAAAAAAAATAAACATTTTGAGACTTTTAAAATATTAAATATTTTAAAGTTTCTGTAATCCTAACTTATTTAGGCATTACTTATTTGCTACCTTTTTTTTTTACTAAAATAATGTCATCTCATTTCACTGAAAATAAACGAATAGGTTAAATACGTTTTTAGTCTTTATATAATTTATGAATTTTGTTTTTAGGTCCTACAAAAAATTCTTTCGAACGTTAATCCTCCAAGTATTTTCTATTAGCAATTTTGGTCTCTGTCATTAAGTTTCTGTTTATCTGGCTAACAGTTGTCCTAGTTGTGACGCCCTAATCAATTTTTCTAATATATTAAATTTATTAGTTAATACGATAATAGTGGAAATAGTTTTTATTTTATTATAGCAAGCGGAAGTGTACAAATGTACCTAAAGGTACCCAACTTTAGAACTCTTAACTGTATAGAGTGTGAATAATTGAGACTCCTTAAAATACTGACTTTGACTCACTGGCTACGTATCGACTGAACCATTTCCCTTCTGGAATTGTCTGATACCTACTAAGACCCGTAGACAGAAATATACAAGACACAAAAAACAAACGGGAGATAAGAACACATTATACGCACCATTCAATGGGAAAGCAGGACTTAGAATTCATGTATAAAATGACAGTACACATAAGCAAAGCAGAACAATAGAACATGTGAAAGATTAAACCACGCATCTCCCAATAATGATTTGGATCATTACTCAGCTACCCTTGTCCATGTAACCTATGACTATATGCCTACGTGGCCACATAGCTTAAAGTGACAGAGGCAGCCCCACCTAAGCCACCTTGCCTTTGTTGATAACAGCAACCCCTCACCAACGTGTGAGTGGGCCAAGCCAGTTGTCCATCCCCTATCCCGCTCATCGTACCCCTAAGAGTGCATCCCTGCTCCCCAATGCGACGATAGGAACAGGTGTCGGGGTGGCACTCGGGATCGGCACTATGGACAGTGATACGATGGTACCCAGTAACGATAATCAGGCTTCCCAACGTCTCGACAGGATGGTAGCTAGCCATCCGTCACCTGTAGACTTGTTGGACCTTAATTATCCCTAAGGACCGGCTTGTCATGTACCCGACATATCGTGCCCGCACTCTGGCACCTGGCCTCGTGCACAGCTTATGTACACAGTGGTGGATTACAGCACATGCATATGACCACTTATTATTCAACTCCTTTACAACTTATCATCGTTATTCTTCAGCTCAATACATCAGCTTATTATCTCAGCACTTATCAAACTATCAGCTCACCCAGCTTTAATGTCTTATTCCAGCACTTATCAACTCTTTATAACTAAATAGCTTAGCCATGTTCTCACACACAACACTATAATAACTTAATCATTAAATCAGCATAAGCAGAATAACCATCCTATACAGCACAACCATCTGTATATAACATAGCATCATTTATCAACCATCCTTGATCAACATATAGGTCAATTAACACATCATCAAGCATCAACCATCCTCAATCCACACATGAGTCAACCCTAATGTCGCTCAAGCGATCAGCTACTGACATGTTATCAATCCACACACCAGCTATTACACACATAATTATGATGCAATCATAAGAAACCAACATTACATCAATCAACATCCATAAATATCAATAGATCTTTCCTATGGTTGATAGACCTCTGTTAACTGTCCTCAGCTATCACAGGTCATAGCCCCTCTCCTAAGGTGCTGCCACTATCAACCTCTAGTAGGGCTTGGGTCACCCTACGCCTAGTTATACACTTATTCTAATCCTACAATCCCTAATGGATAGGGTTCAGATCTCCCATACCTGGCTTTGAAGACCGCTACAATTCCTGCCACTCTTTGCTCCCTCGTCGCTCCTGTTACTCGTACTCCTACCTCTGAATACTACTATCTAGCCTACTAGGCCGCTTTTATCCTCCCCTCTCAGGGGATTACCTACTAAGGGCTTTCTGATGCACAAGATCCTCTCTTGAGGCAAGTGCAGAGCATACTTGCTCCTTAGTGGCCCTTTAAGTCTCGCTCCCTTTCTCAATCACAAGGATTACTTTCTAAGGGTTTTCTGATGTGCCAGATCCTCATTAGAGGCGAGCACAGAGCATACTTATTCGTTAGAAGTTCCTAGAGAGAGAAAACTAGAGAGAGAAGAGAATTTGGGGCGAGTTGGGAATAGAGGGGTGAAAGAGTATTTATAGTAGATTTTGACACCATCGCATCGCGATGAGTATTAGGCATAACCTCCATCGCGTAGCGATGAGGCCACGTGTCACGTACTTATTGGCTACATTCACCGATATTGAAGACTCCACAGGGTTCCAGAATCTTCTGCCATCGCATCGCGATGGTCTCTAGTGCAATCTTGGTCGCGTCGCGACTGTGACTTAGGAGATATTCGTAATTTCTTTCGTTCTAGATATTTCTAGGGGTTTCTAGAACCTTTTTAGGGGTATTTTGGTCTTTTTGATTTCTATAACACATTTAAGTCTATTTCCTTTCGAATTAGGACTTCTAATGCTTATTCATCGGCTAACTGTACTTTAAATATTATTTTCTGAAAAAAGGGATGTTACATTACTACCCCCCTTAAATAATTTTCGTCCTCGAAAATTCAGCGGTGGTTATACTTCTAGGACTATTATCCTAAAACTTTTAACCAACTTTTCACCTAACCTTCTTCGAACATCGATTCTTCCTAATAGTTTACCAACCTACACTAAGGGAATTTTCTCAATAATATCGATAACTTGTCCTATAAGTTGACTATATCCAAAGGTCAATTCTTCATCTTCCTTACCAGAGATCTAAATTCCCATGTTCATCAATTTTGTGCTGGGTTCCTTCCAATCCTTCTCCCAGAATAGATTTTCTAAATCTTCTTTTTGCTTCTCACTAATCTATTGATTACACAATTTCTATTCCAATCCCTAGAAAGAATCCTTTTTGCTTATCTTTAGAAACTATCAAGAATGCTAGTTCCATTGTACTACCTAGATTTATTAAAGCACTCCATATTCTAATACTCAATTAAGCCTCCTAATCCCTTTCAATTAATCCTTCCAAGTTCCTTTATTACTTATCCCAGACTTCACTTATGGTTATACTTAATTCCTGAAATCTTGACCTAACACCCAGCTTGACACTTAACCACTTCCTAAATGGACTTTATAATTTTCCTTACTCAATCCTTAGTCAAACCCAAATCATACTTCACACACTCCTCTATATTCACTCAATTCATGATTTAAACACTCGTACTATCTTAACTCTTAATCAAAGCTTAACCCTATATGTTCAGCGTCTTAATTGTTTTTAGAACTCAGAGGCTTATCCTCTCAAGTCTATTACTACTCACACTAAGAGAAAACAACTTCAAGGAGAATATTGGAGTTTACCTACAAGGGTATGCAACAAAAGATGAGAGATTCCATACCTATCACCTTTAAGGGTCTTCTAGAAAAGTGGGATCAACCATTGGTCCGATGATTTTGACTCCTAAATCAAAATCTACTAATAAGCTTAAGATTATTCTAGTTAGACTTATCTAATTCTACCACTATAATAAGTTGTTCCAAACATATGCATCCAGAAAAGATTGTCTCTTTCCAGCCTCTGACAACTATCCTACAGATGATCGTATTTCTAATTGACTTCTAAAATGATGAATAGATCAATCAATATCCCTTATTATCCTATTTTACGATAAATTCCCTTTGTAATTATTACTCCTAGTCCTAAAGGTTATTATGGTTCTCCTCAAGATTTATCTTTAGTTCAAAACTTCTCATACCTTCATCTTACACTGTTTCCATTTAGACCAAATCCTCCACCTTTTCATGTGTAACTCCTTGTCTCATACTGATAGATTAAAATCTTCACTTTCCCATAATTGTCTTCCTAATCCTACTCCTTAACTGTTCTACCGGCCACATAGTAGGAACTCACTTCTTCGTTCCTAGAAAAATTCTGAAAGGTTCCAATCCAGTTTGCTAATCGTAGATCTTTATTCTAGGGGATCTCATTCTACCCATCATGCCTAACTCCTACATCTATACTAATTCCTCCTCTTCCACTATTATTTGGTATTTGTAAAACTCTTCCTGCATCCATGATTTCATCTAGAACTTTTTACTCCTGGATACTTGTGAAAACCAAATTTTGACTGGAGCTTTACATTTTTTTAAGAAAAAAACACCAAAAATACTTTTCACAAATACTAAATTTTTAGCCTTTATTTGAGTCTTTATTTGAGTGCATTATATCATTTTTTTTTTGTTAAAATGAGAAAATATCAAAAAGAAAAATTTCATTGGTCTGACCCATTGTCTAAACCCATTATTGGGCCTATTTTTGTGTTAGCTCTTTGGGTCAATTCCAGCCCAATTGTGATAAAAAAAGGCACAAATTTACCATCACCAATCACAAGCCCAACAATCCAACAATGTCCATTACATGTCCAAAAATATATATATATATATATATATATATATACAAACCAACAACATCACAATAAATTCAAATGAATAATGAAACAAACAAAAAAGAAAAAAGAACAGAGGGCACACACCCGCCAACAAAGAACACAACAAAGACCAACAACACCAACAAGCAGCAGCATTTTTAGCAATAAATCCAAAGACATTTCTTCTTGTTCCTTTGTTTTTTTTTTCATTTCTTCGCCAACCAAGCAGCTTTGCAGACACCACCAGCCATCCTCTGCAACCACCAACTATCCTTGCAACAAATGGCCAATACAAGGGTCAGCAACCCTTGTCTCATTACTATAAATACAACAACAACAGAATCACATAAGGGGAGAAGACAAAATTTTCACCACCAAAACAAAGAATTAGAGACTCCACATTGGGGTCCTAATTCAATTGATTCGAACACAGAAAAAAAAGTGCACGGTTAAGGAAAATAAGCAAGGCAGGGGAAATAGAGAAGGAGGCAGAGCAAAAACATCTGAAGAGGAAAATAGAGGGTCAGAATCGTTGCCTACTGGAGCCACAGTTCTTCATCCTCGTGGAGCTCGGAGACCAGGTAACCCTTTGGGACATATGTTGATGCAGTGGCTTTCCCAGTTTCTGAATATCATGCTGAAATCATACATTTAACAAGGATCAGGATGAGACTAAATAATAGAAAGGAGTAAGGGATGATGAAATCAGAAATAGCAATAAAAAAAATGAACCAGAAAATAAAAAGGGAGAAACCTGAATGAGAGGCCATGGTGAAGAAGAAGGTGGAGCCGCCGCTCCACCCGTCGCCGCGCCGGTGAACGACCACCACCGTGCGCGCGGACCTCCTCAGTCATCCCCACGAGCCATCACGAACCGCCGCACTGTGGCACACCGCGAACCATCGCGATCTCCCCACCTCTCGCTAGCGGCCGCGCGGCCAGGGATGGCGCGCGACGGCCGCCTCTCGTTCTCTCTCTCGGCGCTCGCCACCCTCTCCCTCCACCTTCTCCTCCCTGCGCCAGCCTTCTCCCTCTCGCATCCTCCCCCTTGGCATCTCTGGATCGCGCACCAGCCACCCCCCTTTCCTCCCTGTCTCTCTCTCTCTCTCTCGCACCCTCATCCCTTCCCCACCTCTCGCCATGCACATGTGCCAAGGTCAGGACGACGCGTCTTGCGCACCCCTTTCATCCTCTTTCTCTCTCTCGCCACTATACCTCTCTCTCTCTCCCATGCATTTGCTCTCTGTGACTTTCTTCTTTTCTTAAGGTTTCAAAATGAAACCCGAATGGACACTCCCCCTCCCTTTTTTGTTTATTTCTATTTCTTTTCTTTTCTTTATTTATCAATTCTGTTTTTTTTTTAGTTATTCATTTTTGTGTTGTTTATAAATATTGGGCTTCAACCCATTTGTTTTTTGCTTAATGAATGTGGACACCTCATTTTTTTACTAGTTAAACTAAGACAATTTTACTCAACTAAATTTTAATTTATCATACATTGTATTTAATTTACTATTCTGTTTAATTATATTAAAAAAAAGGTATTTTTTAGAACAAAATGGGATTAGCTGAGATGTGACATCTTGTTGATCCCCGATTTAGGACGCCTGAGTTGCAACAACTTGGTGATCTTAAACCCTTAAAAATCAAAATCAAACCAACACACAAATATTTTCTAGAAGAACTACGTGACTTTTGAGTTCCTCATTGCACCAGTGGATACGTAAGAGCGGGCCAATCCCGTCAAGTCAAATTTAAATTTTTCTAATTTAATTTCTTTTTGTTAATATTCATTTTTACACTTAGTATTAATTTTATTTTATTTTGGGGTGAAACAAATATTTATATTAGTTTGCACAATTAATTTTGGGTAACTGTCATAAGACAGGCGTGTTGGAGGTGTTGTGGGGTTTAGTTTCCGCCCTTCTCCACGCGCAATCGATTCCCGAATTCAGTATGGTTTTCAAAAATCACTATTTTTGAGGTTTTTCAATTTTTCCCAAATATAATAAAATTGGTGGCGGCTCCTAAATCTTTGGATCGTTACAATACTTCTTCTTTTTATAGGCCACACCTCGTCTTCTTACCAATCCTTTTACTATCATCGACCAAATCTCCCCTTCTTTTGCTACTGATAACGATCTAACTTTGGTTTTCAATATTAGCTCACACTTTATCATCTGGGATTCTGCTACTTTGATATTTTTTGTCTTTCCTCCTTATTTACTCTGTTCAATCTTACTATACCATTACATGCTCTTTACTAGATCCACTGATCACATAGTGGTAGCTCACTCTTCCCGTAAATCTTTCAAGAATCTTAATCTAGTTTGTTAGTCACAGGTTGATACTGCTATCTTACTTTAACGATCTCTATTCCGCCTGTGTTCAATCCCTGGATCAAAATCTTTGTCAGTTCTTTCTTTATTACTATCATATGATTCTTCTACCTTATTGCTGACACTCCTCCTATGGTCTATTTCAACAGACTCTCAGATCACTGACTAATGAGTTTCTTCATTTCTAATATATAATCTATCTTACCTTCCATCACCTCTATTCTTATTTCTTTGTTTCCAAATCTATCCCTCATTGGATCTACTATCATCAGGTTGGTCACCCCTTGGTTTTAAATCCTTTAATACCACACATTCATTTCTTACTAAGTTTTAGCTGACAAATCTACTCTAGTTTCTCAACAGTCATACTCCCTTGGGTCAAGCCTCCTAACTCACTTGTTCTAGTACTTTACTGGTCCATAGAATTTCCTTCCAAATAACTTTTCCTAATCAGAACCCAGAAGCCACGATATCTGAGCCTGGTCTCATCTACTACCTTCTCACACCGTATAACCTTATCTTCATTTCCTACTCCGAATTCTTCTATCCCTAGCTAGACTATTGACTCTAACAGCGTTTCTATCTCTTTTATCATTCTTAATCGTCTATTTCAATTTCCTTTAATCAAGGTTTAACCTACTAGTTAAAGCCTAAGGGTGTTCATCCGATACTTCTATTAATAACTTAACTCAACCTCCAAACTTCATCCACTTTACCTACCAAATCTCAATAATATAAGTCTCCATTTCATCCCCTCAATATCACAAATGTCTGTATAGGCTTCCTTATGGTCATCACTAATCTCCTCTTTAATCCTAGTAGACCCTTCTACATGTATAACCTTCCTAGTCCTAATATGGTCATTGTTAGACTCAACTATCTTTCCTATGGTAACCTTATCTCTCTTCAAAAAGGAACAATCTTATCACATTAATGAACCATGAACTCCTGCAATATTTCTCTCAGCCCATGATCCATAAGATTGATTACCTCAAGAATGGACTAGAGTACTCATCTATCTTGACACTTTATGACTTAGATATTTACGAAGAGAACATCCTACCCATCTCTAGATATAGTTGAAATCCAGTGGGAATCCAACCAGACACAGCCAGTGACAACATCCTAATGACTCCACAGTCCGGTTAGGACCGAACTGCTCTGATAACAAAATGTGATGCCCTATTCAATTTTTCTAATATATTAAACTTATTAGTTAATACGATAATAGTGGAAATAGTTTTTATTTTATTATAGCAAGCGGAAGTGTACAAAGTACCTAAAGGTACCTAACTTTAGAGCCCTTAACTGTATAGAGTGTTGAATAATTGAGACTCCTTAGAATACTGACTTTGACTCACTGGCTGTGTATCGACTGAACCATTTTCCTTCTGGAATTGTGTGATACCTGATAAGACCCATAGACAGAAATATACAATACACAGAAAACAAACAGGAGATAAGAGCACACTATACGCACCATTCAGTGGGAAAGCAGGACTTAGAATTCATGTATAAAAAGGCAGCACACATAAGCAAAGCAGAACAATAGAACATGTGAAAGATTAAACCACACATCTCCCAATAATTATTTGGATCATTACTCGGCTACCCTTGTCCATGCAACCTACGACTATATGCCTACATGGCCACGTAGCTTAAAGTGACAGAGGCATCCCCACCTAAGCCACCTTGCCTTTGTTGATAACAGCGACCCGTCACCGACGTGTGAGTGAGCCAAGCCAGTTGTCCATCCCCCTATCCCACTCATCGTACCCCTAAGAGTGCATCCCTGCTCCCCAATGCGACGATAGGAACAGGTGTCGGGACGGCACTCGGAATCGGTACTATGGACAGTGATACGATGGTACCCAGTAACGATAATCAGGCTTCCCAACGTCTCGACAGGATGGTAGCTAGCCATCCGTCACCTGTAGACTTGTTGGACCTTAATTATCCCTAAGGACCGGCTTGTCCTGTACCCGACATATCGTGCCCGCACTCTGGCACCTGGCCTCGTGCACATCTTATGTACACAGTGGTGGATTACAGTGCATGCATATGACCACTTATTATTCAACTCCTTTACAACTTATCATCGTTATTCTTCAGCTCAATACATCAGCTTATTATCTCAGCACTTATCAAACTATCAGCTCACCCAGCTTTAATGTCTTATTCCAGCACTTATCAACTCTTTATAACTAAATAGCTTAGCCATGTTCTCACACACAGCACTATAATAACTTAATCATTAAATCAGCATAAGCAGAATAACCATCCTATACAGCAAAACCATCTGTATATAACATAACATCATTTATCAACCATCCTTGATCAACATATAGGTCAACTAACACATCATCAAGCATCAACCATCCTCAATCCACACATGCGTCAACCCTAATGTCACTCAGGCGATCTACTACTGACATGTTATCAATCCACACACCAGCTATTACACACATAATTATGATGCAATCATAAGAAACCAACATTACATCAATCAACATCCGTAAATATCAATAGATCTTTCTTAAGGTTGATAGACCTCTGATAACTGTCCTCAGCTATCACAGGTCACAGCCCTTCTCCTAAAGTGCTGCCACTATCAATCTCTAGTAGGGCTTGGGTCACCCTACGCCTAGTTATACACTTATTCTAATCCTACAATCCCTAGTGGATAGGGTTCAAATCTCCCATACCTGGCTTAGAAGATCGCTACAGTTCCTGCCACTCTCTGCTCCTTCGCCGCTCCTGTTACTCGTACTCCTACCTCTGAATACTCCTATCTAGCCTGCTAAGCCGCACTTATCCTCCCCTCTCAGGGGATTACCTACTAAGGGATTTCTGTGCACAAGATCCTCTCTTGAGGCAAGTGAAGAGCATACTTGCTCCTTAGTGGCCCTCTAAGTCTCACTTCCTTTCTCAATCTCAAGGATTACTTTCTTAGGGTTTTCTAATGTGCCAGATCCTCATTAGAGGCGAGCATAGAGCATACTTACTCCTTAGAAGTTCCTAGAGAAAGAAAACTAGAGAGAGAAGAGGATTTGGGGCGAGTTGGGAATGGAGGGGTGAAGGGGTATTTATAGTGGATTTTAAGACCATCGCGCCGCGACGGGTATTAGGCAAGGTTGTTAAAATCGCGTTTTAACTCGTGGAATCATACGATTCCACGATTCTAGGTGCTCAATCCTAGTCAACTCGTGTATGGAATCGAAAATGGGTGGAATCGGTGCGATTTGCGATTTTATCCGAGTCAACTAGTTTCTAACTCGTTGAATCCTGCTGAACTCAGACTAGTCCAGCGAGTTCAGGGGCATTTTCGTTTTTGGCCCAAATTTTAGGCCAAACGTTTTCAAACGGCACGCGTACTTCTCTACACGTATTCGGGACTACGCTTTTCCTGCACGTTTGGGAAGGCAAGTCAGATGTTCTAATTCTTCTTAAGGTTGTTAAAATTGCGTGCAGACCACTATTCATTGTCTCCTTGGATTACAAATGACGCAGAAAGACTTGAAAGGAAGAAAGAAGGAAAACAGAGCACACTTAAACCCAAAGGAAAGGTAACCACACCTTCTCACAGCGCCAGCAACACGAACGACAGCGTGTCTCCAGCGACGCGAATGGCGGCGTACACTGCGTCGTGACGGCGTCCTTTTTTCGGCGTGAACAGCGACTTTGTCTCAGACCAAAAAATAGAGCATCGTTCTTCTTTCTTCCTTCCTCCGTATGTTTTTTTCCCCTTCTCATCTATTAGTTTTTGTTTATTATATTTATATCCAGTTTTTTAAAGTAAATAAAAACATGTCTCAGTTTTTTATTATATTCATTCGTATTTATCTTTCTGTTTTTCAAAGTCAGTTTTTTTTATTATCTTAGATTTTTATACGATATAAATTTATTATCCTAGTTTTCAATTTATTATCGGAGTTTTTTTTAACTATACGATCATCTCAATTTTTTTTATTATCTTACCCGGTGTCAATTTTATTTGTGTTATTAATTTATGTATGACACTTTATTATGGTGATTTCCTACTTTGCTTTATTATGGAGTTAAAATGTTGAGTTACTGGTGTTTTGAAGGTATTATATGAGTATATATGTCATGTTTATATATATATATATTTAATATTAGGTAAACTCGTATGAGTCTACGAGTCGAGTTCACCTAGGCTCCACGAGTTTACCTAAACTCTCGAGTTTGACAACCTCGGTATTAGGCATAACCTCCATCGCGTAGCGATGAGGCCACGTGTCACGTACTCATTGGCTGCGTTCACCGACATTGAAGACTCCACAAGGTTCCAGAATCTTCTGCCATCGCGTCGCGATGGTCTCTAGTGCAATCTTGGTCGCGTCGCGACCGTGACTAAGGAGATATTCGTAATTTCTTTCGTTCTAGACATTTCTAGGGGTTTCTAGACCCTTCTTAGGGGTATTTTGGTCTTTTTGAGCGTTTCTATAACACATCTAAGTCTATTTCCTTTCAAATTAAGACTTCTAATGCTTATTCATCGTCTAACTGTACTTTAAATATTATTTTCTGAAAAACGGGATGTTACACTAGTCACAGCTGCCATGTGGACATTTTAATTGACGTGGCGTCCACGTGGCAGCTGACTCAAAATTTTATTTTTTTTAAATATTAATCAGTTTTAGCTATTTTTTAAACCATATTAAACTAATTAATTGAAAAAAAAAATCTTAATCCCCAAATTAGGGGGGAAAACGGCTGGCGCTAACCACACCCCCTTAATCCTAGTTACACCCCTCGTCAGAAATTTGAACACACAAATTGACAAAAATATCCCCAAACCCGTTTCTAATTTTCAAGATACACCAGCCCCATCTCTCACCCTCATTCACGGTTCCTCTCTTCTTCACACCCCATCTCTCTTTCTCTCTTCCTCTCTTCCTCACAACACTACATCACAAATTCAAGCATCACAAAACTAAAAGAATTGATTTGACGAAGAACTGATTTTTAGGAGGAAAAAAAAACTGGGACTTGGTTTAGATCCACCCAGCAAACTAAAAAAATTAAAAAATTATCGGCATTGGGAATTGCAGCTTTTGGATTTGGGAATTGCTTGGTTTAAAAAATTCATGTTCCAACTTTTAGGAATCGTCGACATTTTGTTGACTTGCGTGAATTAAAATCACGTAAGGGTAAGTGATTTGAGATCACGTAGCACCCAAAAAATTGGTTTTTACCTACGTGATTTGAGACCATATAGCACCCAAAAATTGATTTTTACTTACGTGAATTAAAATCATGTAAGGGTACGTGATTTGAGATCACGTAGCACCCAAAAAATTGGTATTTATTTACGTGAATTAAAATTATGTAAGGGTATTTTTGGCATTTTAAAAAATTTAAATGTGTCAGGAGGTGTAACTAGCATAATGGGGGGTGTGGTTAGTGCCACCCTAACCTTCTTCCTCCCCCTGCCCGTACACCTTCTACCCATTCCCCTTCTTCTCAGTTACCCCCCTCTTTTCTTCATTTTACTTCCCATGTGAGGGTTCTTTTTGTAAGATCCTCATTTTCCCTTCCCCGTCAGATTCAAAACCTTTGAAGGAAAAACCTTTGACTCAGAAACAAAGCCTCTCCTTTCAGAAGGAAAAACCCTTACAAATAGTGAAACAATAGGGGGATTCAAGTTCAAGGAGCTCACTATTTTTGTGGGGTTCAGATCTGTAAGTTTATGGTAAATAACATGAGTCTCTGACCATTTTTTGCTTCCTTTCTTCTTTCTGAAAAACCTTGAATCGGTGGAGTCTGAAGGATCCTGCTACTGGATCTTGGTCACCAAAAGTTATGGTGAGTCCCTAATTGGAGTGGATCTTACACCAAGTGACTGTGAAATTATGGCTGACACATTCATTTTTTAGAAGGATCCACCCATTACCCATATGGTTCGTGTAGCGTATTGAGTCTGAAGGATCCTGCTACTGCATTTTAGCTAAAACAATAAATTATGGCTGACACATTCATTTTTGCAATAAAAATTCTGCAGAAAAAATAAAAAAAAAACTAGCTATAGGTAATAAATATCTAAACTTTTGAACCAGACGGGTAATGGGAGGTTTTTGTTCTCCTGAGATGAACTCTGAAAATACCTGAGAAGATGGCTGCATTTCAATTTCTGAAAGAGAATGCAGAGAAAGAAGATCAAAGGGTGTTGTATGTTTAGGCCATAAGAAAAAAACGGGGGAATATTCAAGAGGAGAGTGCATTAGATTAGATGGGCATCTCTTATGACTGAGATTTTGAGTAAAAGCCTCCTCAGTTATATTATGAGTAAGGCTAACCACACCCCCTTGTTTCCTAACTACACCCCCTGTCAGATTTTAGACCGCCAAAATTACCCAATTACCCCTGACCCTATTTTAATTTTAAAATAAAACAAAACCCCCTCCCTCTCCCTCACACTTTCGTAAACTGACCCTCCCACACCCCCTCCCTCGTTCGATCTTCTGCTTCTGCTTTCTCCCTCAGACGCTGTTGCTTCTTCTTGCTTCTTCGTGCTTCAGTTCAGGTAATGGTCTACCTCTTCTTCCTCCCTTCATCTTCTTCCTCTTGGTGACATTTATGGTTTTTTGGTTTTGGTTAGGTTTTATGAAATTGTTAGGATAACTCATACTTGTGTTAGGTTTTAGTTAGGTTGTATGATTTAGGTTGTTTAGGGATTGATTTCGTATGGTTTAAGCGTATCGCTTGTTACGGTATTTTTCTGCGTTTGAGGGTGTCTATGGCGAGTTTGCGTACGTTTGTGCAAATGAAGTTTGCGTACGAGAAAATTGTGTTTCAGGGATAAGCGCAAACTCAGTTTGCGTACGTTTGTGCAAACTCAGGTTACGCCAACATACGCAAATTAAATTTACTTATGTTGCAAAAGAATATTCAGGGATGAGCGCAAACTAAGTTTGCGTACGTTGACGCAATCTAAGTTTGCGCGCACCTACGCAAACGCAGTTTGCGTACGCCCCTGAAAATTGGTTTCTGTACACGCAAACTAAGTTTGCGCCAATGTACGCAAACTGAGTTTGCGTAGGTGCTTTGAAACTAGTTTTCCCTGAACGCTTGCTAATTTTTCCTGATTTAATTTTGTGAATGTTTAACCCCAATAAATGGACTCTGAGCAAGAATATGATGACGCACAGCGCGACGACATGCCTTGTAATGAGGGCTCACAATTGGTGGATTGTACTGATGTATTCACCACTGAAGAGGTATTACATGTGAGAACTAAAACATTTATGATTTGTTAACATATTATTTTTTACAGTTTTGTCGTTTGTGTTTTTGTAGGTGTTTGCCAATCGAACTGATCTATTGAGATGGGCCAGAGAAGTTGGCAGGCGGTATGGTATTGTTGTTGTCATATTTAGGTCTGAAAAAGGGACAGGACGTCCAGGAACGAAGACAAAGTTAATTCTTGCTTGTGAGAGAAGCGGAAAATATAGACCTTGGAAGAACCCGCAGCCTGTGAGGGGTGCCGACACCAAAAAATGTGAGTGTCCTTTTAGATTGATAGGGAGACCCGTGATTGACGGTCAAGGTTGAACAATTGACGTAAAATGTGGTATTCACAACAACGAGTTGGCCGAAACATTAAGCGGTCATTCTTATGTTGGCCGACTATCCAATGAAGAAAAGTCCCTAGTAGATGACATGACAAAGAATATGGTTAAGCCGAGAAACATATTGTTGACACTTAAGGATCATAATGTGGAGAGTCTAACTACAATTAAGCATGTTTATAATGCACGACAAGCGTACCGGTCGTCCATTAGAGGTAATAGAACTGAAATGCAACAGTTAATCACCTTGATGGAACGCGATCAGTACGTCTATCGGTATAGGAAGGCGGACGATTCTGATGAGCTGAAGGACATATTCTGGGCCCATCCAGATGCTATCACGCTTGTTAATACCTTCCACCTTGTATTGATTATTGATAACACTTACAAGACTTGCCGATTCTTTTTGCCACTACTTGAGATTGTCGGTGTTACGTCGACCGAAATGACATTTTCTGTGGCACTTGCCTATGTACAGTCTGAGCGTGCTGATAACTTCACATGGGCACTGGAAATGTTGAGAGAACAAATTACAAGCGGTGAGGTTGGTGTCATCGTTACCGATAGAGACTTTGGCTTGATGAACGCTGTTTGACTTGTGTTTCCACGTGCGGTAAACTTGTTGTGTTTGTTTCATGTAAGCAAGAATGTGAAGGCAAAATGCAAAACGACTGTTTTTCCAAAGGAGAAACACGAGAAAGTCATGGAGTCATGGAATGCTCTTGTGAGGTCATCTGATGAGGCTGAGTACGAGTAGTGGTTGGGTGTGTTTCAGTCCATCAGCATGGATTGTTCTTACTTTCACACATATGTACATGAGACGTGGTTGATTCCTCACAAAGAAAGATTTGTTGAGACATGGACAAACCGAGTGATGCACTTAGGAAACACGACGACAAACAGGTATTGCATATTTGTAATTAATACTAATTATTTGATCCATGCATTGCTCCTAATTTTACGTCATTGTGTTTGTCAACAGAGTCGAGTCCGCACATTGGAGCCTAAAGAGGATTTTGCAATACAGCATGGGAGACATTTGTAGTGTTTGGGATGCTCTCTCTAGTCTGATCATACTATAGCACACCGAGGTCAAGGCATCATTCCAGAAAAGCATAAGTGTGAAAGAACATCGCCACAGTAGTGCATTGTACAACTCATTGCGTGGATTTGTGTCTAGGAGTGCATTAGCTCACATTGCCAATGAGCTTAAGCGTGTTAAGAGTGTCGGTATTGATAAGTCCCTTTGTGGTTGCATTCTCAGGATAACACATGGCCTACCTTGTGCTTGTGAACTTGCCATGTTTAGTATGAGACCTGTTGCAATTCCATTGAACACCATACATATTTTTTAGAAAAAGTTAAATTTTACAGATCAGGACTTCAGCAAGTCAGATGAGATATCTTTGGAACCTGAGATAGCTGTAATACGCAAAAGATTCAAGGAGATTGATGCACCTGGCAAACGTGCACTCAAGAGTATAATGCGCGAGGTAGCATACCCAACCATGACCTCTATGTGCCCACCTATTGTTAAGGTAAAAACAAAGGGTGCACCAAAGAAGGGGAAATGTAAGGTATCCGATAAAGAAAAATTAACAAGGCGTGAACTATCATGGTGGGAACGTGTTAATGCATCTCTTGGATGTAGTGGCAATAATACATGCAAAACTCAAGAGTCGATCCAAAAGGTTCATCGACCTAAGATCCATATGATTGTGTGACCCACGGTCCCGCGACCTAGAGTTATACCCTATCTTGAGTGGTTTCCTGTGGGTAGTTGGTGCTTTGCTTGGTAGGGGTGAGGAGTCTTGGTCTATAATCTGTAAGGAGTTGATACTAGAACTTGAACAGTGGAGAACTGACTATGCGAGGTTATTTGGTGGGGAGGTTTGGGTTGCCCATTTTATCCAGTCTTTACATGTTTAATCAATGGCAACAGTTGCTAACTGGATGACCCTTCCATAAATGTGACACGTTATTGCTACGAGGTATAACGTGGTCCTGGTGTGTTTATCGTTACGCCAGCCTATGAATTTTCTTCCTCTTAGAGGTGCTCCGCCATCCCCTGACACATGTAGTGAACGCGCCATTGTGATCGGCTATGTCAACGAATGTCACTATGTCCGAGTAATTCACGTTTTAAATTTAATTGTCTATAAAATTGTCAATATTTTTTGTTCAGTTTATTTTACCATGTGAACGTGGCTGACTTTGACAGGTTTTCTTGAAGCCATATGCGCCGATACCTCCCGTGAACAACTTGTGGAGGAAAAACTGCTATGAAGAAGCTCGCACATGAGAGGATCTATACATTCTTCGTATGGAGGCTTGGTTACAAATATTTCCACTCACACAAGACCCTTATATTACTCTGGATGACTGATATTATTTTGTATTAGTGTTTGTAGTTTTAAATATTAATTACGATTTTGTATAATTAAGTACGTTTGATTTTGTATATGGTATAATTACTCTGGAAACAACTACTTCTTTTCATTCTCTCGGCAAGGTTTGGGTTTAATTCAGGGTACGTTGACGGGTTTCTTCGTTTGAGCGTTGTTGTAGTATAAGTATTGACGACTGAGTTGAACAAAAACGCAAAACGACAAAATTCCTCTTGCTCCTCCTCTACCTTTGTGTAATCAATCAGAATTCAGAGTGCCTCTCTCCTTTTAAAGATTCCAGAACAGTAGTAGTCTAGTAAGCGAGACAGACTACTAAGAGGGGGAAAAATAACAGGTAAACTCACGCAAACTTAATTTGCGCAAACGTCCGCATACGTTTATTCTATTCACCTTTGTCTTTTTAACTTCATAACATCAACGGACGAGAATCTGCCAAAATTTTAAACGGTGATGATGTCAAATTACTTTCTCTGTTCACCGTTGTCTTTTTTCACTGCATAACATCAACGGATGAGAATCTGCCGACACTTTTAACGGTGATGATGTAAACCATGCGATTTATAAATAGAACGTTGCAGGTTCACACAATTTCACAGTCATTCCATCACTTGCTTCATCTTCCATGGAACTCACTCAGTCAACATAGTTCTCGGTAGAGTCGAACTTGGCTGTTGTGTATTATCGTGGAAGTATTACAACAACACACAATGGCGTGAAATTCGAATGTTGTGATCCAAGTACTATGAGGATAAAGGAAGACATCACGCTCGATGAATTGAAGCAGAAGATTCATGGAAAGATCAGGGCTGGATCGCGAAGGGTGGCCGAGATCACTTATCGATGCCCTACGTCCGATGCGAACAGGAATGTTATGTATTTCGGGATGAAACTTCTAACTACTGGCGACATAGCAAGAATGTTTGCCGTATTCGGTGAATATTCTAGATATGGTCCTATAGAGCTATATGTTGTCTTGGCTAGATCGACTGACGAGATTCTTGCATGCTTGCATGGACCTAGATCCGCTGACGAGATCATTGCCAACTTGCGTCAAGGAATAAACTCATCGCGTTAATCCGATGCCTCGGTCATGACACACTTGTTTTTTAAGTCTCCCACTGTTATGTTATCGAATAAGTTTGTTTGTTTTTAAGTCCCCCGCGTAATCTGTTGTGCTGTGTTGTTTGTTTTTAAGTCTCCCGTGTAATCTGTTGCGTTATTGTTTGAATAATATTGTCTATTTGTGGTACAACAAGACAACACATGACAAAAAACGGTACTAATAATAATTAACAGCATAAGTTTCTACGAGTAGTCCATAATAAGTACAATAACAGCACAGACGCCAGTCAAAAACAAAAAATACAATCACTGAGTCGGACGAGCTCTCTTCTGCCTCTTATATTTCACTCCAACCGCCGCACTACCACTAGTACGCTCAACCTCAAAAGGGGCCCCCGTCAGCCTGGCCATCAACTTCGTCGCTAGTGGCATTCTATCAGGCACAATGAACTGACAGTCCAACCGCGC
Organism: Calophaca sinica; assembly: GCA_037113605.1. Classification (NCBI taxonomy): domain Eukaryota; kingdom Viridiplantae; phylum Streptophyta; class Magnoliopsida; order Fabales; family Fabaceae; genus Calophaca; species Calophaca sinica. The sequence goes on from CM073731.1 coordinate 175,953, forward strand.
CTGCATGATCTCTATCATGCGCTCATCTACAACCTACAAACAATAAACAAGTTAATGTTTATGCAAGTATACGACAAAGTTATGAAATTTACCCTCGGAGGTGGACCCGCTAGGTCAGGTGCTGGAGCTGGAACTGCTGGGTCTGGTGCTGGAGCTGGAGCACGATATATGATGTATGGATGGGACATCCGGTGGAGCCAATCCATATATCAGTCCGTGCAGTCATATGGATGCACCACCAATGACCCTGGATCAACCAGATGAACGGCATACTGCGTGAAGGCGATGTCCATTTGCTCTGGAGTGGTCGTGACACCCGTCACATCGGCTGGTGATGAAGGAATGGTCTGTACATATCCATACTGCCATAGGACCCTATCTGGAAGATGTGCATACATCTTCGGGGCCCACCGGATCCATCCCCCAAACAGCGATGCCTTCTCAAATGGTCGTGATGATCTGTGCTCATCATATGGTGTCCAGCACACCTGGTCCTCTGTCAGCGCATCCAGTCCCTCCCTAAAAGGACCCACCAGGCCTCTATCCCTCCTAATTTTCCACCTAAGAGCCCGGGGTTCTTTCTTTTCATATCCCTCTAGTAATCCCTGTCGTGACATCGCGCATCCAGTGCATAAAGAGGGGAAATGCTCGTAGACCCATGCCTCTCAAGATAACAACAACACATTAGCTTATAATCGGTTATAGTTCACAAATATAGATAAATGATATAAAAGTTATATAATACTTGTATAAGTGTCAGATAACCAGCTATCCCTTTAGTGTGATGGAGACTGGCCTCGCGAAGGTGATCGTACAGGTGTGCAAGTGCAGCAGCACCCCATGAATACGCTCCACAGCTCTGGAGGTCTCTGAAGCACTCCAGGTAAGCAACGCTGACTGCAAGTGAACTCTTGTCGCTAAAGAGTGTGCAGCCAACCAAGTGGAGCAACAGTACCCTCGCAGCCTCATCCCAGCGCTGCTGCTCACAACGCGCATGGTATCTCTCAAGGAGCCAGGAGTAGCGAACCATCGACGATCGTGTAACAGTGTCCATCTCCAACCTAGTATCAGCTACAGTGACTCCTAATAGCTCATGCAGTAGCTGGGCAGCCTAAGCCTTGTCGAACACTGTGATGGTCATGAATGCCCCCGTGATGGGTATATGCAGTAGGGACGACACATCGTCGAGTGTGATAGTCATCTCACCAACTGGTAGATGAAAACTGCTGGTGTCCCTGTGCCATCTCTCTGCAAACGCAAAAACGAGCCCCTTACAACCAGCTCATGACTGCAGGTCAACAGTGGCTCCAGTCCAGACCCCCGAACTCTCTGTCTGACCTCGTCATATCCAATAACAAGTTCTTTCACCTTCTTGCCATGGCTGTAGAGCTTCAACTCCCCACGATCCTCTATAATAAAAAACGATTAGTTAAATTACATTTTCAAAAGAAAGAAATGCAGCAGACAAATGTAGATACATTACCAATCCATCCCACAATCTAGTGGCCACGTGGTCCGCATAAGTCCGCAGGACTGAGGTGTCGGTAGGACCACCAGGGAATCCCTCCACCGCCACATCAGCACCAGCCGGGATATCCTGCTCCACGGTGCGGTGCGGCTCTGATAAATTTGCTCTCCTACAGTGGAGCACTCTTTGTGGTTCTTGTGTGTTGTGGCTCCTGTTAGGGCTGTTCATCCTCCTGATGGGCCTCTGGATCACCAAGTAGTCTACTACCATGTTTGGTCGCTCGGTTGGAAACTGTCAGTCGAGGTCCTGCACAAGTTTTGTCCATGTCTGCACGCAATTCAACAGTTAATGATGTTGGTGAAGCAAAGGAAAAATTACATTTTTTAAGCATACGCAAACTGAGTTTGCGTACATTTGTGCAAATGAAGTTTGCGTACGAGAAAATTGTGTTTCAGAGATAAGCGCAAACTCAGTTTGCTTATGTTTGTGCAAACTCAGTTTGCGCCAACATAAGTAAATTTAATTTGCGTATGTTGGCGCAACCTGAGTTTGCACAAACGTACGCAAACTGAGTTTGTGCTTATCCCTGAAACACAGTTTTCTTGTACGCAAACTTCATTTGCGCAAACGTACGCAAACTCAGTTTGCGTACACCCCTGAAACGCAGAGAAAAAAAATACCAGAACAGACAGTAACGCCAAACCATACGAAATCAATCCCTAAACAACTTAAATCATACAACCTAACTAAAACCTAACACAAATATGAGTTATCCTAACAATTTCATACAACCTAACCAAAACAAAAATACCATAAATGTCACCAAGAGGAAGAAGATGAAGGGAGGAAGAAGAGGTAGACTATTACCCGAACTGAAGCATGAAGAAGCAAGAAGAAGCAGCAGCGTCTGAGGGAGAAAGCAGAAGCAGAAGCTCGAACGAGGGATGGGGTGTGGGAGGGTTAGTTTGCGAAAGTGTGAGGGAGAGGGAGGGGTTTTTTGTTTTACTTTAAAATTAAAATAGGGTCAGGGGTAATTGGGTAATTTTGGTGGTCAAAAATCATACAGGGGGTGTGGTTAGGAAACAAGGGGCTGTGGTTAGCCTCACTCTTATATTATATGTTACTGTCAGTTTTTTCGCCATTTTGGAAACACTCATTTTTTTGTACCAAAAAAAACCACTCATTTTATGTTACTGCTGCCAAGGAATATTTAATAAATGAAAAATATAGTTCAGTTAGAACAATAAAATATAGTTTGAAAAATAATATCACATTTAAGACTAGATGGGAAAATAAAAGTTTTACTTGAATTTTACTTCGTATTTATCATTTCGATTAATTTAAAAACTTTTGTTATTATCTTCTATTGTCAAACATAAGACTTCTAGCATATATTGTTGACTTTTTTAAAATTTAAAAATTATATTTTATGATTAAATAAACGTAGCATTGTCCCCCACTGCTGGTTGTATTGGCAATTTCAGTGACATGGGGACACCGGCTCCCGGGTTCGATCCTGGGTGTGTCCGTTTGATAGTGTGTGTGTGGTGTTTATTTGTCATTTCGTCTAAGCTGACAAAAAAATAAATAAATGCAACATTAATCAATGATTAAAATATTTAATGTGTCAATTATGCCATTTATCATGAAAATTGTGATTGAGCTTTTAATTGTGAGTGGCATGTGCTGAGTTAGGTCATTCTTTTGGTAGCCCGCTGAAAGGTTCTCTCATCCGGTGAGTAAAATAAATTGACTCCCAATTGATCAATTTAGCATGTACGAGCAACTCATTGAATTGAGGGCAGTTCTCTCTCGTACGATTTCTCTTGTTTTATGTTCACTCATGGATCCTTAAGGAACACATTCGATCTCTATTTCTATTATATGTTATATAAACATGCTATGATTTGTATCTATTATCAATCTATGATTATTTGATTATTCGTTTAAATCCTTCAATTGGTATCAGAGTATGTAGATACATGTTATAGTTGTTGGTAAGAGTTCTGCAATAATCAAATTTTGTGTACCCACAGTGTGATGATTGAAAGTTTTGTTTAAGTTTTTGTTCTTCGCTCCTTTTACCTAGAAACCATTTTTACGATATTGCCCATTGACTAGAAACCACAATTATAGGCAATGATTTTTAAAAAGATTTGGGGTTCTATTCCTACTTGTTATCCAAACCACATACCCAAAAAAAAAAATCAAAGGTTTTTGTAACGTCCATACTTCAAAGTGATTTGAAAGCACGTTAATTACATTAAAGTATAGGAGTTACTACAAATTTACAAACTTGTTTAAAAGTTACAAGTCTTAAATTTAAAAATGGTCATAAATCTAAGCACTAGATTACATCTTCCATCAAGTACAAAGCTTGGAATACAAGATACAAGTCTAATTTTTCCAAGACCAAAAGATAATAGAATAAACTACATCTCCAAAATAAGAATAAACTAGAAGAACTGGGCCCATTAGCATCGACTAATCTTCCTTGGGTATCTACTTATCTGAAAACGACAAAAGAAAAAGGTGAGATAAAAAATCTCAGTGAGTCCTTCCCGGACCCCTTACCAACACGAGCCACACATACAATAATATTCATTAGTAAGCAATACTAACAAATAAAACTATTTCTACCCTAAAGATTAACCATACTCTATTCATAATTCTAACCTGGATGTATCCTCCTAGGGGCCAATTCTAATTGAACCAGGATCTATGAACGTGAACACAAGAAGGGGGTTGAATTGTGTTGAAAACTTTTCGCAATCTTTGATTTAAAAACACTTAGAACACAGGTTTTTCAAAACAGTTTGTTAAACGGACGCTGGAAATAAACCAGGCATTTGAAAAGCGATTTGTGAAAACTTGTTTTTAACAGAGCAAGATAAAGATAAATAGAAAGCGATAAAGCAAGAGACACAGAGATTTATACTAGTTCACTACCAAACTGGTAGCTACGTCTAGCCCCGCCGTTCTGAAGGATTTTCCACTATAATCAGCGATTACAAAACCTTAAGAGTATTCTCTTGTCACAACCTTGACAATACTCTCAACTTCTCAAAGCGACTCGATACATTCGAGCTGTGAGGAAACGATTAACTAGGCCAAAACAACTTTTACAAGTAAGTTGAATACAAGTATAAATAACTCTCACAGAGAGGATAAAAATTAAGCTCAATATAGAATTGCTTTCTAAAAGAAAGTGTCGGACGTTGAGTTCAGTTCTTGTAGTCCGAGACTTGGCTCGAAACTTGATTGCTCACGTAAGCGGTGTTTTGAGTATTCACTCTTTGTAGTGTATAACAACGATGCTTGTTCTCGATAAATGAAGCAATATTCTCTTGTAGAGTTTAATTTGTTTCTTCAATGGATACATTGGGGTATTTATAGGAGTTATAAAGGATATTACGTCTGATAAAAATGGCTCCTTTCCATTGAGTGAGGTGATTTCAAAAAGCTGTCTCTTTCTTCCTTTCCAAAGAATATCTCAGTAGTACACATTACCGTTTTTGTACTACCTTGCTTTTCACAATTGCTTGTACGATTTTTGTCTTTTAGCTAAAGGTGTCACCTTTGATACCTCATACAACAATTTTAGCGCATAAGATCAAATTCGAAATCCGTTCCAGAAACTTCTGAGAGGAAAAGCAACTACGTGACCAACACGTGATTTATAATGAAGTTCAGACGCTTGCTCAGAACGGAAGATCGGACGCTCATAGCAAATGGATAAGACTAGTGTCACAAGAAGATAATTCCAGACGCTCACGAGGACAATATACTAGGATGGCTGGATCTTTGACACATGGAGTGTATCCTTCTCTTGAGAGCTTCTTCCTTCTTGTTTAAGTGGCTTAGAAATATATGTAATATTAGTATCTGCACACTTCAAGAATTGTTAGAACATAAATTGTTCTCTTGTGAATATTTTGTTATCATCAAAATTAATGAGGGTCTAAACTTCTCAATCGTTTAGGTTCCAACAATCTCCCCCTTTTTGATGATGACAAATATCTAAGGTTGATGAACAATTTAGTTTCAAAATGACATCAAGGGTCTCCCCCTGAATTTAACAATTTTGATATATAAGATAATTCTAGTATTAAGGCGATAGTTGATAAACAAATTCAATTAAGTGATCGCAAAAAAAAAAACGTAGATGTATCAGAGTAAGATCGGATGCTGATCAAAAAGATTGATTTAATCAAATTGTACCAAATTTATTGATCATTATAAGAGCACTAGATCAATGAATATTAGCGCATTAATAAATAACCACACAAATGCTATGTATGAAATGCTATGCATGATACTTCAGTTCCAGCGTATCCATCGGAGTGTGAACATCGGACGGTGAGTTAGTCAGATTTTCACGTATTCATCATTTCTTTTACTCCCCCTTTTGTCATCGGATAAAAAGAGTGTAAAAACACATCATTGTCAAAATAAGACTTAGAAAAATTTGAATATAAGTCAGATGTAGGTAAATATTAACAGATAATTAGAGCAAAATTAGTGTATATATATAAGTGTATCAACAAAACCAAGAAATAGTTTATATCACACAAAAAATAAATAAATTCAAGGGTTTGGAAGAGGTGGTGGAGGGATGTTGAGACGTTCATATAGTAATTTCAGGCTTGATCTCGGTGAGTGACTTTCATGTTTGTGGCCTTCATTTCTTGAGCTCTGCTTTGGGAATAGTGACCATATCAGCTGCGGAGGCAGTAGAAGGTCCAACTTACGTGCAGTGCGGGTTTCATCTTCTGATGCTCTACTAGCACCTGGTTGGATAGCGTCAGTCTCAATTCCTTCTTCCGTTGAGCTCTTAGAAAAAATGCATCATTTGGTATAAACCATTTGATGAGATTTCCAAGTTTTCTGAGCTCAGATTCTGTTTGAATTTCCCATTTATACTTCACATCTTCTGGATACAGCAAATCCATGAAGATGATTTCTCTGTGTAGAACTACATCAGCAGTGAAAGCATCAAACCTATTTCCAGCTTCTTCTCCCCATATACTTCTGATAAAGACACTTAATGCTTCACAAGCGAAAGAGAGTGCTTCATTTTCTGCCAGGTATATTCTTCGCAGATTTTCTCTGTCATCTTCTTCTAGTACTAGGGGGACGAGGCATGGTAACATGGTTTTGTCTTTCCAAGACTCAGACCATTGACTCCAAGTAAATCCAATGTCGAAGTGCTTGGTCACAGCAGCCCAATGGACATATATCTTCATGCAGTCAAAGGCACGATTCTTGAGCATCTGAACATATCATCAAGTAAATGTTCCAAGATTGATGTCGATAATTTTCTTTGATTGCCAATGTTGGAATAGTGGCCTTCTCGGCATTGCGGCGGTTTGAGGAGCGATTCTCCATTCATCTTCCTTGAGAGAATTCAGGTAAAACCTTATGGCATGATCCTCGAGAGATCTTGGCAATCGGAAGCTTAGAGAATTCCTTAAGGTTGTACTTTTTGGGAGCCTTCTCATACTCCTTGAGCGATCTTCTTTGAATGGTCGCTTGCGAGCAGGTTCTTTCCTTTTCCCAGGGATAGACCAAGGTAGCCACCTTTGTCTGTCTGGTACAATCTTTACTGATACAGAAGAAGGATCCATGTACTGTTTGATTACTTCAATCTTCTTCATCTCAAGACAGTGTGCCATGAAGGCAGCTTCTTCATTTGTGATCCACCTTTCGCATTCTTCCAATGTGAGCGGTTCGGTTTGTGGTAGGGAGCTAGGAAGATCAACAGAGAAGGGAATTGTTCTGCTACCAGATGCTGGTCTCAATCTTCCTTCAAATGACATCTGAAAGTGGTCTTCTCCATCCTTGAAGGTAGCACTTATCGGAGAGGCAATTTCCAATCTGGCAACTCCTGAGGTGAAGGTTTTCAAATGCCATGTGGAGGGACGATTGTAGATGCTGTGATATATCTCATACTTAACAAACCGTGGTTTGTATGAGACATTCTTCCTTCCACCAGCGTCTGTAGGTTTATGGGTAATGGTGAGTAAGGTGGGAGTGGTTTTGGTGATTTTGTAGGTTTTAGGTGTGTAGGGTTTGAAGGGATTAATGGGAGGTATTTTGAATAATAGATTAAAGGGATGAGAGTGAAGTTTGGAAATATATGTGGTAAGTGAAGTATTTGAAGAATTTTGTGGTAGGTCAAGGTTGAGTGTAGTGGATGATGGTTGGGTAGGTTTAGAGAGGGTTGAGGTTTGTTGGAGGCTCATTCTGGTTTTCCTGGTTTGTGTTTGTGGTTGTGAAACAGACAAAGGTGGTGCAGGAATAACATCATGAGCATCAAACACAGATACTGATTCATCAGCAGTAAAATCAAGTACCTTTGGGTTAACCTCTGATGACTTGACCAACCTTCTTTTTGACCCTCTGGTGACAACAACAGCAGGAGGAGGAGGAGGGATTTGCTTCCCTTGACCGGACGCTGAAGCATCCTTTTCAGCTGCTGGTCTAAACTGTTTCTCCAAGACCTTTCTGATGGGAATTCTATCATCATCTTCTGGTTCTTCAACAGTAGGTGCAGGTGCCACCTTCTGCTTTATTCTTCTGATCTCCCTTGAAGAAGACTCAGCAGGTCTTTTCACACCAGTCATTGAGCTTCTGGTGGTTTTCTTTTCGGCTTCTCCTTCCTGTTGCTCTATTTTCACCTTCTTGATCATGGAGCCTATAATAAGCTGCATCCTGACCAAACTGTTGACTCCAAAAACTTCTGGACGAACAACAACACCAACACCAAAGTATTTTTCCTTTTCCTCTGTGTTGATGGAGTCAGTCAGCTTCCTTACAATGCCGTCTTTGATCATCATAATGGAGAGAAGAACTCCATATGGGATTATCTTGACGATATTCTTCTTATCAACATTCTTCCTTGAGAAGACAAGGGCATTTATCAGATTGTTGATAATCAACCTTGGCAAATTGATTTTCTTCCCATCCATGTAGTTCCTCATAATGAACTTTTGCTCGTAGTTCACTATGTCGCTTGAGCCAACCTTCAGAATCACACCCTTGGCGATGATTTTGTGCAGTACTCGGTAGTGGCTTTTCAAGTCTTTAGCAGTGGGAGTGATGTTCTTCTTCTTCATTTCACGGTAGTTCTCAAACAGAGCTTCATTGACTTTTTCAAGTCCTCTGCAAGCATCAGCCCAGTTTGCATGGTAACTGATTCCTTCACACGGACACTTGATTGTCTGAGCAATAGAGTTGATAGTGAAGCGTAGTTTGAATCCTCTGATGTGACCTTCTATGATTTCCCCCGGAAGTAAATATGCACTTCCCCAGAACTCCTTAATAGCGTAGCTCGATCGTCAATGGTTCCTAGATGAAGTAGTTTTTCCAAATTTCTCAAGACCTTCCTCAAAATCAAAACCGTATAGCTTGAAGTTCTCGAAATCAACCCGGTTCTCATTCGTAAGTTTTGCCTCGGAAGACATCGAAGGCAGCAGTGTATTGTCCAACCTTTCTGTCGGCCATTGTAGCAATTGAAGAGAAGGTGATGGAGGTTTTAGGGTTCGAAAACACAGAGAGAGAGAGAGAGATATATAGAGAGAGAAAGAGCACGGTTTTGCAGGAAACGCATAGTGAAGTGATGGAGCGAAAAATGTGGAGTAGTGGGAAAGTTAATAGAGAATGGTACAGTCCTTTTTTCAAAATATCGCTTCGTATTTCCACATAAAAATTAAATCAAAAAGAAAATAAAAATTTGCCTTTTCATTAAATGCAGGCCTTAAAGAAAAGTAAAATCAAGAAAAAGATTTTATCGAAAGACATAAACAATTATGACTCGAGAAGATATGATGAGGCGCTTAAGTCCTTAACACGTGTGACACGTGTGGGTGTGCTTTCGGACGCCGCATAGCGATTCACCAGACGATGAGTTATGATGCATATGACAAATAAGATGCTTATACACATACATGCTTATGTCATATCGAGATCTTTGAGATTTTGTTTATTTTCGTGACTTGAGATTAATCATTCTTCTATAAGATGAAAGTTTAAATTTCTTCTTATAAAATTGAATCTATCTTGTGAGGGTTTTTGTAAATATGTCACCACCGATGATCGGTGTCTACAAATTTTATTTCTAGAATACCCTTGAACATAGTCTCTTATAAAATGATGCTTAATCTCAATGTGCTTGGCTCGTGAATGCAATATGGGATTTTTAGTAAGACAGATTACAGAAGTATTGTCACAAAAGATAGGAATGTTACTCTCTTTTATCAGGTAATCTTCAAGTTGATATTTCATCCACGAAGTTGAGAGGCTGCAACTTCTTCTTTGAAATATACTCGAACTATTTGTTGAGAGTGCAATTGTTCTTTGCCTTTTGCTTGACCAAGATACAAGATTTGCTCCAAGGAATTGGCGGCTACCACTTGTGCTTTTTCTTTCAATTAGGTCTCGGCAAAGTCAACATCACGAAACCTACTAATTTGTAATCTTTTGATTTCTTATAAAGCAAACCAAGATTAGTAGTTCCTTGCAAATATCTGAATATTCTTTTGACAAAGACTCAGGTGTGATTCTCTAGGATCGATTGAAATCTAGCACACAGCAGTGCACGAACATAATGTCAGTCTTCAAGCCGTAAGATAAAGTAGAGATCGATCATATCTCTGTACATTTTATAATCTACCTTCTTACCAATTTCATCTTTACTAAGAGTGCAGGTAGGATGCATAGGTGTACACATAGGCTTACAATCCAGCATCTTGAATTTCTTTAATAATTCTTTGATATATTTGCTTTGATGTATATAGATACCATCACTGCATTGCTTGATTTGTATTCCAAGGAAAAACTTTAATTCTCCCATCATGCTCATCTCAAATTCAGCCTACATAAGCTCAGAAAATTCTTTGCAAAGGCTTTCATTAGTGGCTCCAAAAATGATATCATCAACATAGATTTGAACAAGTATGAAATGCTTGTTAGAAGATTTTCTGAAAAGAGTAGTGTCAACTAAACCTCTTGTAAATCCATTTTCCATTAAAAAGGAACTTAGTCTATCATACCATGCTCTGGGAGCTTGCTTAAGACCATATAGAGCCTTTTTAAGTTTAAAAACATGTCCTGGAAATTCAATATCTTCAAAACCAGGAGGTTGTTTAACATAAACTTCCTCAGTTATAAAACCATTTAGAAAAGCACTTTTCACATCCATTTGATATAGTGTTATCTCATGATGTGCTGCAAATGAAAGTAAAATGCGAATAGCTTCTAGTCTTGCAACAGGTACAAAAGTTTCAGTGAAATCAATACCTTCTTCTTGTGAGTGACCTGGAGCAACTAACCTTGCTTTATTTCTCACAACTTTACCATCTTCATCAAGCTTATTTCTAAATACCCATTTAGTACCAATAGCTTGCTTATCTTCTGGTAGAGTGACTAGCTTCCATACATCATTTCTTTGGGCCGGTTAGCTCATCTTGCATTGCTAGAATCCACCCTTCATCTTCCAAAGCTTGATCAATCGTCTTAGGTTCCATTTCAGAAAGAAGTGCAAAATCAACATGCTCCTTGAAAGACGATCTGGTTCGTACTTTATCACCAGGTTCTCCTATGATTTGATCTTTTGGATGATTGGTTTTGTACTTCCGACTTTTTCTTGCTTGACACGCTTGAGTAGAATTCTTCGTCTTGTCACCACCGGATGATGAAGATGCATGTTCACCGTCTGACTTGTCACCGAGGTTTAATTCTGAAAATAACTCATCTAGCTCTGACATAGCAGTGTCAGGCTTCTTATCATCAAACTTGACATGAATGGACTCTTCAACTGTCAAAGTTTCTTTGTTGTATATTCTTAAAGCTTTAGATCTTTCAGAGTATCCCAAAAAGATTCCTTTGTCAGCCTTGGAATCAAACTTACCAAGCTGATCTTTAGTATTCAAAATATAACAACTACAACCAAAAGGATGAAAGTAAGAAATGTTTGGTTTTCTACCTTTCCACAATTCATAAGGAGTCTTATTCAAAATAGGTCTTATAAGAATTCTATTTTGAATATAACAAGCTGTGTTTACTGCTTCTGCCCAAAAATGTTTCGCAATATCAGCTTTATTGATCATGGTCTTGGCCATTTCCTGGAGGGACTTATTTTTCCTTTCTACAACACCATTTTGTTGAGGTGTTCTAGGAGACGAGAAATTGTGGGAGATGCCATTTTCTTCACAAAATTTTTGAAAGTTTTCATTTTCAAATTCTCCCTCATGATCACTTCTAATAGAAGAAATACAGATGCCTTTTTCATTTTGAACTGATTTGCAGAATACAGTAAATACCTTAAAAGACTCATCCTTGTGGGCAAGGAATTTAACCCATGTCCATCTAGTAAAATCATCAACAATGACCAATCCATATTTCTTTCCAGTTAAAGAGGTTGTCCTTGTGGGACCAAAAAGATCAAGATGTAAAAGTTCAAGTGGTCTAGAGGTCGAAACAACATTTTTTAAATGAAAGGAAGTTTTAACTTGTTTTCCTCTTTGACAAGCCTCACACAGGGCATCAAATTGGAACTTAAGATTTGGTAAGCCTCTAACAAGATTGTGCTTGTTTAATTTTGAGATTAACCTCAAATTGGCATGACCCAATCTTTTGTGCCAAATCCATTGCTCATCTTCAACCGACATAAGACACTTGACATCTTGTTTTGCAAGTTCAGAAAGATCAACTTTATAAATGTTTTGTTTCCTCTTTGCTGTAAAGAATATAGATCCATCATTTTTGCTTTTTACTGAACATCCATTTTCTGTAAAGACAACATTATAACCATTGTCACATAATTGACTTATGCTCAATAGATTATGTTTCAGTCCTTCAACATATAAAATATTATCAATAGAAGGAAGAGAGCCTTTACCTATGCGACCAATTCCAACTATTTTACCTTTCTGGTTTCCTCCGAAACCAACGAATCCAACTTCTCTAGGTCTTAGTTCTTGGAACATATGCTTTTCTCTCGTCATGTGACGCGAGCATCCACTGTCTAAGTACCAAGATAGGTGTGTTGACTTTGTTGCTAAGCAAGTCTGTAACATAGACTATTTTATCTTTAGGTACCCATATCTTTTTGGGTCCTTTCTTGTTAGTTCTTGAAGGATACTTGTCCTTCTTAGTTGTAAACACAGTACACACACTTTTCAAATGACCAGATTTATTGCAGTAAGTACAATGCAAGCATTTAATATGATTATTGGATTTATCAGATGCTGAATCATTTTCCAAAAGAGGTTCATCTGATATATAACCAAGACCATGAGTTGTCGTTTTACTGACACCCCAAATCATAGAAGCTTGCTTGCTTCGAGTTACACTCTCTGCAAGAAACTTTTGAAATGCATGTTCATAGTCATTTGATTTGCAGTTAGGATTACCTGTAACTGCAGAGCTTTTAACTTGAGAGCTCTCGACTACGGTTGCTTGTTGGCTTCAGGCGTTGGTTATCCACCAGGCACTGATTTTCAGGTTTTAAACACGGTTCTCTTCATTGAGTACAGAGTTTTCATTGTGTAAAAGATGAAAATCTTGTGATAGTTTTGAAAATTTCTTTTTCAAATTCTTATACTCAATAGAGAGAGTGGCAGAATCCTTTAACAAATCATCAAATGCAAGTTGAAGTTCAGAATAAGAGTCATGTATTATTACCTCTTCAACTTCTTCTTCTGAATCAAGATCAGTGTCTGCCATGAGGGCAATGTGAGCTTCTTCTTCTTTATCTTCCTCAGACGAGGATAAGTCAAGATCTTCTCATGTTGCCATGAGACCTTTCTTCTTTTTCTTGAAGGAGCTTCTTGTGGACTTTTCCTTAAGATTAGGACACTCGGACTTGAAATGTCCAGGCTTCTTACATTCATAGCAAATGACTTGGGCTTTGTCCTTGTCTTTGCTTTCCTTCTTGTCCTTTGTATCTTTCTTCTGAAACCTCCTTCTGAAGTTTCTCTTCTTCCACATTCTCTGGATCTTCTTAGATATGAAAGCTAGCTCATCATCTGATCCATCATAATCTCCTTCAGCTTCATCATCGATTCTTCTTCTTCAGCCTGAAAAGCTTTAGAAGTACTAGGTTTATGTTGATTAACTCTTAATGCAATAGACTTACTCTTCTTGGTAGGTTCTTCTTCATTTAGCTCAAGTTCATGAGCTTTCAAAGAACTCATAAGATCTTCAAGCCGAAGGACATTTAGATCTTTTGCTTCTTGAATAGCAGTGACTTTGGGTCTCCACTGCTTAGTCAAACTTCTCAAGATCTTTCTCACATGGTCAGGTGTAGTATAACTTTTTCCAAGGGCCTGCAACCCATGAACAAGTGTTTGGAACCTTCCAAACATGGTTTCAATATTTTCTCCATCTTCCATTTTGAATAGCTCATACTGGCGAACCATCATGCTAGCCTTTGTTTCTCTTACTTGGGCAGAACCCTCATAAGACAAAACAAGAGAATCCCAGATTTCTTTGGCAGTATCAAACTTACCACATTTATCATATTCTCTTTCTGTCATAGCACATATGAGAATAAATCTAGCCTTCTGATTGGTTTGATATCTCTTTTTCTGATCATCAATCCAGTTTTCCCTAGGTATTGCAACACCAAGGGCATTAGCGGGAGAAATGTATCCATTTTCAACTATATCCCACAAATCAAGATTTTGTGCCTCAAGGAATGTGTTCATCTTATCTTTCCAGTAATCAAATTTTTCTCCATTGAATAGAGGAGGACAGTTCATATGACCACCTTCAGCAGACATGTTCACAGTAGGATCTTTACTCTTAACATTGTTAAGTGCTCAACCAAGAGGCCGAGCTCTGGTACCAACTGAACGTGAACACAAGAAGGGGGGTTGAATTGTGTTGAAAACTTTTCGCAATCTTTGATTTAAAAACACTTAGACCACAGGTTTTTCAAAACAGTTTGTTAAACGGACGCTGGAAATAAACCAGGCATTTGGAAAGCGGTTTGTGAAAACTTGTTTTTAACGAGCAAGATAAAGATAAATAGAAAGCAAGAAAGCAAGAGACACCGAGATTTATACTAGTTCACTACCAACTGGTAGCTACGTCTAGTCCCTTCGTTCTGAAGGATTTTCCACTATAATCAACTGATTACAAAACCTTAAGAGTATTCTCTGTCACAACCTTGACAATATTCTCAACTTCTCAAAGCGACTCGGTACATTCGAGCCTCTGAGGAACGACCTTAACTAGGCCAAAACAACTTTTACAAGTAAGTTGAATACAAGTATAAATAACTCTCACAGAGAGGATAAAAATTAAGCTCAATATAGAATTGCTTTCTAAAAGAAAGTGTCGGACGTTGAGTTCAGTTCTTGTAGTCCAGAGACTTGGCTCGAAACTTGATTGCTCACAGAAGCAGTGTTTTCAGAGTATTCACTCTTTGTAGTGTATAACAACAGTGCTTGTTCTCAGTAAATGAAGCAATATTCTCTTGTAGAGTTTAATTTGTTTCTTCAATGGATACCTTGGGGTATTTATAGGAGTTATAAAGGATATTACCATTCTGATAAAAATGGCTCCTTTCCATTGAGTGAGGTGATTTCAAAAAGCTGTCTCTTTCTTCTTTTCCAGAGAATATCTCAGTAGTACACATTACCGTTTTCGTACTACCTTGCTTTTCACAATTGCTTGTACGATTTTTGTCTTTTAGCTAAAGGTGTCACCTTTGATACCTCGTACAACAATTTTAGCGCATAAGATCAAATTCGAAATCCGTTCCAGAAACTTCTAAGAGGAAGAGCAACTACGTGACCAACACGTGATTTATAATGAAGTTCAGACGCTTGCTCAGAACGGAAGATCGGACGCTCATAGCAAATGGATAAGACTAGTGTCACAAGAAGATAATTCCAGACGCTCACGAGGACAGTATACTAGGATGGCGGATCTTTGACACATGGAGTGGATCCTTCTCTTGAGTTCTTCTTCCTTCTTGTTTAAGTGGCTTAGAAATATATGTAATATTAGTATCTGCACACTTCAAGAATTGTTAGAACATAAATTGTTCTCTTGTGAATATTTTGTTATCATCAAAATTAATGAGGGTCTAAACTTCTCAATCGTTTAGGTTCCAACAATCTCCCCCTTTTTGATGATGACAAATATCTAAGGTTGATTAACAATTTAGTTTCAAAATGACATCAAGGGTCTCCCCCTGAATTTAACAATTTTGATATATAAGATAATTCTAGTATTAAGGCGATAGTTGATAAACAAATTCAATTAAGTGATCGCAAAAAAAAATAAGTAGATGTATCAGAGTAAGATCGGATGCTGATCAAAAAGATTAATGAGGGTCTAAACTTCTCAATCGTTTAGGTTCCAACAATCTACGCCACCGGGTCTTAGCCCGACAAACATCATGCTATTACTACTAAGATCTAACTATCATTGATGTATTCCCTTAAGGATCATTTATAATTGATCTAGAATCCGCGCCGCCATATCTTATCAATCACCGGACCGACGTGTCTGCCGCCAGGTCTTATCATTCACCGAACCGACAAACATCATACCATTATCACTTAGACAACCTTTAATGTAATTATAGCCTTGCACTAGGTTGAATTAAAGAGAAGAAAAATTCAGGGAATTGGGGAAAATCTGCCTGAAATTCACTTAAGCGAGTTACTCGCTTAGCACAGAGGATCTCGCTAAGTGAATCCCGCCCAGGTGATAATCCTTACACTTCTCGCTGGAATTCGCTCGCTTAGCGAATTTCGCAGAGATTTCAGCAGAAACTCTGATTTCCAACCCAATCTCACCCCAAAACACCATATCCCTTATTCCAAATCACCAAGAAAACAATTTTCAAGGACATTTATGAAGAAACAAACTTATTTAACATGAAACCACAAGCATGTATTTAAATCAAATGCTCCCAAAACTCATCTAAAAGTGAATCAACACATTTAAAACCATTCCTAACCTATAACTCCCAAGAACCACAAAGAAGCTATAGAAATCACACAAAATGAAGAAGGAAATGAAACCTTAAGGTGGGTCTTATGGGTGCCCATGACCTAGATAGAAGAACTCACCAAGTGTTGAGCCAAGTGTTGTGAATTTTCTGTTTTCCTTCTTCTTCCTTCTCCAACTTGTTTTCCCCTTCTTTCTCTCATGGCTTCACCAATTTCTCTAAAGATGCCCAAGATCCTAGCTCAAGCTCTCCTTCTCTAAGCAAGAAATGAAATGGTCTCCCTAATTTCCTCCCTTTCCCTCTTGGATTTTCATAGAAAACCCTAGGATCTTCTTCTTTCTCTTCTCTTATGCAATAGAAGAAGAAAAATGTGGGGGAAGAGAAAGTGAGAGAGTGTCGAGCATGAGAGGGGAAGAAGAGAGGGGGAAAATGAGTGTCATACTATTTTGGACAATAATACCCTCTCCTAGTATAGGTAAAATACCTAAATACCCTTCTTTTTACCTAAAACTCTCATTATGCATTATTCTTTTCACACCCCTTTCCTTAATTCATGACACCCCAAAATAATTAAATCATCAATCAATTTAATCACAACATAATAATGTCTAAATTAATGAACTCTAGTGCAAATTGGGGATTTAAAATCGGTTATTTGGGGATTTAAAATCGGTTAGACAACCGATTTAAATGCTCCGGATTAGTAAGTTTGGGGATTGTAAATCGGTTAAAAACCGATTTAAAATCAACTTTTTAAATCGGTTGTTTACAAACACCCGATTTAAAATGTCTGTTGATAGACATTTTAAATCAGGTGTTTGTAAACAACCGATTTAAAAGGTCACCTTTTAAATCGGTTGTTTGTAAACAATGGATTTAAAATGTTTGTTCTCTTTAACAGAACAGACCTTTTAAATCGGTTGTCTCCAAACAACCGATTTAAAAGGTGTTTAAATCTTTTAAATCGGTTGTTTGTAAACAACCGATTTAAAATGTTATTTTTTTTATTTTATATTTTTTTTACAGCAACCAGCAGCCCTGGCTTATCAATGAAGTTGGGGGCTATATGGGAAATGAAGCAATATCCTCCAGTGTTACATACAACATAGGCCAACAAAACAATCTAAATTGAACATTCAAGTGTAAAATTTCCAAAGTGGATTATAGCACTGACATTTATTCTATCAAATCTACAATTAAATGCCAAAAACTGACAGAATATTGATATTGGACTTAAAATGCATATGTAAGAATATATAGCCTTATCCAAGAACTAAAACTGAAGCTAGTCTTTGAGTGCGAGGGCAATGTGTTTGAATCATTTCCTTGGATACAAATCCAACTCCACCATTCCATACTTCTGGTGGCTGCAGAATAAATTTGTATTCAAAGCCAACATGAGAATACATTTAAAAGATGGATTCTATGCAAGTAGATCAATCTTAGCAACAGAAAATGAAGGATTAATTCCAACTAAAAATTAGGAAAGCTATATTGAAACAAATAGGAAAAATGAATATTATTATCAAATTTATTGGATAGCTTAGCTATGGTGAAAAGAAGTTGAAGAGTTTGATTACCTGATTTAGAACATAATAAATTTTGAATGGATTTGGGAACTTAACAGCCAAGTCATCTAGCTCTTCCTGCAAAAGAAAACAAGCAGGATAGAGATCAATACCATCATCATAAATTCATTTTAATTAAATCATTTATTGGCAAATAACATAGCTAATTTAATGAATCCATCATCATAAATTCCACAAACTCCAATTATTGTGGTACCATCATGAACTGTAATTTCTAAGTAGCTCTTGACATTTGGTTAAAGAGAAGATCAAGAAGGGGGGAAAGTAACTTTAAAGGGAAAACTTAACCTCTTAATAGGAAAGTCCTGACATGACCCATTAGTTTCAGTTTGAAGTTTTCTGAATCATTCTCCTTCATTTACCAGATAAGTTGAACAAAATCTATGCAATAAAAAAGTAGACGTACTTTGAAACAGTCTTTGATCTTTTAGAAATTTCCCAAGATGAAGATCGAGTGCTTTTATCCTTCTGTTTCCAGCTGTCAACATTTTTTGAACCTCTACCAGAGAATAGGGCCCTGTGTTTCTTGGACCACCTTGTCATGGTTACACGTTCATCTACCTGCACATCCCAGATATCCATTTTAGATAAAGAGGCACTCTGCAATTCTGTGATAGGTAAGGTAGGTGGAGTGGAAGCAGAGAAAGAATGCCTCATATTGGGAGAGGAGCATGAGCTACCCTCCGGGCTCATCTGGGTTGCCATGTCCTTCCTTGAAACAGCACGAGATACATTGGTGCCCGCGTCCTTGAAACCATCAAACTTCTCCTCTGTGAGTTAGAACCAACATAATAAAAATGGTATTATCATATGCAGAGAAGTATAGTAATGACACACCATTAAGCATAAAATTCTCATGAACAGATTTGTTGTGATCATCATTTATGATGTCTAAAGAAACCATTTGTTCCATCCATACCAACCTTGCAACAATAGTCAATAAGAAATGACACAGTATGAAGAGTACACAAAAGATAGATGATTAACTCATTTAACTGAAACATGTGATGTCCCTATTATTGGATACGCACAAAAACATTTCTCAAGCTCAGGCATAACTTAGACTGACAAATTACATCAAAAATAACAATTCTAAGCAAGATAAAGTAAAAAACTCGATCAAAGGATAAAACATAACAATCTTGAACAAGAATTGAAGACTCGATCAAAGGATATACGTATACTCTTATTCACGCTTAATTGCATCACCAAAAATCCATCAAACAGATGTAATGTAACTTTAGGTTGACCAAAAAAATCACCGCGAGATAAAGGGAGAAAGAGGTCCTTTTGTCGCAGCGCGTCATCCCCTTCTTCTTCTCGTCTTCTTTTTCTTCGTTCGTCTTGCCTCTTCCGACTCATCTCCCTTTGGGATTAACTGCAAAAATAGAAAAGGAGAGATTAGCAGAGAAGGGGATCGAGTATCTACGCCTGTGTTTCCCTCATCGTTCGACCCAGTTCGTGCGTTCTTCTCGCCGTGAAGTATATGTGGTTTGTTAGCCTCTGCCGCCGTCGCGTGCGACCACCGCCTCTACGGGGTTTTTTCCCTTTAGCGCTACCAGCTGCCATTGCCTCGCTAAGCCACCGAACAACTGCGGAGGGTGGTCATGTTCATCCTTTTTCGCCCTTAAACCTTCGCACAGAGAAAATCAAAGCAACCAACACTAAAAGAAATAAAAACAGCAATAATGAATTAAACTCAGAGAAGACAAAGGAAGAATCATAGCGGGGCAGATGAGAGTTGCGAGATTTGCATATGAGAGTTGCAGAGAGAGAGGTGATGCCGCAGATGAGAGTTGCAGATGAGGGTTCGAGAGGATTGCAAATGAAGTGAAGTGAAGCGAATAGGGTTCACGTGAAGAAAGAAAAAAAAAAGGAAAGAAGAATATGTTTCTGAAATTAGGGATTGTAAATCGATGATTATTTTCACAGATTTAAAATATTGATTTGAAATCGGGTGTTTAGCTTACCCGATTTAAAATCTTTTTCCGTAAAAGCTTTTAAATCGGTTATGATAAACAACCGATTTAAAATCTGTAGCGAAATTTTAAAACTTCAATTTAATTTAAAAAATGCCACCGCATTTCTTCTTAAATCGGTTGTTTAAGACAACCGATTTAAAAACCCTATTCCGAAAGGTAATTTTGCACTAGTGGAAGCTAAATTATTAAATTAGGTGGGGTGTTATAGTTTTCATCTACTATATCTCAAGAATCGGATTGGTAACTTTTCGGGGTTTCAAATTATCATTTTTTTTCAATTTGAAAAATCTCACAAAAGGCTGAATGATTTTGAAAGAGTTCCTCAAATCGGTGATTCACGAACAATGTACTAGAAAATCAGATTGTTTTGCATTTGATTTGGGCCTACTCTTAATATCATATTCCCTCTTGTTTTGTGTGTTTAATCTCTGTTTCTAATGCTTTTCATGACTTAATCACTTATCAGATAATTTATGATTCATGTATTGAATGAAAGTTTTCTTTGTGAATGTTTGGGAATGAATGCCTATAATTCTTAGACTAGAAATAATCATGGAATTATAGTATCTTGTGAACTCTTGCTCATAATGCTTGTCTCCAATTACATTCACCTAAGGAATTAGGGTATTTAGTTGAAGCAAAGGGTTGATTGCTAAAGGAATTAGGATTTGATTAATTTTGTGAGTTTGATAATAAAGCTAAAGAGGGAATTATTTTCCATACAAATCAACATGCAATAGTATGAAGTCAATTGAAACTCGTCCCTAACATTTTTTATCATCAAGTAAATTTTGAAAGTACTCTTTTGATCCATCTTCAAAAATCCAAAAGTATTTTATTGCTTTTCTTTAAAATTCATCGTTACTTGATACTCATAATCACATCCAATCCTATTGGTGCTCACTTAGTAGTCGTTAACGTATAGTGGTAATTGGCTTTCGATCATTGAGAACGATAATCAGTTCTTACCGTTTTTATTACTTGCAACAATCTGGTACGTTTTTCGTGATCCCATCAATTGGCTAAGTTAACTATTGATAATAATACACACGTCTCAACTTATGTCATGGGAACATTCACATAATTCCCCATCCAATGCTGTAAATATCTCCAGCAACTATAACAAAGAAAGTGACAAATTTGGGATGGGTAATTTGTTCATAAATACATTGTGGCTTTCTTTAGACAAATGTAATATGTAACATTAACTAATCAAATAACTTTTTAACTATAATATACTCAATGATGAGAGCACATTACCAAATGGAATATAATGACATGTGTGAACACCCCTCACTAATACACGAAACGGAAAACAATTGGGTCTTTTACACTGATTTTGAATATAATCGGTGTCAGACATGATGCGGTGGCAATTTTGAAATTAACGTGTCACTTTTCACTTGATTATATGCAAACCCAGTGTAAAAGGCTTGTTTTTTTAAAAAAATGGAGACATTTTACACCGGTGTTCCATTAACCGCTGTCACACGTGATGCGGTGGCAATTTTGCAATTAAATTAAAACGTCATCTTTTATACCGGTCGAGTACACAATCGGTGTTAAATCAAACCTTTAACACCGATTACTCAAATAACCGACTTGAAATGGTAACTATCCTGATTTAAAGAAGCGAGTCCATACAGGACTCATTCACTTCTGTTCTTAGCAAGCCGTATCTCTCTCGTTCTCGTTCTCTATCTCTCGACGAACCACCACCATTGAAGCTTCCTCCTGCCACAACTTTCTCCATCACAGGTAAAGCTCTCTCTCTCTCTCTCTCTCTCTATTTCTCGTTGTAAACAACTTGTTCATGATTTTTCTCATCGTTACTCTCTCTCTCTATCTATCTCTCGTTCCAGCGTTCCCGTCGTCGTCGTCACTACGCGGTAATAGTTGCCACACCACCGCCTTTCTCTGAGTCATAGCCCATTACCATCGTTGTCAAAGCTCGTTCATACTTGAGGTAAGGTTCTAATAAAATTGCTCGTTCGTGTCGTCGCCATTCTCAAAAGAACGAACTTGTTCGAGTTCATAGGACTTTCCATGTTTATTTTTGTTCTGGGAATTTGTTCTTTTAGTGTGTGTGGTCTCATCGTTCTGTGATTGTAATTTTCAGTTTGGTAGTGTTATATTTTGTTTCTTTGGTTCTGTTTTGGTTGATGGTCAAAATTATTGTTCTTGTCATTATGCATTTTTAATTTGTTGCCATTATTGTGCTTGTTGTCATTCATTTTAAACTAGTTTGGTTTCTTATGATTTACAACTATTGACAACAGGCAATGAATGAAGAGGGTAATCAAGGTTGTGAGAGCGACATACTCGCACAGCATCGAGGAGGCCACCTGGTGCTGTAACAACCTAGATTTTCATCCTCTTAGATTAGGACATGTCGTATAGGATTAGAATATGTTTAGAGTTGTTTAGAATAGGTTCTACATGTTTTACCATCTCTCCAGTCGATTGAGTATCTAGATGCACCTTTATTCCTGTGTTTAGTCATTTCAGTCGTCGTGTTCCTCATTTTCGAATCATCTAACAACTTAATTGGATTTAAGTTGCTTCAAGAGAGTTGTATATCTATCCTTTATATTTTATTTGGCTTTGATTTGACACAAATCCGATGTCTAGAACTCAAGATAATCTTTTCGGAGGCAATGCAGCACAAGTGTAGTACTTAGAAATATTGAAGTAAACTTGAAGTGCATTTTTAACCATGTAAGAGCCCAATTTTGGTTAGGCCTATTGGCGAAGAAATTATAGAAAATTCTCCTATCTTTCCAAAGCCACCAAGAACGCCTCAATCAGACCCCGAGAACTCAAGTTATGGCGAAAAACAAGAATAAGGGTCGAGGCGCACTCCAGGCCAGGGTGCTCACAAGCCGCGTCGCTGCACATTTTGCTGCATTTTAGAGTGTTTTGGGTCATTTTATGACTCTGTGGGACCCACTTTTGACCCATTCAAGGGAGTTACGAATTAGGGGACTTAAACCTCTCACTAACCCCTAGTTATTGGCTCTAATCACGTTTATAAACCACCTCCCAAAGAGATCAAATCAGAAAAACTGCTCCGCTTGTTCTCTATTCCATTTTTCTGAACTTGAGAGTTCTACCATAGAACTCAACTAGAGGAATCCGAAAATTAGCACATTGCTACCACCTTTCTTCTCTCCTTATTGAAGTGTTGATCATAAAGTGTCGCTTTCATGCATTGCCGGCCAAAATTGATGTTCATATATCTGTACTTATTTCTTACTGCGATAATATGCAAGCTATATCATCTAGTGAAAAAGTAAGTACAGAGGGGCAACTGTGAACACCCAATTTTACTCGACACTTTCGAAATTTTTGTAAAAAAATAAAAAAATATTAATTTTAAGCATATTGAATTATTCTTAATTTAATTTTTATTTACCCTTAATTTTATTTTGTTAAAAAAAAGAAAAGAAAAAAATATACAAATATATATATATATATATATATATATAATAAATATAATAATAATAATAAGAAGAAGAAAAAAAATAAAAAAGAAAAGACAAAAAAAAAGAAAGAAAAAGGGTGCAAGCAGTAATGATGGGGGGTGCCACTAGCAATCTGCTAGTAAACACCCAGCCCAACGTCCTTCCTTTTTTTATTTGTTATTTTTTTTCCCTAGCCCAGCAGGAGGCCCAGCCTCACTCCTTCTTCACTTTTACTGGCGCATCCCCTGCTTTTCTCCACCGCACCCCTACCTGGTTCATCTATCAGCGTCTTTTGTGCTTGCTTCGCTGCACCTCCCTTTTTTTTCTTCCAGCACTCCCTTGCTTCGCTGCACCTCCCTTTTTCTACCTCACACCCGCGCGGCCCAACGTCTCCACTTAAGCCCAAATCCATTTAACCCTAAAAATGCAACCCTAATTCTTAAAGATCTGATCCTCCTATCCCCTCATCATCTCCCAGCGGCGCCCCCACCCCCATTTTCGCCTCTCTCTCTCTCCTCTTCCTCACTCAACCCTAACCCTTTTTCTCCTACCACAGCCGCCAACCATCACTCTCTCCCCCTCTTCAGACCATGCTTCTTCATCTTTGCCCATCAGTCATCTCCCCCTCTCCTTGCCAACGTCGCATCACCCTCCTGCAAAGCCGCCTCTACAGCACACGAAACCGCCCCTCACCCTCACAACCAACAGTTAACACCCAAAACCGCATTTATATCTCGGATTCACAGATAGATCACAACGATTTTGGCTAGTTCAAGTCGTCCCCATCATCTCAGCGCAAGGCTCGATTTTTATTTCCAAGAACGTCCAGACGAACACGCAATCTGAAGAGGTCAATGAACTTTTCCTATAAATACGAAGAAGATGCACAGAAGAAGGGGGTAGGAGGGTTCAACTTTGAGAGTTCGATTTTGGAGGGGGAGAGCATTTTCTGGATCAAAAAAAACAGAGAGAGCAAAGAAGTGGAGACCAAAAAATAAAAGAGAAAAAGAGCACGAAAATATTATATTCTTAGTTTTCTTTTTATTTCTCCTCTGTAATTTTTTTTCTTTTTTTCCGTGGCTGGAAATCATTTGGGGATTTTCTGCTTCTGATCAAGGTTACCACTTTCTTTCCTTTCTTGTATTTTTGTTTTGGTGCTTCTGCTGCTGGGTGTTGACATTAGAAAATTTCGAACTATAATATCATCTCGTATTTCATCTTTTCTCCTTATTACTTTCCCGTTCCACTTTGAATTTGATTTTCATTCTTGTCTTGATCACGGTATTGCCTCTGTTAGCCGCAAACAAGTCCAATTTAGGTTTAGGTTAGACCACACCTTCACTTTTTTTTTTCCTTAGAAAATAAAATGTGATGAATTTATTTTATGAAAAGGATTATTTGTCGCAATGAATAGAAACTGATTTATTTCCTTCTGTTTCTCTTTTATCTTCTGTTTCTTTTTCTTTATATAAATTTACATTTTTTTTTATTTCAAAAATGTGATATCATTTCCTATAAAAGTTGGCTTTTGACCAAAAAAAAAAGAGGACAATTTCAGGTTTATGTCTCGGCTATATTTTTTTTTTAAGGATTTAATTTACTTAATCATGTTAATGGTTAACAATAATATTAGAAAGTTTAAATAAAAATAAGAAAGGGAATGATTAGCATTTAGTGGTTATAATGAATAGTTAATTGTATTAATGGGTATTTGAGATTTGTTACCATAAACAGTGTGAGAAGTCAAATTTTTAGCATAGAGATATTTCTAGGATTTTTTTTTATTATTATTATTTGATTCAAATTAATACTTTTGGGCATGACCCATTTCAAAAGGCAATAAGTCATTATTTAATTGTAGAGTAATATAAACATTGGATCTGTGTAGAATCTCAGACTTAAGTTTTTTTTTTTCTCTCCACTTAATCTCATTTAATAAGTAATTTCTTTTCATTTTGGGGAATAATTTATTTTAAAAAAAAAAAGCTGGCAAATGGGGTTGACTGAGACGTGACGTCTTGTCGACCTTAGGTTTTAGGACGCCTGAGTTGCGATAACTTGGTGATTTTAAATCCTTAAAAATTAAAAACAAACTAACACACAAATATTTTCTAGAAGAACTACGTGACTTTTGAGTTCCTCATTGCACCGGAGGATACGTAGGAGCGGGACAACTCCGTCAAGTCAAATTTAAACTTTTCTAATTTAGTTTCTTTTTTTTTATTCATTTTTACACTTAGTATTAATTTTATTTTTATTTTTGCGTGAAACAAATATTTATATTAGTTTGCACAATTAATTTTAGATGCTTGTCATAAGGCAGCGTGTTGGGGTGTTGTGAGGTTTAGTCACCTTCTCCATGCGTGTCGATTCCGAATTGATATGGTTTTCAAAAATCATTATTTTTGAGGTTTTTCCAATTTTTCCTAAATATAATAAAATTGGTGGCGGCTCCCAAACCTTTGGATCGTTACAGGGTTGACGCTTACAGAGGTCTGGAAAACGTCAACGAAGCTCTGTTCGAAAACTATCGTGAGTTGAAGAAGAAGAAGAACATAACTCCCACTGCCAAAGACTTGAAAAGCCACTACAGAGTATTGCACAAAATCATCGCTAAGAGCGTGATTGTGAAGGCTGGTTCAAGCGACATGGTGAACTATGAGCAAAAGTTCATTATGAGGAACCATATGGATGGAAAGAAAATCAACCTACCAAGGTTGATTATCAATAATCTTATCAATGCTCTCGTCTTCTCAAGGAAAAGTGTTGATAAGAAGAATATTGTCAATGTTATCCCTTATGGAGTTCTTCTTTCCATTATGATGATAAAGGATAGTATTGTGAGAAAGCTTGCTGACTCTACCAACAAAGAAGAAAAAGATAAATACTTTGGTGTTGGTGCTGTTATACGTCCTGAAGTTTTTGGAGTCAACAGTCTAGTCAGAATGCAGTTGATAACTGGCTCTATGATTAAGAAGGTGAAATTTGAGCAACAAGAAGGAGAAGCTGAAAAGAAAACCACCAGAAGCTCAATGGCTGGTGTGAAGAGACCTGCTGAATCCCCTATAAGGTAGACAAGAAGAATGAAACAGAAGGTGGCTCCTGCACCTACTGTTGAGGAACCAGAAGATGAGGATAGAATTCCCATCAGAAAGGTCTTGGAGAAAAAGAATAAGCCAACAGCTGAAAAAGATGCTTGACGTCCGGTCGAGGAAGCAAGTCCCTCCTCCTCCTCTGCCGTTGTTGCCCTAGAGGAACAAAAAGAAGGTTGGTTAAGTATTCTGAGCTTAACCCAAAGGTACTGACTTTCTGGCGATGGGTCAAGATCTATCTTTGATTCTCATGATGTTATTCCTGCACCCCATTGTCTGCATTTCACAACCTGAACTCAAACACAAACCAAGAAAACCAGAATGAGCCTACAACAAACCTCTACCCTCATTCCCTCACAACCTACCCAAACAACATCCAATACACTCAACCTTGACCTACCACAAATTTCCTCAAATACCTCACTGACTACATACATTTCCAAACTTCACTCTCACCCCTTTAACCTATTATTCAAAGTACCTCCCATCAATCCTTTCAAACCCTACACACCTAAAACCTATAAAATCACCAAAACCACTCTCACTTCACTCACCCTTACCCACAAACCTATAGACTTCGGTGGAAGGTAGGACGTCTCGTGCATTAACAAACCTCGGTTTGTTAAGTATGAGTCATACCACACCATCTACAATCGTCCTTTTACTTGGCATTTGAAAACCTTCACCTCTGGAGTTGCCAGACTGGAGATTGCCTCTCCAATGAATGCTACCTTCAAGGATGGAGAAGACCATTTTCAGATGTCATTCAAAGGAAGATTAAGACCAGAACCTGGTAGCAGAGCAATTCCTTTCTCTGTTGACCTTCCTAAATCCCTACCTTAAACTGAACCTCTCACACTGGAGGAGTGTGAAAGATGGATTACAGATGAAGAAGCTGCCTTCCTGGCACACTGTCTTGAAATGAAGAAAATTGAAGTTATCAGACAGTTCAGAGATCATTCTTCTATATCTGTAAAGATTGTGCCAGATAAACAAAGGTGGCTACCTTGGTCTATCACTGGGAAGAGGAAAGAACCTGCTCCTGGCAAGCTGCCATTCAGCAAGATCGGACTCATAGAGTATGAGAAGGCTCCCAAGAAGTATAACCTTAAAGAATTCTCTAAGCTTCCGATTGCCAAGATCACTGAGGACCATGCCAGAAGGTTTTACCTTAGTTCTCTGAAGGAAGATGAATGGAGAACTGGCTCCTCAAACTGCTGCAATGCCGAGAAAGCCACAATTCCCACAGTTGGCACTATCAGCAAAGTTACTGACACCAATCTGGGAACTGCCTACTTTGATGATACGTTCAGGTGTTCAGTAATCAGGCCTCTTGACTGCATGAAGATATATGTCCAATGGGCTGCTGTGACCAAGCACTTTGACATTGGATTTACTTGGAGTCAATGGTCGGAGTCTTGGAAAGACAAAGCTATGTTACCATGCCTCGTCCCCCTAGTACTTGCAGAAGATGACAGGGAAAATCTACAAAGAATATACCTGGCAGAAAATGAAGGACTTTCTTTCGCTTTTGAAGCATTGAGTGCCTTTATCAGAAGAATATAGGGAGAAGATCTTTGGAAAGCGGGTTTGATGCTTTCCTTCTTTGATGTGTACGCACAGAGAAAATATCTTCGTGGATTATTTGTATCCGTAAGAGGTGGAGAAAAGAAGAAAAATTTAGGCGAATCGGCAGAGAAAACTTGGAAGTCTCATCAAATGGTTTATACCAAATGATGCATTCTTTCTAAGAGCTCAACGGAAGAAAGAATTGAGGCTGAAGCTATCCAATCAGGTGCTAGCAGAGCATCGTAAGATGAAACTCGCACCAAGATCGAGTGGACCTTCTACTTCTACTCCTGCAGTTGAGATGGTCACCATTCCTAAAGCAGAGTTTGAAGAAATGAAGGCCACAAACCTGAAAGTTACTCAGCTGGAGAATGCACTGAAGTTACTATATGAACGTCTCAACATCCCTACACCACCTCCACCAAACCCTTAACTTTATTTTTTGTGTGATATAAAATATTTTTTTGGGTACTCTTACATATATTCGTTGTTTTTACTCTGATTATCTGTTTATATATACCTATATCTGATTATCTGTTTATATATATTCAAATTTTTCTAAGTCTTATTTTGACTATGATGTGCTTTACACTCTTTTTGTCTGATGACAAAAGGGGGAGTAAAAGAAAAGTTTGATGAACACGTGAAAGTCTGATTGACTAATTCACCGTCCGATATTCAAACTCCGATGGATACGCTAAAATAGAAGTATCATGCATATCATTTCATACATAGCATTTGTGTGGTTATTCATTGCTCTAATACCTATTAATGCGTTGATATTCATTGATCCAGTACTCTAATAATGATCAATAAATTTGGTACAATGAAAATTAAATTTGGTACAATGAAAATCAGCATCCGATCTCACTTTGTTAAATATATGCTCTGATACATCTACGTATTTTTGCGATCACTTAAATGAATTTGTTTATCAACAATCACCTTAATACCTTAATTGTTCATATATATCTAAATGGTTGAATTCAGGGGGAGACCCTTGATATTATTTTGAAATTAAATTGTTTATCAACCTTGGATATTTGTCATCATCAAAAAGGGGGAGATTGTTGGAACCTAAACGTTTGAGAAGTTTAAACCCTCATTAATTTTGATGATAACAAAGTATTTTCATGAAGAACAATTTATCTTCTAACATATCTTTGAGTGTACAGGTATCAAAACTTCATATATATGTACAATACAATCCACTAATGTCAGCATCCGAACTCACTCCAGCGTCTTGCTAACAACGAGCGTCCGGTAGTGTTACTCTTTGACATGTGGAATATTCAATTGCTGCGAGCGTTCGTCCTCTGTTCTGAGCGAGCGTCTGATCTCTTTAATGAAGCACGTGATGATCACGTTTTTACTCTTAGCCTCAGACTGTTCAGGAACGGAATTCGAATTTGATTTTGTGCGCTCATTTTGATGTACGAGGAAGCAAATGTGACACCTTTAGCATAAGACAAAAATCGTACAAGGCAATTGCAAATGGCAGATAGTACAAAAACGGTAATGTGTACTATTCTGATATTCTCTGGAAAGGAAGAAAGGGACTACATTTCAAATTACCTCACTCAATGGAAAGGAGCTATTTTTACTGCAACGGTAATACCCTTGAAGACTCCTATAAATACCCCAAGGTATTGAGACCACATTCTCGTAGACAACACTCTAT
Source organism: Calophaca sinica (assembly GCA_037113605.1). NCBI lineage: Eukaryota > Viridiplantae > Streptophyta > Magnoliopsida > Fabales > Fabaceae > Calophaca > Calophaca sinica. The sequence continues at coordinate 205,769 of CM073731.1, forward strand.
TGAGACCACATTCTGTTTGGTCAACGCCTTGGTCTTCAGTCAACGCATACAACAGACTATGGTTAGACCACTCTGTGGAAGCCTTCATGCAATTCTACAAGACTCTCTGTTATATGAAAGACAAATGAATTCTACGCTGAAGAAGTTGCCTCTGATTCAAGTTCACTCTAGTGAACAGTACTCGCTCTGGTGAACAGTGTAGCTCTGATAGGAAACAGGCTGAAGCTTATTTAAGGCTACTTCACGTATTTAAGAGACCTCATTGATGAAGTATTTTAATGTACGAGGTATCAAAGGCCAAAGGAAATGTCAGCGAATATAATCATCAGGAAACTTGCTCTTGAAGGGTCTAATATTCAAAAAGCTCACAAGAGACAAAACACTCTGATTTTGTCTGTTGTGTCAGTATGCTTTGAGCAAAGTGGAAAACGACGTGACTTGCTAAAGCCAAAAAAAGGGGATCTGAAGCCTTTTAACCTAGGTGAAAATAGCTGTTAGGTCACAACGACACTATTCACAACGCTAGCTATATATACCTTACTTCATCCACTGAAGTAGGTTAACACTGTGATACGAAGTGAGCAACCAAGAATCATTCCAAGTATCTGAGATCACATTGAATAAAGCACTTAATTGTTTTTACCCTTTTTAGTTTGAAAGTTATTCATTGTGCTTAAGTCTTTCATTGTACATCCTCTCTGTGAGAGTTAGTTTGATGTTGTTTCAAATCATTTTTGAACTTTGTATTTAGCCAAGTAGTGGCTGTAGTCCTTAGATGCTTAACTGTACTAAATTGTTCTAAGAAGTTGTGAGTATAGCCAGATTGGCAGTATTATACTCTCAAGTGTAATCAAGTTGATTATAGTGGAGAAATCCTTCAAGTGTGTGAAGGGGCTAGACGTAGCTATCAGGTGATAATGAACTAGTATAAATCACTGTGTCATTCTCTCCTTTCTTCTCTTTTCTTACGTACTGCTTTATTTTATTAAAGAGTTGTTTTAAAAAGGTTTTTATAAACATACAAGTTTATGAAAAGATTTCTAAAACCCAATTCAAACTCATTTTCTTGTGTTTTTGCCACGTTCATACTGATGCGGATTGGGGAGGCAATGCGGATGACCGCACATCCACCTCAGCATATATTATCTTCTTTGGTGGTAATCCTATCTCTTGGCTATATCGCAAATAGAAAACTGTTGCTAGATCATCAACGAAGGTTGAATACCGAGCAGGAGCAACTGCAACTGAAGAACTCATGTGGCTAAAAAATCTCCTCTCAGAGCTGTGCATACCCATGCATCAAGCACCTAAGCTTTTCTGCAATAATGTGGGTGCCACTTATCTCTGTTCTAATCCTGTTTTTCACTCTAAGATGAAATCACATCCCTATGGATTATCATTTTGTTAGAGAACAAGTACATGATGGAAAATTACAAGTGTCTCATGTGTCAACAAAGGACCAGCTGGCAAATCCTCTGACCAAATCACTTACAACAACGAGATTTGAATATCTTAGAACCAAGATGCAAGTTGTAGATGGCAACTTGATCTTGAGGGGGCATATTGGAGCAACGTGATCAATGATCATAAATGAGTCAATCAGATCCTCTAACCAAATCATAAAATCAAGCATGTTTTAATTGCTCCCAATCATGCATAATCATGCACCTTTAATTGTATAGCTATTATGTATAAATTATAGGATATCATGTATTAATTGCAGGATATGTAATTATTGTAATTATTCCATTCCTTTATTGGCCTAGAGCATATCACACTCCTTTTGTCTTAGGCCTTCCTAGTGTATATAAATCCTGCAGTATGGCAATTCAAGTGACAACCTTTTTGATATTAATATTAATCTTTATAGGGACGATGGTGATGCTACCAAGCCTGCTACAAAGTTTGGGAATAGAAATGCAATTCAAATTCCTATTGTACTGTATTGTGCACCATCTCTCTTGGTGGTGCATGATAGAATTTAAACCAATTAGACAATATTACGAGAAAATCAGTTATGGCTGTGTTTGACAAAAATAAGCTAAAACTGGCTTAAAGTTGAAAATACAGTTGACTAAAATTGAAGTGTTTGGTAAATTAGTTATTGAACTAACTGATAAATATAAAAGAACATATTTATTTGGTTTTTACATAAATTATTTTAATATGAATTATTTATTTTAAAATAATAATAATTATTAATATTTTAATTTATTTCAAATCATTATCATCTTAAAAAAGTAGAATATTAATTTTATTTTTATTTTTTTAAATTGAAACAATATAATATAAATAAAACGATACTCTCATAATTTTTAATATAAATTTTATTTCCGTGTTATAAATAAAAATTATTCTATATTAACATAGGTTAAAGAGGAATATAACCAAAATAGTAAGAGTATAAGTGTGACAAAAAATAATAAGTTATAAGTTCAAACGCTACTTGAAATAGTTTCTCTAGTAAAGATACAAGCTACTGAGATAAACCGCGTTACCAAACATTTATCTGGTCAAACAAGTCTATAAACTAGTCAAATAAGCTATAAGTTAGCTTATTGTTCTTACCAAATTTGAAAATATAAGATGTAAGTTAGGTGAAAAACTACCAGATAGCTTATAGTTGATAATTAATAATTTACTGCTGAAAAGTTAGCAAATTAAAATTGAAGTATTTGACAAAATTATTAGTTGAATTAACTCATAAATATAAAATGACATACAAAGATATGTTTATTTTAATTTATTTTTATATGAATTCTATCAATAAAAATTATTTTTTTAAGTCAATTATTTTTAATATTTTAATTCATTTCGATTCAGTTATCATCTTAAGAGTTGGAATATTACTTTTAAAATTTTATTCTTAGTTTTTAGTTATAATGAGATAATATAAATAAAATCATACATCAATAATTTTTTCTATAATTTTTTTTTGTTATAAATAAAAAATTATTCTATATCCTGAGAGAGTAAAAAAAAAAAAAGAGTAAGGGTAAAAGTGTGAGAAAAATAATAAACTATAAGTTATAAGCTCAAATAATACTTGAAGTAGCTTCTAAATGAAATGTATAAGCTACCAAAATAAACTCCTTTACCAAATATATCTACTTTGGTTAAATAAGCTTATGAGTTAGTTAAATAAGCTATAAGCTAACTCATTCAACTCACCAAACAAAACCTAAATAGAAACAATTTCCAAATACAATTAGAATCGGTCTGTGGTGACCCACAGTGCGTAAAAAGGCCTTCTAGTGGATTTAGATTGTTTGCGATCAAATAAGTAGTCTTTACATTTTTTAATATCAGTTTTGTTATTCCCTAGCACATTGTCATGTCTGTTTTGTTAGTCTTTTCTTGTATATTGACAAAATGTAAGAGACTAACAAACTAACTAGACGAAAGTGATAAAATGTTAGGAAGTAATCAGAAAAAAAAAATTAAAAGTGTTAGGGCTTATTAATTACTAACTAGTTGGGATAATTCGTGCTCAACATGTGTGTCAAAGAAAAAACTTATGGTATAGTTAAGTTTTTGATAATAACAAGAAAACGAGTAAATGAATTATTGACATGTGTTTTTTAGCCTATTTTTGTACTGTTTTTAAATAGATTAACTAGATAGATAATAAAATAATAGGATTGATTATTTAGCGAACCCGTGAAGGTGGATTATTTTGACTGGCTCTCGCTACCCACACCCCCTAGTTTGCTGTTCACACCCCTTGTCAGAACTAAAAGAAGCTCATTGACCAAATTATCCTTGGCCTCATTTTTAATTTTCAAAACCCACCCAACCCATTCTTCCCTCACGCTCCTGCTCCTGCTCCTGCACCCCCTCCCTCGTTCCCGATTCCTTTCTTCTTCCTCACCTCATCTCTCTCCCTCATTCACGGTTGGTTTCGTGCTGAATGTCTCAATTTCTCAATGTCTCAATTTCCAGCATACTGAGAAAGCAATCCAACACAAGCATAGAATCACTATCATCACGATCATCTAAAGCTTGTTCTCAAATTTAACCCCAAATTTTCACCAACCACAGAGTAATCAACCATAAACCCCTGAACTGAGAGCATGCAAACAATCACTTTTTTTGGGAACTGAAACCTTCCACAAACCGCTATCAGATCTCACACCTTCTCCAAAAAACGGCAGAGTAATAATAATTAGAAAAGCAAATGATTTATTCCATTTGTTTAAGGTTTTGTACGACAAAAATTTTTAGAAAAATAAGATGCAGAAAAAACAGTTCGTGTTTGCGTATTTTTCCCCCCCGAGAAGGGGTATACGTGAACTCAGTTCATGTACACTTGCGTGAACTGAGATCAAGTACGCATAAACCAATTTATTAGTGGTACGTGAATTAAAATCACGTAGGTTTACGTGATTTGGGATCACGTAATACCCAAAAAATTGGTTTTTATTTGCGTTATTTTAGATCATGTAAAACGTGAATTAAAATCACGTAAGGGTACGTGATTTGAGATTATGTAGCACCCAAAAAATTGAATTTTGCTTACGAGATAATTAAAATCACATAAGGGTATTTTTGGTATTTTAAAAAATTATAATGTGTCAGGGGTGTGAACAGCAAACTCGGGGGTGTGGTTAGCGAAAGCCATTTTGGCTTTAGCACAGGAAATCCAAATTCGTCACGAGGTGAGGCGAGGTGAGGTGAGGAGGTGATTTAAACTTTAGCGTCGAAGTGAGATTAGAGTGAGATAGCGAGAATACAGTGGATGGTGGAGATGGAATCAGCAACCGATAACCCTAATTACATGGTCCCATCCTCCCCGGTGTACGTTGATCCCCCGCCACAGCCACAGCCACTGGCGTCAACCCATAACCGACCTATCTTCTCATTTCCGAGGAGGCCGGCCCTCAGAATTACTACTGAGTTCGACAGTGAAAGCGCAATCTTCTTCCATAAAATTTCTTGCAAGTTTTTGGACAGCCTTGCCAAGTTCAAGTTTTCATTCCACAATAACAGTAAAGGCGACGTCTCCGAACCTCAGATCAGCTTCGTATCCAAACACCTTAGCCTCCACTACGACCTCGAAGATAATAATGCTCTCGTTAAGAGTTCCATTGATGTTGGTCCCAGATTGCAACTCACAGCTGCGCATGATGTCAAGGTGGTCATATCTCCGCATCTGTCTATTTATTTTTATTTTTATTTTCTTTATATTATATATTCTGACTTTTCTGGCCTGCCTTGACTCAAGGCTCAACAAGGAGAGGTTGCAATGGTTGCAAACTTGGCTGACCCTGGCTATGCACTTCAACTATCAACAGCAGTTCCATCCGTTGGATTGGTCTGTATATCATTGTCTGTTTTGGACCTTTCATGATCTTTGCCTTCACTATCACTTGCGAAAAATTGAATTCCATGCCCACTATCATTTTGCAGCCAAAAGCAACCTTCAGATTTCCTGTAGGCGAGGTTTCGCTACAGGAGAAGAAAGAGGAGGAGGAGGAGGAGGAAGTCAAGAGTTTGTTGTCAGTGAGTGGGATTCTTAAAGCTCAACTTTTGAAGGGGGTCTGCACTGCCCAGTACAAGGATGAGGAATTGAAATTAAGATACCGCTACAAGGTACTTTTTTCGTACTACTAGTAGTAGTATTAACGTTACTTTTAGTATATTACTACTTCCTTTTCCCGTCTTCCCAGTTTTACTTTTGATCATTGTGGTCTTGCCTGTCTCTATATTTTCCTGGATCTCTTAAATTTATTGCCTTAGGCTTAGCTGCCAGTTATTCTGTCCATCACTGGTGTTTGGTTGTTTGACACTCACTTGAGATAGTGTTGAATGTTTCAAATAAATGCAGGACGACGAAATGTCATTTCTTCCAATACTTTCTCTCCCTTCAAATGCTTTGTCATTTGCCTTCAAGCGTCGGCTTGGTCCTTCTGACAAGTTGAGGTTAGAACTCAGAACACCCTCTTAAGAATCCTCCATTTATATCTCCACTGTTTTTGTTGCTGTCTGATTATATCGTTTCTTTGGGAAAAGGCTAATATAACTTTATAATCCAATGTGTTCAGTTTTTCTGATTTATATTATAACAAGCGATAAAATTTTTACCAATACTGAGAGACACATTGTGCAGAATCTTGAACAATGCATTCATTTTTTTAACATGTCACGTTCTAGTAACTGGTGGAACTTTGAATAGTGGCACTTGAATGTTACTATAATAATTGGAATCATATCCAGTTGAATCATCGAAATGCCCAAAGAGAGAAATGTCTTTCCTATTACTTGCATTCTTACTGGCAATAATCTGTGATCTATCTAGTAAAACTGTCGTAAGTTGAGTGATTTTGAAATCTGATGTTAAAGTTGTTTTGCCAAGTGGTGTTGACTGTTGATTTCAAATACGATAAGAACTGATTTTACTTATAACAAAAGTAGAGACTAGCTGCTTATCAGAAGAGAATTCTGGATTTCTTTGAAATACAAACAAACTAGAAAAGAAAGAAAATACAGCCTTAGGAACAGCCAACCCCATAAAAAACCACTCTCTAGTCTCTACACAATTTTTCCTGCCTTCCCATGCTCCCTCTCTGCTTTAAGCATTTTATCTAACACTTTTTGAAGGAAAGAACATGACAAGAAAGAAAATGGGAAGAGAGAAAATGGTACGAAAATGAGTAGATTTTTTATTATTTGGTATGAGAGAAATAAGAAAGAAAATGAAGAGAAAGGAAAATCTAGTGCTCTCTCCGGTAGTTTGGTTAGATGAAAAAGTGGAAAGAGAGAATAGAAAATAATTTTTGGTTTAAATATGTTTTTTTGTTAATCTTCCCATTTTCTTCTCCCAACCTAACGAGGGAGGGAGATTATGTTTCGTTGACCCATCTTCCCTCTCCAAAATCTTTCATCTCTTTTTGACATCAAGCAAACAATGTGTGACAGAATTCTCACCTTCCTCGCTTTTCTTTCCCTCGCATTCTCATGTCTACTCTAGGCAGTTACAATAAAACCCCATGCATATTCCTTTCTGCCTCCCCTCTCTTGTTCAGACGACCACTGCCTTTCTGTTGACGCTGCTACAAATCCGTGAAATCGAATATGGAGCTTAGGGATCAATCTCAGCTTTTGTAACATGCCTACTTCATGCTGATATAAATATCTAAACTCGAATGTGGAGCTCAGGGATCAATCTCAGTTTCTGTGACCTGCCTTCTAGTTCTGAGCTCCCTTTTTAATCTCCTTTCCCCATCAATGTCCCAGAGGGAATCAGGGGTACTTTCTATCAATTAAATTTCATTACGAACCATTATGATTCTGTTCAATTCAATCCATTACAATGAGATCCATAAAGGGGATGTTAATCCATCCGGCCGATAAAATCTCGATCAGGGAGATATACGACCTCCTGAGCTTTGAGGCTAAAAGGTGAGAGGGCTCAAGGCGAAAATAACTCGTCCAAAGAGTCCGGTCGGGAGAGTACCCTTTCCTTTGTCCATCCTTACAGACTTTAGCAATAGGCGGATATCTTTTAGAATCTTAGTGAGTTTGGTTTTTATTTTAAGCATTCTACACGAGATTGTAGCCTATATTTGTCTATACTTTTAAACAGAGTTTACTGGTAAAGGGGTAACAGTGTATGGGAAAATAAGCTTATTCTTTATGCTCACTACCTAACAAGTTTTGGCATTTATGTTAAGTTTATTATTTGACCTACTCCTTTTTTTTAAAGTTAGAATTGCAAGTTATCATGAAATCTCAGCAACTGCTAAAATTAAAACAAAAAAGTAAATAAAGCGATTCTTGTCATCATAGCTGCTGTTGCTATATGTCCCTGTTTGATTAACCATTCAGAAGGTAATTGTATTGTATACTCTGAATTTTTTGCTGTTTAGCGTTTCAGTGCAACTTTTTTTATTTTAAAAGAAGGCAAAAGCTGACTGATGTCCTTGTGCGTTGGTTAAAGAAATAAAAATAGAAAGGATTTAATGAAAAGGAAATCATTTACTATATTGACAACAAAAAATATTTAATACTTGCTTTTTTAACTAGTTGAAAGCATTTAATAAAGTGTATTAAAAGCTCCTTAACCAGTGCTCTTAGAGCATTTATTAGCAATACCCTTGAAATAATAAGCTTGTCTCCTAGCTGATATGGCTCTTGAAATGTGGATAGTTACTGGTACAATTGCGATTCCAACTATTGGAGTGCTGTCTACAAGCATACCTACGGTAAAGATTTCAAATTCAAAGCTGGTTATGATTCAGAGATTCGCCTTGGCTGGGCATCCCTTTGGGTATGTGTCTCATTTTGCAATTGTTTTTCTCATGCCCGATATCTCCGATGCCATCCTTGCAATTATTATTCCTGATACGCAAATACTTGTGTCTCTGTCAATGAACTAAAATATTGGTAGTTGTGCATTTCTACTTGTGGCTTCTTTATACCTCTCCATGTGGCCTTACATTACTAGCTGTCTGTTGAGTCTGAGCTCCTATATTTCAGATTATAATTGTTGATTTCGTAGATATGTTGCACCTACATTGTGATGTTACAGTTTTAGACTTCACATGATACTGCTTCCTGCATATAACGGATACATGTGCTCCTTCCTGAATTTTTTGAACAATAACATATCGTCAAGGTAAAATGGCTTATTGCTTTATCGGTTTGTTTTAGTATAACATTCTTGTCAATACTTTTTTTTTTTGGTGAATGAAAAAAGAGCAGAAAGAACAGAAACTACAAAGCTAAAGAGTCAAATAAGAGCAAAGACCCCATTCCACAAGGCGGGTGATCCCAGATTCTGAAATGAGCATCAGAGTGCACTCCCTCATGAGCCAGGAAGTCAGCACACTTGTTAGCTTCCTGGACCGTGTGTACTATAGAATAGTTCTCAACACCAGACAGCAGGGCAACAATGTCTGTTAGGATGGCAGCGTGTGGGTGAAACTGATGAAAGTCACGTTGTTGTAGTATCAAGACAGCTTCTTGACAGTCAACTTCATAAACAATATTCTTGAAACCATTCCTAATTACCATCTTAAGACCATGAAGGATGCCAAATAGTTCAGCCAATAGTGGATCTCCCACTCCATCATAACTCGTAAAACCCGTAACCAATCACCATTATGATCTCGCAGCAGTCCTCCCGAACCAATCTTAGAAGAAGTTGCAAATCCATCTGTATTAAGCTTCACAAACCCAGCCAAAGGAGCCGACCATCTAGCTAATAATCTGCTTGATTGACCCTCCCGAGTGATGCTAGGATAGTGGAGAAGGAATTCATCATGGGAACTATAGATATTGCGCACCACAACACTGATGTCCCATTTATCTTCGCTAAAAATCATATTGTTCCTCTAAACCCACACCCACTAAATCGCAGCTGCAAATAGAATAGCCACATCACTTTGAGCCATAGCTCGCACCCAAGAAGTAACCTCACTGTGAGCCAAGAAATCTGGGTGAGCCAAAATACTAACTCGAATCCAGACTTCTCTAGAGTGAGCACAGTCTCGTAGACAATGAAGACCATCCTCGACATTCAAAGAGCAACGCGCACATAGGGGAGACCCTGATAGATTACAGTGGTGCCGTTTTTGATTCGTAGGGAGGGCATCATGTAAGAGCAACCAAAGTAAATGCTGGACTTTTGCAGGAGCTCCCAGCCTCCATAACCAGGACCAAGACACACTCTCATCCCAGGATCTGTGTCTTTGAAGAAGCCATAGATAAGCTGAAGAGCTTAAATAAACTCCGCTACTGGAACCGCTCCGAATCCACTTATCTTCAACAGAGGCATTTAGGTGAACAGGAGGTGGGCAAGCAACAATCTGTTGGAGCAGGGGCGCTGGCATAGGGGTAGCAAGCCGATTAATCAACCAAGTACCTGCATCACAAATGTCACGTAACAATAGGTGAGTGTCAGATATGTGGGCGTAGTCCACCGAATTGCAGATGGGGCCACTTCCCAGCCAGTCTGAGAAACACACTGAGGTGTTTCCTGAACCAATCCGGAATTTGAAGCCTCCCTTTAATTCCTCCAGTGCTTTCATAATACTACGCCAAATAACAGAGGCGTTCTGAGGGACGTCCGCGCACCAGATGGAACCTCCATGAAGGTATTTGTGACGAAGCACACGAACCCATAATTTATTTGAGTCATAAATCAGGCTCCATATAAGTTTCCCAAGAAGTGCAATGTTAGCTAGCTTGGTGTCTCGGATGCCAAGTCCTCCATACTTTCTGGGTGGAGTGATCTTTTTCCAATTGACCAAACTCCAACCACGCGAGGAGCCATTCCCACCCCAAATGAAACTTCTGGTGATACCGTCAATGCGGTCACACACTCCTTGGGAGAGAAGGTGGGTTTGCATTGTGTAAACAGGAATGGCCGTAGTGACTGATTTAGCAAGAAAAGCTCTACCCGCCTTATACAGAAGGTTACCCTTCCAAGTCGCCAGGCTTCGATGTAATTTATCAATAAGGCTAATATAATCAGTCTTCATAACCCTCCCTTGGAGTAATGGAAAACCAAGGTATGTTCCCAGATTCGCAACTAGAGGAATAGAAGAGATGTCTTTGATTGCTAACTTTAGCGCAACAAGTACCCGTCTAGAGTACATAGCTTTGGACTTAGCCAAGTTAACTTTGAGTCCAGAAGCCGTGCAGAATTCCTCCAAAGTGTTGTTCACTACCTGAACTTGTCCAATGTTAGCTTCACAAAAACGAAGGACATCGTCAGCAAATAGAAGATGAGATAGTCCCGGACAACCTCTAGATAAGTGAACTGGACGCCAACTACCAGAGTCAACCTTCTTCTGAATGTTGAGAGCCAGCTTCTCCATACACAAAACAAACAGATAGGGGGATAACAGATCTCCTTGTCTTAGGCCTTTGGAGGGTTTAAAGTGCTCTGTTTTGGCCCCATTCCAAAGAATGGTAAGGTTGCTGGAACGAACACAACTCATAATCAAATTGACCGAGGATAGAGGGAAACCGAACTCTTATAGAGTTAACTCCAAAAAATTCCAATCTAACCTGTCATAGGCTTTCTCCAGATCGATTTTGAAGGCAATAGTCCCTTTCTTAGCACGGGAGATATGCATATAGTAAACCATTTCCTGAGCTAGGATCTTAGGTATGAAACTGCTTTGGAGAGGGCCAACCAAGTCATCAAGGAAGGGACATAGGCGACAAACTATAACCTTAGTAGTTATCTTGTAGATGACGTTGCAAAGGCTAATAGGCCGAAAGTTTTTAAGTCTCTTGGGATTCTCGGTCTTAGGAATGAGAACAAGCAAGGTCTCGGCAATAGATTCATCAATGCTACCTCTAAGAAAAGCTTGCTTCACCAATTCCCACACATCATCCCCTACTAAGTCCCAGAAGTGTTTAAAGAAAACAGGCTGGAAGCCATCAGGGTCTGGGGCTTTGTAGGATTTAATGGAGAAGACCGTAGCCTTAACTTCTTTCTGAATTGGAGCAACTAGAGCATCCCTTCCCAAGTCACCTAGAGAAGGTACAAGGTCAACTTGCAGCTCCAAAGGGAGAGTAGAAAGCTCCCTAGAAAAGAGATTCTGATAGAACAAAATGGTCTCTGATTTCAGTCTCTCATCACTCGTGCACCAAGACCCATCATCCAGATATAGACCCTGGATCTTATTTCTCTTCCGTCGAACAACCGTCTGAGTGTGGAAGAATCTGGTATTGCGGTCACCAAGCTTAACCCAACGCTCCCGAGATTTTTGATACCGAAGAATCTCCTCTTGCCTGATCACGTCATTATATTCTTTGCGGATTTCTGCTTCCCTACGAGTTAGGTTGATGGAATCCACATTCTCTAATCTCTTCTGAATGGCCTGTAGTTGTCTCTCTAATCCCGCTTCCTGCGGAAAATATTGCCAAACACTTTCTCATTAAAAACAATAGCATCCTCACGTACGTGATTGAGACTTGCCGTGACCAAATGATTGCCTTTGGACCACACATTAGTAACTACTTGCGGAAAATCCTTGTGAGTCAACCAAGCTGCCTGAAAACGAAAAGGTATCCTCTCCCTATCAGGAATAAGCTCGACACTGCGAAGCAGAATAGGTCGATGATCTGAGTACGTGCGAACAAGATTCTCCATATAAGTTTCAGGAAAAAGATGTCGCTATTCACGATCGGCAATGGCTCTATCAAGACATTTTTCAATTTTGTGAGTGCCTGCTTCCTTACGAAGCCAGGTGAATTTACTTCCCGTAGCTCCCAGGTCCATCAGCCTACACTCGTCCATGACATCATGAAATTTGGAGGAGGTAGTGAGGTGGAAGGCACCGCCACACACCTCAGAGGGAAGACGTATCTCATTGAAGTCTCCTATCAGCAGCCATGGCCCCTCCAGACAAGTTCTCAGTGATTTAAGATAACTCCAAAGAGGTTCTTTATTGGTATATTTAGGACTAGCATACACCAAGGAACAAAACCGCACGCTGGAGTTAGTTTTAAGAGCAATAGTAACCACTTGGAAATAGATGTCAACTACTTCAATGTTAAAGGGGCAATCCTTCAGTTTCAAGACCCATATGCCCCCTGAATGACCTGAAGCTTCTGAAATGGCACAAACTTTGTAACGAAGGCCAGACCAAAAGGAAGAGACCTTAGAAAACTGACAATGTGTCTCCATTAAAGCTAGTATGGTGGGTCTGTATTTACGAACTAGCTCCCTAGAGGCACGCTTGCCCTTCTTGTTGATGGCACCTCTGACATTCCAACTGAGGATAGAAAATTCACTTCTATCCATTATAAACAATTGGAAAGAAAATGGGCCACCAAAACAACGTGGGCTTCTACACTGAGCCCATGAGTACTCAACAAGGCGTCCGACGCACACATGGAGTTTGAAGGATTATTCAACCCATTCTCAATACCATCCATCAACACGTGATTCGGCCCCATATCCTCCAAGGTATTGATTATGGACCCCCCTGGCCCAAATGATGGCTCATTTAGATTAGTATGACCCAGCTCTTCTAATTTAGTAGTATCCATGAACATTGGAAAACGATTTCCTTCCACGTGCACGAGATTCGTTGTTGATTTCATCCCTTTGCCAATATCATAAATTTTTGTGCCATTGATATACGTGTAATTATTGGATCCCGACTTCCCTCCCCTTTATTCCTCGTACCTGAAGTTGACGCTTTTGCGTGAGAGGAAATTAGCGCTTGACTTTTCTGGTTGACCGGAACCGTGGGCCCTGTTGCTATTTTTGTAGTTAATTCCTCTCTTCTTGGTCGTTTCTTGTACCAAGTTTTTGAACCTAATTGCTATGATTTATTACCTTCCATTTCCGTTTCCGACAAAGCGAATTTCTTTGGTTGACTCATTTTATTGCCTTTATTGGTCATGGACCCACCTGTATCAATCAGTCTAAGAGAAGCAAATTTGTTAGCAATATTCTTGGATTCTCCCCCCTGTTTACTACCGTTTTTAGTAGCGCCTCCCTTAAATGCTTTCTTCTTTTTAGCCGCCAGCCACTCCCCATGTGGGTCCACCTAGAGAGTACGTGAATCCTTGCCTTCCAAATTGGTTTCCGTATTCAGCTCTAGCACATTAACGTGTTTAATGGGATCCGTTCCATTTGAATTGTTACCTTTCCCGTCTCCCTCCTTGTGACCTCCGGTGGGCGCCGTGAATGTCACCGGCAGTGTTGTCGGAGCAGTGCAATTTCTAGTAACATGTCCATAACAGCCACAGTTGCCACAAATCACGTGGAGACCTTCATATTCCACATTGTACCACACCCGTTTGACCCAGTTCTTTCCCACCACTGGCTGGTTTAAATCGATCTCAACACAAACACGAGCAAACCTCCCTCTTTCCACTGAGAGAGTATGTTTATCCACTTTAATAGGGTTACCAATTGCCGATGCCATAGCAAGTAACAAACCCTCATCATAATACACTAGATTCATACCTGGGAACCTAACCCACACAAGTGTTCTTTCTATTTTAGCGGAAGTGGAGACAAAATCAGCACTCCAAGTCGAGACAACGAGGTAGTGGTCAAAGACCGACCATGGCCCCCCACTAATCACTTTCTCGCGGCGGTCTTCAGCTTGGTCAAACTTGACCATATAAAAGCCATTGCCAACGTCCATTAGCTTGAATCCACCCATGAGTTTCCACGTAGCGCAGAGTTTATATTGTATGGTTCAAAATCCTACTGTTTTCCCCAACAGTTTGATCACTAATGCCTCTTCCCACGGGTTGCACAATTCTTTGAACATAGGTTCATCAATGTGGATCATCGATAACAGCCAATTGCCTCCTATAAGATCTATAGTCACCAGCCCTTTTTTCACTAAATCTGTTTTCTCACGTGGAGGGGCACAAGTTTTGTTCCCCATCAACTAATCTCGAAACAAGTACGCCTTCCCTGAGGCCAGCTCCCCCCCCCCCCGGCACGTCGTCAGGGGGTTTTTCCGGTGGTGTGATCCTCTGTTGGGCAGAGAAGACCAAGCCGTCCATCGCCATAACCCCTAGCAGAGACCACACCCACTCACTTTTTAATCAGTCAGTTAATTGATTTATGAAATAGGTTGATTCACATGTATATTCTTGTCAATACTTTGCTTTCATCAGCTTTGTACTTGGAATTTTGGTGTAATTCCAAAAGTCATCTAATTTAATATCACTCAGAACTGTTAAATTAGAATCCAATTTTCAGTACTGGGAAACTAGTCTCTCATCCGTTTTCTGAGAAATTATTCAGAATGATAGCGAGTTGCATGAGAAGTATGGGCTTAGTCTCTGTACTCTTGGTGACTAAATTAGCTTCATTCAGGTTGGAGATGAAGGTGGGAAAGCAAAAACTGCTCCGATGAAGATGAAAGTTCAATTCATGCTTCAAGTGCCACAAGACGACATAAAGTCTTCAGTTTTGATGTTTCGGATTAAGAAGAGATGGGACATTTAAGGGTCTCCTGGCGAACTTTCCTGCACCTTATTACTTTATTATATATGTAAAAAATGGGTGCTTGTTATTGGGCAGTTTTATGGTCTCCAAGTTTGTTGCCACGACACTTCCGCAAAGGGGATACTGACTATTTGACTGGTTGATACTTCTCCAACTCACCTAATTCCTTAGCGGTGTGGCAGGATTGCACTGAGTTTCTGTAAGATAACAATTTTCAATCGTACAAAACTTGTAAAGATGCTTTTCTTATTTGTAAGTTGGCAAATTATGGTTTTATCGGATTAAGACAATCCTGAAATTAGTTGTGCATCTGGCAAAAGGCCATGTGACTTTGCAAGTTCTTTGTCTGAAAACAAATTTCTTTCCAATTTTTGGTGGGATTAAGTTAACAAAATTATTAGGTTGGAACAGGCAATGCTCGATTGACTGCCAACCATTCATTTTTTAGATCTAAATATAGTCAAATACTAACAAATAAGAAGCTTGGGGATATTAGGGCATGGGTTTTATACGTAGACTGTATTTAGTAAACCTAGTGGACAAGCTAGCTGACATCAGACCAAATAATTTTATCTGATTGAATTTAAAGTGTTTGACAAAATTATTCGATAAAAAGGTATGTTTATATATTTTTTAAGTAAATTTTATTATGTATATATTATTTATTTTAAAATAATTATCACTTTTAATACTTTAAATCATTTATCATCTTAAAAACTAAAACATTAATTTCTTAATTTTACTCTTATAAGTTCGTTTATCAAGTACTTTAGTTTTGGTTAAATAATTTCATAAGCTACTCAATTAAGTCATATGTTAGTTGAAAGATCTTACCAAGCAAACTCATAATGTATGTATATGGGTGGTTTCTACTTTCAACCATCCATTCCCAATGGGTGGTCCGCCGAAGACCATGTTTATTATAAATTAAAGATTAAAGATTGGGAGAGGAGTCGGAAATGGGCTTTGTTATCTAAGCATCTCCCAATTAATTTTCCCACCTCCCTTCCACTTCGAAAAGACAATTTTACCCCTATTTAATTTTTCCAACTCGTCCCTCTGTGCTTTTTTTTCTCTGCAAATTTGAACTCCGCGTCAACTTCTTGACGCACGAACTCATCAACAAGTTGACGCATGTGTTACAATTTCATTTTGTCAAGTTGCAGTGGCAGCAGTCAGGTGGGAATGGGTTTGCTGGTGTATCTGACGAAGTTGGTCCATAAACTCGGCTGTTGTGGCATGGGGACGCACCTTGCAGGGGAGGGTCAACAGATCAAGGGGACCGCGGGGAACTAGCCCATAAATAACCTGGAACGGACTGTAATCGGTGCTGCGATTAACGGCATGGTTATGAGCAAATTCTGCTTGACAAAGCTTGACATCCCAGGATTTAATATTGTCACCAACCAGACTGCGTAACAAGTTACCAAGTGAACGATTCACCACCTCAGTTTGACCGTCAGTTTGTGGATGGTAAGCACTACTGAAGTTGAGTGTAGTGTTAGCCGAACGCCATAGACTCTGCCAAAAATGACTGAGGAAACGAGTATCACGGTCAGAAACAATGGAAGTGGGTAGCCCATGCAAGCGGTCAAGAAGTTGACGCCTGTGTTAATTTTAAATCTGAAATCTTCACTGCACACGTCACCTAATTGACGCGGTCCTGCAACTTCAAGAATTTACACACTCGTTAATTTATTGACGATCCAATGTGTCAACTTATTGACACATAATAAAAATAAGAAAATTAACACTGTCGTCAACTTATTGACGTGTGGTTTTGTCAACAAGGTGACGACCATAAAAAAAGCGTCCATATATTGTTGTGTCCTTGACTTCTGTAGAGAAAGTTCCCCACCATATTGATCTTTTCTCAGTCGCAGAGAAAGTTTTTTTTTTTTTTTGGGGTGCTAGTTGCAGAGAAAGTCTTAAAAGATCTTTCCTCAACTTCCACTTTCTCAGGTTCCCCACCATCAACTTAACCCTATTCTCCACTTTTGAAGATTGATCTGTCTATTTCAACTTCCACTTTCTACAAAACTTGGGCCTACCAAAGTCAAGGAACACAACAATATATGGATCAGATAGAGAAGAAAAGATCAAGTTGCTGAAGGTGGTAGATGATGGTGGAAGAGAGAGAGATAACAATGGAGAGAGCTTTCAGTGAAGGTTTAGAGAGAGAGAACAATGGAGAGAACACCTTGAGAGAGAGAGCTTTAGAGAGAGAACGCGATGGTTGGGGGAAGTGACAAAAGAGGGAGGGAGAGAGGGAGAAGAGTGAGAATTGGGGATTTGATTAAATTTAGTAGGGGTAAAATTGTCTATTCAATGGGGAGGGGAGATGGGAAAATTAAAGGGGGAGGCATAAATAACAATGCCCGTTGGAAATTTGTAAATTTGAAATAAGGGTCTTTTGACTACTACACAGAGCTGTAAATCTAGCCCCTGGTTCGATAATTTTTTTTTCTCTTCCTTTTCAAATTGATGTTGATGTTGTTACTCAAAAGATGAAGTGATTAACATCAATTGTATTTTATTAATATTGCTTTTTTTGCGTGCTGCATTATAGTATTTTTTGAATTTTTAAATAGTTGTAAACTACTTTGACCCGATATACCTGACCAGAATTAAAACGTTCTTGGTTTGGTTTGGTTTTGACACAAAAAAAACTAAAATAAACGGCCTAAACTAAATCGAACAGTAATATAGTATATTGTACTTCTCACAAAATTTTTTTGATTGAATTTGCAGTTATGCACTTGGGCAAAAAAAGTTTATGCGTAACTATAAAACAACTCAAAGTGCATGCGCCTGTTACTTCCCCACTTAACATTCTTCTGTTATGTTTTTTGAAAAATCCCACCTCACGTGACAGTTTTTTTTTCAGATCTACTCAATTCAAGTCCTGTTGATTCAGTACATACAAAAATGGCTCTTGGATCTAGACGAAAAACCAGAGGACAATACCACTTCCAACTACGGAAATGGATTACACACAGTTACTGCATATAACTGCGTGTAATGTCAGCCGGCCGATCTAAAATTAACGGTCGAGATTGATTAAAGTAAATTTGGTGAAGTTTAGTCAGTTAAGTGTGAGTCGTCCGATCTCAAATGGATGGCCGAGATCTGCTACTGCGTGTAACTGCGTGCTGCAGTTACTGTAGCAAATCCAGGTCCTTCCAACTACGCATTACACAACAAAGCCGTGGCGGATATCAGAAATACAATAGAAACCTTCATAGAGCATTATTATCAAGGATGGCATTTATCCTGGGAAAGTAGAAAAACTTTCCCACCATGAGAAAGTGACATATTTACCTACACTAGCCGGTTAGCGAGTTTATCCCCTCACCTACGTAAAGTAAATTATCATATTTACTGTACTCAATTTTTTATTGAATACCGTAAATATGTCAATTTTTTTTTTCAATTTTCTATACTGCAAATTGCTATATTTACGGTACTTAAATTTTTTTTGGGTACCGTAAATATGTCAATTTATGGTATTGTTTTTTTAATTCAACCTACCGTAAATTTACGGTATGATTTTTTTTTTCAATTCTCCATATCATAAATTGCCATATTCACGGTATTCAAATTTTTTTTGGATAATGTAAATATGTCAATTTACGGTTTTTTTTTTCAATTCAACATACGGTAAATTGACATATTTACGATACTCAAAAAAATTTTAAGTACCGTAAATAAGATAATTTACGGTATGGACAAGACTAGCATATGCACAGGATGAGCTGACCTGGGAAAGTGGAAGGCATGAAGCGCCAAGTGCGTAGCAGCTGTGAAACTTCCAAATGACGGTGTGGAAATTAAACATACCGTAAGTTGACATATATAGGGTTTATATGGTAATTTACGGTATGGAGAATTGATAAAAAAACATACCGTAAATTACCATATTTATGGTACTAAATGTTTTTTAGTACTGTAAATATGTCAATTTACGATATGTAGAATTGAAAAAACAATACCATAAATTGATATATTTACGGTACTCAAAAAAATTTTCAGTACCGTAAATATGGCAATTTGCGATATGGAGAATTGGAAAAAAAAAATATTTATGGTACTCAATTTTTTTGAGTACCGTAAATATGTCAATTTACAGTATGTTGAATTAAAAAAAAACCGTAAATATGGCAATTTACGGTATGTGGGTAAGTGGGGAAAGTTTTATGATTTTTAAGTGATGGGTATTTTGGGGTTGAGGGATATTGTGGGGGTGTGGTTGCTAATTTCGGGGTGTAGAATTTAATTCCCTAAAAGTTGTAACTTTTATTCTCTAAGACCTATTCTGCAATTAACTTTTAAACATATACAAATGGATCAAGGTTACCAGTTTTCAATCACATCCATTAAATATTTTATTAATAAATCAATGGCAATGAGGTGATTTGCTCATTGTGGGAAATTTTTTCTATTTTCCCGTGTTAAACGGAACCTATATCAAGAGCTCCTGTATCAAACATTCAAACAAATAACACTAAGGGCAGTGAACTACATACATTGACTTAAATTAAAGGAAAAATGAAATATCTATTTCCCTGATGCTGGTCAGGTTGGTTGTTGTTATTGTTACGGTGCAAAAACCTGGTCTTAAGAATGTTTTTTCATATTGATCTTAAACCTGAAGGGTCAGTATAAAAATGTAATATTAATGTTTGACAATTATATTACCTTCTCCTTAATTTATCTTATACATATGTTTTTGGCTCAGGAACAAGAGAAAAACTCTCTAAAACTCAAACACTCAATATTTCATATAACTCAAGCATATCCAATACATGGAGGAGAGTGGCCTTTTATACTAATCCTAGAGGCCTTAGATAGATGGACACAACTGTAATACAAGAGAAATACATGTGAATGCAAGTTGTATAATCATGTAAGTTGTCAACAATGGTGGCTTGGTGTTGAAAATGGTGACTCTTCACATGGAGGGGTTGGTGGTGGTGCATGCACATGGAGGGGTTGGTGGTGGTGCATGCCTGGCTTCTAGATGCAGGCCAATGTATCTGTATCATACTCCCTGGGTTGGATAGAACTCGTCCTCGAGTTTAGATCTGCTTCATCATCTAAATATGGTGAAAGATCAGCGACATTGAAAGTTGCAGAGACACCATATGATCCTGGTAGTTCTATCTTATAAGCATTGTCATTGATTTTCTGCATGACTTGGAATGGTCCATAAGCTCTTGGGAACAACTTAGCATTTGGTTGATTTGGAAACCGTTCCTTCCGTAGGTGAATCCATACCAAATCTCCAATTTTAAAAATTTGTCGCTTTCGATGTTTGTCACGCTGAGATTTGTACCTTGAATTCTATTTGCGAATCCGCTCTCGAACTTGTTCATGCAGTTTCTTGATCTCCTTTGCTCGGTTATCTGCATCTGAACTAAACTGTTGCTTGTCTGTTGAAGGAGTTAAATCAAGTGGACTCAACGGACGAGTGTCATAGACTACTTCAAAAGGACATTTTCCAGTGGCTTGATTAGTTGAATTGTTGTAAGCAAATTCAACTTGTGCAAGAATAAGATCCCACTGTTTCAGATTTTTACCAACAAAACTTCGAAGTAGATTTCCCAAAAGCCTGTTGACGGCCTCTGTTTGTCCATCTGTCTGGGGATGACTGGCACTACTGAACTGAAGTTTAGTTCCCATTTTTTTCCACAAGGTTCTCCAAAAGTGGCTTAAGAACTTTACATCTCGGTCGGAAGTGATGGTTTTTGGAATTCCATGAAGACGAACAATTTCTTTGAAATACAGATCAGCAACTTGAACAATATCATTGGTCTTCTGGCAAGGAATGAAATGGGTCATCTTTGAAAATCTGTCTACCACGACCATGATGGAATCTTTCTGACGTTGAGTTCGTGGGAGTCCTAGAATGAAATCCATGCTAACATCTTCCCATGGTGCTTCTGGAACTGGAAGTGGCATATATAATCCAGTGTTTTGGCCTTTAGACTTGGCCAAGTGACAAATTCTACATCTTTGTATATGTCGGTTGACATCTCTTTCCAGTCTTGGCCAATAAAAATTCTCTTTTACTAAAGCCACAGTTTTATCTCGTCCAAAATGACCTGCTAATCCTCCATCATGTGCTTCCCAAATAATAGCTTCTCGTAGTGAGCATTGAGGAATACACAAGGTCTTTCCTTTGAATAAAAATCCCTCATGCATATAGTAGTCTTGTGAAGAATGAAACTCGGTGGCATTCCAAATTTTCTAGAAGTCAGGATCACCCGGATACAACTCTTTAATTGTTTCAAAGCCAACTACTTTCGTTTGTAGGGTGGAAAGTAGAGTATGACGCCTACTGAGGGCATCTGCAACAATATTTTGAACTCCAGCCTTATGCTTGATCGTAAAGGGAAAGATCAGAATACTCACTCCAAGCAAAGATGTCTGCGACTAATCTTCTGTTGAGAGTTCAAATGCTTTAAGGCTTCATGATCAGAATAAAGAATGAATTCCTTATTCAACAAGTAGTGGCTCCAATGTTGCAAAGCACGAACAATTGCATAGAACTCTTTGTCATATGTAGAATATCGGAGTTTAGCATTGTTGAGCTTCTCAGAAGAAGGCTATGGGATGACCTTCTTGATTTAGAAACGACCAATTCCGGTGTTGGGCGTCACGGCTAACTTCGAACACTTGATCAAAATTGGGAAGGGCTAACACTGGTGCTTCAGTCAAATGTTTCTTCAGTTCGTCAAAACTTTTCTGTGCGACCTCTGTCCATTGAAACTTGTCTCCTTTTATGCAATCTGTGAGCGGAGCGGCAATTGAGCTGAAGTTCTTGATGAATCTTCTGTAAAAGGAGGATAATCCATGGAAACTTCTCACCTCACGGATTGATTGTGGGACAGGCCAGCTATTGATCGCTTCTATCTTTTCTGGATCAACTCGTATGCCTTCGGATGTGATGATATAACCAAGAAAAGTAAATTCGTTGGTTAAGAAAGAACATTTTTTCAAGTTGGCATAGAGTTTCTATTCACGAAGAGTCTGTAGCACTTGCCGAAGGTGCTCCAAGTGTTTTTCTTTGTCCTTGCTAAAAATCAGAATGTCATCAAAATAGACAACGACAAATTTACCAATAAAGGGTCGAAGGACTTGATTCATCAGGCACATGAATGTACTTGGGGCATTGGACAACCCAAAAGGCATAACAGTCCATTCGTAAAGGCCATCTCTGGTTTTGAAGGCAGTCTTCCATTCATCTCCGGGCCTTAGCCTGATCTGATGGTATCCACTACGAAGATCAATCTTTGTAAAGATAGTGGCACCATGTAACTGATCCAATAAATCATCAAGTCTGGGTATGGGAAACCGATACTTGATGGTAATCTTGTTGACAGCTCGACTATCAACACACTTCTCCAGCTTCCATCTTTCTTGGGCACTAGGATTGCAGGAACATCATAAGGGCTAATACTTTCCTGTATCAATCCTTTCTTTAACAATCCTTCAACTTGGCGCTGATTTCAGCATGCTCCTGGGGACTCATTCTGTAAGCTGGTCTATTGGGAATGACTGCTCCGGGAATGAAGTCAATGGCGTGCTGGATGTCTCGCATTGGTGGTAGTCCAGCTGGAACTTCTTCTAGTATAACATCTGGAAACTCTTCAAGTAGCTGTTTAATTTCCACTTGAATGATAGTCTCGTTATTTGACTCGAACAGTAGAATAAAGCTCATGGTTTGAACTTCCTTTGCAGCTTCTTTGAGTTGTTCCTTTGTGACTAAGGACACCAATGGTTTGGCTTCTTTCTTGCCTTTATCAAGCTCATTCGGCGATAAAGGAGTTAGCTTGATCTTTACTCCATCTTTGACAAAGGAGTAGGTGTTGGTATAACCGTCATATAGTGCATGACGATCATATTGCCAGGGTCTTCCAAGGAGGAGATGACAGGCATCCATAGGTACAACATCACACCAGACTTGATCCTGGTATTTCTGGCAAATGGAAAAGGTCACAAGGCATCGCTTGTCAACTTTCACTTCACTTCCTTTGCTGAGCCAATGCAACTTGTAAGGGTGTGGATGTATCTGGGTTGGTAGATCCAATTTTTCCACCATGTAGTTGGAAACAACATTTTCACAACTTCCACTGTCTACAATAACATCACAAACTTTTTCGGCAGAAGTGCAACGAGTGTGGAAAATATTGTGCCTCAACCAAGGTTCTTCCTTTGCTGATACTGTATGCAAGCTTCGTCTGATTACTAAGGATTCACCATGGTCAACAACAGTGAGTTCTTCATCGTATATTGGATCTAACTCTTCTTCTCCTTCAGGTTCTACTTGAGCCTCCTCTTCTTCTGAAATTTCATAAGCTTCTCCTTTGATGATGGTAATGGTTCTCCTTGTTGGCGCTTGAGGTTATATGACCAAAGCCTTGGCATTTGAAACATTTGACGGCCTTGGTTTTGTTTTCAGTGGTGGTAGGTTTGGCAGGAGGTTTACTAGATGAACTAGGTTGGTCGGTGGGTGGTTTACGAGTGTAAGGTGGATTATTGGAGGAGAAGTTTCTGTAGGTGGATCTCCTGGCAATCGCTTCTCTACTCGTAGCAAGGCGAATAACATCTTCTAACGACCAATATTGCGAAGTTCAACACGATCGGCAATATCGGTGTTTAATCCTCCAAGGTAACAGGCGATTGTTTGCTCCTCTTTCTCTTGTACATCACACGCATCATCGCCTTCTCAAATTCTCTAGTGTATTCTTCTCATCGACAAATTCTTCTGACGAAGATTCTGCAGTTGGATGAATTTGTCTTGATAATATTGAGGAGGTAAGAACATTCTGGTTAGCTCTCGCCACATTTTCTCCCATGTCTTGATCTTGCTTTTCCCATCACGTTCTCGTCTCTTTTTAAGGTTTTCCCACCAAGTGGAAGCATATCTCTTTAATTTCACAGCAATAATCTTCACCTTCTTTTCTTCTGGAATCTCCTTGTATTCAAACACTCTTTCAACTGTTTGAAGCCAATCAACGAAGTCATCTGGGTGAAGTTTTCCTTCAAAGTCTGGAATATCAACTTTGTTGTCATCATGTCTGACTGGTGGTCTCTGGGGACGTCGGGTTGATGAGGAATCACTGGAATATTCTTCCTCTTCTGAAGGCTGGTGGCGTTCCTCTAATAGGACCTGATGTGCCTGTAAAGCGTCTTGTAATTCCTGAATTTGTCTTCGCATTTCTGTCATTTCAAGGTCTCGTAGAGGTTGTCTTCGGGGAGGCATTTTGGAAGTAGAATAAAATTGGTGAAGTACCGGGTTACCAGATTGGAGATTGTAGTTTTATAACTAGAACACCAAGGAAGTTCCCAGGAAAGAGAGGTGTCGCTAAGCGTACTTAATAACCTTGTCTTTCCTTAGCCATACCTTTCTTGAAATGCACTTTTTATAATTCCACAATTTCTTTTCCAATAACAAAGAACAACTTGGTACTTTGTGTGGGAAAATACAGAGGGGTAATTTTATAAATTTGGAAAGTTTAGGGGTCAAATTGCAATTTACAAAAGTTTAGAGGCCAAATTACAATTCAGCAAAAATGTAGGGGCTAAATTGTAATTTTTCAAAAGTTCAGGGGTTAAATTGCAATTTTCAAAAGATTAGGGGCAAAAATATAAATACTGTAAAGTATAGGGGCTTATCTATAATTTCAGTAACTTTGACAAAGATGATTGGGGATCGTCAACGTGACGCGTGGCGATTTCGGTTGGTGGCGAATGACGTGGGTGGTGAGGTGGGTCGCTGAGTCAAAGGTCGACTTTGATCGGTGATGTGGCTCTCTTGACACGTGGCGTTAAGAGAGTGGTCAAGGTGACACGTGTCCGTGGCGTGGCACGCCGACGTGGTCGTCTTTCAACCTCGATTTTCGGCGACGATGCGACTCGTGGCGGTGGTTCTGAAACTCCGTCACGGTGGTTCTACAACACCGGCAACGGCGGAACAGTTTCTGGTGAACTTTCCGGCGACGCTCGTGGAGGCCCGTGGAGGCTCCGTTGGCCGCAAAACTTGGGTTCCCAAGGTTTTCGGCCCTTCCGGACGCGATGGCGGCGTTAGTTTTGGAAAAAATGGCCGCAAAGTGGAGTTTCTGGGCGGACAACTCTCTTGCTCACCTAAAACACTCAACTTTCCGTTGATTTTCTCACTCAAACTCAACTCCGGGATCTAAGAACCTGCTCTGATGCCAAAATGGCTCAGGAACAAGAGAGAAACTCTCTAAAACTCAAACACTCAATATTTCATAGAACTCAAGCATATCCAATACATGGAGGAGAGTGGCCTTTTATACTAATCCTAGAGGCCTTAGATAGATGGACACAGTTGTAATACAAGAGAAATACATGTGAATGCAAGTTGTATAATCATGTAAGTTGTCAACAATGGTGGCTTGGTGTTGAAAATGGTGACTCTTCACATGGAGGGGTTGGTGGTGGTGCATGCACATGGAGGGGTTGGTGGTGGTGCATGCCTGGCTTCTAGATGCAGGCCAATGTATCTGTATCAGTTTTAGTAAACTGTCACGATTAACGAGTCCCTTGCAGATTACGGTGGTATTTATTTTTTCTGTGTGTAGTTGCTGCCTGTGCATAATGGCCTGGATGAGAGGGAGGCCATGGAGGCAAGGATAGGGACAGAGATGAGAGGGAGGCCATCGAGGCAAGGATAGGAAATATTTCTATCAATTCAAATTCCTAACCACTCATTGATTCTCCATCTAAGAAAGCTTTCCAAAGTAACTGCAAGTAATTCTTCTTGATACAGTTCTTTCCATTGTGAAATTTTTTTCGTTCGGGGTGTGCCCCTGTATTGTTTCTCATTCAATGATGGCTGTGGGAATTGTTTGGGGGCATGATTTCGGAACTGCAGGATTCCAAGAAATGTTGCAAGCTGGGTTTCTATTTGGTGCTCTTTGTTCCTTTTTGGTAATGCCTTTTCTTGGTTAATTATCTCTTTTTTGGTTTCAGGATCAAACTCCCCCATTTCTCTGAGAGAGTGATATAGCTATGGTTGAGGAAGAGCTTGGAACTCCTCTATTTGGAAATTTTGATCAGTTTGACTATGAGCCAATAGCCGTTGCAAATCTTCGTAAATAATGTTTTACACTTTACTGTGCATATATTTGTAATAGAAAATGTGCAAACAAGGAAGGAAACCTGGACATATGTACTTAGGTTTTAAGGTTGTATGTGCATGGTTATTAATATTATATATGGTATGACATTTTGTTGCATTACTATGGAGCAATGATTTACTCATAGGTTGATGAAGTCATAACTTACTGTTACACAAATTGAATGCGTTGTATTACGTGTAGTAAAGACGACAATAAATATAATGATTATGCAGTTTGTTTGACGTTTATGAGGCATAATCGTTATTTTGTTATGTGAATATGTCATACAGTGATTTCCATTAAAAATATGGTAATTTGGACATATTACTGCCCCGTGTATTGCGCACGGGTAGTATTCTAGTTCATCAATAAATATCCCTTATTTCACGCAAATTAAGGACAAGAAAAGCAGTGTAGTTTCAAAAACTAGAAGGGTTGGGGAAATGAATGTATTTTAAACAAAACTCAAGTAAAAACAGTAATAATAATAAGACAAAATTTAGGTAAGGTTTCATAGGTATGATTGATGCTGTTCTTCTCACAAAATATGATAAAAACTTGTTTGATAGTGGTAGTTATAAGAGGTTAGAGATAGTAGAAATAGATAGAGAGAGAAATTTATCTATTTTGTGAGAAGAACAACACCAACTACACCTATAGAACCTTACCTAAGTTTTGTCAATAATAATAATAACAATTTTACTTGTCTTTTAAGGTTGTTTTACGCAAACCAAAGAAACTAATAAATTTCGTTGTTTTTGATGAAGTTATTAGCATTTTTTTTATGATACATTTTATTGTTTATTATTCATCACACTTATTTCTCTCTCTATAATAAATAATTAAGGGTATAATTGAGAAATAAGTAATTAATATAACCTTAAACTATCAGAATAACAAATAAAAAGAATAATTTTTTTCTTAACAACCAAAAAGTAAAAAGAAATGGAAGGAGTAATACTTTTGACTTTAAAACAGCGGATCCGTAAGATAATTATGACAACCTAACCCGTCCTGAGACTTATAACAGAAAGTGCTTTTGGATGTTCAACAACAATTTGAACAATTAATGCCTCTAATATCGTGCATCTAAGCTATCATCGACATTTCCCTCCTTCCATGTGATGTAGGCATTTTTGGAATTTCCAAAGTCGTCATCAACCACATAAGTGGAACTACCAAATTTCTTAAACTATTCTATGATTGTAGTTAGCTTACTTGACTTCTTCTTGCACTGTTGGATTTTGAGTCAATTCGAACTGTCTTTGCTGAGAAGCAATGGCGCACATGAATTTTGTGACTGCAAGTTTGGATGGAGGAACTGCCTTGGACATGAACAACCAAAATCACTTCCTTATCTCGGGTGTCTTCACTCCACCAGTTCTGTGGGATGCCATCAACAACTTCTTCTGAGGCATGCAGATCTTCATGACGTACTGAAACCTCTAGATTTTGCTCAGGTTTAATTATGCCGACAGCTGGAGAGACCTAATTTAAGTAAGACATTTTAAAATAGGCATAGGCATCAGTGTAGGTAATTAAACTGCTACAAGTTCATACAAGTCAACAAATCATAAAAGCCAACTCCCTTCGCTCAATAAGAAAAATCCCTGATTTGTGACTGCTCCCTCCTTCCTTCCCACTATCATCAACATTCAACAGACATATCGCATTTACAAGCAAGCAGAGAAGAAAAAGGGTTCCCCGTAAATTCATATTATATATGTCAAAGAACTTAGCATATTTCAAGCCAAAAACTAGTAAACTTAATTTCAATAATCACAAACAAGGAACTATAATAAAAAAAATCATATTTTATTTGAAGAAAATCTGCAATTAAATACAAATGTCAAATTAATCTCAAAAAAATAAATGGTCCATACCATCCTAAAGGGGGAAATGCAGACATATTCAACTGCAGACATATTCAACGAGTACATTCTGGTTCAGATTCAGACAGAAAAAAGTAATACAATAAAATGTAATCAAATACTCCCTTCGTTCCTTTTTATTTGTCAATTTTTAATAAAAAATCTGTTCCTTTTTATTTGCCATTTTGATAGTTTAAGGTTGTATTAATTACTTATTTCTCAATTATACCCTTAATTATTTATTGTAGAGAAATAAGTGTGATTGATAATAAACAATCAAGGGTAAAATACTAATAACTTTATCAAAAACAACAAAATTTATTAGTTTCTTTGGTATGTGTAAAACAACTTTAAAAGATAAATAAAAAAGAACGGAGGTAGTACATTACACAAAAAAAAACTTAGTTTCATGATGTGCTTAGTAAGATCTGGTTAACGAAATAACTGGATCTGCCGAGTGCCTTTTATATTCTCTTAGCAATTGAATTTAAATAATGCAGAATGTAGAGTATTATTATTTACTATATAAAAGAATTTTTACTCCCTTATATGAATTATAAATTAACATTAGAAAAATGGATAGAGAATATTTATTTGTAAAAACTTTGCTAAGCAAAATAAAGCAAAGTTAATTATTTTTCCTATTGTAAGGTAGTTCACGAGAAGGGATGTAGGAAGATCTCAAAAGGCACACTCTAGGTAAATTATTCTAAATTTTAGTTATTGAAAACTGCAACACTCTTCAGCTAGCTTGACGATTAAGTAATGATAAGCATGAAACAGACACTGCATGGCATTCACAAAAGGAAATAAAACTATTTTCAGCAATTTTAACAAATAGGTCATTTTCTTTTTCACAAACAGAAAAAGCATCCTAATTTATGTTAACAACCATGTATTATGTAGACTTCAGGTTAAGAATTATAATATTAAACTGAACAGGTTGAAAATCTTGTATTCTGTGTTAGTAATATGATGTAAGCACTATCTATTCTGAAAATTGTTGACTTCAATTTAAAAGAATAAGATATGTCACCAAAACTTTTCACATACAGTAGGATTTGCATCTATCAAATATTTCTTGCCAACCTTCAAGATTAAAAAATAACATGAGTGTTTACTTAAGTAAAAGATACAGTACCTCAAGCCATCTAGGAAAGCCAAAGGCACCTCTTGGGCTATAATCAGGTGCTTCTCCATCATTCTTAACTATAGACTGGCCCTCACAAGTGATCTTGTATACAGCCTTATCCCTTGTACTTGTGTTTGTAATAAGCAAAAATGAAGCCTCCTGGTTTTGAAGGACTATATTGTTTGGGCTGACGGTGCATTCTGGAACATAACATGATTCTTCGAGCATAGATCTGATTTTTCCATTTGATGTCATAATTTCCCCAAACTCTTTTCTCCTTACTGATCTGTCAGCATGAGAAATTTTCACATTGAATTTACATCGAACAGGTTTGTGATCACTATCAGTCACATCCATGCAAGCATCATACCTGTTAAACGGTTTCAATGATAAGAAATAACTGTAGCCAAGCTAATAGGAAAAAGGGGAAAATAGAAAGCACTTTTGACTATGTAACAAACATACTGTAAAATTGATGACACAACAGGGCAGTCTAAATTGCACTCAGAAACTGAAGCTGAACGAGTATCGCGATATATTATTCTGTCACACCAGGCAGGAATTCGCTTTTTCTCTCCAGAATCATACCCTGAAAGAATATATGGAGGTTACGCCACTGTCGTTTTTTTTCTTGCTAGCCATTAATTGTGACCAACCAAGAAACAAGCTGTTGTTAAATCCAGATTGACTGACAGCAGACCAAATTGTAACTGCCATGTTGATTGAGTTACTAATATTTAATCCATTAGACAGAAAGCGAGGAACCAACCAAATTGAAATCAATGCCTAACAAATAGCTAGGAACTAACTAGTAGTAGTGCTTGACTGACATGCCAGCCATCTATTTACCTCCTAAACCTGCTTGGTGCCTCTCAAACTTATATGTTGGAGGAAACTTGATGATTGCCTCCCGCATTCCCTGGAAAACTTTTCCAGCTTTCATCTCCGCCCTGAGCTGATCCTTTTCTCTAAGCCAATCAAAGCATCTTTGAGAAACAAAGTCCCTGGCTTCATCATAAGATATACCAAAAAGCCGATAGTTGAAATCACCAAAAAATACCACCATGTCTGCTTCAGATAACTCAGGTTTTGCTTCTTCAGAGTTGGCACCCATAGCCTATGATATGATACAATGAAGGTGGTCACGTAACAGCCGTTTCGATGTATAATAATGATACTGGAGAGGCAGGCAAGGAGATATTATATAGTCAAGAGAGAGCTGTATGTATGTATGCATAATAAGACGACTCACATTTGTACCACGAAGCATGTGAACAGCAGTAGAGACACCAGCTGTAACAGAGAGGACCAATGGCAAGCCACAAGAAGAGTAAAGTAGCCAAAATAAATATGTGGAGAAGGCAAGAGAGCAAGACAAGAACAGGTATGGTACCATACCAGCTGCATTATTAAGTAGGTTGGATGATCGGCTGAATACCATATTTCGATAAATGTGGTCAAAATCAGCATTTCGCCGATTAACTGCCTCCAAATGTGCAGCCAAGTGACAATTCACAAAGCACATTATCCTATCGTAGACTCTGATTCTCAAACCCACTCCTCCCTGATTGGTCCGTCAATTTTTCCCATGTAAGTGAGTGTTCATTTCAATGAAGAGAACAAGAAAAAAGTTCACAAGTTAAAAAAAAGATTGTAATTGAGCGTTTCTAGCTACTTGCATGATCATTCTTTTCATATGTATTATCCCGTCTCATCATTGCTTTCTCCTGGTTAAAATTGTAATTGAGCATCCCTAGCTTTCTTTTTCATATCTTGTATTATACCCCGTACGTAATAAACCTTAACCACGATCAAGATATGGAATAATCAGATGGCAATTGGATGAGTTTTACAATTGACTTTCAAGGGTAACCATAATAACTAGCTAGAGAACATGCATTGCACGAAGTCAATTAAAAAAGAAGTTATTACAAAGAGAGTTTTTAACCACTTGAACCTCACCCTCTTGAACTTCACTGTAACAAGGGGCCGAAGTCATAATGACTAAGAAATTTTAACAGAACAATACTGCATTATTCCAATGGCAGAATTAACATACATACTATGTTCTTATCAAACAAATATCCATTAATCAAGGAAATTGAAACAAACCTTGTTACCAATTGCACGTCCAAAACCACATGGGACTGCTCCAGCATCAATGTCCCCAACATGTTTTCTAAGATTCTTTCTTACCCTAATTGAGGAATGTCAACTCATAATATAAGCATGGAAACACAATCAAAGATAGAAATCCAGAGTACATAATAGGGAGAACTGAGATGCCTTTCCATAAAGAAGAAAACAGGAGCAGGAGTTTTATGACACTAATTGGTTTACACTCACTCACCAAAGAGATATAAGCAAGCCGGCAAGCTGCCTAGAACCCATACGCTCAAAAGCTTTTCCTTCTTCCAGGGCCTTTCCTATTGTATCCAGCCACCACTGCCCCATTGCACTTCCTTCTAGACCTACCTACAGTTGTGATATAGGCAGTAAGTAAATGCATGGACAGAATATACACGTTACACAAGATAGGTTTTTTTTTTTTTTTAAAGGGCGGGGGAAAGGGATATATTATTATTTCAATGTCACTATTGGCCATGTTACAACTGTCCCCGAAGGGATTTGAACCATGTCCCTTGGGGTTACAACACCAAGCTCTTACTACTGAGCTAGCACCCCATGGACACATTACACAAGATAAGTTATTCCTGAGATTTACACGTTGTATTCGATTATCAAATACAAATGGTTTTGACTTTCTTGTTAAAAATAAAATAGAAAGGAACAGAGAAAAAAAGTTGTTATTGGTTACAGTTGCAACCATCATTATTTTACAATAGCAGTATACAATGCTATCTTTAGTGAGAATGTTAAGATAAACAAACATAATATTGGATCAAGTTCCTTCTTATGTTTTCAACCTCAACAAAATTGTTTTTTTCAACTTCAACGCCTGCAAACATAATAATCCCACGAGATATAAGCACAAGGAAAAAATGTACAGATACTCTAAACTTTTACCCCATCTTAAAATAGCCACCATAAATTCTTTCAAACTGGGTGAGAGCCAGAGAGGTCCTTAAACTTTTTGAAATCTGCCAACAGACCATTTTGTCCACCAACTGAACAAAATCATTCATGACATGATCTGCACATGTTCATAAGTACAGATGGCAATCTTTCATTTCTCCAAATCATTTTAAAATTAAAAATAAAAAAGAATGAATTCTCTTTTTAATTTAATTTCTATTGTTGAGAACACAAGGTGAAAATATAGAAGGTTTTCGTATAACTATACATGTGCACCAAAGTTAGAGACATGGAGACAAACTTGGAACAAAATGTTTTTTACCTAAGTAGAAGCAAAACTGAGTATATTGAATGCAAGTTTAGCAAGAGACACACAAGTCTTAGCTTAGAGGTGAAGATTGATGAACATACAATACCACAAGCCTCACGTTTAAAGTACCTTGGATCCATCATATAAAATGACGGGAGATAAAGGGAGATGACCATAGGATCCAAGCAAGAAAAATGAAATGGAGAAATACTTTGGATGTGATCTATGATAGAAAAGCACCACTCAATCTTAAAGGAAAACTCACCGCACAACTATAAGACGTGCAATGCTGTACGAGACTAAATGTTGAGCAGTAAAGAGCCAGCAAGAAAATAAGCTTAGTGCCATAGAAATAAGAGCGCTATGATGGATGAGTAGCTACATAAGATGAGATTGAGAATACAATCATTACAGAAAAAGTCAAAGTTGGGATAGCCCCCGTTGTAGACGAAGATGATAGAGTCTCATCTTAGGTGGTTTGGACGTGTGGAGAAAACTCACAAAAGCACAAATAAGAAGGTTGACCAGATGGAGGATGATCCAATAGTAAAAGATGAAGGGAGACTTAAAAAAAAAACTATAGGTAAAACCATTAAGAGAGATTTAAAAGTAAATGATTTATTTATGAACTTAATACATGAAATAGTATTATAATGACGACTGGTCCGTATAGATGACCCCGCCTAATGGAAAAAGGTTTGGTTATTGTTATCAATATTTAATTACTGAAATGTTAGTTAGTTAGTTAACTAGAAATTAGTTACAGTTAGTAAGTTAGTTATTCAGTTAGAGTGCTGATGATGTTTGTATAAATACTTTTCTTCATTAATGCAAATACACCTTTTGCCATTTACACATTGTAATATGGTATCAGATGAATTCTTCCGCTTAAACTTTCTCTGAGAATTCTCTGGAATTCTTCGATTCTGCATTCCTCTTCTTCGTGATTTTGCATCACGATTTTCTTTGCGTTTCTGCATTTTCTCTCTTCTCTTTCCATTTCGTCTCCTTTCTTTGAGTTTATGCACTTTCTGCGATTCTTCGCGTTCTCTGAAATCCTGCATTTTGTGACTCTTGAGATTTTTGCATTTTCGTGATTCTTCTTCACGATTCTGTGCGTTTTGTGATTTTTTTTTTTTTGACTTCTGCATTCTTGCGATCTCTGTTCGTCATTCCTCGCATCATCTTCTTCATTGCTGCGATTTCAATTTCTTACTCATCCGAAACCCTAACTATGTCGGATGCTTCTCCCGTTGTTGTTGAGACTACTCCTAAATCTTCACAATCTCAGGTCACTGCTCCTGATCCTATGGATATATACTACACTCATCCGAACGAGAATCCCTCTCTCGTTCTTGTTTCTCCCTCTCTGGATCCTTCCAACTATCATGGTTGGGCGCGTGCTATGTCCAATGCGCTTCAAATGAAGAATAAATTTGATTTTGTTGATGGCTCAGTGAAGAAACCTCCTATCACCGATCCTAAATTCAAGTCTTGGAAGCGATGCAATACTCTGGTTCTTTCCTGGTTACATCACTCGATGAGTTCTGAAATTGCAACTAGTGTTATTTGGCTTGACACGGCATATCAGGTATGGCAGGAATTGCGCAATCGTTTTTCTCAGGGCGATTTTGTGCGCATATCTCAATTGCATGCTAAGTTGTATTCTCTTAAACAAGGTGATTTGTCTGTAACTGGTTATTTCACCAAATTGAAGATTATCTGGGATGAGTTATGTAATTTTCGCACCATTCCTTCCTGCGCAAGTCGACTCACTCTTTGCAATGTTAATACACTGGTTCAGCAATATAGGGACAATGACTGTGTTCTTTGTTTTCTACAAGGACTAAATGATAACTACTCTGCAGTTCGATCTCAGATTTTACTTCTCGAGCCATTACCTCCTTTATCTAAGGTGTACTCTATGGTCATTCAACAGGAGCGACAATTACAGCTGCCTCTACTTCCTACTCCAACTGCATTGGCTGCCTTTGCCTCTGCTACTACATTGGCTACTTCTGCCTCTACCACTCCAATTCCTCAAGGCAAGCCACGCTCCAATTTCAGGAACTTTAATCAGAAATCAGGATCTTAGAGACAATGTTCCCACTGTGGTAGACTTAATCACACTGTGGAAACTTGTTTCCTCAAACATGGATTTCCACCAGGATTCAAGTCTAAGAAATCAATCAATATGGCTCACACTGCAGAGGCTAATTCTGTTCCTATAGCTGCTTCTTCACCTACGACAATTTCCATTCCTGGTTTTACTCATGAGCAAGTTCAAGGTCTCATGACTCTGCTTTCTACTGCATCAGTTAATGCCACGGCTTCTCCCTCACATGCATCTGCCAATTTAGTCAGCAGCCACCATGTTTCTTCCATTTCCACATCAGGTATTTCCTCAACACCCTGGATCATAGATTCAGGGGCGACAGATCATATTTCTTCTTCCTTAGAATTTTTCACCACCTATAGAACTGTCCCACCTATTCCTGTATCTCTCCCTAATGGCCAACATTCCATTGCAAATATTAGGGGCACTGTTTTTCTTACTGACACAATCACTTTGTTTGATGTCTTGTATATCCCTAATTTTGCTTTCAACTTGATTTACATTACCAAGCTTACCAATGACTCTTCTTGTTTTCTTTCTTATTTTCATGACCATTGCCTTATACAGGAAATGATTTCTTTGAGGATGATTGGCAAAGCTAAGGTTGTCCATGGACTATATGAAGTGATACTCCCTAACTCAAAACCTCTCAGTTTTAGTGATTCTCATTCTGCAAATAATACTTGTATAAACATTTCTTCTTCTGATGTATGGCATTACAGATTAGGACATCCCTCTCTGCAATGTTATCAAATTTTACATAAGAATTCTGTTGTTTCTTCTGCTTCTTTTTTTGCATGTGACACTTGTCATTTTGCAAAACAAAAGAGACTTTCTTTTCCTAATAGTGTTTCCATTTCTGTTTCTGTTTTTGATCTCATACATGTAGACATTTGGGGTCCTTTTGAGACTCCTTCCATCACTGGTCATAGATTTTTTCTCACTATTGTAGATGATAAATCTAGGTTCACTTGGATTCGGTTAATGAAATCAAAGTCTGAAACTAGACCTCTTTTAATTCAGTTTGTTAATCTTGTTGAAACTCAGTTTTCTTCCAAAATTAAGGCTATTAGATCTGATAATGGTCAAGAGTTCTTGTTTGATTCCTTCTACCAAAGTAAAGGTATCATTCATCAACTCTCATGTGTTGAAACTCCCCAACAAAATGGGGTAGTTGAAAGGAAACACCAACACATTTTAAATGTGTCTAGAGCTTTAATGTTTCAAGCTCACCTTCCCATTTCTTTTTGGTCATATGCTGTTTCCCATGCTGTACATCTTATCAATCTTTTACCTTCTTCAAAACTTCAAAACAACTCTCCTCATTACATTCTTTATAACCAGCCACCTGATTTTTCTCTTCTTAGAGTTTTTGGAGCATTATGCTATGCATCCACTCTCACTGCCCATAGAAAGAAATTCAGTCCTCGAGCAAGAAAGTGCATATATTTGGGCCACAAAACTGGGGTCAAAGGCTTTATTCTTTTTGACCTCAGTTCTAGGGAAATTTTTCTGTCCAGACATGTCATTTTCTATGAAACTATATTTCCTTTTTCATCACCTTCCAACTCTACTGCCTTTGATTCTCCTCCTGCAGAATTTCCCATTTGTCTTCCCAAGCTTAATTCTTCTGCTGATTTGACTCCCATTTCTCATAATTCTTCTACCGCTGAATCCTCTATTTCCCATAATTCTTGTAACAGTCCTGTTTCTGTTCCCACAAACAGCTCTTCCATTTTTCCCAATTCTGCAGAATCGGTTTCTGGTGCAGGACATAATTCTGCAGAATCAGTTTCTGATGCAGGACAAAATTCTGCAGCTCCTATTCTCCCAGTTCGAGCTTCCACTAGAATCACACATCCTCCCAATTATCTCAAGGATTATCATTGCAATATAGTTCATGCTCAACAGCAAATGCCAGGTCAATCTTCAGGTATTTCATTTCCTCTTTCTGATTCTTTATCACTTCATCATTTGTCACCTTCTTTCAAAGCCTTTTCTTTAGCTATTTCTAGCATTCCCGAACCTAAATCCTATAAGCAGGCTGCAAACTATGCTTGTTGGAAGCAGGCCATGGACCAAGAAATAGTTGCTCTTGAGTTAAATCATACATGGATACTTACTGATTTACCCACTGGCAAGCATCCAATTGGATGCAAATGGGTTTACAAGGTGAAATATAAATCCGATGGCAGCATTGAAAGGTATAAAGCTCGCCTAGTTGCCAAAGGTTATACTCAAAAAGAGGGCATTGATTACTTTGACACTTTTTCTCCCGTTGTTAAACTCACCACTGTGCGGTTAGTTCTTGCTCTTGCAGCTGCCAAACAGTGGCATTTACATCAATTGGACGTCAACAACGCTTTTCTCCATGGAGATTTACATGAGGAAGTGTACATGACCGTTCCTCCGGGTTTTAAGACTTCCAAACCAAACCAAGTTTGCAAGCTTGTTAAGTCACTTTATGGTCTTAAGCAAGCAAGCCGTCAATGGAATTCTAAACTTACTCATGCCCTCTTGCAACTTGGATACACTCAATCAAAATCAGACTATTCATTGTTTGTCAAAAATTCTGGTTCTCACATAACCATTTTGCTTGTATATGTGGATGATATAGTCCTCACTGGGAATGATTTTGATGAAATTTCTCATGTCAAGTCTCAATTGGATCATCAATTTCGCATCAAGGATCTTGGTTCTCTAAAATATTTTCTTGGCCTTGAGGTTGCTAGATCCAATCAAGGCATAATCCTATCTCAGCGAAAATATGCTCTGGAACTTTTAGATGATGCTGGACTTTTGGCTTGTAAGCCTGCCTCGACACCTATGATTGCTAATCTCAAGCTTTCTGCTTCTGATGGTGATCCACATTCAGATCCTTCTTCATACCGCAGGCTCATAGGCCGATTGATTTACTTGACAAACACCCGACCTGATCTGGCTTATGCAGTAAATCGTCTCAGCCAGTTTGTTTCAGCACCTACCTCTGCACATCAAGATGCTGCAAATCGGATTCTGCAGTACATTAAATCCTGCCCAGGCAAGGGTTTGTTCTTTTCCTCTACTTCGACTCTCAAGCTATCTGCTTTTAGCGATTCCGATTGGGCTGCTTGCCCAGATTCTCGAAGATCCGTCACTGGTTACTCCACTTTTCTTGGTTCTTCTTTGATTTCTTGGAAATCCAAGAAGCAAGCAACTGTTTCTCGCTCAAGTTCTGAAGCTAAATATAGGGCACTTGCTTCTACTACATGTGAGGTGCAATGGCTCTTGTTTCTTCTTCATGATTTGGGTTTTGATCCTGCAAAACCGGTTCCTATTTATTGTGACAGCAAAAGCGCTATTGCCATTGCTCAGAACCCCACTTTTCATGAGCGCACGAAACACATAGAGATCGACTGCCATCTAGTTCGTGATAAATTTCAGGCTGGGATTATTCAGTTGTTCCCGGTTTCTTCAGCAAATCAGCTTGCTGACATATATACCAAACCATTACTTCCATCTGTTTTTCATTTCTTGGTATCCAAACTGAGTATGATGGATATATATAGCTCAGTTTGAGGGGGGCTATCAATATTTAATTACTGAAATGTTAGTTAGTTAGTTAACTAGAAATTAGTTACAGTTAGTAAGTTAGTTATTCAGTTAGAGTGCTGATGATGTTTGTATAAATACTTTTCTTCATTAATGCAAATACACCTTTTGCCATTTACACATTGTAATAATTGTTGTTGATGACAAATAGAAACTACCAATAAATAAGGAAAATTTAAATTAAAAAGTGAGAAAAAATCTTTTTAAAATTCTAATAATAAATAATGTAGATAAACGAGAGATTGCTATGCCACGTTTAATGATGCCCATGGAAGAATCACGAGATGAACAGTGTTGTTAATCGCGGATCGCGAAAAATAGCGGTGACCCAAAAATCTGCTATGTGAAATAGCGGATCGCACAGCGGAAGTCAAATAGCGGGTGAAATAAATAAAATTATATATAAAAAAGTCGCATAATAGATTGATAGAACAGTAAAAACAGTATAAATAGAGCAAGAGAAAGGACAAGAAAAGCGAGCAAGAGAAAGGCATATGCAAGAACAAAAAAGCAGAGAGCAGAAGGAGAATAAAGAACAACAACAAGAGAAAGACATATGCAAAAACAAAAAAAAAACAGAACAGATTGAATACAAATAGAAAATGAGGAAGGAGATAAATTGAAGGAAAAAAAAAGAGAAACAAAATAAGAAGGAAAGAAAAAAACAGAGAAATGTAAAGTAAGGAGGAGAAGAAATAACAGAGCAAGAGAAGGAGAGAAAGAGAAGCGTATGTAATAAAAAATAAAACAAGGTAAGAGAAGGGAGAGGAAAAAAGTGTTGCAGAGTTGCAGTGAGTTAGCCGCTGTGATCAATGCAAAGTATGTTTGTGATTTGTGAAAGGAGACTAGTGGAAGGGTTTACATATAGGAGTGGTTCAGTGGAGAGAATTAATCCTTGATTGTTGGATAGTGGAACGGTTTGATTTAATTTGATGGATCCTGATTTTTCTGTTTTCAAATAGTCCATGTGTATTGCACATGATGCCTCTTTAGTTTTTCTTTTCAAAAAAACTGCCTCTTTAATTTATCACATGCAGTATTTAACCCCTACTAAAAGAGTCACACGAAATTGTGCCTGACTCTTCTGTTTTTTCAAAAGAAAAAAAACAGAAAAATCCTAATTTCCGCTATGGCCGCAATGGAATCTATGGCGGATAACGGCATAGCGGTCGCGATAGCGGTGGTAGCGAAATCCTAATAGCATAGCGGTTTTCATAGTGGAAAGGCCAAAATCCGCTACGCAATAACGCTATAGCGGCTGCTATGCCGCTATTTGATCTAGTTTCCATTTATAATGTTTTGTTTGCATGTCTCTGAAGTTGTAAGGAACCCAAGGAAGAGAAATGATGAGTTGATAAAAATAATGGAGATTAATTTTTATTGAACGATTGAGAACAGGAGAAAGAATTCTCTTCCAGGGGTTTCCCCTTTCATACAAACTCTAATTTTTTTAATATTTCCTTTCTATTATTTCTCCTTCTTTATTTAATTGAGTCTCCTCAACTAAATAACTACCTAGCTAATGCTAACCAACTATGGCTCCCCTTCGCTCTACCTTTCTATCCTAGCAATACCACCCACCCACTTCAAGTGCAACCTTGTCCTCAAGGTTGAAAGTGGCCAACTAACTGACAGTGTTCACATGAATGGTTTTCCAAAATCTGGCTGCACATTGCCCCTCTTCATCCCATTGTTTCGAATACAAAATCTTGCATCATTATTTTGTAAGGTAGTTTTACATACAATACATGTAGTAAAGCAAACAAGGCTGGCTTTGCACAAAATAATCTATCTAATGGTTAATTACTAAATGCATCATAACTACTACTAATAAGCATATGATCGAATAGTCTTACAGTTTCTTTTGCTGCAGACATTGCAAGAAAACCAGCACCCATCTCCACTTCTTGCAAACCAACGACAACAATGCCAACATCTGATACAACGGAGCCCAGCCATGACAAAAGTGAGTCTTGGGAAGCTCTACCTTGGCCGACATTCCATGTACCAATCAAAATTCTGATATTGTGGCGTCTTGTATAAATAAGTTCCTTTGCGGCCAGGTCTGATCTTATTATGTTGTCAACAGGACCTGGAGATGCAATGTTCCATCCACGTATGCCACCATGAGTAGCCAAGCTATAAACATAACTACTGTTGCCAACAGCCAATTTAATGACAGGACTATTATGAGCAACCCATCCTGCAATGATATTGCCTTCTAAATCCAGTATTTGGATAATACCACTGACATAGCCTACATATATTCGTGTCCCAAAAGTGCAGAAGCATTGGACGGCACAGGGGTGGCGATTAAAATCCTGCAAACGGGTCCCACTGCCATCCCATTGCACAAGTAAGCCATTTGTACATCCACTCCAAATCATTCCATCGCTTGTTTGCACAAGGGCCTCAGTTCTTTTAGTAGTATCTTCAACGAACGCCCCAGCTCCCTTGGTTGCAACTCGACGGACAGCATCTGCAGCTCCCATTATTGCATTACGTGACCTCTGTAGAAAGCCAGTACTCTGGGATTTCTCCTTTTTCGAGGTGGAAACGAACTTTACCTTCATTTCATCTTCTACTGCTTGATCCTGCTGTTGCACCGATGACATGTCAACTCGATTTTCTGCCTGACCATCAATGTTAAATACTTTCAAAAGCTCCTTTGTACGGGCATCCCTATAAAATAAAATGATGGATGGATTCATCTTAACTAGTACTTATTCAAATTAATTCATATTTATTCAAATTAATACGATACAATAATATAAGAAGATAAAACATATATACCAAAGTGAAAAAGATAGAGGGCCAGCACACCAGACTCGGGCTCTAATATGATCGGACAACAAACACTTAACCTCTTGAGAAGATATACTGCAGACACCGTTAACGGTGACTTGACTTCTGAGGTCAATGAATGATCTCTCCACAAGTAAGGCTGCCATGTGCCTTTCTTCTGGAGACAGGGAAAGAGATTTTTCTACGGATTCCCATGGCCAGATCTTAAGAACACCCCCTTCAGAACCCGACCAGAGATCGCCTGGAAGTGAAGTGAAGTGAAGTGAAGGTGCAGGCAGGGAGGGTTAGTAGAGTTGTGTTGTTGTAGTGAACGATTTCATTCATTCAAAAAATAAAATAAAAATACAACCACACGGACGACCTACCATAGGAAGTTATGACCATGGCAAGAACGGGACCTCTATGTGCCTGCCACGAAAGACCTTCCTTAAAGGGGGTAGAAAATTGCTGATCCATTTTCCAAGACCTAATCTTGCCATCCTTATGGCCGCTCCAGACCAATCTATTCCCATTGTCGACGGTCAAACATAATGTGGGGGAGATATCCGCTGACTCGTAAAATGGCGCAGCGTCCTCGTCGCCCCTTCTCACCTTCCCACCCAGACCGCAACCCGGTTTATACGCATTTTCAAAGTCCCACACCCTCACCCCACACTCCTGCCCAGCCCACAACTGTTGTCTTTCCGTACAAGCTATGTTTCTCAGAAATTTCCCCACCTGAGTCTCCCTTAACGGGTGGGGCCTTAACTCAAGGCACGGCGGTCGGCCCGGATGCACGGCCGCTCTAATGGGAGCCTTAAAGATTCCAGTTCCTCCGCTGCCAATAAATTCCTGCAATGGCTGATGATATTGAGACGACAAATCATCCGAAATACCACCACCTTCCATGTATTCTTCAGCAGCAGCAGCAGCAGCAAAAGGAATATTATTTGTTGTAGAGGAGGATGACGAATGAGGGAAAAACTCATCATCCGAGTCAGACTCGTAAAATGACTCGTGGAGGATGTTATTCGATATACGGCTCTCGTCCAGACTGTGCTTGCGCACTTTTTGATGATGGCGTTTGTGTGTGGAGGTGCCTCGTAGCTGTTGGCTATACGAATGCGCTTTGCGGTGGGGTGGAAGAAGAGAGCTCAATCCCCCGCCCAAGGACTCCTCCTCCTTGTCCTTGTCATCGTCGTCAATTCGCTCATCCATGACTTCTTCTTAGTATTATGCAAGTTAAACAAAACAACGAAGGAGGATTGGTAATAATAATAATATTAGAATTTGCAGTTTCAAAGCAGAGAGAAAAGTAAACGAAGAAAGAAAGAAAGAATGATGGAAAGGGTCTAAAGGAAGGAAAGGGGTTCCCGAGAGAGGGGGAAGCACGTAGGATTGACGAGCGGGAAGTAAGGCGCAGCATGCTG
Organism: Calophaca sinica; assembly: GCA_037113605.1. Lineage (NCBI taxonomy): Eukaryota > Viridiplantae > Streptophyta > Magnoliopsida > Fabales > Fabaceae > Calophaca > Calophaca sinica. The sequence continues at coordinate 248,130 of CM073731.1, forward strand.
GAAGCTTACGGACAGGAAGCAGCGTTTCTTTCCTTAATTTCTTCTTTTATTTATAATTAATTAATTAATCAATTAACACATCTTCATCCTCACCACTCACAATTCACACAACTCACCAGCCAGTGCCGAATTGGAAGGGATAGATATTGGGCAACTATTTCCTGTTTCGCAAGATTCACTTTTTAATTGGGAAATTGGGAAAAAAAAATTAATTTTAAAATAAACATAACCTTTTTTATTGAGAAAATGAGCATAACCTTACATTACATACAATCATACAGTTTTCCTCCTCCTCCTTATTATTATTATTATTATTATTATTATTATTATTATTATATAACTAGAGATAGATTCGCGCGTTGCACGGTTTCCTTTATGTTTTATTAATAAATATTTAAAATTGTTTGAAAGTTATATAATTTAAATATGTAAAAATATTTTTATAAAATCTCTCAAGAGATTGTTGTTCACCTTATGCATAGTCATTACTAATTAAAAAATTTTAGGAAACAATAAGGTGAATTTTAACATCAAGATAATTATTTTCTACTATTTATTTGTGTGAATGCAATTTCACATGATAGGAATATCAATTTTTTATATAATCTAGGATATATATTTAAAGAAATTAATCATGAATGAGATATTATTAATATAGATATATCTAATTTTTATAATGAATGTAATAGAATCCTCCAATTTTTATAACTTCCGCTAGCAATAAATATTTTTTGAAAAATACTAATCACATTAAAAATTAAAAATTAAACATTTTACTTATCCTTTAAAAGTCATTTGGAGTCATTTTAATATGTCATGTCATGTTAGGCCAACATTTTAATTAGGGTTTCGTGTTTAAGCTTGTTTTTATTCGAAATATGCATCTTGTTGGGGTGGGGGATATAGAATTGCATAGTACTAATCCATTCCACAAAGCTTTCGCCCATGGCATTAGTCAAATCCAAAGGTTGCTTCCCACCTATGTGTTCCAGTAACATGACCCCAAATGAGAAAACACAAGACTTGTCTGTCAATTTTTCACTTGCTGCATATTCTAGAGCCATGTACTAGTGTCAAAATGCAAATTTAGGCTATCAAGTTGCATTAACTTAGTTAAAGATGCTAGTATTTTAGTGTAAAAAGGATATACACTAGCTAAGTGATGAAGTTGTTGGATATTAAGGCACCAGTGCAGAAAAGGGATTTAACACCGGTTAAATTTGATATTTTACACCGGTTTTGGTACCAGTGTAGATAGTCTCGGTGTTGTATGTCGGGGCTTTTTATACTGGTTATTTAACCGACGCAAAAAGAAGCATTTTTACACCGGTTATAAACAAAAACTAGTGTGAAAGACCCACTTGTTACACTTGTTTTGGTTGATAACCGGTGTAAAACGTGTAGATTTTTTTTTAAATATTTGTTTGTTTTTTGTCCATTCCTGCCCAGATGCACTCCAGATGATCGATAATAAACAGACACCAAATTTTTCATCATAGAATCTAGAGAAGAATTCATGGTTTCACCATCATAATTTTGGTGAAAAACTTCATCAATTTCCTCCTTACATATCTTTTCTTCTAAAACTTCAACTCTTCATTCCCTGCATTATGTGATGAAGAATCCTGAAGCCTATTCTTCTTCACATAATGCAGGAAGTGAACGATGATAGTACATATCTCTTCAATGGCTTTCATTGATCAATTCGAGGAGTTGTTGTTGGATGGCTCCCTAGGACAAAATCGGGCAGTAGATACGTCCGAGGGAGTCGAGGGAGAGTACTCTGGTGTAGAGGGAGAGTACTCCGGTGTCGAAGGAGCATACTTTGAGATCTCGGGGTCGTTGTTCTGAACGACGTCTAGCTCTTGACGAACCTTCCTGTCGGCTACGAGCCTCCTGGGAGAGGGTGGTCTCCTTGGAACCATTCGCATAATGTCCTCGTCACAATGCTGAAACATTGTGTGATATTCCCTTGCAGTCATCAACAGCCTCCAAATAGGGGCCCACCTGTGATACCCTCTACCTCGCATGTTATCGTTAAAGAAATAAATGAAGTATAATGACAAACGAGAGATAATACAGTAAATTTAAAAATTCCATAAATCAAGATAAAGTCATCACGCTCATACAACTTGCGAAAATAACAAATTCAAACATGTAGAATTAAATTTCGAAAGAATAATACTGATGTCACAATATCTCAGAGTTGACCCGAAGTATTACATCGAAAAATAATAACAAACAACAATAACGAAACGTAAATCCTACGCGTGATCGCATCCACGAATCACTCCCCAGCCACCACATCATCCTCACCTGCAAGCTTATCATCTAAACATACACAATGGTGTATGAGTAGCCACAGCAAAAGGGGTTAGACATCGTATACAAGAATAGCACATAACGGCAAAGGAAATAGCTTAAGCAATGTGCATACATCAACATTAACTTGCGCAACACATAACATGAATGCATGACTCTACGAGTACATACGCAATCCTAAGACCAACGTCTACTTCATCATACATGTGGATCCAAACAACTCAGGTGAGCGAGTGAGGGAATGTCGTCACTCCTGAGTACGAATAATGTCTAGTCAGGGTGACTCGGTTTATATGGGAATGCCCCAGCTGTGGTGATCATCCACTGCCTTTATGTAAGACGCACCTACCCGATCAACTCCCGAGGCCGGATACCTCGTCCATCAATGGATGATACTATATCGCATCATCGTTGTTTACCGCCAATAACAATAATAACAAGACACCTTATGATGCATGAGCACAAAATCAAACAAAGTGTCTAACAACAACAACAACATATCAACAACACCAACCATCTCATCAAGTGGTCGGCAACAACATCATCAACAAGGTACTACTTGTCAGTACACCAAGTTTTCCCCAACCTTGGAACAAGTCCAAGTTATCATCCTACCTCACGACATTAAGTCTAAGCTAACTTAACTTAATCTATAATCCTTTTTCTCACGTGGTTAATCCCAATTAAATCCATCTATGTTTGACCATCACTTAAACTACCCTAGTGAACCTCGAATAACCTTGAAATACATGATAGGACACTGCCCTAAGCCGAAACGATCACAAACATGCGATAACACGGCGCCTTAAGGCAGCCCACTGGGTGCCTAGTGCCTGCAGGTGTGGGTGCCTGGCCCCCACCTCTGTCCGCCAATCTTTTGTCGAATTTATTTACGTGGTCCCCACGCATTCGGAGACAACTGGACGTACCGTACTACTCCTAAATAATTTTGGAACACTAACCAAGAGGGTTTGAGTTATTATCTAACCTATCTTGAATTTAAAAAATCAATTAGTGAAACTTTGAGTTTTTCCTCCAACACTTAGTCATTTTTCTACTCAACTTTCTGCATAATTTTCTCTAAGTTACCGAACTTCTCTTATTCTTACTCCTACACACTTAAACTATTATCACATGGAAACCATCATCATTCTTAGACCCTAAAGTCCATTGAATCCATAACTTAGTCACCTAGTCATCACATTTATCTAAGGAAAATTCTGCATAATCAAGTTTCACTACACATACTCTAATTTTCTGCATAATTACACTATCACACCTAGTGCACTCAAGTACAACCACTCATACCCTAAGGAACTATAACACCTAATTAAGATATCAAAACTCAGAATGTCATTTAAGAGCAAGCAACATATTGCTCAATGCATTCATTTCAACCACATATCCATTACACACTTGAGTCAAAACAACCAAACCATTACATAGTGCACAACATGACAAGTCATCATAAAATTAAAACAAATGATACAATACAAGACATTTCAATTTAACACTGTCATGATAGTAACTAACTCATGAATTTCCCATCACCATGATGACAGTATTCAATTATGCATAACCGCGCCAAGTTTAGGGACCATGCGACATCCCTATTGCCTAATTATCTCCATAAGCCCATTAATCATGTATCCATCTACCCCCTTACCTTATCAATTTCGTGATCCCTAGAAGAGGTGGAAAAGAATGATTCTTGCTCTTCCAGAAGTACTTTGTCTCCTTTAAGAACACAAGAATAGGACATAGAATGGAAAAAATGTGAGTTTTGAGCCCTAGGAATGGAAGAAAGAACAAAACCTAATCAAAGAGATTACGTTATGAAAATGTCAAGAGAAATAAAGATAGGCAGGGGACTGAACCGCCTCGCCTAGAAGAAACGAAATAGACAGGGGACTGAGCCGCCATAGCAAACAAGAAATGAAATGGGTAGTGGACTGAACCGACTCCCTTATCAAACAAGAAATAAACGGTAGTGGACTGGACCGCCTACCTCAGCAAGCAAGAAATAAACGGGTAGTGGACTGAACCGACTCCTCGTGAGCAAGAAATAAGCGGGTAGTGCAGCGGCGACTCCCTCGACAACGGAAATAAGCGGGTGGTGCCTGAGGCGAGCTCCCTCGACAACGAAATAAGCGGGTAGTGCCTTTGAGCGACTCCCTCGACAAGCGGAAATAAGCGGGTGGTGCCGGGCGACTCCCTCGACAGCGGAAGTAAGCGGGTGGTGCCTTTGAGTGACTCCCTCAATAACAGAAAATAAACGGGTAGTGCACTGAAGCGACTCCCTCAAAAGAAATAGGATAGGCAGGGGACTGAACCGCCTTGCCCAGATGGAAATTAAACGTCCAAATGCCGGCATACCAGAAACAGAATGGGAAGGGGACTGAACCGCCTCCCTCAACAGACTAGGGTTGTCATGTTTGGACTTACCTGGGTGTGTTTTACAGGATCTGAGCCATTGTGGCGAACTAGGGAGCTTCGATCAATCAAACTCTTGTTATCTTGTTTTCACTAATTCCCTGCAGCAACATCGGTTGTATACTTTCCTTATCCCTTATAGATGTTTGCAACTTCACCCTTTGCTTGTAGCCACATGGCACATTCGGATGACACCATTTCAAGTTTTGGGATTTGGACTTTTCTTGCCCCAATTTATTATGAAGACGTCCGAATTAATTTCACCATTATTTGAATGGCCAGGGATTTTTATTGATTTATCCATTGAAGAGTTGCTAACATAATCGTTTCAAAGTATGGTTAGACTTCAGTTATTTTAATTGAGACATAATTTAACAAATGAAGCATGAATGCAAGAATGGATGCAAATAGGAGGAATAATTTGTGAATTGAATTGATGTGGAACTTTGATACAAATTTTCAAGGGAAGAGAAGCATTAAAACAGTAGAAAAGGTGAAAGATGATCACAATAAGAAATTTCACATCAAATTTGCCCCAATATAGGTCCTTTGATTCCCTATCTAGATCGCTTTTGACCCTGAAGATGGCTGATCATACTGAAGTTGACTGACGTAGCTAACTATCATCATATTGCCCCATTGTAAGCTTGCCCCGAGATTCTCAGGCCGATTTAACCACTATGCCATTTCTTTTCTTTCTTTGCCTTAACTTTTGCCTAGACCGCCCTTTCGGGTTTTCAATCTAGCAGGCTTTCACTTACCCTAACTTTTGCCTAGACCGCCATTTCAGGTTTTCAACCTAGCGGGCGTTTATTATCACTTTTTTTTAGGCATAGAACTTCTTAACAGCGTCTGAGTTTATCGGCTTTGACAGTTCATGTCCTTCCATGTCCAGGAGAATCAAGGCTCCCCTGAAAAATGCATGTTTGACTATATAAGGACCATCATAGCTAGGTGCCCATTTTCCCCGCGCATCCTCCTGATGAGGTAATACTTTCTTTAAAACCAAATCTCCTGGCTGAAATTCTCTTGGGCGAACTTTCTTGTTGAAGGCTCTGGCCATTCTACTATGGTACAACTGCCCATGACAAATAGCTGCAAGCCTCTTTTCTTCTATCATGTTTAACTGCTCATATCGGGCTTTTACCCATTCTGACTCCTCTAATGCTGCCTCCATCAATACCCTTAGGGACGGGATTTCTACTTCAATGGGAGATATTGCTTCCATCCCATACACCAAAGAAAATGGTGTTGCCCCAGTGCTTGATCGTATGTTAGTACGATAAGCGTGTAAAGCATAAGGTAACATTTCATGCCAATCTTTGTAATTAACCACCATCTTGGCAATGATTTTTTTTTTGATATTCTTATTAGCTGCTTCCACTGCACCATTCATTTGTGGTCTATAGGGAGTTGAATTGTGATGTTTGATCTTGAAGTGTTTGGTGGGAAAAATCCGCAAGTGTACGGTTTTGTCGTCAAGTAATAAAAAGATATCGAACCACAAGGACTGGCTACGCTAAATAAATTAATTCGGTGTTACTTAATTTAAATTAAACAGCGAGAAAATATTTAAAGGATGTTGTTGGAACGTAGTGACAGAAAATAAATAAAAGATAAAAAGATATTTTTTTTTGTTTTTGTAAATAAAAGTTTTCTAGGACCTGAGATACCACAATAATGCTCTGAGAATTCAAATTAATAAATCTAACATTAATATTGAAATCATTTGAAGGCAAGTTAACCGGAAATACTAAACGTCCACTGTCGTGGTACGAAAGCGTGCTAAGTTGAATTCAATCCCTACTTTCGTGGTAATCTCATTCAACAAAACCCATTGAGCTCTTTGAAAACTTGTTTTATCCTCGAAGGATTAAAAACTACTTTCGTGATTTTAATCCTAAGTTTAGTTATTATAATTCCAATAAACAAGTCCGCCTTTCAGTTTATCCTCAGTTATCTAACACATGCAAATAAGTGATCAGCAAATTTACAAGAAATAATAACGAGAATAACCAAATCAATTCATGCAAATTAATAATAGAGTATCAAGTATTCAGCTCAGAAACATTAGAGGGCAGAGCCCAAAAATCCTAAAAATAAATAAACTACTCAGACATAATTATAAGTGACATATTACAAATCAAGTAAAGCAAAAATAGATATTACTTGGAAGGAGAATGCAAAAAACCTCTACCCCTCGATTCCTCTGTATCTCGATACCCCTCAGCATCCACGCTTTCTTCATTCTCTCAACCTCTATTTATAGGAAATGAGGATGCACATAAAGAGAAAAACAAATTGCCCACGTCGTTTAAAATTCAACATGCGCTGTATTTGAGAAATGGCAAAGCCAGCCCATTCCAACTTTGCTGCACCTCCTTTGACAAATATGAGCTTCCTTTTCCAACTTTTCTTCTACAAAGGATTTTGATTGGTTGCTATTAATAAGAGGACAATTTGCATTTTTGCAAGCCAATAAAAAATGATGCATCTCGCTTCTTTCTTCTTCTTCAACGCTGATGGACTACCTTTTATTAATTTGAACTTGCTTTTCTTGCTTTGTTACCATCGGCTCACCAACATAATTTATTTTAATGTGCCTTGCTTTTAATTGGACAACAACTTGCCTAGTAACAAATTCATCCAAAAATTCTTTATGTCTGCCAACGTGAATTCAAATGATGCGCCGCCTCTTTCTTTTTATTTCGAATAGGAACAGTGCCTCTTTTCTTTTATTTTACGCTGGCTTATATTTTTCACCACTTTGCATATTTTTCCATTCCTGCACAATATAGAATAAAAGAGAGTATATTTTATATGATAATAGGCAATAATAATTCCAAATCACACTCAAATATCCCCATAAAATAATACAATAATGGTACTTGTCAAATTCCCCGATACTTAAATTTTTGCTTGTCCTCAAGCAAAAGAATTTGGTTTATGAATCACAAAATTTGTGATCAATGAGAGCTAACCAATTTTTGAGAGGAAAAACAAGTGAATTGAATGAACAACTTTTGTTAGGCTTTTGAGAGAGTAATATTCAGATTTTGGCAATTAGAAAAGTAAGCACCTTAAAATTAAATCAACCAAGAATGGGTCGCTCCCTTTCAAACTCTCAAGTATTTCAATGTGTAATGGTAATTCACACAATTTTTCAAAGATAAAGCATTATCATAAGCTTGACAATAGACCAAAACTCGACTAACAATTTACAGATAATTTCGAAATCAAGGGGTCTTGCATAAGGTTGTAATGAGGCTAGGGGTAAAAAGAATTCAAGGTATGAAATTTCAAAAAAAAAAGGATATCACGAGGGCTATAATTAATAATCATATTTGAGCAAATACCCTTGAATCATAGTGGAGCTTTTTTTTAGGTATAACTTGTAAGCAAAATGTCATATTCTCTTTTTCATATGCTTTTGTTTTTCCCTTTTTATCACATTTCATCATCATAAAAATTACTTTAATGGAAGGGAAGCCCTTTTTTTTTTTTTTAATAACGACATTTTTCACTAAAACCAAGTTTTTCAAGTTGCTCCCTATAATTCAATGGTACCCAAATATACCATTTTTCAATCAAATCAGAGGGTACAAAATAAAACTTCTTTTTTTAAGGCTCAAAGTGGACAACTAAATGGTGAACTTTTAAATGCAAAGTGTTGGAAGCTAGAAACAAGAATCCTAAGTGCCCCAATCATTTTTCAAATATCCATAAATAAGTTTCGTTTTGAGTGATCACATGTCAAGTTCTAGAACACAGTGTCAATGGAAAACAACTCAAATGAAGAATAGGGGTTATAATCATATTGCAATGTGTAACCCCAATTAGGCTCAAATCCTTGCATTTAGAAGCTTTTTCATGGAAAAAATTTCAATCAAGGGCTTAATTTCTAATTTCCAGCGTTTTAGAAATCAGAAATTATATCATCTTAATAAGCATCAAAAGGTTATCCAAAAAATTTCAAATTTTTCGCCTTCAAAAATAGTTAGCTTCGAATTTTTCAAATTTTTTTTTTCAATTACCTCCCCCCATACTTAATCCTAGCTTAGTTCCAGAAAGCTAGACAAAGATAAACCTAATAAAACTAAAGTATATAAATAAAAGCAAAATATCCAAAGTAACAAAAAAAGCAGTAAAAACTCCCCTGATATGTCATGGCATAGTCTATACAAAAGCATATGTGCTTTTTGTACAAAACATCAAAAGAAGCTGATCATCACTGAGGGGGTGGGTGGTGGAAATGGAGGTGCGTCTGCTAAAGGAGCTCCAGAATGGGAGTCTCGTCTGCTTTGCGCCTAAAATCCTTTGATCCATTTTTATTTTTATTTTTTATTTTTTTAATAATAAATTAAAGATTTGAATAAAAATCACACACAATATTTAAAATAAAAATAAAAGTATAGAAAGAGTAAAAAGTACGGGTTGCCTCCCGTATAGCGCTCGTTTAAAGGTCTTTAGCTCGACCCTTGGTTTAGTCTAAGGCTTTCCATTTGGATTGAGAAGATGAAGTGGTGTACTCTTCTCAATTTGTTCATCCAAGATGTAACGTTTGAGCCTTTGTCCATTTACTTTGAATGTACCACTACCTTCACTCCAAATTTCTCTTTGCTCCATAAGAAAAAATCTTTTTTATTTGAAAAGGTCCCGACCATCTGGATCTCAGTTTTCCTGGAAACAATTTTAGCCTAGAGTTGAAAAGAAGTACAAGGTCTCCTTCCTTAAACTCTCTTCTCATGATGTGCTTACCATGCCACTTTTTGGTATTTTCCTTATAGGTTTTTGCTGTTTCATAAGCATCAAGTCGTAATTCATCAAGTTCATGCAATTGAAGCTTTCTCTTTTCCCCTGCCTCTTTCATATCAAAGTTTAAAAGTTTAATTGCCCAGAAAGATTTGTGTTCTAGCTCAACAGGCAAATGGCAAGGTTTGCCATAAATTAACCGAAAAGGAGTCATCCCTATCGGAGTTTTATAAGCTGTTCGATATGCCCAGAGAGCCTCATCGAGCTTTAAAGACCAATCCTTCCTGGATCTTGAGACAGTTTTCTCTAAAATGTTTTTAATCTCCCTATTGGACACTTCGACCTGCCCATTAGTCTGAGGATGGTATGGTGTAGCTACTTTATGAGTGACTCCATATTTTTTCAAAATGTTTTCAAATTGTCGCTCGATAAAGTGCGAACCACCATCACTGATCACAGCTCGGGGTATTCCAAACCTTGGAAAAATAATTTTCTTAAACAATTTAATGACAGTTCTTGCGTCACTAGATGGAGAGGAGATTGCTTCAACCCATTTAGAGACGTAATCAACTGCTACAAGTATATACTTATTTCCACATGAAGGTGGAAATGGTCCCATGTAATCAATTCCCCAAACATCAAATATTTCTACTTCTAGAATAGTATTCAGGGGAATTTCGTTCCTTTTAGAAATATTACCTGTCCTTTGACAAGGGTCACAAGCAAGCACAAATAATCTAGCATCTCTAAATATGTGAGGCCAATAGAATCCTGCTTGAATAACCTTGGTTGCGCTTTAGAAGCACTAGCATGTCCTCCATAAGAGGAAGAATGGCGAATTCAATACTTTCTATTTCATCCTCCTGTACACACCGATTTGGTAGACACAACAAAGACATTTCCTATAAAGGAATGGCTCATCCCAAACATAATGTTTTAAATCGAAAAAGAACTTCTTTTTCTGGTGATAGTTTAAATCAGGAGGAAGGATCTTGCACGCGAGGTAATTGACATAGTCTGTATACCAAGGAGCCTCTCTAGTGGTAGCTTTAATCAACAATAATTGCTCATCAGGGAAGGATTCATTAATGGGTAAGTCGTCCTTGAGCTTGACTGGAGGATCAAGTCTAGAAAGATTATCAGCCACCGAATTTTCAATACCTTTTTTGTCTAAAATTTCCAGATCAAATTCTTGCAAAAGAAGGATCCATCTGATGAGTCTAGGCTTGGCCTCTTTCTTACTCATAAGGTATTTAAGTGCTGCATGATCTGTGTAAACAATTACCTTTGATCCTACAATATATGACCTGAATTTCTCAAAGGCAAAGACAACCGCGAGCAATTCTTTCTCCGTAGTGGCATAATTAACCTGAGCTCCATCAAGTGTCTTACTGGCATAATATATTGCATGCACTTTCTTATCCTTTTTTTGCCCCAACACAGCTCCTATAGCATAATCACTGGCATCACACATTACCTCAAAGGGTAGGCTCCAATCAGGTGTTTGCAAAATAGGAGCGATGATCGATCTTCTTTTAACTTACAAAAAGCGAATAAACAAATGAGTCAAAATTAAAAGGACATCTTTCACTAGAAGATTAGACAAGGGTTTGGCAATTTTAGAAAAATCTTTGATAAATCTCCCAGAAAACCGGCATGTCCTAAGAAACTTCTAACTCCTTTTACATTTACGGGTGGAGGTAGCTTTTCAATTACTTCAATTTTTGCTCTGTCTACCTCAATACCTCGTCCCGAAATCAAGTGTCCGAGTACAATACCTTCCTGTACCATAAAGTGACACTTCTCCCAATTTAAAACAAGGTTAACCTCCTCACATCTTTGTAAAATTTGGGATAAATTCGATAAACAATCATCGAAGTTAGCACCATATACTGAAAAGTCATCCATAAAAACTTCCATGATGTTCTCAATGAAATCAGAGAATATTGCAGTCATGCATCTTTGAAAGGTAGCGGGGGCATTACAAAGACCAAAAGGCATTCTTCTATAGGCAAACGTACCATAGGGACAAGTGAATGTGGTCTTTTCCTGGTCACTAGGATGAATGGCAATTTGGTGAAATCCTGAATAACCATCTAGATAACAAAAATGTGAATGCCTAGCTAGCCTTTCTAACATTTGGTCAATGAAAGGAAGTGGGAAATGGTCTTTTCTGGTGGCATTATTTAATTTTCTATAGTCTATGCACATCCTCCAACCTGTAACTGTCCTAGTTGGGATTAATTCATTATTCTCATTTTTAGTTACAGTCATCCCTCCTTTCTTCGGGACCACATGTACAGGACTCACCCATTCACTAGTAGTAGTAGTAGTAGTCATCCCTCCTTTCTTCGGGACCACATGTACAGGACTAGTAGTAGTAGTAGTAGTAGTAGTAGTAGTAATGCGATGCTTGATGGCATTATTAATGCTTGATAGTAGTAGTAATCGCCCGATAGTAATGCTTGATAGTAATGCTTGATGGTAGTAATGTACTTGATGGTAAATGTGTGATGATGCTTGATGGCGAGCCCGGCCCGATGCGAGAGTAGCGGGAATGCGGGATGCTGAGTAGCGATGCTTGATAGCGATGCGCGATGGCGATAGCGATGGCCGAGGAGTAGCCGGGGAGTCGCGAAGTGCGGGGGTCGCGGGAGTCGCGGGTCATGATGGTAATGGCGATGATTCGCGGTCGCGATGGCTGATGCGCCCGATGCGTAATGCGATACCGCGTGCGCCCGATAGCGATGTGATGCGCCGATGCTTGATGATGTAATGCGATGGCCGGGTAAGCGGTAGCGATGCTTGGGGGTAGCCGATGCGCGATGGCGATGGCGATGCGCGATGCTTGATACGCGATGCGATGCGATGCCCGATACGCGATGTGATGCGATGGCGATGGCGATGGCGATGGCGATGCTTGATGGCGATGCGATAGCGATGGCGAGAGATAGCGATAGCGATGCGCGATAGCGATGGCGATGCGATGGCGATGGCGATGCTTGATGGTAGTAGTAGTAGTAGTAGTAGTAGGAGTAATAGTAGTATTAGTAGAAGTAGTAGAAGTAGCGATGCGATAGCGATGCCCGATGCCGATGCATGATATGATGCGATGGTAGTAGTGGCCAATAGTAATGGTAGTAATGTACGTAGCGATGGTAGTAGTAATGCTTGATGGTAGGAGTAGTAGGTAATACTTGATGGTAGTAGTAGTAGTAGCGCGGGGAGTAGGGTAGTAGTAGTAGTAGTAGTAGTAGTGGTGGTAGTAGTAGTAGTAATGCTTGATGGCGATGATAGCTTGATAAGCGATAGTAGTTAGTAGTAGTAGTAGTAGTAGTGGTAATGCTTGATAGCGATGCGATGTGATGGTAGTAGTAATGCTTGATACGCGATAACTTGATGGCGATGGGAGTAATGTAGTAATGCGCGATGCTTGATGGCTTGCGATAGCGATATGATGTCTGCTTGATAATGTGATGTAGTAATGCGCGATAGTAGTAAAGATGCGATGATCGCCCGATAGCTTGATATGCTTGATGTGCATGATAGCGCGATAGCGAGTAATGCTTGATAGTAGTAGGATGTAGCGATATTAATGCGCGATAGCGATAATGCAATCGATGGTAAAGATAATGATACTTGATGTGCCCAACGATAGTAGGAGAGTAATGGCCTAGTAGTAGTAGTAGTAGTAGTAATGCGAATCAGTAACGTCGCCAGATGGTAAAGTGATATCATAGTAGTAGTAGTAATAGCGATCAGTAGTAATTAAGTAGTAGTAGCGATGCATGATAGTAATGTAATGTGATAATGCTTCGATGTGTAGCGATCGCAATGCTATGGATAGTAGTAATGCTTTGATGTAGCCGAATGCTTGATGCGCGATACTTGATACTTGATCATAATGTCGCAGCGATGTAGCGAGATAATAGCGATGGTATTAATGCGATGATAGCGATGCTGCGATGGGAGTAGCGATCGCACCGTAATGCTGTCGCAATCGAATGCTTGATGCGCGCAATCTGCCAATCGCCAATCCTGGCGATGCGATAGCGATGGCGATGCTTGATGCGCGATAAGCGATGGCGATACGCGATGACCGATACGCGATGTGATCATGATGCGCCCGATGTGATGGCGATGCTTGATACGCGATCGCGATCATGATAGTAGTAGTAGTAATGTGATGGTAGTAACGATGCGCGATGATATAGTAATAGTAGCGATGCGTCATCAGATAGCGATCGATACGCGATATCAGTAGTAATGGCGTAGTAGTAGTAGTCAATCGCGATAATGCGATACTTGATAGCGATAAGCGATAGCGATACTTGATGGCGTAGTAACGATGCTTGATGCGTAATGTGGCGTAGCGATGGCGATGGCTTGATAGTAATACTTGATGGTAATGCTTGATCAGTAGTAGTAGTAGTAGTAATGCTTGATATTAGTAGTAGTAGTAGTAATGCTTGATAGTAGTAATGAATAATGTGATATTAATGTGATAGTAGTATGATGAGTAATTAGTAATGTAGATAGTAGTAGTAATAGCGATAGTAATGCGAGTATAGTAATGCACGTAATGAGTAATGCTTGATAGTAGTAGTAGTAGTAGTAGTAGTAGTAGTAGTAGTAATGCTTGATAGTAGTAGTAGTAGTAATGCTTGATACTTGATAATGCTCGCCGATAATGCGGACAATGATAGGAGTAATGTGTGATAGTAGTAATGCTTGATCGCGGCGATGGATAATGCGACGATGCGGCGGCGATGCGCGATAGCGATGCGGCCGATGTCGCCCAAGCGGCGATGGCAGCCGTGCGATACTTGATGCGCGATGCTTGATGCTTGGCCGATAGCGATACTTGTCGGCGATGCGATGCTTGACGGCGGCGATAATGCGGCGGTGATGATACTTGATGGCGATGGCGATGGCGATGGCGATGCCGATGCTTGATGGTAGTAGTAGCGATGCGATAGCGATGGCGTAGCTAGTAGTAGCGATTGTTGTAATGCTTGATGGCGATGGCTAGTAGTAATGTGGCGATTGTTGTAGTAGTAATGCGCGATGCGCGATAGTAGTAATGCGATGATAGTTTGTGAAAAGTTTTTAACACAATTTAACCCCCCTTCTTGTGTTCATGTTCAGTTGGTACCAGAGCTCGGCCTCTTGGTTGAGCACTTAACAGTGTTAAGAGAAAAGATCATATACTGTGAACATGTCTACCGAAGGTGGTCATATGAACCGTCCTCCTTTATTCGATGGAGAAAAATTTGATTACTGGAAAGATAAGATAAAAAAGCTTTCTTTGAGACACAACAACTTGAGTTGTGGGATATAGTTCAAAGTGGTTACATTCCTCCCACTAATCCTCGTGGTGTTGCTATAGCCAGAGAAGATTGGAATGATGAGCAGAAAAAGAGATATCAAGTGAAGAAACTGTGAAGAAACTTCATTCTAAAAGCAATATTACTCAAGTGAGCAATCAAGCTTTGTGCCAAGTTTCTAGTCTACAAAGAACTGAACTCAGCGTCTTATACTTTCTTTTAGAAAGCTATTCTGTTTTAAGCTTAATCTTTTCATCCTCTCTGTGAGAGTTATTTTGATTGTATTCAAAAGTATAATTTCTTTTGTAAACTGTATTTGGCCTAGTTAAGGCTTTGTTCCTCAAAGGCTCGACTGCACTGAGTCATTTTGAGAAGTTGAGAGTATTGTCAAGTTTGTGACAGTAGAATACTCTTGAGGAAAATTGTAATCAGTTGATTATAGTGAAAAATCCTTCAGGAACGAAAGGACTAGACGTAGCTACCAGTTGGTGGTGAACTAGTATAAATCTCTGTGTCTCTTCCTTTACTGCTTTACATTTATCTTTACCTTGCTCAGTAAAACAAGTTTTCATAAGCGGTTTATTTTCTGCATCCGGTTAATTTCTCTGCATCCGATATACAAACAGTTTTGAAAAATCTGTGTTCGAAGTGTTTTTTACGTAAAGTTTGTGAAAAGTTTTTAACACAATTCAACCCCCCTTCTTGTTTTCACGTTCAGAAACAACAACAGAGAGCTGGGAGGAATGTGGATGCTAGAGGATTAGTGGATTTTCGGAAGCATGACCCACCAAAGTTTTTCGGCGAACCAAATCCAGATAAGGCAGATTTATGGATGCAGGAGATAGAGAAGATCTTCGAGGCACTTCATTGTCCAGAGAATGTCAAGGTGGACTACGCAACCTACTTATTGCTCGGAGATGTTGAGTATTGGTGGAAGGGAGTGAAGCAGACTTTGACAGCAGAGCATCGTGAGATCACTTGGGAAACTTTCCGCAGGAGATTCTTGGATAAGTACTTTTCTGACACCGCACGAGCTGAGAAAGAGCAGGAGTTTCTTCGACTACAGCAAGGTAGCATGACGGTGTCAGAGTATGCTGCCAAGTTCGAATCACTTGCTAGGTACTTCAGTCCGTTCCGTGACCGAGCTGACCAGGGATGGTTGAGCGAGAGATTCCAGCGATGCCTGAGGTTTGATATTCAGAAGTCAGTGGTTTCATTGAGGATCAGAAATCTTCAAGACTTGATTGATCGATGTGTTGAAGTGGAAGGAGTGAGAAACCACATGAAGAAGATTGGTATTGGCGGACAGAGGTTTGATCATAAGGGAAAACAGCAGAAGAAGCCGTATAGTCGACCCGAAGGGAACAACAACAAGGGACAGTATCGTCCGATGGCCCAGAACGCGAGAGGTGGGAGTCAGACTAGTGCCGATGTGACTCGTTACCGTTGCGGTATACCAGGGCACTATGCGAGCAGATCTACTGTGAAGGATGATATATGCTTCAACTGCAAGAAGCCGGGACACTTCGCCAAGGATTGTCAAGCACCTAAGGCTGAACCAGCTATGCACGTAGCAAAGGCCAAAGGGAGGCGTCCGATGGCTAAAGGCAGAGTCTTTTGCATGAGTGGAGAAGAAGTAGAGCAGACTGATGACCTCATCCAGGGAGATTGTGAGATTGAGGGTAAACCCCTATCTGTTCTTTTTGATTCGTGTGCAACTCATTCCTTTATTTCCTTGGATTGTGTAGACCATTTGAAATTGTCTATGACTACCCTACCTTTCAAATTAGTAGTTACTACCCCAGCTGCTAAAACTTTAGTTACCAACACTGCATGTCTCGATTGTGTAGTGGTCATACGAAAATTTGTTGCCAACTTGGTCTATTTGCCACTTAAGGGTCTAGATATTATTCTCGGGATGGATTGGTTGTCTCACCACCACGTCCTTTTGGACTGTGCCCGTAAAACAGTAATCTTTCCAGACCTTGGAGTCTCTAATTATCTTTCTGTCGAACATATCGGAGTTTCTTTGAAAGAAGGAACTAGTGAATACATGTATTTGGCTAGTTCGGAAGTTTCTCAAGAACTTGAGTTGAAGAATGTTCCTGTGGTTTGCGACTTCTCAGATGTCTTTCCCGAAGATGTGCTGGGATTACCGCCAGTGAGGGAAATCGAATTCTCCATCGATTTGCTTCCAGGAACATGATCGATTTCAATAGTGCCCTATCGGATGTCTCCAGCTGAGATGAAAGAGTTGAAGTCTCAGATTGAGCACTTGGAGTCGAAGCAATTCATACGACCGAGCGTGTCACCTTGGGGAGCTCCAGTGCTGCTGGTGAAGAAGAAGGATAGACAATCAAGATTGTGCGTGGATTATCGCCAACTCAATAAAGTTACTATCAAGAATCGGTATCCGTTGCCGCGTATCAATGATTCAATGGATCAACTACGAGGAGCTGCGATATTCTCCAAGATCGGCTTGAAGTCTGGCTACCATCAGATCCTAGTGAAGGAAGAAGATATTTCCAAGACAGCTTTTAGGACAAGGTATAGTCAATATGAGTCCTTAGTGGTGCCATTCGGAGTGACGAACGCACCAACAGTGTTTATGGACTACATGAACAGGATCTTTCACCCATTCTTAGATCAGTTTTTGGTGGTGTTCATCGACGACATTTTGATTTATTCGAGGAGTAGAGAGGAGCACGAGGAACATCTACGCCGAGTACTGCAGATATTATGAGAGAAGCAGCTTTATGCTAATCTTTCTAAGTGTGAATTCTGGCTCGAAGAGATGAATTTTCTCGGACATGTGATAACCAAGGACGGGAGAGTTGTGGATCCAGCCAAGATTGGAGCTGTGTTAGCATGGGAACAGCCAAAGACTGTAACAGATATCACAAGCTTCGTTGGTTTAGCAGGTTACTATCAGAGGTTTATCGAAGGTTTTTTGAAGATTGTCGCACCGCTTACATGACTTACGATGAAGGATCAACCGTTCGCTTGGACCAAAGAGTGTGAATTCAGTTTCCAGAGGTTGAAGGAGCTTTTGACAACAGCGCCTATGTTGATTTTGCCTCAACCGGAAGAGCCTTACGAGGTTTAGTACGATGCGTCACACCAAGGATTAGAATCCGTGCTGATGCAACATAGGAAAGTTGTGGCTTATGCCTCAAAACAGCTCAAGATTCACGAGAGGAACTATCCTACGCATGATTTGGAGCTTGCTGTAGTGGTTTTTGCATTGAAGATTTGGAGACACTATATCTATGGAAGTACGTTCACTGTTTACAGCGATCACAAGAGCCAGAAATACTTGTTCGATCAGAAGGAGCTTAACATGCGACATCGAAGATGGATAGAATTTTTGAAAGATTATGACTTCACTTTGGAATACCATCCAGGAAAGGCGAACGTGGTAGCTGATGCAGAAGTAGGAAGAGCGTTTTTGCTTCAGCAATGATGATCAAGGAGTTGGAGATGCTAGAGAAGTTTCAAGACTTGAAGTTGAACATGGAAGTGTCACCAGGGAAGCTAAAGTTTGGAATGCTCACCATTTCTAATAAATTATTGGACGAGATTAGGAACCATCAAACTGATGACAAGCTACTACAAGAGAAGTTGGAACTGGTAGCACGAGGAAAAGTGACAGAATTCAAGATTGGAGTAGACAACATCTTGAGGTGCAACGAACGTGTGTGTGTACCTGATATGGCAGAGCTGAGGAAATTGATTCTTGATGAGGCACACAAGAGCAGACTGAGTATTCATCCAGGAGTTACGAAGATGTACCAGGATCTGAAGAAGCACTTTTGGTGGCCTGGAATGAAGAAACAAGTGGCAAAATATGTGGCTTCCTGTCTAACTTGCCAGAAGGCAAAGGTGGAACATCAGTGACCAGCAGGGATGCTACAACCGCTTGACGTACCAGTGTGGAAGTGAGATAGCATTTCTATGGACTTCATTGTGGGATTGCCGAGGACGCAGAAGAAGAATGATTCGATTTGGGTAATCGTCGACCGATTGACCAAATCTGCTCATTTCTTGCTAGTGAGATTGACATACAACGTTGAGAAGCTGGCAGAGATCTACATCGCAGAGATTATGCGACTACATGGCGTACCTTCTTTCATCGTTTCCGATCGAGATCCGAAGTTTACATCTCATTTTTGGAGGGCATTGCAAGAGGCAATGGGGACGAAGCTCAAGCTTAGCTCAGCATATCACCCCCAGGCCGATGGGCAGACCCAGAGAACGATTCAATCACTGGAAGATTTGTTACGAACGTGCATATTGGATCACAAAGGAAGTTGGGACGATGTCTTGCCGCTAGTGGAGTTCACCTACAATAACAGTTATCACGCGAGCATTGGTATGACACCTTACGAAGCGTTGTATGGACGTAAGTGTTAGATACCTCTTTGTTGGTACCAGAATGGTGAGAGTTCTGTCGTGGGACCAGACATGATTCAACAGACTACCGAGAAGATCCGACTGACCAGAGATAGGATGCAGACGTCTCGGAGTCGACAGAAGAGTTATGCGGACCAGGGTCGCCGACCGCTAGAGTTTGAAGAGGAGAACATGTATTCCTCCGAGTCACACCTATTACTGGAGTTGGTCAAGCGAGCAAATCCAAGAAATTTACTCCTAAGTTCATTGGACCTTACCAGATTCTTCGTCGTATTGGTCCAATGGCATATCAGATTGCCTTGCCACCCTTCTTGTCAAACATTCATGACGTCTTTCACGTCTCACAGTTGCGGAAATATATTTCCGACCCTTCTTGTGTCATTGAGCCGGATGTGATTCAACTAAAGGATTACCTATCGTTTGAAGCGTCACCCGCAAGGATTGTCGACAGAAAGGCTAAGCAGTTAAGGAACAAAGAGATTCAACTTGTCAAGGTCGTGTGGGATCAGAAGACCAGAGATGCTACGTGGGAGCTTGAAGAGAAGATAAAGAACCAGTATCCAGAACTTTTTCTCGCTACGTACCTTACTCGTAGTTTCGAGGACGAAACTATTTTCAGAGGGGGAGTATTGTAACACCTGTATTTTTACGATACGTTATTTAGTGTTAATATAGTGTATTTTGGTCGTATTTATGCTATAATAAGCAATTTCTTGTTCGCTAAGTAAGTGATTTAAATAAATCAAGATCAAATTGAATTTGAGAATTAATATTTTATATTAATTCATGGTTTGAATATCGTCGAAAAATTCTAACAAAGTTTAAATGCATAATTGAATCGTAAGGCGCTTTCTTAGTAGATAAAATTTTAAATGAACCCCGATTTCGATGAAAAACGAATCGTAACTTGTCGTGATTATTTTTGAATGTTTGATAGTGTTTTTACTATTTATAATAAAATAATATCACACGGTGAATTAATTTCTCGCCAAATTAATTTTCGCGATTTTATTGGCGGGTAATTAATTGGTAACGCGGTTATTTGACGCCGTGTTTTAGAAACACTTAGACTTTAGAATTAGAGGGTAATCATGAGAGATGTAAGATTAGATGGGTAGGATTAGATGATGTGATTAGCATCTTTACTTTATGAGAGGTGTCACTTTATGTGTGATTAAAATTGTATTACTTTCTTAAAACCATTTTTAACCACATGATTTACATTTAGTAAAATATTTTTTTTCCCTTCCTTTTATTTGAGGGCAGCCGCGACCCCCCTCTCTACCCTCATTTCATTTGCTTCATCTCCTTCTTTTTACTGTGAGAAAGTTCAAGAGCTTCCATGGTCATCTTTCTTCATGGTTTTTGAAGTTGTTTCACTTCCAATCTTCCAACCTTCTTAGAACTAACTTCCTATTCTCCTTGCTACCCCTCATTTCATCATCCACGCAAGATTGAGAGCACCATTTTTCTCCCCAAAACATCCCCTTGGCCGCGAGCTCCATAGGGAGAGGTAGTCATGGTTTCTTTTGTTTCATTCTTGCTTTATGTCTTGTTTTATGCTTGATCACGATCATTGGTGAGATGAACCAATTTTTCCCCAAAAATGTGAAACCGTAGGCGCAAAACCTAGAGGAAAAAAGGGATTAGTGGTGATCATCTTGTGAATCGAGAAATTGATTGATGATTCTAGCTTCATTGTTGTTGTTGTTGTTGTTGTTGTTTTAGTTAAAATTTTGGAACTAAAACTTTGTTTGAGTAATTTTTGATGAAAAATGTAACACCCCGCATTTCTCGTACATTTTATATTTTTAAATGTATTTATTTCATTAATTATGACGATTTGTAAATGTAGTTATTCTGATTTTCCTAGGTGTGTTTAAATTGTTGAAAATTGTTAAAATTGTATTTATTTGTATTTTTAGAAAATATTAGTAATTTGTTATTTAATCATTTTACCTTTATAAAATGTTAGTATTTGAAAGGTCAATTATTTGAAAAAAATATTTTGACTTAAAGAAGTGTTAAAAATGAGTTTGATGGGTTAAAAGGTTTTAAAGGTATATAAAAATGTGTTTCTACTGATTTCTGTGTACACCCGTTCTTTCTGATACGCTCTCATTCTCATAGACTATCTCATTCTCATTTTTATTTATTATGTGTTAATTAAATTTTAATTATGTGTTATATGTGTGAATATAATTACAGGAGTCTAGAAATGATTCTAGTTGTTTTTCCTTAATTTCTATAATTATTTAATTAGATGCTTATGTGCAATGCCTCAATTAAATAAGTGATGATGTGATACCTTGTGTGACTTTGAATTTGTTACTGATTAATGCTCTTAGGCCTTAGTCTATGTGCCATGGGCTATTAAGAAATGATTTAAGATAGTTTAGAATTGTTATGTTGTTATTGGGCCTAGAGGATTAGTGCTTAAGTGATCCACTTACCTAAAAACCTAGCTAGAGAAAACCTAAGGAGTAAGACAAGCTCTCATTCTTGCCTCCACTAAAAAGTGGCGCCTCTTATCTCCCTCTCACCCTCTCATACGCTTTCTCTCTTTCTCTCCTTCACAAACACTCTCATCACCAAACACCCTCCCACCATTGAAGGAGCAAAGGGTTGAGAATGGAGGAGCCACCCAAGTGTCAACTCTAGGACCATGAAAGGAATCATAAGCATCTCTCTTGTTTGGTAAGGTTCCTAGGAAGCTCTCTCGTTGTCCCTCATTTTAAGTTTTTGAGAAGCAAACCTTTAATCCCATCTTCTACCCTTATCCTTGTTAGCGGGACCAAGAAGGAAGCCAAGGACACCCACCCTCTCTAAAGGTTGCAAATTCTACATTAAAGGTAAGGGGGGAGATTATTGTGGTTGGGGATATTTGGGGGAATAGGTGAAGGGGTGTCCTTAAACCCCATTGTTTGATAAATGGTTGAAATGTATGCAAAACCAATGACTTATAAATAATTACGCTTGTTGTTTTTAATTAAGTAAAGATGGTAAAGGACTATATGATTATTAAGAAAAATGGAATAGATTGTTTTATCTCATATATTTTTGAAATGAAGTTTTTTTTGTGAAAATAATTAAGTTAATTGCTGCTGAATTTTTCTGCTGTTATGCAGAATTTTATTGTGCAGAATTTTGCTGTTTAAATTGCTGCGAAAATTCTGTTGCTGTTGCTGTTTAAATTGCTGCGAAAATTCTGTTGCTGTTGCTGTTTAATTGTTTGCAGTTTTCTGTTTGCTGTGCTGTTTCTGTTTCTGCTGCTTTGCTGTTTCTATTTCTTTTATGCAAAATTTCTGTTGTGCAGAATTTAGGATGTGCGATTTCTGTTGCTGTTCTTTGTGTGAATTCTGTTATTATTTTTAAGGCCGTTCTTGTTTCTGTTCTACTTTCTGCATTTTTATTACACTGTTAATAATATGTTGTTGCTATTTTTATGTGTTAGTGCTTTCTGCATAATCTAATTACATGATTAATTACATGCATTGTAGTCTTTATGAGGTTGCGTTTTCTGCATATTTTAATTACATGACTAATTACATGTTGTCGCTTTGTCTCTGTTTCCTGCAGATTTGAATTATATGGTTTAAAGATAATTATTTTTATGACAATTCATTGATTCCCTGTAATTATATTTGTTATTATGTGACAATAATTGTGAAAAGCTCACATTTGTGACAACTATCTTGAAAGGATAAATGACTTTGTGTGCAAGTCACCTAGCTATTAGTAGCCATAATGGGACTTGAGTCATTCCTTGTGAGATGATCCTAGCCATATGGGCCATGATGGATTATCGATGAAAACTTGAACTATGATGTTCGGAGGAAACCCGACCTTGTGTGTTTGTTTGTCATACAACCCTTGTAATAGGATGGGGAAGCATTATTGAAATGAAAGGTGGAGGCCAATATGAGTGAGCCAGCGGCAATACCTCGGCCTAGAGGGTGAGAAGCCGAGTTTGTGTTCCCTAATAGTTTGAGTGTCGCGCCTTGGGTGGGGACCACTTATCGACTTAGCTACCTGACCGATCACCGGACATTATCATCCCTAGTCAGTATGCGGTAATAGAGTAATCACCCGCGAGGTGGTCTCTAATAAACTAAATATGTACTCCTAGAAGACTTCCCAGTAGTAGATGGTACCACATGCATAAGAAGTAGTGTCGTTAGCGTCTGCATTATTTTACATTGATAATTATGTGACTATGAGGAATGGTGAAATTTTCTGCGTGTATTCGTGGATGATATGAGACGTTGTTACTACCTTATGTGAATTGGTTGCTATAGTGTGGTGTGTAAATATATATATACTGTATAATGATATAAATATATTATTTATTCACCTTTTTCTCTCTAAATATCACCATAACTCGACTACAACGTACTCACCCCTCTGTGGTTGTTTGTCTCTTGTCCTCCTATTTTCACTTGCAGACACTACTAATACCAAGACACGTAGCTAGTGGTGAAGGCTTCTTATGGAGAACTTTATAGTTTTATTTCGAATATTTTTCTTATTGAGACGTTGAGTCATTCATGTATTTTGTCGCTCTTGTGTAAGTTGGGCTAAGTAAAGCTCTGAGACTATGTGACACGGGTTTTCTTTTTCTTTGGGGGTTCGTATATCGTTTGGTTTTATTTTTATTTCACCAGTTCAAATAAGATCTTTGAAAGAAAAATACTTACTATGCTTGTTATTACGAAATACTTTCAAACTGAATGATGTCTGAATTCGATTTATTCATCGATTTATCTGTTGATCCTTTTTATATTTAATTCAATTTTTTCGCTACCTCCTCTGGAAAGTAGATAACTTATTTTCATTCCGCAATGACTAGTATATTTTTAATTCAGTTTACCGAATCAAGAGCAAATTGATGTGTTTACCTTTTTCTTTGAACGATTTTCGAAACGGGGTTTAGGGTGTCACAAAAAACCTATTCTTGAAAAGGTGAAATTGAGTTTGGTATTGTGTGAGCTTTGGTTTGTGAGTTAGATTGTTGTTTTGTGCAAATTTGGACTATGGAAGGATGTTATTTACTTGGTTTGGAAGTTTTGTAATTGTCTCCTATTTTTGTTGATGAAGGTCGCGAGCTATATAGGAGGTGTGGAAGGAAAATTGTTTTGCAAACTTGTTTATAATGGTTGTATGGATATGTTTGTAGGCTTTGAAAAATTTAGGAAAAGGTTTGATTTCATTTTGATTTTTGAGATTACTAAGGCTATGAAACACATTAGGTAAGTTGGGCTTCTTGAGACCCAAGGAACCAAGTGGAGCCTTAATTCTAATGTTTGAGAAAAGAGTGGAAAAATGATAATGTTGTATGCCTTAAGCCGCCTTAAGTCTTTAAGAAAATGATTTCTTAGTTTTAAAATTTGACTCTTTAATTAGTTATTCATTTTCAAGTGTATGTAATTATTTCAAAAACTAGTATTTCAAATTAAGTTCTCTGTGATTGTGGTTGGTTAGGAAAAGGGATAGGATGAGAGCCTAAGGTTTTAAGTTGAGTCTTAGATTTGTGCTAAGCTTGCCTTGTGGTGATAGGATTTGTGGATTCTGAGTTCGTGCGACGCGAGAACGAGGCGTGCAGTACCACGCTAGCAGACGACTTTGGTAAGGGCAACTTTAGATATTGATAGGAATTTAATTTCAAGTATTTATGCGAAGAAGTCTGAGAACCTCAGGGTTCGAAGTGAGGGTCTTGTACCCCTTCGTTTTACTGCTTTTTGATATACTGATTATTTAGTGGGCTTGTCTGCAAGTGGTTGGTAGCTGTCCCCAACCCCCCACACTTGTTTGCTTGCCTCTCTGCCAACTCCATTGAGTTGCAGAGGGATGAACTGAGTTGTTTGACTGTCGTTGTTTGCTGAGTTATGATTGTTAAGATGAATTGCTTATACTGCTGAATTGTTCACACTGTTTTGAGTTTGGCGTGAATATTATTTGATATGCGGTCTAATAATTATTCAATTGTTTCCTGAATTA
This sequence comes from Calophaca sinica, assembly GCA_037113605.1. Classification (NCBI taxonomy): domain Eukaryota; kingdom Viridiplantae; phylum Streptophyta; class Magnoliopsida; order Fabales; family Fabaceae; genus Calophaca; species Calophaca sinica. The sequence continues at coordinate 273,374 of CM073731.1, forward strand.
TTGTATGCGGCGATTTATTTATTGGAGTGCGAGAGTTTATTCGAGTCGTCGAGTGTCGTGACGTTTTTGAGCTTTGATCCGATTAACCTAGGGTGCTAGGATCCCCTAAACGGCTCTGGCTAGTTTTTCGGCAGATTAGCTAGGCGTCGTAGCGTCAAGGAACCTGAGCTGAATGTTCTAGGGTGAGCGGAGAGCCCAAGGGTACGGCTGATGTTCAGTGGATGGATCGGTGTTACATTCCGAAAAATTGTCAAAAGTGTCGTGCGCGTTGAGTCTTGAGCGGAGTCTTATGTTGCGTCTTGAGAACTGTGCATATGTTTGTTTTGCCCATTGTTTATGTTTCGTTATTTCTTGATTTATTGAGAAGTTTACCCTTTCCCGTGGTACCTTCGATCCATGATGGTTACCCAGGTGATGGCGAAGAGTATACCGATACCGGCGATGAGGACGTCACCAGAGATCTTATGTGATTTCTTAGACTTAGAGCTACCGGTGGCGATGGAGTTCGACCCCATCTCACGTCGCGTTGTATATACCGGTGATGTGGTTCAGAGTTTCAGAGAGGATGGTGTCGTGGTGAGACAGGAGACTTCATGACGTATGGTGAGCTTTCCGATCCGGATGTTGCAGATAGTGGACGCCTGGCATACTATGGAGAGAGAGAGGACTGCACCAGCTTCGTCTTCCTCATCAAAGGGACCAGCCGAGGTCCCGGGGCATAATACTTCCTGTTTTGCTTCCCGAGGTCGAGGACGAGGGCCGAGGATTAGAGTGACCGCTCGCAAGAGCGCGATTCGACGCGGGACTGCAGGAGCGTCTACTTCCAAAGTTACGGCTATCCTACAATGAAAGACTTAAGCACAATGAATAACTTTCAAACTGAAAGGGTAAAAACAATTAAGTGTTTTATTCAATATGATCTCAGATACTTGGAATGATTCTTGGTTGCTCACTTCGTATCACAGCGTTAACCTACTTCAGTGGAAGAAGTAAGGTATATATAGCTAAGGTTGTGAATAGTGCCGTTGTGACCTAATAGCTCTTTTCACCTAGGTCAAAAGACTTCAGATCCCTTTTTTGTGGCTTTAGCAAGTCACGTCGTTTTCCACTCTGCTCAAAGCATACTGACACAGCAGACAAAAATCAGAGTGTTTGTCTCTTGTGAGCTTTTTGAATATTAGACCTTTTGAGAGCAAGTTTCCTGATGATTATATTCGTTGACATTCCCTTTGGCCTTTGATACCTCGTACATTAAAATGCTTCATCAATGCGGTCTCTTAAATACGTGAAGTAGCCTTAAATAAGCTTCAGTTTGTTTCCTATCAAAGCTACACTGTTCACTAGAGCGAGTATTATTCACCAGAGTGAGCTTGAATCAGAGGCAACTTCTTCAGCATAGAATTCATTTGCCTTTCATATAACAGAGAGCCTTGTAGAATTGCATGAAGGCTTCCACAGAGTGGTCTAACCATAGTCTATTGTATGCGTTGACTGAAGACCAGAGCGTTGACCAAATAGAATGTTGCCTCAATAGAGTGTTGTCTACCAGAGCGTTGACTGACCAAACAGGGTTGACCAAGTCAAGAGCTAGTCTTGCCAGAGCTCGGTTTACCAACAGAGTTGACTGGTCAAACATAGTTGACTAAGTCATGTATGGTCTAAGCAGAGTGTTGACCACCAACAGAGTTGACCAACTTCAGAGCAAGGTTTTCACATCATGTCAGCATCAAAACAGAGGATCAATGCTAGACTGAGATGTGTGAAATTCAAGATTTCACTAAGTCTTTTGAGATATCTTCTTCTGATGAATAGTGATTTATGCACACTAACAAACAAATCAGAGAATAAATTGTTCTCTTAATCATTTGCTATCATCAAAACAATTAAGGGTCATTGTTTCTGAATCCACTTGAGTCAACACAGTGTAGGCCCAAAATTTAGCACAGGCGGTTTCTTTAGCATAATGACATGATTAATTATTGACTTAAGATAGCGTAGCAACTGCCTGAGATACTGCAGGTGGAGAGTGGTGGGATTATGCATAAACTGAGAGAGCTTGTTATTGGCAAATGAGAGATCTGGTCTTGTTAAATTGAAGCACTATAGTGCTCCAATGATTTTTCTGTAATGTGTGGAATCTGTTGCCGGAGTACCATCTTGCAGTGTGAGAATGTCGGTTTTAGAGAGAGGTGTAGGTGCAGGCTTCGCCTCCTCCATCTCAAATTTCTCAAGAATCTCTCTAATGAATTTGTGTTGAGATAAAAACATGCCTGTAGTTGTAGGAATTAGTTCAATTCCTAGAAAATAATGTGGTGACCCCATGTTCTTGAGAGAGAACTTTTTGGAGAGAGCCTCAATGAAGTGGTGTAAAAGATGATCATCATTGTCTATAATTAAAATATCATCAACACACACTAGGAAATAAGTAAGTTTTTCACCTGATGCATATATAAATAGAGATGGGTCATTCTTGCTTGTGATGAATCCATAGGAGCTGACGAAAGCTTTGAGAGCATCATGTCATGCTCTTAGTGCCTGCCGCAGCCCATAAATAGCCTTATGAAGTTTGCAAACACAGTTTGGGTGGTGTGAGTCTTTCAAACCTGGAGGTTAAGCCATATAGACATATTCTTTAAGCACACCTTGAAGGAAGGCATTGTTGACATCGTGTTGATGCATTTTCCACTGTTTCCCAAGTGCAATGGTAAGAATGAGCTTAATTGTTTGAGGCTGGGCAACAGGTGCAACGGTCTCTTTGAAGTCTACACCGGGGCATTGAGTGAAGCCCTTGGCAATAAGCCTGACTTTGTATCGAGCTATGGTTCTATCGGGATTCCTTTTGATGCGAAATAACCATTTGCAGTCAACAATATTTTGATCACATGTTGGTGGTACTAAGGACCACGTGCCATTGCGAATCAAGGCATTGAACTCTTCAGAAATGGTCGCTCTCCAATGAGGGTGTTGCATAGCTTGTCTGACATTAGCTAGTTCTAGATTCTCAGGGAGAGGGTGATTTGAGGCATGAAAGGCACGCTTGGGCTTGAAGATGTTATTTTGAGACCGAGTTACCATGGAATGCTGACGAGTGTTTGCTGAAATTGGGTTAGTAGCAGGAGTATCATTAAGCAAATGAGGGAGTTAGAAGATGTTATCATTACCTGATGAAGAGTTAGAAGACAAAGGAGCCTCTTGCACATTGTTATTGGACATGTTGGTCACTGTGGTTGATGCCGAGCCACTTGTAGGTGAGGTGTTTAGGGGTAGGACCATGTGTGGTATTTGTTGGATGGTGGAAGGTTGAGGTTCGCTGATTAGTTTTGGTTTTATTAAGGAAGTGTGTGGGTAGTGGTTTTCATGGAAAGTGACGTGTCTGGAGGTATAGATTTTGTTTGTGATTGGATCCAAGCAGTGTTGAAACCTAAACAATTAAGAAGTTTAGACCTTCATTAATTTTGATGATAACAAAGTATCTTCTGATAAGTCTTTGAGTGTGCAGGTATTAAAATCTCTTATGTTTTATCTCACTCAAGCAAGAAGAAGAAAATCACAAGTATTGAATACATTCCATGTGTGTCAGCATCCGATTTACTCCAGCGTCTTGTGTATAGCGAGCGTCCGGTAGTATTATTCTTTGACACGTGGATTACTCAATTGCTACGAGCGTCCGTCTCCTGTTCTGAGCGAGCATCTGGTCTTTTAATGAATCATGTAACGACCCGTTTCCGGACCGCTACCGAGCTCAATATACCGAGCTCGAGTTACCGAACTCAACACACCGAGCTCAACATAAACCTATATGAGATGTGTTTTAAAACGAAACTCTTGTGCCTTTTAAAAATACGATATATTTTTTTTTATAAAACCAACTCGTGCACATCAGAGTAATTACAGCTTTTCGAAACATGGTGCAACTAAGACACAAGACTTAAATTCTAATAAAACATACATGCATAACATACATATATATATATCACTCGAAATAATAATGTATACAAAATACAGAGTAGCAAATGTGCAAAGAAAATACACCTAAGGTACGACGACTTCAAAAGAGCAATCATACCCTGGGGGTACTTCCGGCAGACTCCCACGCAGGGGGCTGCTCCAAAAGTAAGACCACCAGTCTACCCTGAAACAACAAAACAACACTGCCCAAACTGGTCACGACATACTACTCCAAAAGAAAACAAGGTACAGCCATCAAAAGAAATACGTCGAACAAACAATCAATCACGACAAGTACAGGTCGTCACTCGGGTCCTCGTCGAGCTCCTCCTCGGCATCATCTACTGTCGAGTTCCCTGCGCCCTCGACATCGCCTGGGTAACCGTCATGGATTGAAGGCACCACGGGAAAGGGTCAACTTCTCGACAATTTAAGATAAGCTCGACATAAAAGATATAAGCAAACAGCAATAATATATCTCAATCACCACACGTGACTCGACCATCTCACTCTAGACTCGACTCGATTCTTATTCCGGAATATCGTCAGCAGGTCCATCCCCAAACTGACGTAATAGGTAAACGGCAGGTCCATCCCCAAACCGAATTCCATACATTAATCGGCAGGTCCATCCCCAAACTGATAATGCTACAACGCCTAGCCAATCCACCATAAACAAAAAGGGGACCTAGCACCCTCAGTTATCTGGGTCCGGCTCAAAAACGTCATACGACTCCCTAGCTCTCTCACTCGATGATTAGCTCGCCGCATGTCAAAGAGTAACACGACTTACTTGATCACATATCAAATAAAGAGAGCATGCTTAACATGAAGAAAACGCAATTCGACATTTAAGCAATAAAACATTCTGCATGAAGAAACGCACTGATTAAAGAATACACCATTCACAACATATATTCAATCACATATCAAATACATGCAAAACCCAATCTCGACACCAATCAAGGAGTCCATACATAAATATAACAATAAAAATAAAGTCTTAATAATGTCTAAGAGTTGCCGCTTACGCTAGCATACTACGAAAGTATTAATGTGAAGCGCCGCTACCGAACTCCAAGTTAATGCCGCCGACAACGACCTCGACACACGGTGTCTTCAACGAGCTCGACAACGACTTCGACATCGCATCGCCCTCAATCGACCTCGACACGTACACTTCTCGATCGACCTCGACACGCATTCTTCGATCCGATTCCGCCGCTTCCCGCCCTAGGATTCGCTTTCCGCACACCTCGATTCGAAATCACCCGATCTCTGAATCGGACTTCCTAAAACAAACACAACTCAGCTCGATCTATGGGTTCTAATACACTTAGCTCTCTTCCCAAACTTAACCACAACCCAGAAAATATAAAACTCAAGAACTGAAATATATTTTTCCTCTAACACAAAGTTAGGGATTTCGATCAAAAGTTCATGAAAAAGTTATCTGATGCTTCAACAGATAGATCGACAACAACAACAACCAGAAGCAACAAACGAAAAACAAGAAATCGAAATAGACCGAAAATGAAGAGTTTCTGGGCACTGCCGATTGCAGAAAAACAGAGGAAGAAAATTTGTTTTACAAGCCCAATTAATCGGTTAGAAAGATAGGTAATATTGTGAAGAAGAAAACCCATCAATTTGACATGATTTGGAAGCATAAAACTGACTAAAAATGGAAGGAAAAGTAGCGCTAAACAGTAGCACAGAGGAAAGAAAAATCTGTTCTTCATACCTCAATGGTGATGGTCGAGCAGACGAGATATGTCGAGAAGATGATGATGAACAAGGTTGATGAAGAAAGCTTGTGCAGAATCTCGATGGAACTCACGGTTTCGTCGATGGAGATTTTTGGAGAAAAACAACGAAACTCAGAGCAGAAGGAAGAAGAAAGAAAGAAGAAAAGAGAAAGAATGAGTGTTTGAGGGAATCGGTCATGGTATACAGCTGGTGAAAAAAGGGTATAATCGTAACTCCAGCTATAAGATGCCAATCCCATCAATCATCTACCCGTCTAATCGTTCCTCCCTCATAATTACCTTCTACTCTGTCGGTCAACGGTCTAGACACGCGACGAGAACGGTCAAGCCGACACTATAATTATTACAAACAATATAATAATAGCGCTGAATAACGTTCGAAAGAATACGAGGTATCATCTCGACACGATGTCGACTAGGGTGCTCGTGCAAGGGTACAAGGTTCTAACACGAGTTCGTGAACGCGGTCTCCTCAGCTCGAAAAATGACCTCGGCAAACGATCTTGGCACGGGATCTCGACACAAGGTCTTGGTCGAGGTCTCGATACGTCGTCCTAATACGATGTCGATCTCGTCCTCAGGTGTTACAAATCACGCGATGGTCACATTTGTGCTCTTTTACCTCAGCTATTTGGAACGAAATTCGAATTTGATTTTGTACGCTCGTTTTGATGTACGAAGTATCAAATGTGACACCTTTGGCATAAGATAAAATTTGTACAAGGCAATTGTGAAAAGCAGATAGTACAAAAACGGTAATATGTACTATTCTGATATTCTCTGGAAAGGAAGAAAATGACAACTTTTCAAATTACCTCACTCAATGATATGGAGCTAAAATTTACTGCAACGGTAATACCCCCCAGAGACTCCTATAAATACCCCAAGGTAATCATTGAAGAAGGTTGCCAAAAACTGCTAGAAACTATATTCTGAAAGAGTTATTACTCAAGTGAGCAATCAAGTTTCGTGTTAAGTTTTTGGACAATAAGAACTGAACCTCAGCGTCTGATACTTTCATTTTAAAAAGCTATTTGTTTTTTAGCTTAATCTTTTCATCCTCTCTGTGAGAGTTATTTTGATTGTATTCAAAACTATTTTTGTGAAAATTGTATTGCCTAGTTAAGACTTTGTTCCTCAAAGGCTCGAATGTACTGAGTCGTTTTGAGAAGTTAAGAGTATTGTCAAGTTTATGACAGTGGAATACTCTTAAGGAAATTTGTAATCAGTTGACTATAGTGGAAAATCCTTCAGGAACGAAGGGACTAGACGTAGCTAACAGGTTGGTGGTGAACAAGTATAAATCTCTGTGTCTCTTACTTTACTGCTTTATGTTGACAAGTGACTCCAAACACAAGAGGGGGGTGAATTGTGTGTGAACGGTGCTTTCAAAAACTTTTGGAGAAATAAGTGCTAATTATGAGTTGCGGAAATATTAATGTGAAATAGATAAATTACTTGAAGAATAAATTGCAAACGAGTTAAAAATAAAGTAAATAGTAAGATATAAATAACAATAAAATAAAGTACGTAAATTTAATTGACTGAAAAGTAGAGATAAGGAGTAAAACACCACACAACAAATTATCCAGGTTCGGCCACTTAACACCCCTGTGGCCTACGTCCTGTCCCCAAAGCAAACCACTATGGGATTTTCACTAAATCACTAGCTTTTAAATCAGGTTCAGCTAGAAACCTTTACAACTCTATACCAGAGCAATACGTTCAAGAGATATCACCTCTCTATGAACACCTTGGGATTCCTACCCAAAAATAAATGATTTTCACAAATAAAATGAGACGAGAAATATACACTCAATAGTGCATATATAACAAATTGAAGCTCAAATAATACAACTCAAATTATGTAGAATAAAAGGCTCTCAGAAAATTGTGCTCAAATAAGTGTGAGTGATGAAAAATATTTGACAGAGTTTTTGGCACAAAAATTAAGCACTGCGTTGTTGTATATTAAAACAAAGCTCACGAGCTGTGTTTATATAGGCAATGGAGGAGCGTCACTTTAAGAAGATTTGTCCGTTGAGGATTTGCCCGTTGCGGCAGGGATCTGTCCGTTGGAATTTGTCCGTTGCGTTGAACATGAAAGAATTGAAAACACGGAGACGGCTCGGCATACGACCTCTGAAGACAGCTCGGCAGACGACCTCGCCACACAGCTCGACAGACGACCTCGACACAGCTCGGAATACGACCTCTGAACAGCTCGGCAAAAGACCTTGGCACACGACCTCGGAACACAGCTCGGCATACGACCTCCTCATCAGCTCGGTTCTCATAGCTCGGCACGTGACCTCGGTACGCGACCTCATAAGCTCGACACGGATCATCAGCTCGGCACGCGACAAGAGCTCATCACGCGACCTCATAAGCTCGACACACGACCTCGGTACGCGACCTCATCAGCTCGACAAGCGACTTCCTCCTCAGTTCGACATACGACTTCCTCAGAGCTCGACACGCGACTTCCTCCTCAGCTCGACATCCGACTTCCTCAGCTCGACATCCGACACGAGATATGCATGTCAAAATATTTTGTGCGTGTGTGATTTAATTTTAATTGAGAGCTTTTTATTACTACTTACAAATTGTCTTAATAAAGATAAATAAATACCCAGAACCCAAAGACTTGAAAAACTATCATTCTTGATACGCGTCTTGGTATTCTTTTCCATTTTTTGCACGGTTGACTATTTGTAAAGCTCCCTTTTGTCAATCATCAAAACCATCCTGTCAAGGCATGTATTCACACTTTATACTTACGTTTATCTTGCGCATAAAAACAAGTTTTCATAAACTTTATTTCCAGCGTCTGGTCTTACTCCAGCATCTGTTTTCAAATATATTCAAAATCCAGTGTTCTAAAGTATTTTTAACTTGAAGTTTGCGAAAAGTTTTCAACACAATTTAACTCCGCCTTCTTGTGATCACGTTCAAGCAGTGGTAAGCATATTAAGAGGGTGAGTAGACAATGAAGATGCAGGGTGCGGATTTTGGTTGAAGTTTGAAGCTTGGTATGATAGACTAAGTTCCTTTTTTATGGGAAATGGCTTTACCAGAGGTATAGTAGACACTACTCTATTTAGAAAAACACCAAACAAGCATTTTATACTTGTTCAAATTTATGTTGATGATATTATATTTGGAGCTACTAATGAAAGTCTGTGCAAAGAATTTTCTAAGTTAATGCAGATTGACTTTGAGATGAGCACGATGGGAGCGTTAAATTTTTTTCCATGGAATTCAAATCAAGCAATACAATGATGGTATTTATATACATCAAAGAATATACATCAAGGATTTGTTAAAGAAATTCAAGATGGTGGATTGCAAGCCAATGTGCACTCCTATACATCTCACGTGCATTCTTGGGAAAGATGAAACTGGTAAGAATGTAGATCAGAAAATGTACAGAGATATAATTGGATCTCTACTTTATCTTACTGCTTCAAGACCTGATATTATGTTCAGCGTCTGCCTGTGTGCTAGATTTCAATCAGATCCTAGAGAATCACACTTGAGTGTTGTTAAAAGAATATTTAGATATTTGCAAGGATCTACTAATCTTTGTTTGCTTTATAAGAAATCAAAATATTATAAGTTAGTAGGTTTCTGTGATGCTGACTTTGCGGGAGACCGAATTGAAAGAAAAAGTACAAGTGGAGGTTGCCAATTCCTTGGAGCAAATCTTGTGTCTTGGTCAAGCAAAAGACAATGCACTATTGCACTCTCAACAGCAGAAGCTGAATACATCTCAGCAGCAAGTTGCAGTTCTCAACTTCTGTCGATGAAATATCAACTTGAAGACTACTTGATAAAAGAGAGTAATATTCCTATCTTTTGTGATAATACATCTGCAATTTGTCTTACTAAGAATCCAATATTGCATTCTAGAGCAAAGCACATTGAGATTAAGCATCACTTCATAAGAGACTATTTTCAGAAGGGTATTCTTGAAATAAAATTTATAGACATTGATCATCAGTGGGCCGATATTTTTACAAAACCCCTTGCTGAAGATAGATTCAACTCTGTAAGAAGAAATTTAAATTTTCATCTTATAGAAGAATGATTAATGTAACGACCCGTTTCCGGACCGCTACCGAGCTCAATATACCGAGCTCGAGTTACCGAGCTCAACACACCGAGCTCAACATAAACCTGTATGAGATGTGTTTTAAAAACGAAACTCTTGTGCCTTTTAAAAATACGATATATTTTTTTAAAAAAAAACCAACTCGTGCACATCAGAGTAATTACAGCTTTTCGAAACATGGTGCAACTAAGACACAAGACTTAAATTCTAATAAAACATACATGCATAACATACATATATATATCACTCGAAATAATAATGTATACAAAATACAGAGTAGTAAATGTATAAAGAAAATACACCTAAGGTAAGACGACTTCAAAAGAGCAATCATACCCTGGGGGTACTTCCGGCAGACTCCCACGCAGGGGGCTGCTCCAAAAGTAAGACCACCAGTCTACCCTCAGAGCAACAAAACAACATCGCCTAAACTGGTCACGACCTCCAACACAAAAGAAAAACAAGTACAGTCATCAAAAGAAATACGTCGAACAAACATAATCAATCACGACAAGTACAGTGTCGTCACTCGGGTCCTCGTCGAGCTCCTCCTCGGCATCATCTACCGCCGAGTTCCTGCGCCCTCGACATCGCTGGGTAACCGTCATGGATTGAAGGTACCACGGAAAGTGGTCAACTTCTCAACAATTCAAGATAAGCTCGACATAAAGAAATAAGCAACACAATAATGTATCTCAATCACCACACGTGACTCGACCATCTCACTCTAGACTCGACTCGACTCTTATTCCTAATATCGCCGCAGTCCATCCCCAAACCGACGTAATAGGTAAACGGCAGTCCAACCCCAAACCGATACCATGCATTAATCAAAGGTCCAACCCCAAACCGATAATGCGACGCCTAGCCAATCCACCATAAACAAAAAGGGGACCTAGCACCCTCGATTATCCGGTCCGGCTCAAAAACGCCATACGACTCCTAGCTCTCTCACTGATGATTAGCTCGCCGCATGTCAAAGAGTAACACAACTTACTTGATCACATATCAAATAAAGAGAGCATGCTTAACATGAAGAAAACACAATTCGACATTTAAGCAATAAAACATTCTGCATGAAGAAACGCACTGACAAAGAATACACCATTCACAACATATATTCAATCACATATCAAATACATGCAAAAACTCAATCATATCACAACATTCCAATCTCGACACCAATCAAGGAAATTCATACAGAAATATAACAATAAAAATAAAGTCTTAATAATGTCTAAAAGCTGCCTACGCTAGCATACTACGAAAGTATTAATGTGAAGCGCCACTTACGAACTCAAGTTAATCTTTGCTCGACAACGACTTCGACACAGCTGTCTTCAAATGAGCTCGACAACGACTTCTCTTACTCGATCTCGACACGGTTGTCTTCAACGAGCTCGACAACGACTTCGACACGTACCGTCCTCAATCGACCTCGACACGTACACTTCTCAGTCGACCTCGACACGTACAGTTCTCGATCTGGATTCTGCTGCTTCCACGTCCTTGGATTCGCTTTCCCGTACACCTCGATTCGGAAATCACACGATCTCGGGAATCAGACTTCCTAAAACAAACACAACTCAGTTCGATCTATAGGTTCTAATACACTTAGCTCTCATCCCAAACTTAACCACAACCCAGAAAATATAAAAACTCAAGAACTGAAATATATTTTCCTCTAACACAAAGTTAGGGATTTCGATCAAAAGTTCATGAAAAAGGTTATCTGATGCTTCAACAGATAGATCGACAACAACAACAACCAGAAGCAACAAACGAAAAACAAGAAATCGAAACAAACCAAAAATGGGGGTTTCTGGGCACTGCCGGTTGCAGAAAAATAGAGGAAGAAAATTTGTTTTACAAGCCCAATTAATCGGTTAGAAAGATAGGTAATATCGTGAAGAAGAAAACCCATCAATTTGACATGATTTGGAAGCATAAAACTGGCTACAAATGGAAGGAAAAGTAGCGCTAAACAGTAGCACAGAGGAAAAGAAAGATCTGTTCTTCATACCTCAATGGTGATCGAGCAAAGTAGATATGTCGAGAAGATAATGAGGAACAAGGTTGATGAAGAAAGCTTGTGCGTAATCTCGATGGAACACTAGGTTTCTTCGATGGAAGTTCTTGGAGAAAAACAACGAACTCAGAGCAGAAGGAAGGAAGAAGAAAGAAGAAAAGAGAAAGAATGAGTGTTTGAGGGAATTGGTCGTGGTATACGGTGGTGAGAGAAGCGGTATAATCGTGAACTTCAGCTATAAGATGCCAATCCCATCAATCATTCTACCCGTCTAATCGTTCCTCTCTCATAATTACCCTCTACTCTGTCGGTCAACGATCTAGACACGCGACGAGAACGGCAAGCCGACAATGTAATAATTACAAACACTATAATAATAACGCTGAATAACGTTCGAAAGAATCCAAGGTATCATCTCGCCACGATGTCGACAAGGGTGCTCGTGCAAGCGCACAAGGCTCTAACACGAGTTCGTGAACGCGGCCTCCTCAGCTCGACATGCGACTTCATCATTTCGATGCAGCGACTTCATCACCGACACGCGATCTCCTCATCTCGGCAAATGACCTCGGCAACGATCTTGGCACGGATCTCGACACAAGGTCTTGGTCGAGGTCTCGATCCGACGCCCTAATACGATGTCGATCTCGTCCTCAGGTGTTACAATCTCTCCTCTAAAAAATTTCGTCCTCGAAATTGCAAATAAGATTCTTACCTCGGAAAAGTTCAGGGTCTTCGAGTCTTCATCTTCTCCTCCAGCTCCCAAGTCGCATCTCCCGCCTTCGATCCCACACAACTTTGACAAGTTGAATCTCTTTGTTCCGCAATCGCTGTTTGGCTTTCCGATCAACGATCCTTCAGTAATGCTTCAAAAGACAGGTCGCCCTTCGCTTGAATCACATCCGGTTCGATGACATGAGAGGGTCGGAAACATACTTCCGCAATTGTGAGACGTGGAAGACGTCGTGGATGTTCGACAAGAATGGTGGCAAGGCAATCGATATGCCACCGACCAATACGACGAAGAATCTGGTAAGGTCCAATAAATTTAGGGTAAGTTTCTTGGATTTGATCGCTTGACCAACTCGATGAGTGGGGGTGACTCTAAGAAATACATGTTCTCCTTCCTCGAACTCGAGTGGTCGACGTCGTTGGTCCGCATAACTCTTCCATCGACTTTGAGATGTTCGCATCCGATCTCTCGATCAAACGGATCTTCTCGGTAGTCTGCTGGATCATATCTGGTCCTCTGACGGATTCGCTCGCCGTCATGGTACCAACAAAGAGGCGTCTGACATTTACGTCCGTACAGTGCTTCAAAAGGTGCCATTCCAATACTCGCATGGAAACTGTTATTGTAGGTGAACTCCACCAATGGTAAGACGTCGTCCCAACTTCCTCGGTGATCTAACGTACAAGCTCGCAACAAATCTTCAAGCGATTGGATCGTTCTCTCGATCGACCGTCGAGATGTGGATGATATGCCGAGCTAAGCCTGAGCTCGGTTCCCATCGCTCCTTGCAATTCCCTCCAAAATGAGATGTGAACTTCTGATCTCGGTCGACACGATCGAAGAGGGTATTCCATGAAGTCGTACTATCTCGCGATGTAGATCTCGGTCGGCTTTTCCACGTTGTATGTCGACCTCACCGGTAAGAAATGAGCGATTTGGTCAATCGGTCGACGATCACCCAAATCGAATCATTCTTCTTTGCGTCTTCGCAAACCTACAACGGTCCATGGAAATCTTGTCCCATTTCCAAACCGAGTACGTCAGCGATTGTAGCATTCCCGCAGTCGTTGGTGCTCCACCTTCGCTTCGACACGCTAAACACGGTTACGTGCTCGGCCACTTGCTTCTTCATTCCTGACCACCAAAAATGCTTCTTCAAGTCTTGATACATCTTCGTAACTCGGGATGAATACTAAAGTTGCTCTTATGCGCTTCGCCGAGAATCAACTTCCTCGGCTCAGATGCGTTAGGTACACATACTCGGCCATTGCACCTTAAGATGTCGTCGCTCCGACCTTGAATTCGCCGCTTTCCGCTTGCGCTATCAATCAGATCTTCTCTTGCGTAAGCTCGTCATGAACTTGCCGGTCTCGGATCTCGCCCAACAATCATTAGAAATGGTAAGCATACCAAATCTCAGCTTCCCCGGTGAAACTTCGACACTCAACTTCAAGTCTCGGAACTTCTCGAGCATCTCCAACTCCTTGATCATCATTGCCGAGGTTAAAACGCTCTTCCTACTCAACGCATCTGCTACTACGTTAGCCTTACCGGGATGGTATTCCAACGTAAAGTCGTAGTCCTTGAGAAATTATGTCCATCTACGCTGATGCATGTTGAGTTCTTTCTGGTCGAACAGGTACTTCAAGCTCTTGTGATCGCTGAAAACAGTAAGAGTACTCCCGTAAAGGTAGTGCCTCCATATCTTCGGCCAAGAAACTATCACGCTGCCAGCTCCAAGTCGTGAGTAGGGTAGTTCCTCTCGTGAATCTTAAGCTGTCTTGAAGCATACGCGACCACCTTCCGATGTTGCATCAGCACGCATCCCAATCCCTGGCGTGACGCATCACAATACACCTCGAAAGGCTCTTCGGGTTGAGGCAAAATCAGCACAGGCGCTGTCGTCAAAAGCTCCTTCAGTCTTTGAAAACTGGCTTCACACTCCTCGGTCCAGGCAAAAGGTTGATCCTTCCTCGTCGATCGTGTAAGAGGCGCGACAATCTTCGAGAAACCTTCAATGAATCTTCTGTAATATCCTCGCTAAGCCGACAAAACTCCGATCTCGGTAATCGCCTTGGTGTTCCCACGCTTAACACCGCCTCAATCTTAGTTGGATCCACGCCTATCCCTTCTTTGGAAATCACGTGACCAAGAAAATTCACCTCTTCAAGCCAAAATTCACACTTCGACAGGTTGGCATAGAGTTGCTTATCTCGTAATATCTGCAGTACTCGACATAAGTGTTCTGCGTGCTCTTCTCGGTTCCTCGAGTAGATCAATATGTCGTCGATGAACACTACAACAAACTGATCCAAGAACGAATGGAAAATCCTGTTCATGTAATCCATAAACACAGCTGGCGCATTCGTCACTCCAAACGGCATCACCAAGTACTCGTAGTGACCGTATCTAGTCCTGAAAGCTGTTTTGGCGACATCTTCCTCCTTCACGCGAATCTGGTGGTAGCCCAACTTCAAGTCTATCTCGGAAAAGATCGCCGCTCACGGTTGATCCATCAAGTCGCCAATACGTGGTAACGGATAACGGTTCTTCACGGTAACCTTGTTGAGCTCGCGATAATCTACGCACGCCTTGATCGCCCATCCTTCTTCTTAACCAACAACACCGAGCTCCCCACGGTGACACGCTCGGCCGTATGAATTGCTTCGACTCAAGTGTTCGATCCGGGACTTCACTCTTTCATCTCGGCAGAGACATCCCGTATGGCGCTTTGGAAATCGGTCACTGTTCTCGAATCGGTCGATGGAGAACTCGACCTCTCGTCTTGGTGGTAACCCTGGCACGTCTTCGAAAACGCCCTCAAAGTCACACACCACCGAACATTCTTCACGCCGATCTGTTGGAAAACTTCCGAACTAGCGGATACATGTATTCCCTAGTTCCTTCTTTCAAAGAAACTCCAATACGTTCGCGTAAAGATAATTGTAGACTCCAAGGTCCGGAAAAATTACGCTTTCACGGGCACAGTAAAAGGACATGGTGGTGTGACAACCAATCCATCCCGAGGATGACATCTAAGCCCTTAAGAGGCAAACAAACCAAATTGACCACAAACTTTCTACTCAATAACCACTACACAATTAAGACATGCGTGTTTGTGACTAAGGTTTTAGCACTGGGGTTGTAACTACCAATTTAAACGGTAGCGATCCACAATAAGTTCAAATGGTTCACACAATCAGAAGAAATAAAGGAATGGGTTGCACCCGAATCAAAAAGAACGGATAAGGATTTACCCTCGATTTCACATTCACCTTGGATAAGATCTTCAGCTCGTTCTGCTTCCTCGCCACTCATGCAGAAAACTCTGCCTTTAGCCACTTGATGCTTCCCTTTGGCCTTTGCCGCAAGCATCGTCGGTTCAGCTTTAGGTGTAGGACAATCCTTGGCAAAATGCCCTGGCTTCTTACAGTTGTAGCACACCCCCTCCTTCTGAGTACAGTTATTAGCGTAATGTCCCGTCTTTCCACAACGGAAACAAGTCACCTCGACACCGGTCTGTCCTCCGCTTCTCGGTACCTGGGTCATCGGACGATATTGTCCCCTGTTGTCGTTCCCCTGAGGTCGGTCGTACGGCTTCTTCTGCAGTTGTTTCCCTTTCTGTGCAAATCTCTGCCCCGCACTCTGGGGTCTCACCGGTCCGCCCACAATAATCTTCTTCTTGTGGCTCCTCACTCCTTCTACCTCGACACATCGATCAATCAGCTCTTGGAGGTTTCTGATCCTCAGCGACACCACTGACTTCTGAATGTCGAATCTCAATCCCCGTTGGAATCTCTCACTCAACCATCTCTGGTCAACTCGATCACGGAATGGACTGAAATACCTCGCCAACGACTCGAACTTGGCCGCATACTCGGACACTGTCGAGTTGCCTTGCTGCAATTGAAGAAATTCCTGCTCCTTTTCGGCTCGTGCAGTATCTGGGAAGTACTTGTCCAAGAACCTTTCACGAAAAAGCTCCCAGGTCATCTCGCGACGTTTCGCTATAAATGTTTGCTTCACTCCTCTCCACCAATACTCTGCGTCTCCTAGCAGTAAGTAGGTGGCATAGTCGACCTTCACGTTGTCCGGGCAATGAAGTGCCTCAAAGATCTTCTCGATCTCTTGCATCCAAAGATCAGCTTTATCTGGATTTGGCTCACCATAGAACTTCGGTGGATCATGCTTCCTGAAGTCGGCCAATCCTCTCACTTCAGCATTTCGATTACGCTCGTTCTTTGTTCTTTGCAAGTTCTGCTGAGTTAACGCCGCCGTCTGTTGAGCCATCGCGTTAGCCTGTTGAGTTCGCAGGTGATTGTTGAGCCATGGCTGCCGCCATCTCGGTCATAGCTTGAATTGCTCGTTCCATGTCGACGTTCTCGGTTGCGGTATGTCGTATTCCTACGAGGTGGCATTAGATTCCACAAAGTTCAAAACCCCGTCAGAATCTCGTAACAAGGATGTGTTAAAACACACCGCTTCAATCAAGAAACAGTTCAAACAATTTCTCAAGCAATAAGTGCTTCACTTAGTCAAACAAAGAATCAACATAATACAACTAGGTACCCACACACATAACCCGACACGGTGACCACCCAAATCTTCCTATGCACTTTCGGCCGTAACCGAATCTGCTCGATACCAACAATGTAACGACCGCTTCCGACCGCTACCGAAGCTCAATATACCGAGCTCGAGTTACCGAGCTCAACACACCGAGCTCAACATAAACCTGTATGAGATGTGTTTTAAAAACGAAACTCTTGTGCCTTTTAAAAATACGATATATTTTTTTAAAAAAAAACCAACTCGTGCACATCAGAGTAATTACAGCTTTTCGAAACATGGTGCAACTAAGACACAAGACTTAAATTCTAATAAAACATACATGCATAACATACATATATATATCACTCGAAATAATAATGTATACAAAATACAGAGTAGTAAATGTATAAAGAAAATACACCTAAGGTAAGACGACTTCAAAAGAGCAATCATACCCTGGGGGTACTTCCGGCAGACTCCCACGCAGGGGGCTGCTCCAAAAGTAAGACCACCAGTCTACCCTGTAGCAACAAAACAACACTGCCCAAACTGGTCACGACCTCCGAACACAAAAGAAAAACAAGTACAGTCATCAAAAGAAATACGTCGAACAAACATAATCAATCACGACAAGTACAGGTCGTCACTCGGGTCCTCGTCGAGCTCCTCCTCGGCATCATCTACTGTCGAGTTCCCTGCGCCCTCGACATCGCCTGGGTAACCGTCATGGATTGAAGGTACCACGGGAAAGGGTCAACTTCTCAACAATTCAAGATAAGCTCGACATAAAGAAATAAGCAACACAATAATGTATCTCAATCACCACACGTGACTCGACCATCTCACTCTAGACTCGACTCGACTCTTATTCCGGAATATCGTCAGCAGGTCCATCCCCAAACTGACGTAATAGGTAAACGGCAGGTCCAACCCCAAACCGATACCATGCATTAATCAGCAGGTCCAACCCCAAACTGATAATGCGACGCCTAGCCAATCCACCATAAACAAAAAGGGGACCTAGCACCCTCAGTTATCTGGGTCCGGCTCAAAAATGTCATACGACTCCCTAGCTCTCTCACTCGATGATTAGCTCGCCGCATGTCAAAGAGTAACACAACTTACTTGATCACATATCAAATAAAGAGAGCATGCTTAACATGAAGAAAACACAATTCGACATTTAAGCAATAAAACATTCTGCATGAAGAAACGCACTGACAAAGAATACACCATTCACAACATATTTTCAATCACATATCAAATACATGCAAAAACTCAATCATATCACAACATTCCAATCTCGACACCAATCAAGGAAATTCATACAGAAATATAACAATAAAAATAAAGTCTTAATAATGTCTAAAAGCTGCCCTTACGCTAGCATACTACGAAAGTATTAATGTGAAGCGCCCTTACCGAACTCCAAGTTAATGCTGCTCGACAACGACTTCGACACAGCTGTCTTCAAATGAGCTCGACAACGACTTCTCTTGCTCGATCTCGACACGGTTGTCTTCAACGAGCTCGACAACGACTTCGACACGTACCGTCCTCAATCGACCTCGACACGTACACTTCTCAGTCGACCCCGACACGCATAGCCTCGATCCGATTCCGCCGCTTCCACGCCCTTGGATTCGCTTTCCCGTACACCTCGATTCGGAAATCACACGATCTCGGGAATCAGACTTCCTAAAACAAACACAACTCAGTTCGATCTATAGGTTCTAATACACTTAGCTCTCATCCCAAACTTAACCACAACCCAGAAAATATAAAAACTCAAGAACTGAAATATATTTTTCCTCTAACACAAAGTTAGGGATTTCGATCAAAAGTTCATGAAAAAGGTTATCTGATGCTTCAACAGATAGATCGACAACAACAACAACCAGAAGCAACAAACGAAAAATAAGAAATCGAAACAAACCAAAAATGGGGGTTTCTGGGCACTGCCGGTTGCAGAAAAATAGAGGAAGAAAATTTGTTTTACAAGCCCAATTAATCGGTTAGAAAGATAGGTAATATCGTGAAGAAGAAAACCCATCAATTTGACATAATTTGGAAGCATAAAACTGGCTACAAATGGAAGGAAAAGTAGCGCTAAACAGTAGCACAGAGGAAAAGAAAGATCTGTTCTTCATACCTCAATGGTGATCGAGCAGGCGAGATATGTCGAGAAGATAATGAGGAACAAGGTTGATGAAGAAAGCTTGTGCAGAATCTCGATGGAACTCAAGGTTTCTTCGATGGAAGTTCTTGGAGAAAAACAACGAACTCAGAGCAGAAGGAAGGAAGAAGAAAGAAGAAAAGAGAAAGAATGAGTGTTTGAGGGAATTGGTCGTGGTATACAGCTGGTGAGAGAAGGGTATAATCGTAACTTCAGCTATAAGATGCCAATCCCATCAATCATTCTACCCGTCTAATCGTTCCTCTCTCATAATTACCCTCTACTCTGTCGGTCAACGATCTAGACACGCGACGAGAACGGCAAGCCGACAATGTAATAATTACAAACACTATAATAATAACGCTGAATAACGTTCGAAAGAATACGAGGTATCATCTCGACACGATGTCGACAAGGGTGCTCGTGCAAGCGCACAAGGCTCTAACACGAGTTCGTGAACGCGGCCTCCTCAGCTCGACATGCGACTTCATCAGCTCGGTACGCGACTTCATCAGCTCGACACGCGATCTCCTCATCTCGGCAAATGACCTCGGCAAACGATCTTGGCACGGGATCTCGACACAAGGTCTTGGTCGAGGTCTCGATCCGACGTCCTAATACGATGTCGATCTCGTCCTCAGGTGTTACAATCTCTCCCTCTAAAAAAATTTCGTCCTCGAAATTGCAAATAAGATTCTTACCTCGGAAAAGTTCAGGGTACTGAGTCTTCATCTTCTCCTCCAGCTCCCAAGTCGCATCTCCCGTCTTCTGATCCCACACAACTTTGACAAGTTGAATCTCTTTGTTCCGCAACTGTTTGGCTTTCCGATCAACGATCCTTGCTGGTAATGCTTCAAAAGACAGGTCGTCCTTCAGTTGAATCACATCCGGTTCGATGACATGAGAGGGGTCGGAAACATACTTCCGCAATTGTGAGACGTGGAAGACGTCGTGGATGTTCGACAAGAATGGTGGCAAGGCAATCTGATATGCCACTGGACCAATACGACGAAGAATCTGATAAGGTCCAATAAATTTAGGGGTAAGTTTCTTGGATTTGATCGCTCGACCAACTCCAGTAGTGGGGGTGACTCTAAGAAATACATGTTCTCCTTCCTCGAACTCGAGTGGTCGACGTCGTTGGTCTGCATAACTCTTCTGTCGACTTTGAGATGTTCGCATCCGATCTCTGATCAAACGGATCTTCTCGGTAGTCTGCTGGATCATATCTGGTCCTACGACAGTTCGCTCGCCGTCCTGGTACCAACAAAGAGGCGTCTGACATTTACGTCCATACAGTGCTTCAAAAGGTGCCATTCCAATACTCGCATGGAAACTGTTATTGTAGGTGAACTCCACCAATGGTAAGACGTCGTCCCAACTTCCTCGGTGATCTAACGTACAAGCTCGCAACAAATCTTCAAGCGATTGGATCGTTCTCTCAGTCTGACCGTCAGTCTGAGGATGATATGCCGAGCTAAGCCTGAGCTCGGTTCCCATCGCTCCTTGCAATTCCCTCCAAAAATGAGATGTGAACTTCGGATCTCGGTCCGACACGATCGAAGAGGGTATTCCATGAAGTCGTACTATCTCCGCGATGTAGATCTCGGTCAGCTTTTCCACGTTGTATGTCGACCTCACCGGTAAGAAATGAGCAGATTTGGTCAATCGGTCGACGATCACCCAAATCGAATCATTCTTCTTTTGCGTCTTCGGCAAACCTACAACGAAGTCCATGGAAATACTGTCCCATTTCCAAACTGGTACGTCAAGCGATTGTAGCATTCCCGCAGGTCGTTGGTGCTCCACCTTCGCTTTCTGACACGTTAAACACGAAGCTACGTACTCGGCCACTTGCTTCTTCATTCCGGACCACCAAAAATGCTTCTTCAAGTCTTGATACATCTTCGTAACTCCGGGATGAATACTAAAGTTGCTCTTATGCGCTTCGTCGAGAATCAACTTCCTCAGCTCGGGTACGTTAGGTACACATACTCGGCCATTGCACCTTAAGATGTCGTCCGCTCCGACCTTGAATTCTGTCGCCTTCCCTTGCGCTATCAACTGAATCTTCTCTTGCAGAAGCTCGTCATGAACTTGCTGGTCTCGGATCTCGTCCAACAATCTGTTAGAAATGGTAAGCATACCAAATCTCAGCTTCCCCGGTGAAACTTCGACACTCAACTTCAAGTCTCGGAACTTCTCGAGCATCTCCAACTCCTTGATCATCATTGCCGAGGTTAAAACGCTCTTCCTACTCAACGCATCTGCTACTACGTTAGCCTTACCGGGATGGTATTCCAACGTAAAGTCGTAGTCCTTGAGAAATTATGTCCATCTACGCTGATGCATGTTGAGTTCTTTCTGGTCGAACAGGTACTTCAAGCTCTTGTGATCGCTGAAAGCGATGAAGAGTACTCCGTAAAGGTAGTGCCTCCATATCTTGACGCCAAAAACTACTGCTTTGCCCGGCTCCAAGTCGTGAGTAGGGTAGTTCTCTCGTGAATCTTAAGCTGTCTTGAAGCATACGCGACCACCTTCCGATGTTGCATCGACGCATCCCAATCCCTGGCGTGACGCATCACAATACACCTCGAAGGCTCTTCGGGTTGAGGCAAAATCGACAGCGCCGTCGTCAAAAGCTCCTTGATCTTTGAAACCGGCTTCACACTCCTCGGTCCAGGCAAAGGTTGATCCTTCCTCGTCGATCGTGTAAGAGGCGCGACAATCTTCGAGAAACCTTCAATGAATCTTCGGTAATATCCTGCTAAGCCGACAAAACTCGATCTCGTGAATCGTCTTGGTGTTCCCACGCTAACACCGCCTCAATCTTAGTTGGATCCACAGCTATCCCTTCTTTGGAAATCACGTGACCAAGAAAATTCACCTCTTCAAGCCAAAATTCACACTTCGACAGGTTGGCATAGAGTTGCTTATCTCGTAATATCTGCAGTACTCGACATAAGTGTTCTGCGTGCTCTTCTCGGTTCCTCGAGTAGATCAATATGTCGTCGATGAACACTACAACAAACTGATCCAAGAACGAATGGAAAATCCTGTTCATGTAATCCATAAACACAGCTGGCGCATTCGTCACTCCAAACGGCATCACCAAGTACTCGTAGTGACCGTATCTAGTCCTGAAAGCTGTTTTGGCGACATCTTCCTCCTTCACGCGAATCTGGTGGTAGCCCAACTTCAAGTCTATCTCGGAAAAGATCGCCGCTCCACGAAGTTGATCCATCAAGTCGTCAATACGTGGTAACGGATAACGGTTCTTCACGGTAACCTTGTTGAGCTCGCGATAATCTACGCACAGTCTTGATCGTCCATCCTTCTTCTTAACCAACAACACTGGAGCTCCCCACGGTGACACGCTCGGTCGTATGAATTGCTTCGACTCCAAGTGTTCGATCTGGGACTTCAGCTCTTTCATCTCGGCAGGAGACATCCTGTATGGCGCTTTGGAAATCGGTCCTGTTCCTGGAATCAGGTCGATGGAGAACTCGACCTCTCGTACTGGTGGTAACCCTGGCACGTCTTCGGGAAAAACGTCCTCAAAGTCACACACCACTGGAACATTCTTCACGTCGATCTGCTGGAAAACTTCCGAACTAGCCAGATACATGTATTCCCTAGTTCCTTCTTTCAAAGAAACTCCAATACGTTCGGCAGAAAGATAATTGGAGACTCCAAGGTCTGGAAAAATTACAGTTTTACGGGCACAGTCCAAAAGGACATGGTGGTGTGACAACCAATCCATCCCGAGGATGACATCTAAGCCCTTAAGAGGCAAACAAACCAAATTGACCACAAACTTTCTACTCAATAACCACTACACAATTAAGACATGCAGGTGTTTGTGACTAAGGTTTTAGCATTTGGGGTTGTAACTACCAATTTAAGCGATAAAGCGATCCACAATCGAGTTCAAATGGTTCACACAATCGAAGAAATAAAGGAATGGGTTGCACGAATCAAAAAGAACGGATAAGGATTTACCCTCGATTTCACATTCACCTTGGATAAGATCTTGACTCGTTACGCTTCCTCGCCACTCATGCAGAAAACTCGCCTTTAGCCACTTGATGCTTCCGCTTTGGCCTTTGCCGCAAGCATCGTCGGTTCAGCTTTAGGTGTAGGACAATCCTTGGCAAAATGCCCTGGCTTCTTACAGTTGTAGCACACCCCCTCCTTCTGAGTACAGTTATTAGCGTAATGTCCCATCTTTCCACAACGGAAACAAGTCCCCTCGCCACCGGTCTGCCCTCCGCTTCTCGGTACCTGGGTCATCGGACGATATTGTCCCCTGTTGTCGTTCCCCTGAGGTCGGTCGTACGGCTTCTGCGGTTGTTTCCTTCAGGCAAATCTCTGCCCCGCACTCTGGGGTCTCACCGGTCGCCCACAATAATCTTCTTCTTGTGGCTCCTCACTCCTTCTACCTCGACACATCGATCAATCGACTCTTGGAGGTTTCGATCCTCAGCGACACCATCGACTTGAATGTCGAATCTCAATCCCGTTGGAATCTCTCACTCAACCATCTCTGGTCAACTCGATCACGGAATGGACTGAAATACCTCGCCAACAACTCGAACTTGGCGCATACTCGGACACTTTGTCGAGTTGCCTTCTGCAATTGAAGAAATTCACGCTCGCTTTTCGGCTCGTGCAGTATCTGGGAAGTACTTGTCCAAGAACCTTTCACGAAAAAGCTCCCAGGTCATCTCGCGACGTTTCGCTATAAATGTTTGCTTCACTCCTCTCCACCAATACTCTGCGTCTCCTAGCAGTAAGTAGGTGGCATAGTCGACCTTCACGTTGTCCCGCAATGAAGTGCCTCAAAGATCTTCTCGATCTCTTGCATCCAAAGATCGACTTTATCTGGATTTGGCTCACCATAGAACTTCGGTGGATCATGCTTCCTGAAGTCGGCCAATCCTCTCACTTGACATTTAGTTACGCTCGTTCTTTGTTCTTTGCAAGTTCTGGCGAGTTAACGCTGCCGTCTGTTGAGCCATCGCGTTAACTGTTGAGTTCTGCGGCGGTGATTGTTGAGCCATGGCTGCCGCCATCTCGGTCATAGCTTGAATTGCTCGTTCCATGTCGGCGTTCTCGGTTGCAGGTATCGTATTCCTCACGAGGTGGCATTAGATTCCACAAAGTTCAAAACCACTGTCGAATCTCGGAACAAGGATGTGTTAAAACACCTGCTTCAATCAAGAAACAGTTCAAACAATTTCTCAAGCAATAAGTGCTTCACTTAGTCAAGCGGCCAATCAACATAATACAACTAGGTACCCACACACATAACCCGACACGGTGACCGGTCCAAATCTCCTATGCACGGCTCGGTCGAATCAAGCGCTGATACCAACAATGTAACGACCGTTTCCGACCGCTACCGAGCTCAATATACCGAGCTCGAGTTCTGAAACTCAACACACCGAGCTCAACATAAACCTGTATGAGATGTGTTTTAAAAGCGAAACTCTTGTGCCTTTTAAAAATACGATATATTTTTTTAAAAAACCAACTCGTGCACATCGAGTAATTCTGACTTTTGAAACATGGTGCAACTAAGACACAAGACTTAAATTCAAATAAAACATACATGCATAACATACATATATATATCACTCGAAATAATAATGTATACAAAATACAGAGTAGTAAATGTATAAAGAAAATACACCTAAGGTAAGGCGACTTGAAAGAGCGATCATACCACTGGGGTACTTAGCGAACTCCCACGCAGGGGGCTGCTCCAAAAGTAAGACCACCAGTCTACCCTGTAGCAACAAAACAACACTGCCCAAACTGGTCACGACCTCCGAACACAAAAGAAAAACAAGTACAGTCATCAAAAGAAATACGTCGAACAAACATAATCAATCACGACAAGTACAGGTCGTCACTCGGGTCCTCGTTGAGCTCCTCCTCGGCATCATCTACTGTCGAGTTCCCTGCGCCCTCGACATCGCCTGGGTAACCGTCATGGATTGAAGGTACCACGGGAAAGGGTCAACTTCTCAACAATTCAAGATAAGCTCGACATAAAGAAATAAGCAACACAATAATGTATCTCAATCACCACACGTGACTCGACCATCTCACTCTAGACTCGACTCGACTCTTATTCCGGAATATCGTCAGCAGGTCCATCCCCAAACTGACGTAATAGGTAAACGGCAGGTCCAACCCCAAACCGATACCATGCATTAATCAGCAGGTCCAACCCCAAACTGATAATGCGACGCCTAGCCAATCCACCATAAACAAAAAGGGGACCTAGCACCCTCAGTTATCTGGGTCCGGCTCAAAAATGTCATACGACTCCCTAGCTCTCTCACTCGATGATTAGCTCGCCGCATGTCAAAGAGTAACACAACTTACTTGATCACATATCAAATAAAGAGAGCATGCTTAACATGAAGAAAACACAATTCGACATTTAAGCAATAAAACATTCTGCATGAAGAAACGCAATTCGACAGCAATACACCATTCACAACATATTTTCAATCACATATCAAATACATGCAAAAACTCAATCATATCACAACATTCCAATCTCGACACCAATCAAGGAAATTCATACAGAAATATAACAATAAAAATAAAGTCTTAATAATGTCTAAAAGCTGCCCTTACGCTAGCATACTACGAAAGTATTAATGTGAAGCGCCCTTACCGAACTCCAAGTTAATGCTGCTCGACAACGACTTCGACACAGCTGTCTTCAAATGAGCTCGACAACGACTTCTCTTGCTCGATCTCGACACGGTTGTCTTCAACGAGCTCGACAACGACTTCGACACGTACCGTCCTCAATCGACCTCGACACGTACACTTCTCAGTCGACCTCGACACGTACAGTTCTCGATCTGGATTCCGCTGCTTCCACGTCCTTGGATTCGCTTTCCCGTACACCTCGATTCGGAAATCACACGATCTCGGGAATCAGACTTCCTAAAACAAACACAACTCAGTTCGATCTATAGGTTCTAATACACTTAGCTCTCATCCCAAACTTAACCACAACCCAGAAAATATAAAAACTCAAGAACTGAAATATATTTTTCCTCTAACACAAAGTTAGGGATTTCGATCAAAAGTTCATGAAAAAGGTTATCTGATGCTTCAACAGATAGATCGACAACAACAACAACCAGAAGCAACAAACGAAAAATAAGAAATCGAAACAAACCAAAAATGGGGGGTTTACGGGCGCTGCGATTGCGTAAAAATAGAGGAAGAAAATTTGTTTTACAAGCCCAAGTAATCGGTTAGAAAGATAGGTAATATCGTGAAGAAGAAAACCCATCAATTTGACATAATTTGGAAGCATAAAGCGGCTACAAATGGAAGGAAAAGTAGCGCTAAACAGTAGCACAGAGGAAAAGAAAGATCTGTTCTTCATACCTCAATGGTGATCGAGCAGGCGAGATATGTCGAGAAGATAATGAGGAACAAGGTTGATGAAGAAAGCTTGTGCAGAATCTCGATGGAACTCAAGGTTTCTTCGATGGAAGTTCTTGGAGAAAAACAACGAACTCAGAGCAGAAGGAAGGAAGAAGAAAGAAGAAAAGAGAAAGAATGAGTGTTTGAGGGAATTGGTCGTGGTATACAGCTGGTGAGAGAAGGGTATAATCGTAACTCCAGCTATAAGATGCCAATCCCATCAATCATTCTACCCATCTAATCGTTCCTCTCATAATTACCCTCTACTCGGTCAGCGATCTAGACACGCGGCGAGAACGGGCAAGCCGACAATGTAATAATTACAAACACTATAATAATAGCGAATAACGTTCGAAAGAATCACGGTATCATCTCGACCACGATGTCGACAAGGGTGCTCGTGCAAGCGCACAAGGCTCTAACACGAGTTCGTGAGCGCGGCCTCCTCATTTCGACATGCGACTTCATCGGCTCGACACGCGACTCCTCATTTCGGCTCGGCTACGCGCGATCTCCTCGGCTCGGCAAATGACCTCGACAAGCGATCTTGGCGCGGGATCTCGACACAAGGTCTTGGTCGAGGTCTCGATCCGTCGTCTAATACGATGTCGATCTCGTCCTCGGGTGTTACAATCTCTCCTCTAAAAAATTTAGTCCTCGAAATTGCAAATAAGATTCTTACCTCGGAAAAGTTCGAGTCTTGAGTCTTCATCTTCTCCTCCGGCTCCCAGTCGCATCTCGGTCTTACGATCCCACACAACTTTGTGACAAGTTGAATCTCTTTGTTCACTTGGCTGTTTGGCTTTCCGATCAGCGATCCTTCTTTGGTAATGCTTCAAAGATAGGTCGTCCTTGATTGAATCACATCAGGTTCGATGACATGAGAGGGTCGGAAACATACTTCCGCAATTGTGAGGCGTGGAAGGCGTCGTGGATGTTCGACAAGAATGGTGGCAAGGCAATCGATATGCCCTTTGGACCAATCTGACGAAGAATGCTGGTAAGGTCAATAAATTTAGGGTAAGTTTCTTGGATTTGATCGCTCGACCAACTCCGATGAGTGGGGGTGACTCTAAGAAATACATGTTCTCCTTCCTCGAACTCGAGTGGTCGGCGTCGTTGATGCGCATAACTCTTACATCGACTTTGAGATGTTCGCATCCGATCTACGATCAAGCGGATCTTCTCGGTAGTCTGCTGGATCATATCTGGTCCTCTGACGATTCGCTCGCCGATCCTGGTACCAACAAAGAGGCGTCGACATTTACGTCCATATAGTGCTTCAAAGGTGCCATTCAATACTCGCATGGAAGCTGTTATTGTAGGTGAACTCCACCAATGGTAAGGCGTCGTCCCAACTTCCTCGGTGATCTAACGTACAAGCTCGCAACAAATCTTCAAGCGATTGGATCGTTCTCTCGATCGGCCGTCGATCTGTGGATGATATCTTAGCTAAGCACGAGCTCGGTTCCCATCGCTCCTTGCAATTCCCTCCAAAAATGAGATGTGAACTTCGGATCTCGGTCGAACACGATCGAAGAGGTATTCCATGAAGTCGTACTATCTCGCGATGTAGATCTCGGTCGGCTTTCCACGTTGTATGTCGACCTCCTTTGGTAAGAAATGGCGGATTTGGTCGATCGGTCGGCGATCACCCAAATCGAATCATTCTTCTTTTGCGTCTTGGCAAACCTACAGCGAAGTCCATGGAAATACTATCCCATTTCCAAGCTGATGCGTCAGCGATTGTAGCATTCCGCGGTCGTTGGTGCTCCACCTTCGCTTTACGACCACGTTAAACACGAGCTACGTGCTCGGCCGCTTGCTTCTTCATTCAGGACCACCAAAAATGCTTCTTCAAGTCTTGATACATCTTCGTAACTCCTGGATGAATACTAAAGTTGCTCTTATGCGCCGTCGAGAATCAACTTCCTCGGCTCGGATCGTTAGGTACACATACTCGGCCATTGCACCTTAAGATGTCGTCGCTCAGGCCTTGAATTACATGTCGCCTTCCTTTGCGCTATCAAGCTGAATCTTCTCTTGCGAAGCTCGTCATGAACTTGCTGGTCTCGGATCTCGTCCAACAATCTGTTAGAAATGGTAAGCATACCAAATCTCGGCTTCCCGGTGAAACTTGACACTCGACTTCAAGTCTCGGAACTTCTCGAGCATCTCCAACTCCTTGATCATCATTGCCGAGGTTAAAAGCGCTCTTCTGCTCAGCGCATCTGCTACTCGTTAGCCTTCTGGGATGGTATTCCAGCGTAAAGTCGTAGTCCTTGAGAAATTATGTCCATCTGTTGGCGCATGTTGAGTTCTTTACGGTCGAGCAGTGCTTCAAGCTCTTGTGATCGCTGAAAGCGATGAAGTGCTCCCGTAAAGGTAGTGCCTCCATATCTTGACGCCA
Source organism: Calophaca sinica (assembly GCA_037113605.1). Taxonomy (NCBI): domain Eukaryota; kingdom Viridiplantae; phylum Streptophyta; class Magnoliopsida; order Fabales; family Fabaceae; genus Calophaca; species Calophaca sinica. The sequence goes on from CM073731.1 coordinate 302,568, forward strand.
AAAACTCTGCTGCCGGCTCAGTCGTGAGTAGGGTAGTTCCTCTCGTGAATCTTAAGGTGTCTTGAAGCATCTGCGACCACCTTCGATGTTGCATCGACGCGCATCCCGATCCCTGGTGTGACGCATCCTGATACACCTCGAAAGGCTCTTGAGGTTGAGGCAAAATCAGCCTGGCGCTGTCGTCAAAAGCTCCTTGATCTTTGGCGGCTTCACACTCCTCGGTCCAGGCAAAGGTTGATCCTTCCTCGTCGATCGTGTAAGGCGCGACAATCTTGAGAAACCTTGATGAATCTTCGGTAATATCTGCTAAGCCGACAAAACTCACGATCTCGTGCAGTCTTGGTGTTCCCACGCTAACACCGCCTCAATCTTAGTTGGATCCACACTATCCCTTCTTTGGAAATCACGTGACCAAGAAAATTCACCTCTTGAAGCCAAAATTCACACTTGACGAGGTTGGCATAGAGTTGCTTATCTCGTAATATCTGCGATTACTCGACATAAGTGTTCTGCGTGCTCTTCTCGGTTCCTCGAGTAGATCGATATGTCGTCGATGAACACTACAACAAAGCTGATCCAAGAGCGAATGGAAAATCCTGTTCATGTAATCCATAAACACATTTGGCGCGTGCGTCGCTCAAGCGGCATCACCAAGTACTCGTAGTGGCCGTATCTAGTCTGAAAGCTGTTTTGGCGACATCTTCCTCCTTCACGCGAATCGGTGGTAGCCGGAGCTTCAAGTCTATCTTGGAAAGATCGCCGCTCCACGAAGTTGATCCATCAAGTCGTCAATACGTGGTAGCGGATAGCGGTTCTTCCACGGTAACCTTGTTGAGCTCGCGATAATCACGCCACGGTCTTGATCGTCCATCCTTCTTCTTAACCAACAACCTTTGGAGCTCCCCACGGTGACACGCTCGGTCGTATGAATTGCTTCGACTCCAAGTGTTCGATGCGGGACTTGACTCTTTCATCTCGGCGGGAGACATCACGTATGGCGCTTTGGAAATCGGTCTGTTCCTGGAATCGGTCGATGGAGAACTCGACCTCTACTTGGTGGTAACCCTGGCGCGTCTTCGGAAAAAGCGTCCTCAAAGTCACACACCCTTTGGAACATTCTTCACGTCGATCTGCTGGAAAACTTAGAACTAGCGGATACATGTATTCCCTAGTTCCTTCTTTCAAAGAAACTCCAATACGTTGCGAGAAAGATAATTGGAGACTCGAGTGCGGAAAAATTACGATTTCAGGCACAGTCCAAAGGACATGGTGGTGTGACAACCAATCCATCCAGAGGATGACATCTAAGCCCTTAAGAGGCAAACAAACCAAATTGACCACAAACTTTCTACTCTGAATAACCACTACACAATTAAGACATGCCGTGTTTGTGACTAATGTTTTAGCGGTGGGGTTGTAACTACTAATTTAAGCGGTAAGCGATCCGATCAAGTTCAAATGGTTCACCTGATCGAAGAAATAAAGGAATGGGTTGCACGAATCAAAAAACGGATAAGGATTTACCCTCGATCTCACATTCACCTTGGATAAGATCTTGACTCGTTACGCTTCCTCGCCACTCATGCGAAAACTACGCCTTTAGCCATATGCTTCCGCCTTTGGCCTTTGCGCCAAGCATCGTCGGTTCGACTTTAGGTGTAGGACAATCCTTGGCAAAATGCCACAGCTTCTTACGGTTGTAGCACACCCCTCCTTACGAGTACGATTATTGGCGTAATGTCCCGTCTTTCCACTGGCGGAAACAAGTCACCTCGACACAGTGCGTCCTCAGCTTCTCGGTACCTGGGTCATCGGACGATATTGTCCCTGTTGTCGTTCCCACGAGGTCGGTCGTGCGGCTTCTTCTGCGGTTGTTTCCGCTTTACGTGCAAATCTACGCCCGCACTCTGGGGTCTCACCGGTCGCCCACAATAATCTTCTTCTTGTGGCTCCTCACTCCTTCTACCTCGACACATCGATCAATCGGCTCTTGGAGGTTTCGATCCTCAGCGACACCAGCGACTTAGAATGTCGAATCTCGATCCCGTTGGAATCTCTCACTCAACCATCTTTGGTCGGCTTCGATCACGAAATGGACTGAAATACCTCGCCAGCGACTCGAACTTGGCGCATACTCGGACCTTTGTCGAGTTGCCTTCTTGCAATTGAAGAAATTCTTGCTCCTTTTCGGCTCGTGCGATGTCTGGGAAGTACTTGTCCAAGAACCTTTCACGAAAAAGCTCCCAGGTCATCTCGCGGCGTTTAAGCTATAAATGTTTGCTTCAACTCCTCTCCACCAATACTCTGCGTCTCTAGCGGTAAGTAGGTGGCATAGTCGACCTTCACGTTGTCAGAGACGTGAAGTGCCTCGAAGATCTTCTCGATCTCTTGCATCCAAAGATCGACTTTATCTGGATTTGGCTCACCATAGAACCGGTGGATCATGCTTCTGAAGTCGGCCAATCCTCTCACTTGACATTTAGATTACGCTCGTTCTTTGTTCTTTGCAAGTTCTGTGAGTTAACATTTGCCGTCTGTTGAGCCATCGCGTTAACTGTTGAGTTCTGCGGCGGTGATTGTTGAGCCATGGCTGCCGCCATCTCGGTCGTAAGCTTGAATTGCTCGTTCCATGTCGGCGTTCTCGGTTGCGGTATCGTATTCCTCTGAGGTGGCATTAGATTCCACAAAGTTCAAAACCACAGAATCTCGGAACAAGGATGTGTTAAAACACCTTTGCTTCAATCAAGAAAGCAGTTCAAACAATTTCTCAAGCAATAAGTGCTTCACTTAATCAAGCGACAATCAACATAATACAACTAGGTACCCACACATAACGAACCACGGTGACCGGTCAAATCTCCTATGCACGGCTCGGTCGAAGCCAAGGCTGCTCGATACCAACAATGTAACGACCGTTTAGGACGCTCAGAGCTCAATATCTGAGAGCTCGAGTTCTGAAACTCAACACCGAGCTCAACATAAACTGTATGAGATGTGTTTTAAAAGCGAAACTCTTGTGCCTTTTAAAAATACGATATATTTTTTTATAAAACCAACTTCGTGCACATCGGAGTAATTCTGACTTTTGAAACATGGTGCAACTAAGACCACAAGACTTAAATTCTAATAAAACATACATGCATAACATACATATATATATCACTCGAAATAATAATGTATACAAAATCTGAGTAGTAAATGTATAAAGAAAATACACCTAAGGTATAGCGACTTCAAAAAGCAATCATACCACAGGGTACTTAATGAACTCCCACGCATTTGCTCCAAAAGTAAGACCACCCAGTCTACCTGTAGCAACAACAACAACATGCCCCAACTGGTCACGACCTCGAACACAAAGAAAAACAAGTGCAGTCATCAAAAGAAATCGTCGAACAAACATAATCAATCCACGACAAGTGCAGTGCGTCACTCGGGTCCTCGTCGAGCTCCTCCTCGGCATCATCTCTTTGTCGAGTTCCTGCGCCCTCGACATCGCCTGGGTAGCAGTCATGGATTGAAGGCACCACGGGGAAAGGGTCAACTTCTCAACAATTCAAGATAAGCTCGACATAAAGAAATAAGCAACACAATAATGTATCTCAATCACCACACGTGACTCGACCATCTCACTCTGGGCTCGACTCGACTCTTATTAGGAATATCGTCGGCGAGTCCATCCCCAGTGGCGTAATAGGTAAGCGGCGAGTCCAACCCCAACCGATACCATGCATTAATCGGCGGGTCCAACCCCCGATAATGCGGCGCTAACCAATCCACCATAAACAAAGGGGACCTAGCACCCTCGATTATGCGGGTCGGCTCAAAAGCGTCATCTGACTCCACTAGCTCTCACTTTCGATGATTAGCTCGCCGCATGTCAAAGAGTAACACAACTTACTTGATCACATATCAAATAAAGAGAGCATGCTTAACATGAAGAAAACACAATTCGACATTTAAGCAATAAAACGATTCTGCATGAAGAAGCATGAATTCGACGGCAATACACCATTCACAACATATATTCAATCACATATCAAATACATGCAAAAACTCGATCATATCACAACATTCCAATCTCGACACCAATCAAGGAAATTCATACATAAATATAACAATAAAAATAAAGTCTTAATAATGTCTAAAAGTTGCCGCTACGCTAGCATACTATGAAAGTATTAATGTGGCGCCGCTACCAGAACTCAAGTTAATCTTTGCTCGACAGCGACCTCGACACGGTGTCTTCAAATGAGCTCGACAGCGACTTCTCTTACTCGATCTCGACACGGTTGTCTTCAGCGAGCTCGACAGCGACTTGACCGCGTCACTCCTCAATCGACCTCGACACGTACACTTCTCGGTCGACCTCGACCGCGTCTGATTCTCGATCTGGATTCCATTGCTTCCACGTCCTTGGATTAAACTTTCCGTACACCTCGATTGAAATCACCGATCTCGGGAATCGGACTTCCTAAAACAAACACAACTTCGATTCGATCTATGGGTTCTAATACACTTAGCTCTCATCCCAAACTTAACCTGACCCGGAAAATATAAAAACTCAAGAACTTAAATATATTTTTCCTCTAACACAAAGTTAGGGATTTCGATCAAAAGTTCATGAAAAAGGTTATCGATGCTTCAGCGGATAGATCGACAACAACAACAACGAAGCAACAAGCGAAAAACAAGAAATCGAAACAAACCAAAAATGAAGGGTTTTACGGAGCGCTGGGTTGCGAGAAAAATAGAGGAAGAAAATTTGTTTTACAAGCCCAGTGTCGGTTAGAAAGATAGGTAATATCGTGAAGAAGAAAACCCATCAATTTGACATGATTTGGAAGCATAAAAGCGGCTAAAAATGGAAGGAAGAAGTAGCGCTAAGCGATACGAGAGGAAAAGAAAAATCATTCTTCATACCTCGATGGTGATGGTCGGCGATGCGAGATATATCGAGAAGATGATGATGAACAAGATTGATGAAGAAAGCTTGTGCGAATCTCGATGGAACTCAAGGTTTCTTCGATGGAAGTTCTTGGAGAAAAACAAGGAACTTCAGGCGAGAAGGAAGGAAGAAGAAAGAAGAAAAGAGAAAGAATGAGTGTTTGAGGGAATCGGTCGTGGTATACAGCTGGTGAGAGAAGGGTATAATCGTAACTCCAGCTATAAGATGCCAATCCCATCAATCATTCTACCCGTCTAATCGTTCCTCTCTCATAATTACCCTCTACTCACGGTCAGCGATCTAGACACCAGCGGCGAGAACGGCAAGCGGACAATATACTTATCACATACAATATAATACAAGGGCTGAATAACGTCCAAAAGAATCCGAGGTATCATCTCGACACGATGTCGACAAGGGTGCTCGTGCAAGCGCACAAGGCTCTAACACGAGTTCGTGACCGCGGCCTCCTCATTTCGACATGCGACTTCATCGACTTCGACTCGACACGCGACCTCCTCATTTCGGCTGGCTAGTGCCGCGATCTCCTCGGCTCGGCAAATGACCTCGGCAAGCGATCTTGGCGCGGGATCTCGACACAAGGTCTTGGTCGAGGTCTCGATCGTCGTCCTAATACGATGTCGATCTCGTCCTCGGGTGTTACAATCTCTCCCTCTAAAAAATTTAGTCCTCGAAATTGCAAATAAGATTCTTACCTCGGAAAAGTTCGAGTCTTGAGTCTTCATCTTCTCCTCCGGCTCCCAGTCGCATCTCCGTCTTACGATCCCACACAACTTTGTGAGTTGAATCTCTTTGTTCATAGCTGTTTGGCTTTAGATCAGCGATCCTTCTTTGGTGATGCTTCAAAAGGCGGTCGTCCTTGATTGAATCACATCAGGTTCGATGACATGAGAGGGTCGGAAACATACTTCCGCGGTGTGAGGCGTGGAAGGCGTCGTGGATGTTCGACAAGAATGGTGGCAAGGCAATCGATATGCCCGCTGGACCAATCTGACGAAGAATCTGGTAAGGTCAATAAATTTAGGGGTAAGTTTCTTGGATTTGATCGCTCGACCAACTCCGATGGTGGGGGTGACTCTAAGAAATACATGTTCTCCTTCCTCGAACTCGAGTGGTCGGCGTCGTTGGTGCGCATAACTCTTACATCGACTTTGAGATGTTAGCATCCGATCTCGATCAAGCGGATCTTCTCGGTGATCTGCTGGATCATATCTGGTCCTCTGACGATTCGCTCGCCGTCCTGGTACCAACAAAGAGGCGTCGACATTTCGTCCATATAGTGCTTCAAAGGTGCCATTCCAATACTCGCATGGAAGCTGTTATTGTAGGTGAACTCCACCAATGGTAAGGCGTCGTCCCGACTTCCTCGGTGATCTAACGTACAAGCTGCCAACAAATCTTCAAGTGATTGGATCGTTCTCTCGATCGGCCGTCGATTATGTGGATGATATCTTGAGCTAAGCACGAGCTCGGTTCCCATCGCTCCTTGCAATTCCCTCCAAAAATGAGGCGTGAACCGGATCTCGGTCAGGCACGATCGAAGAGGGTATTCCATGAAGTCGTACTATCTCGCGATGTAGATCTCGGTCGACTTTTCCACGTTGTATGTCGACCTCCTTTGGTAAGAAATGGCGATTTGGTCGATCGGTCGGCGATCACCCAAATCGAATCATTCTTCTTCTGCGTCTTGGCAAACCTACAGCGAAATCCATGGAAATACTATCCCATTTCCAAAGCTGATGCGTCAGCGATTGTAGCATTCCGCGGTCGTTGGTGCTCCACGCCGGCTTTCGACCACGTTAAACACGAAGCTACGTGCTCGACCACTTGCTTCTTCATTCAGGACCACCAAAAATGCTTCTTGAGTCTTGATACATCTTCGTAACTCCTGGATGAATACTAAAGTTGCTCTTATGCGCTTAAATCGAGAATCAACTTCCTCGGCTCGGATCGTTAGGTGCATACTCGGCCATTGCACCTCGAGATGTCGTCGCTCAGGCGTGAAATTACGTCGCCTTCCCTTGCGCTATCAGCTGAATCTTCTCTTGCGAAGCTTCGTCATGAACTTCTTTGGTCTCGGATCTCGTCCAACAATCTGTTAGAAATGGTAAGCATACCAAATCTCGGCTTCCCGGTGAAACTTGACACTCGACTTCAAGTCTCGGAACTTCTCGAGCATCTCCGACTCCTTGATCATCATTGCAGAGGTTAAAGCGCTCTTCTACTCAGCGCATACGCTACTCGTTAGCCTTCTGGGATGGTATTCCAGCGTAAAGTCGTAGTCCTTGAGAAATTATGTCCATCTACGTTGGCGCATGTTGAGTTCTTTACGGTCGACAGTGCTTCAAGCTCTTGTGATCGGCGAAAGCGATGAAGTGCTCCCGTAAAGGTAGTGCCTCCATATCTTGACGCCAAAAACTCTGCGCCCGGCTCAGTCGTGAGTAGGGTAGTTCTCTCGTGAATCTTAAGGCGTCTTGAAGCATCTGCGACCACCTTAGATGTTGCATCGTACGCATCCCGATCCCTGGTGTGGCGCATCACAATACACCTCGAAAGGCTCTTGGGTTGAGGCAAAATCGGCCTGGTATTTGTCGTCAAAAGCTCCTTGATCTTTGAAAAGCGGCTTCACACTCCTCGGTCCAGGCAAAGGTTGATCCTTCCTCGTCGATCGTGTAAGAGCGCGACAATCTTGAGAAACCTTGATGAATCTTGGTAATATCTGCTAAGCCGACAAAACTCTGATCTCGTAGCAGTCTTGGTGTTCCCACGCTAACACCGCCTCAATCTTAGTTGGATCCACGGTATCCCTTCTTTGGAAATCACGTGACCAAGAAAATTCACCTCTTGACCAAAATTCACACTTGACGAGGTTGGCATAGAGTTGCTTATCTCGTAATATCTGCGATGCTCGACATAAGTGTTACTGCGTGCTCTTCTCGGTTCCTCGAGTAGATCGATATGTCGTCGATGAACACTACAACAAAGCTGATCCAAAGCGAATGGAAAATCCTGTTCATGTAATCCATAAACACGGTGGCGCGTTAAATCGCTCAAGCGGCATCACCAAGTACTCGTAGTGGCCGTATCTAGTCTGAAAGCTGTTTTGGCGACATCTTCCTCCTTCACGCGAATCGGTGGTAGCCCGACTTCAAGTCTATCTTGGAAAGATCGCGCTCCACGAAGTTGATCCATCAGTCGTCAATACGTGGTAGCGGATAACGGTTCTTCCACGGTAACCTTGTTGAGCTCGCGATAATCTACGCATAGTCTTGATCGTCCATCCTTCTTCTTAACCAACAACCTTTGGAGCTCCCCACGGTGACACGGCTCGGTCGTATGAATTGCTTCGACTCAGTGTTCGATCTGGGACTTGACTCTTTCATCTCGGCGGGAGACATCTGTATGGCGCTTTGGAAATCGGTCACATTCCTGGAATCGGTCGATGGAGAACTTCGACCTCTCGTCTTGGTGGTAACCACAGCGCGTCTTCGGGAAAAAGCGTCCTCAAAGTCACACACCAGCTGGAACATTCTTCACGTCGATCTGTTTGGAAAACTTAGAACTAGCGGATACATGTATTCCCTAGTTCCTTCTTTCAAAGAAACTCCAATACGTTCGGCGAAAGATAATTGGAGACTCAGTGCGGAAAAATTACGGTTTCACGGGCCGCAGTCCAAAAGGACATGGTGGTGTGACAACCAATCCATCCGAGGATGACATCTAAGCCCTTAAGAGGCAAACAAACCAAATTGACCACAAACTTTCTACTGCGAATAACCACTACACAATTAAGACATGCGGTGTTTGTGACTAAGGTTTTAGCGGTGGGGTTGTAACTACTAATTTAAGCGGTAAAGCGATCCTGATCGAGTTCAAATGGTTCACCTGATCGGAAGAAATAAAGGAATGGGTTGCACGAATCAAAAGAACGGATAAGGATTTACCCTCGATCTCACATTCACCTTGGATAAGATCTTGACTCGTTACGCTTCCTCGCCACTCATGCGAGAAAACTACGCCTTTAGCCATGATGCTTCCGCCTTTGGCGCTGCATGGCATCGTCGGTTCGACTTTAGGTGTAGGACAATCCTTGGCAAAATGCCCTGGCTTCTTCTGATTGTAGCACACCACTCCTTACGAGTGCGATTATTGGCGTAATGTCGTCTTTCCCACAGCGGAAACAAGTCACCTCGACCGATGTCGTCCTCCGCTTCTCGGTACCTGGGTCATCGGACGATATTGTCCCTGTTGTCGTTCCCCGAGGTCGGTCGTAAGGCTTAACCTGCGGTTGTTTCCGCTTTACTGTGCAAATCTACGCCCCGCACTCACGGGGTCTCGCGGTCGCCACTGATAATCTTCTTCTTGTGGCTCCTCCTTCTACCTCGACACATCGATCAATCGGCTCTTGGAGGTTTCGATCCTCAGCGACACCGCGACTTACGAATGTCGAATCTCGATCCCGTTGGAATCTCTCACTCGACCATCTTTGGTCGGCTCGATCACGGAATGGACTGAAATACCTGCCAGCGACTTCGAACTTGGCGCATACTCGGACCTTTGTCGAGTTGCCTTCTTTGCAATTGAAGAAATTCTTGCTCCTTCTCGGCTCGTGCGATTATCTGGGAAGTACTTGTCCAAGAACCTTTCACGAAAAAGCTCCCAGGTCATCTCGCGGCGTTTCGCTATAAATGTTTGCTTCAACTCCTCTCCACCAATACTCTGCGTCTCTAGCGATGAAGTAGGTGGCATAGTCGACCTTCCACGTTGTCAGGGACGTGAAGTGCCTCGAAGATCTTCTCGATCTCTTGCATCCAAAGATCGACTTTATCTGGATTTGGCTCACCATAGAACCCGGTGGATCATGCTTCTGAAGTCGGCCAATCCTCTCACTTGACATTTAGATTACGCTCGTTCTTTGTTCTTTGCAAGTTCTCTTTGAGTTAACATGCCGTCTGTTGAGCCATCGCGTTAACTGTTGAGTTCTGACGGTGATTGTTGAGCCATGGCTGCCGCCATCTCGGTCGTAAGCTTGAATTGCTCGTTCCATGTCGGCGTTCTCGGTTGCGGTATCGTATTCCTCACGAGGTGGCATTAGATTCCACAAAGTTCAAAACCTGTCGAGAATCTCGAGAACAAGGATGTGTTAAAACACCTTTGCTTCAATCAAGAAAGCGATTCAAACAATTTCTCAAGCAATAAGTGCTTCACTTAATCAAGCGGCAATCAACATAATACAACTAGGTACCCACACACATAACCGACACGGTGACCGGTCAAATCTCCTATGCACGGCTCGGTCGAGCCGAGCTGCTCGATACCAACAATGTAACGACCGTTTAGGACCCATTCTGAGAGCTCAATATCTGAGCTCGAGTTCTGAACTCAACACCAGGCTCAACATAAACCTGTATGAGATGTGTTTTAAAAGCGAAACTCTTGTGCCTTTTAAAAATACGATATATTTTTTTATAAAACCAACTCGTGCACATCGGAGTAATTCTGACTTTTGAAACATGGTGCAACTAAGACACAAGACTTAAATTCTAATAAAACATACATGCATAACATACATATATATATCACTCGAAATAATAATGTATACAAAATCTGAGTAGTAAATGTATAAAGAAAATACACCTAAGGTAAGGCGACTTCAAAGAGCGATCATACCACAGGGTACTTAAAGCGAACTCCCACGCAGGGGCTGCTCCAAAAGTAAGACCACCAGTCTACCTGTAGCAACAAAACAACAACACTGCCCAAGCTGGTCACGACCTCAGAACACAAAGAAAAACAAGTGCAGTCATCAAAGAAATCGTCGAACAAACATAATCAATCACGACAAGTGCAGTCGTCACTCGGGTCCTCGTTGAGCTCCTCCTCGGCATCATCTCTTTGTCGAGTTCCTGCGCCCTCGACATCGCTGGGTAGCAGTCATGGATTGAAGGTACCACGGGAAAGGTCAACTTCTCAACAATTCAAGATAAGCTCGACATAAAGAAATAAGCAACACAATAATGTATCTCAATCACCACACGTGACTCGACCATCTCACTCTGGGCTCGACTCGACTCTTATTAGGAATATCGTCGGCGGGTCCATCCCCAGGCGTAATAGGTAAGCGGCGAGTCGACCCCAAACCGATACCATGCATTAATCGGCGAGTCGACTGACCCGATAATGCGGCGCTAGCCAATCCACCATAAACAAAAAGGGGACCTAGCACCCTCGATTATCTGGGTCAGGCTCAAAAATGTCATCACGACTCCCTAGCTCTCTCACTCGATGATTAGCTCGCCGCATGTCAAAGAGTAACACAACTTACTTGATCACATATCAAATAAAGAGAGCATGCTTAACATGAAGAAAACACAATTCGACATTTAAGCAATAAAACATTCTGCATGAAGAAGCGCAATTAAATGACAATACACCATTCACAACATATTTTCAATCACATATCAAATACATGCAAAAACTCAATCATATCACAACATTCCAATCTCGACACCAATCAAGGAAATTCATACAGAAATATAACAATAAAAATAAAGTCTTAATAATGTCTAAGAGTTGCCGCCTTACGCTGGCATACTACGAAAGTATTAATGTGAAGCGCCACTACCGAACTCAAGTTAATCTTTGCTCGACAACGACTTGACACATTTGTCTTCAAATGAGCTCGACAACGACTTCTCTTGCTCGATCTCGACCACGGTTGTCTTCAACGAGCTCGACAACGACTTCGACCGCGTCACGATCCTCAATCGACCTCGACACGTACACTTCTCGATCGACCTCGACACGTCTGATTCTCGATCTGGATTCATTTGCTTCCACGTCCTTGGATTCGCTTTCCGTACACCTCGATTGAAATCACGATCTCGGGAATCGGACTTCCTAAAACAAACACAACTCGATTCGATCTATGGGTTCTAATACACTTAGCTCTCATCCCAAACTTAACCTGACCCGGAAAATATAAAAACTGAAGAACTGAAATATATTTTTCCTCTAACACAAAGTTAGGGATTTCGATCAAAAGTTCATGAAAAAGGTTATCTGATGCTTCAACAGATAGATCGACAACAACAACAACCAGAAGCAACAAACGAAAAATAAGAAATCGAAACAAACCAAAAATGGGGTTTAAGGCGCTGCCAGTTCTGAGAAAAATAGAGGAAGAACATTTGTATTACAAGCCCAATTCATCGGTTAGAAAGATAGGTAATATCGTGAAGAAGAAAACCCATCAATTTGACATAATTTGGAAGCATAAAACTGGCTACAAATGGAAGGAAAAGTAGCGCTAAACAGTAGCACAGAGGAAAAGAAAGATCTGTTCTTCATACCTCAATGGTGATCGAGCAGGCGAGATATGTCGAGAAGATAATGAGGAACAAGGTTGATGAAGAAAGCTTGTGCAGAATCTCGATGGAACTCAAGGTTTCTTCGATGGAAGTTCTTGGAGAAAAACAACGAACTCAGAGCAGAAGGAAGGAAGAAGAAAGAAGAAAAGAGAAAGAATGAGTGTTTGAGGGAATTGGTCGTGGTATACAGCTGGTGAGAGAAGGGTATAATCGTAACTTCAGCTATAAGATGCCAATCCCATCAATCATTCTACCCGTCTAATCGTTCCTCTCTCATAATTACCCTCTACTCTGTCGGTCAACGATCTAGACACGCGACGAGAACGGCAAGCCGACAATGTAATAATTACAAACACTATAATAATAACTTGAATAACGTTGAAAGAATACGAGGTATCATCTCGACCACGATGTCGACAAAGGGTGCTCGTGCAAGCGCAAGGCTCTAACACGAGTTCGTGAGCGCGGCCTCCTCATTTCGACATGCGACTTCATCGGCTCGATGCAGCGACTTCATCATTTCGACCACGCGATCTCCTCATCTCGTGCTTAGTCTTGGTGTTCCCCACGCTAACACCGCCTCGATCTTAGTTGGATCCACGGCTATCCCTTCTTTGGAAATCACGTGACCAAGAAAATTCACCTCTTGACCAAAATTCACACTTGACGAGGTTGGCATAGAGTTGCTTATCTCGTAATATCTGCGATGCTCGACATAAGTGTTCTGCGTTCTCTTCTCGGTTCCTCGAGTAGATCAATATGTCGTCGATGAACACTACAACAAAGTGATCCAAGAGCGAATGGAAAATCTGTTCATGTAATCCATAAACACACGGTGGCGCGTTAAATCACTCAAGCGGCATCACCAAGTACTCGTAGTGACCGTATCTAGTCCTGAAAGCTGTTTTGGCGACATCTTCCTCCTTCACGCGAATCTGGTGGTAGCCCAACTTCAAGTCTATCTCGGAAAAGATCGCCGCTCCACGAAGTTGATCCATCAAGTCGTCAATACGTGGTAACGGATAACGGTTCTTCACGGTAACCTTGTTGAGCTCGCGATAATCTACGCATAGTCTTGATCGTCCATCCTTCTTCTTAACCAACAACACTGGAGCTCCCCACGGTGACACGCTCGGTCGTATGAATTGCTTCGACTCCAAGTGTTCGATCTGGGACTTCAGCTCTTTCATCTCGGCGGAGACATCCTGTATGGCGCTTTGGAAATCGGTCTGTTCACGGAATCGGTCGATGGAGAACTCGACCTCTGCGTCTTGGTGGTAACCCTGGCGCGTCTTCGGAAAAAGCGTCCTCAAAGTCACACACCTGCTGGAACATTCTTCACGTCGATCTGTTGGAAAACTTAGAACTAGCGGATACATGTATTCCCTAGTTCCTTCTTTCAAAGAAACTCCAATACGTTCGGCGGAAAGATAATTGGAGACTCGAGGTCTGGAAAAATTACGGTTTCGGGCACAGTCCAAAGGACATGGTGGTGTGACAACCAATCCATCCCGAGAGATGACATCTAAGCCCTTAAGAGGCAAACAAACCAAATTGACCACAAACTTTCTACTCTGAATAACCACTACACAATTAAGACATGCGGTGTTTGTGACTAAGGTTTTAGCATTTGGGGTTGTAACTACCAATTTAAGCGATGCGATCACGGTCGAGTTCAAATGGTTCACCTGATCGGAAGAAATAAAGGAATGGGTTGCACGAATCAAAAAGAACGGATAAGGATTTACCCTCGATTTCACATTCACCTTGGATAAGATCTTGACTCGTTACGCTTCCTCGCCACTCATGCGTAAAACTACGCCTTTAGCCACTTGATGCTTCCACTTTGGCGCTTTGCCAAGCATCGTCGGTTGACTTTAGGTGTAGGACAATCCTTGGCAAAATGCCACAGCTTCTTCTGATTGTAGCACACCCTCCTTACGAGTACGATTATTAGCGTAATGTCCCGTCTTTCCACAGCGGAAACAAGTCACCTCGACCGGCTGCGTCCTCCGCTTCTCGGTACCTGGGTCATCGGACGATATTGTCCCTGTTGTCGTTCCCACGAGGTCGGTCGTGCGGCTTCTTACGCGGTTGTTTCCGCTTTACGTGCAAATCTACGCGCACTCAGGGTCTCACCGGTCGCCACAATAATCTTCTTCTTGTGGCTCCTCACTCCTTCTACCTCGACACATCGATCAATCGGCTCTTGGAGGTTTCGATCCTCGGCGACACCATCGACTTGAATGTCGAATCTCAATCCCGTTGGAATCTCTCACTCAACCATCTCTGGTCAACTTCGATCCACGGAATGGACTGAAATACCTGCGCCAACGACTCGAACTTGGCGCATACTCGGACAACTGTCGAGTTGCCTTCTTTGCAATTGAAGAAATTCCTGCTCCTTTCGGCTCGTCGCGATGTCTGGGAAGTACTTGTCCAAGAACCTTTCACGAAAAAGCTCCCAGGTCATCTCGCGGCGTTTACGCTATAAATGTTTGCTTCACTCCTCTCCACCAATACTCTGCGTCTCTAGCGATGAAGTAGGTGGCATAGTCGACCTTCACGTTGTCAAGACGATGAAGTGCCTCAAAGATCTTCTCGATCTCTTGCATCCAAAGATCGACTTTATCTGGATTTGGCTCACCATAGAACCGATTGGATCATGCTTCTGAAGTCGGCCAATCCTCTCACTTCACATTTCGTTACGCTCGTTCTTTGTTCTTTGCAAGTTCTGGCGAGTTAACGCCGCCGTCTGTTGAGCCATCGCGTTAACTGTTGAGTTGCGGCGGTGATTGTTGAGCCATGGCTGCCGCCATCTCGGTCATAGCTTGAATTGCTCGTTCCATGTCGGCGTTCTCGGTTGCGGTATCGTATTCCTACGAGGTGGCATTAGATTCCACAAAGTTCAAAACCCTGTCAGAATCTCAGAACAAGGATGTGTTAAAACACACTGCTTCAATCAAGAAACAGTTCAAACAATTTCTCAAGCAATAAGTGCTTCACTTAGTCAAACAGCAATCAACATAATACAACTAGGTACCCACACACATAACCCGACACAGTGACCAGTCCAAATCTCCTATGCACAGCTCGGTCGAGCCGAAGCTGCTCGATACCAACAATGTAACGACCGTTTAGGACCGCTACCGAGCTCAATATACCGAGGCTCGAGTTCACGAAAGCTCACCACACCGAGCTCAACATAAACCTGTATGAGATGTGTTTTAAAAACGAAACTCTTGTGCCTTTTAAAAATACAATATATTTTTTTAAAAAAAAACCAACTCGTGCACATCAGAGTAATTACAGCTTTTCGAAACATGGTGCAACTAAGACACAAGACTTAAATTCTAATAAAACATACATGCATAACATACATATATGTATCACTCGAAATAATAATGTATACAAAATACAGAGTAGTAAATGTATAAAGAAAATACACCTAAGGTAAGGCGACTTCAAAAGCAATCATACCACAGGGTACTTCCACGAACTCCCAGGGCTGCTCCAAAAGTAAGACCACCAGTCTACCTGTAGCAACAAAACAACACTTTGCCCAAATGGTCACGACCTCAGAACACAAAAGAAAAACAAATGCAGTCATCAAAAGAAATCGTCGAACAAACATAATCAATCCACGACAAGTGCAGTCGTCACTCGGGTCCTCGTTGAGCTCCTCCTCGGCATCATCTTTGTCGAGTTCCTGCGCCCTCGACATCGCCTGGGTAGCAGTCATGGATTGAAGGTACCACGGGAAAATTGACTTCTCAACAATTCAAGATAAGCTCGACATAAAGAAATAAGCAACACAATAATGTATCTCAATCACCACCATTGACTCGACCATCTCACTCTGGGCTCGACTCGACTCTTATTAGGAATATCGTCGGAGTCCATCCCCAGCGACGTAATAGGTAAGCGGCAGTCGACCCCAGCCGATACCATGCATTAATCGGCGGGTCCAACCCCAAACCCGATAATGCGACGCCTAGCCAATCCACCATAAACAAAAAGGGGACCTAGCACCCTCGATTATACGGGTCCGGCTCAAAAATGTCATACGACTCCTAGCTCTCTCACTAGATGATTAGCTCGCGCATGTCAAAGAGTAACACAACTTACTTGATCACATATCAAATAAAGAGAGCATGCTTAACATGAAGAAAACAATTCGACATTTAAGCAATAAAACGATTCTGCATGAAGAAGCATGAATTCGTGACAATACACCATTCACAACATATTTTCAATCACATATCAAATACATGCAAAAACTCAATCATATCACAACATTCCAATCTCGACACCAATCAAGGAAATTCATACAGAAATATAACAATAAAAATAAAGTCTTAATAATGTCTAAAAGCTGCCCTTACGCTAGCATACTACGAAAGTATTAATGTGAAGCGCCCTTACCGAACTCCAAGTTAATGCTGCTCGACAACGACTTCGAAAGCATCTCGACCTAATACTCATGAGTTCGGTAAGGGCGCTTCACATTAATACTTTCGTAGTATGCTAGCGTAAGGGCAGCTTTTAGACATTATTAAGACTTTATTTTTATTGTTATATTTCTGTATGAATTTCCTTGATTGGTGTCGAGATTGGAATGTTGTGATATGATTGAGTTTTTGCATGTATTTGATATGTGATTGAAAATATGTTGTGAATGGTGTATTGTCAGAATTCATGCGTTTCTTCATGCAGAATGTTTTATTGCTTAAATGTCAATGTTTTCTTCATGTTAAGCATGCTCTCTTTATTTGATATGTGATCAAGTAAGTTGTGTTACTCTTTGACATGCGGCTAATCATCGAGTGAGAGAGCTAGGAGTCGTATGACGCTTTTGGCCGACCCATAATCGAGGGTGCTAGGTCCCTTTGTTTATGGTGGATTGCTAGCGTCGCATTATCGGGCCAGTCGACCCGCCGATTAATGCATGGTATCGGTTGGGGTTGGACTGCCGCTACCTATTACGTCGGTTGGGGATGGACTCGCCGACGATATTCCTAATAAGAGTCGAGTCGAGTCTAGAGTGAGATGGTCGAGTCACGCGTGTGGTGATCGAGATACATTATTGTGTTGCTTATTTCTTTATGTCGAGCTTATCTTGAATTGTTGAGAAGTTGACCGCTTTCCGCGTGGTACCTTCAATCCATGACGGCTACCCAGGCGATGTCGAGGCGCAGGAACTCGACAGATGATGCCGAGGAGGAGCTCGACGAGGACCCGAGTGGCGACTGCATTTGTCGTGATTGATTATGTTTGTTCGACGTATTTCTTTGATGACTGCATTTGTTTTCTTTTTGTGTTCTGAGGTCGTGACCAGTTTGGGCAAGGTTGTTGTTTTGCTGCAGACTGGTGGTCTTACTTTTGGAGCAAAGCGTGGGAGTTCACTAAGTACCCTGTGGTATGATCGCTTTTTGAAGTCGTCTTACCTTAGGTGTATTTTCTTTATACATTTACTACTCTGTATTTTGTATACATTATTATTTCGAGTGATATATATATGTATGTTATGCATGTATGTTTTATTAGAATTTAAGTCTTGTGTCTTAGTTGCACCATGTTTCGAAAAGCTGTAATTACTCTGATGTGCACGAGTTGGATTTTAAAAAAAAAAATATATCGTATTTTTAAAAGGCACAAGAGTTTCGTTTTTAAAACACATCTCATACAGGTTTATGTTAAGCTCGGTATGTTGAGCTCGGTAACTCGAGCTCGGTATATTGAGCTCGGTAGCGGTCCGGAAACGGGTCGTTACACTTTCAGAGGAATGGATTACGTCAACGAAGCTCTGTTCGAGAACTATCGCCAGTTGAAGAAAGACGATGTAACTCCTACTGCCAAGAATCTGAAAAGTCATTACAGAGTTCTACACAAAGTTATTGCTAAGAGCGTTATTCTGAAGACTGGGTCAAGTGACATAGTGAACTACGAGCAGAAGTTCATTATGAGAAATTATATGGCTGGTGACAAAATCAATTTGCCTAGGTTGATCTTCAACAATATTGTCAATGCGCTTGTTGGTTCAAGGAAGGGTTCTGCTGACAAGAAGAACATTATCAAGGTTATTCCTTATGGAGTTATTCTTGCTACTATGATGATCAAGGATGGTACTCTGAGAAGGCTTGCTGCCTTGACAAATAAAGAAGAAAGGGATAAGTATTTTGGAGTTGGTGCTATTGTTCGCCCCTAATGTCTTTGGCGTATATAGCTTGGTAAAAATGAAATTGATCAATGCTGATATGATCAAGAAAGTGAAACAGGAACAACAAGAAGAAGCATGTGCTTCTATTGGTGAAGTTGTGAAGAAACCCACCAGAAGTTCAGCATCTGGTGTGAAGAGAATTGTTGAGTCTCCAACTAGGGAGACAAGAAGCAAGAAGCAGAAGGTGCCTCCTGCCCCTCAAGAGAATGTTGAAGCAGAAGATGATGAGGATCTGGTCCCCGTCAAGAAAATAATAGAGAAGGAAGAAGCTGAAAACCTGTTTCAGTGTGTGGTCTCAGGAAACAAGCTCCTCCTCCTCCTCCTGTTGTTGCCACTCAAGGCAAAAGAAGAAGACTTGTTAAGCATTTTGAGCTTAACCCAAAGGTACTTGATTTTACAGTTAATGATTCTGTAACTATCTTTGAGTCTGATGATACTATTCTTGCACCACCATTGTCTGTTGCACAACCACAAACACAACCTCCATCCACCGAACCACAAACCTCCCAATTAACCAAATTAACCACAAGACCTAGAACAATCATTTTTCCCTCACCACAAACCTCTACCTCCTCATACACATCCCTCTCCACATACATTTCATCACTTCACTCTCACCCTTTCAACCTTCTCTTCAAAATCCATCCAAACAAGCCCAAAAACTACACTGTCAAGAAGACTTCACCTCTCCCACTTACCCTCACTTACAAACCTACCTCCTTTTTCGGTGCAAAAAAGTGTGTATCTGTCATTAACAGACCAAGGTTTATTAGAGAAGACGTGTATCATTCCATTTATGATCACTCTTCTCTATGGCATTTGAAAACATTCACCTCTGGGGTTGCAAGACTGGAAGTTGCCTCTCCATTAAGAATTGTATTCAAAGAAGGAGATGAGAAAATTGATATGTCCTTCAAAAGAAGGTTGAGACCCCAATCAAATAGCAGAACAATTCATTTCTCTGTTAATCTTCCCAGGTTCCTACCATAGAATGAACCTCTTACTATTGAGGAATGCGGAAGGTGGATAGCAGGTGAAGAGTGGCCCTTATGACTCATTGCCTGGAGATGAAAAGGCTTGAGCTTATTCGTCAATATAGAAACCCTGCTTCAGCGTCTGTCAAGATTATCTCTGATAGGCAAAATGGTTGTCTTGGTCTATTCCTGGAAAAAGGAAGGAACCAATTCCTGGGAAAATGTCGTTCAGTAAAATTGGACTGAAGGAATATGAGAAGGCTCCTCGGAGATACGATCTCAAAGGATTCTCTGAGCTTAAGGAGTTGTGTGAAGACCATACTAGGAGATTCTACCTGAATTCTCTAAAGATAGATGAATGGAGAACTGGCTCCTCTGGCTGCTGTGATGCAAAAAAATCAAAGATTCCTACAGTCAGCTCTATTAACAAGGTACCTGACACTAATCTTGAAACACTGTATTTCGATGATATGTTTATGTGTTCTGTGATCAGGCCTCTGAATGCTATGAAGATTTATGTCCAATGGGCTGTTGTTTGCAAACATTTTGATATTGGTTTCACTTGGAGTCAAATGACTGCGTCTTGGAAAGACAACCATTTTGCCTCATTTCGTGCCTCTGGATATTGAAGATGATGATAGGGAGAATCTGCGAAGATTGTATCTTGCTGAAAATAAAGGACTCAACTTCATTTTTTGAAACAATGAGAATCTTTGTTAGAAGAATTTTTAAAGAAGTTGCTGCTATGAAATTTGATGCTTTTGTTGAAGATCTGATCAAGCACAGGGAAATTATCTTCATGAGTCTGTTGTATCCTGAAGAGAATGTGCAGAAATGGGAAGTGGCTATGGAAGTTGAGAAACAGAAGCTGGGAAGTTTTATCAAATGGTTTTTACCAAATGATAACTTCTTCCATAAGACAAAAGAAAAGAAAGAGATAAGATTGAAGTTGTCCAACTGGGCGCTAGCAGAGCATTAGAAGCTGAAACCAGAAACTGTTGAACCTGTTCCAGAAGCTGAACCTTCTTCTGCTCCTCCTGCTGCAGATGATGATATTGTCATCTTGCCTAGAGTTGAATTTGAAGCTATCATGGCTACAAATCAGAAGGTGTACCAGTTGGAAAGCATTGTGAATCTTCTGTTGGAATGATTCAATCAACTACTTCCTCCTCCTCCCCCAAATCCGTAAACACTTTGTTTTTATTTTTTTATTTGGTACTGTGTGATATTTTTTTTTTATACGAGTATATTTTGCACTTAGTATCATTTTGGAACAATTATTTTGCTTACTTGGTACTATTATATTTCTATGGTCTGACCTTTTATCTTCAAATTTTTCTAGTATTATATCTTACTGTTTTGACTATGATGTGATTTACATTTTTTTTGTCTGATGACAAAATGGGGAGTAAAAGAAAGGTCTGATGAACACGTTGAAAGTTTGATGGACACGTTGAAGTATCATACATTTCATGCATAAATCATACATAACACATTTCTAAATTGCTTTGATACTTTATAAGATTTACTGCTATGATAATCATTAATATCTATTGGTTTATTATATTGGTACAATGAATTTCAACATCTGTTTGCTGAGTATACTCATCATTGGTACAATTATTTCAGCATCCGATCCCCACGTCTAATTGAATATATGCTTTGATGTTATTATGTATTTTTACGATCACAATAAATGATATTATTATTAAAAATCGATCTAATACCTGATTTATTTATTTTTGTCTGAGTTGTTGAACTCAGGGGGAGACTATTGAAATTATTTTTCGAAATTAAATTGTTCATCAACCTTGGATATTTGTCATCATTAAAAAGGGGGAGATTGTTGGAATCTAAACGATTGAGAAGTTTAGACCCTCATTAATTTTGATGATAACAAAGCATCTTCTGATAAGTCTTTGAGTGTGCAGATATTAAAATCTCTTATGTTTTATCTCACTCAAGCAAGAAGAAGAAAATCACAAGTATTGAATACATTCCATGTGTGTCAGCATCTGATTCACTCCAGCGTCTTGTGTATAGCGAGCGTCTAGTAGTATTATTCTTTGACACGTGGATTACTCAATTGCTGCGAGCGCCTGTCTCCTGTTCTGAGCGAGCATCTGGTCTTTTAATGAATCACGTGATGGTCATGTTTATGCTCTTCTATCTCAGCTATTTGAAACGGAATTCGAATTTGATTTTGTGCACTCATTTTGATGTACGAGGTATCAAAGGTGACACCTTAAGTATAAGGCAAAATTCGTACAAAGCAATTGTGAAAATCAGATAGTACAAAAACGGCAATACGTACTATTCTGATATTCTCTGGAAAGGAAAAAAATGACAGCTTTTCAAATTACCTCACTCAATGATATGAAGCTGAAATTTACTGCAACAGTAATACCCCTCAGAGCTATTCATTGAAGAAGGTTGCCAAAAACTGCTAGAAACTACATTCTGAAAGTGCTATTACTCAAGTGAGCAATCAAGTTTCGTGCCAAGTTTCTGAACAACAAGAACTGAACTTCAGCGTCTGATACTTTCGTTTTAGAAAGCTATTTGTTTTTTAGCTTAATCTTTTCATCCTCTCAATGAGAGTTATTTTGATTGTATTTAAAACTATCTTTGTGAAAGTTGTATTGCCTAGTTAAGGCTTTGTTCCTCAAAGGCTCGAACCTACAGAGTTGATTTGAGAAGTTAAGAGTATTGTCAAGTTTGTGACAGTAGAATACTCTTAAGAAAATTTGTAATCAGTTGATTATAGTGGAAAATCCTTCAGGAATGAAGGGACTAGACGTAGCTACCAGATTGGTGGGGAACTAGTATAAATCTCTGTGGCTCTTGCTTTACTGCTTTATACTTACGTTTATCTTGCGCATAAAAACAAGTTTTCATAAACTTTATTTCCAGCGTCCGGTCTTACTCCAGCATCCGCTTTCAAACCAAAATCCAGTGTTCTAAAGTGTTTTTAACTTGAAGTTTGTGAAAAGTTTTCAACACAATTCAACCCTCTTCTTGTGTTCTCGTTCAAGCAGTGGTAAGCATATTAAGAGGGTGAGTAGACAATGAAGATGCAGGGTGCGGATTTTGGTTGAAGTTTGTTGCTATTGTTGGGGCGTAGCCAGGGTAAACACAGGCATCCAAAGGAGTGGAGGTGTAGGAGATTTGTATCTGTGTGATGCAACACCTTGTAAGGTGAGTCCAAATTGAGAGTTGGGGTTGGTAATCTATTGATTAAGTAGGCTACCGTGCGGAATGCGAAAGACCAGAATTGGGAGGGGAGATTTGCGTGGTATAATATAGCTCTAGCTTTTTCTACTATGTGACGATGCCTCCTCTCTGCGGTTGCATTTAGCTCAGGTGTATGTAGTGGAGTAGTGTAGTGTGTGATCCCATTGGAGGATAGGAAGGATTTTAGTTTGATGAATTCTCCCCCATTATCTGAATATAGTGCAACAATTGGTAAATTAAAAAACTTTTCAACAATATTTTTGAACTGAGGAAAAATAAGAGAGACATATGATTTATTCTTTAATGGGTACAACCACATATATTGGAAAAATGGTCAACAAATATTAGATAGTATAAGTAACCATCTAATGACCTAATGGGAGCAGGACCCCACACATCTGAGTAAATGATTTCCAGAGGCCTTTTACTGGTGACACTTGAGGAGGCAAATGGCAGCTTGTGACTCTTGGAGGTATTGTAGAAAATGCATGGGAAGAGGTTGCTATTATTTATTTTATGAGTAGAGGAGAGATGTCTCATGGTGCGATCACACGGGTGTCCTAGGATATGATGCCAAGGTGGATGGGAGGATCTGGTGGTGAGGAAGGTTGTGGGCGTGGTGGAGGGGCGTGGCATTTGGTAGAGACCATTCTTAAGTTGTCCTTTTAAAAGAGGTGCCCTTGTCTTCAAATCCTTCACCAATAAATGATTAGAGAAAAATTCAACGGAAATGGGGTTACTTTTGCATAATGTTGACGCAGACAATAAATTGCAAGAGATATTTGGGACATGAAGTACTTTGGAAAGATTTAAGGTATGTGTGTTCATATGTAAAGCAATTTTACCAGTATGAGTGATAGGTAGGGCAATGCCATCACCTACAGTGATTTTGTCTGTGCCATGATATGGAGTAGGGAGATGGAGATCCTCAAGGGCATTGGTGATGTGACGAGTGGCTCCAGAGTCGACGATCCAATCGGTTTCAGCAACATGAGGTGTGTTGATCGCATGATAGGCTGATGGTCTAGTAGTGTGCTTGGGCGGGTAACCATGCAACTTGTAACACACCTTGGCCGTGTGTCCAGGTTTGTCATAGTATTGACAAATGACCCTCCTGTGTGTGCCTGATGAAGTGGATCTGTTGAGAGAGGAAGACGTAACATGATTGGTTGGATTTCCATGCCTTGGAGGAGCATGTTTCCCGCGATAAGCAGCGTGTGCAGAGGCAATGGGAGAGGGATCTTGTGACACCCTCTACCCCGCATGTTATCGTTACGAAAATAAATTAAGAAAAAATGTAACTACTGAAAATACAGTCAAATAAAATTTTCATAAATAAAGGTAGAGTCGTCACACTCTCATAAACTGCAGAAATAATCAATTGACGGTTACGAATAAAATTCACATGATACAAACACCCCGATGTCACAACGTCTCAGAGCTGACCCTAAACATTTACTTCGAAAATAACAACATCGATAATAACCAAACCATCGAAAATCCTAATCTACGGTGACCGCGCCCATAGATCACTCCTCAGCCACGTCGTTATCATCACCTGCAGTCTCATCGTCTAAACATACACAATGGTGTATGAGTAGCCCTGACAAAAAGGGTTAGACATCATATACAATCATAGCACAAAGCGGCAAAGGACATAGCTTAAGCAATGCGCATACAACACGTTAACTTAATCAACACATAACATGAATGCTTGACTCAGCGAGTACTTATGCAATCCTAGACAACGTCTACTTCACCGAACATGTGGATCCAAACCAACTCGGATGAGCGAGTGAAAACATCATCACTCTTGAGTACGAACAATGTCTAGTCGAGTGCTTAGGTATATTTATTGGTCACGCCCGGTGTGGTAGCTATCCACCGCCTTTATATAAGACGCTCTACCCGATTGACTCCCAGTAGGTACCTTGCCCATCATGGCGATACTATATCGCATCATCGTTGCTCACCCCCAATAACGTTAACTTAACAAGACAAATATGATGCATGAACACAAACCAAACAAGTGTCTAACAACAACAACTCACCAACCATCTCATCAACCGGCCCGCTATAACAACAAAAACAAGGTCTTACTCGTCGATGGCGACAAATTTCCCGCAATCTTGGAACAAGTCCAAGTTATCAACCTACCTCACCACACTAAGTCTAAGCTAGCTTAACTAAATTTCCAACTCTTAACTCAAGTGTTTCAACTTACTTATTTGACCGGACGTACCGTACTACTCCTCTAAAATTATAGGACACTATCCAAGAGAGTTTGGTTCAATACTTATTATAACCTGAATTTAAAAATTCAATTAGTGAGACTTTGCTAAAATAATTCTAAACTTAGTCATCTTTCTGCATAATTTTTTTCTGTATAACTATTACTCTCAGTTGTCAACTAGGCTGAAATACTCATAACACCAAATCTTGCTTCTAAAGCATTTAAACCATCGACACCACAATATCACCATCATATCCTAGTCCTAAGACTTGCTTGTATCATAACTTAAACGCTAAAAATATTATTATACCTTAGTTAACTCCTAACAATCACACCCATCATCCATACTTTATCCTTTCACATAACCATGATATACCACCTAGAGAATCTAAGTGTAACAAACCACACCCTATGATAATCTAGCTCTCACTCAACACAACAAATCCAGAACATCAAATAGCAACAAGCAATCTCATTTAAACACATTTACCCCTACATACATTTATCAATAACAAGCCAAGACAACCAAATCATCATATGATCCATACATGACATTTCATCGTAACACATCAATTCAAACAACACCTTATAAGACAATTTCAATTAACATTAACATCATGGCATAAATTAATATCAAATTTTCCCATCACAATGGCAATGGTACTTATTTTGCACAACCGCGCCAAGTCTAGGGACCATGGGACGTCCATATTGCCTAATTATATCCATAAGCCCACTAATCTTGTATCCATCTACCCCCTTACCTCAGTAAAAAAGTTTGAAGTATTCCAAGGCAAAGAAAATTGCCTACAACGATAATTTGAGCACCAACCGAGCACAGGATCAAATTCACAGAAGGTGAAACGCGGCTAAAAAAATAATAACAATCAGTAGAATATAATTTTTTTCAGAATTTTTATGGCTGAAACGAAATGAAAAGGAAGTAAAAGAGAATGCAGGATAACGCCGTCTGAGACAAAGGGGTTCTGAAATTCCGACATCAACTTCACCGAATCGAGCAAGGGAGTATTGTTTTCTGAAGGTTTCAACGCGAGGAATCCGAAAATGACGTCCGTTTTTCGAACCAAAAACTGTGGTGTCCGGAAAAGTGAAATTACTGTCCGTCCCAGGGGAAAATACGGTGCGGTTTTCTGTTTCGGATGACTGAGATAATGCCAAAATTGAATCCAGAAGATGATTTTGTATAAGAATATGAAGTTTTGTAATTTTTCGTGGCTTAGTGGGAGAGAAATGAAGAGAGAGAAAATGGAAAATGGGTGTGGTTCGCGGCGCTGCACTTCTTGCATTTCATCTCGTAACTGTTCACGGTGCAGGGAAGTTACGAAGGAGAAAGTCATGTGATTGGGAGTGTATGCGTGAAAAGAAAGGGTGCAACAAGCAAACGTTTTTTAAAAAGAAAGGCCTCAGCGTGAAGGCTAAGCCCTTTAATACATACATAAATTGTTTTTAAAAAAACGCAATGAATCAGCGCTGCTCTTATACATATAATATAAAACATATACATATAATACAATACATATCTAAATATATATTTTAAAACAATTTTCACTTCAAAAAGAAAAAAAACATCATTTCTATACTAATATTTAAAATAAAACAATTAACCTAAAATATGTATAATAAATTCAAGACTAGTATTTAATAAAAATTAAAATAAAATAATATCATTAAAATATATTAATCATTAAGTCAAACACAGACAATTTGTTATCAAAATCACCAATATAAACACACAACTTATAAGATCCCAAGAATTCAATTTTGAGGGTGTTACAGATCTTCATCTCGTTTGAGAAAATTCTCATAATCAATTAACAGATCATGGAGGTCCTCAAAGCCAATTGGATATTCACGAGCACGACGTGCAGCAGAGACTTCTTTGTATTCGGGGCCCAGGCCATTGAGCGTGTGTATGACGAGATCAACATCATCAAGAGAAGAGGTGATTATAGCAAGTTCATCTAATAGCAATTTAATACTGTGGAGGTATTCTGAAATTGTTTTTGACCCCTTTGTGAAGTGAGATAAGCGCTCCTTGAGGTGCATGACGAGGGATCGGGCTTTGTTGGCATACATTTTGTTGAGGATGTCCCAAGCTTCTTTGGAATTTTTGACATTTCCAAGCATAGTGATAACGTTGGGATCACAGGAGGAGAGGATGGCATGCAGAATGAGCTGATCCTACCTCCTCCAGTAATTGTAGTCTTTGCGTGTTGCTGTTGGACATGTCTTGGTTCCATCGACGAAACTAGTGAGATCATACCCTATAAGGAGGGCGCTAGGCCGAAAAGTTGGAGCCGTTGAGTTTCAGTGCAGACTGGGTATTTGAGGACAATGACCGAAGTATTGTCATCGATTTTGATGGTGTGACCTGCAGCCATGGTAAGGGCAAAAGATCGTTGCTTTTAAGCTTTTTCAACTAATACCATATAAAGATTAATATTAATATAAAAAATGTTGTCACTTGTATTGCCATACTACAGGATTTATATACACTTGGAAGGCCTAAGACAAATATGCTCCAGGCCAATAAAGGAATGGAATAATTACAATAATTATGTATCCTACAATTAATACATGATATCCTATAATTTATACATAATAGATATACAATTAAAGGTGCATGATTATGCATGATTGAGAGCAATATAAACATGCTTGATTTTATAATTTGGTCAGAGAATCTGATTGACTCATTTATGATCATTGATCACGTTGCTCCAATAGTCCCCACCCTTCCCCCTTATTTTTTCGTTCTCTATATTCCCATGTGATTAGTGACATACATGGTGTGGCGAGAGTGGTACGAGGCGTGGTAGGAGCTTAAGGGTGAATATTGAGACAGTGGAGGCGAAGGTAGCGTCAGAAGCATTTGCGACATAACCCTCACGTGGAGGATGGGAAGGCGGCGCTAGAGACAATGTTGCATGGTCGAAGTGTTGGTGTAAGCCCTAAAGGCCAATATTTTTTGGCTTTGACTTTCATTTGTATCATGACTTTGATTATATATTTGATATATAAGATGCATTTCATTTATTGTGATATTTATTTTATAGCATAATAAAATCTTTAGAATATGTACCTCGTTTAATGGAACATCAAATGCGACTTGATCGTGAGATCTCATTAAATATATAGAAAATTATTCTTAAAGTATATGTAGTCGAGTATTATTGTTAATTAGGACAACAATAATAAATAGAGACTATTGTGTGAGTAGACTGATGACCATATCTCATGAGTCATGGATATGCGATATCAAGTCGATACGCATGTTTATACTGGATTGACACACGACACATCTCACGGGTCATAGATATGCAATCATTTGTTAAATAGATAGGAACAAAGAGTTGTGCATCCCATTGTCTTTCATCTTAAATAATTGACACAATAAAATCCCCATTAAAAAAAACAAGTGAGCGTAAAAGATTGCACTTAACAATAAGAATGAAAACATTTCTATTTTTGTCATGTATTTGGCTGGTGTCATTGGATACGCAAGAAAATAACTGTTTATTATTTTTTCTGACAAAAAGTGTTTATTCAGGAAGTGGTTATTGTGTTAGGACTTATGTATCAGTCATTTCTATAATCAAAAAATAAATAAGAATACTGGTCTACTATGAATCACCTATCAAAATGGTCCGCGATATATTTTTTCACATAGATGATATCAAATTCACAAATTATTGATAACAATATAAATATAAAAAATTGTGTATCTTATATTTAGCAAAAGCAATGGAATGCGTATTCTTTTTCAATATAATACAACAAATTATGCATATGGTGATTAATTTTTATTTTTATTTTTTACTTTTTTTTGATAGTAGATTAATTTTTGTACTACTTTTATTTATGCTTTGGATACAATATTTTTCTGTAAATTTATGTATCTCTTAAATACATGATACACCATTACTTCAATTCATTTAGATCAATCAAGTATATTCAAAATAATTATTTTTGTTACATTTTTTTTAACGATTTTCGTAAAAAATGCATAACATTTTAGTTTTTTCTAGATTTATTATTATTTTCATATTTTGAATTTAATTTTTTAAAAAAACAAAAAAATACTACTTCTTTTGCTTTTGATTGAAAAAAAAAATACTACTCCTAAAACTTAATTAATGTTTTGTCCAAAAAAAACATAATTAATGTTGCATGAAAAAAAACACAATTAATGATGCACGTGCCACGGTGGTACGCACACTATAGGGATGGCTTCCAGCACCCCTACTCCCTTTAATGATTATGAAAAGACATGAAAGTCCCTCACCCTAATTTACTCCGATAGTTCATTGCCCAATCGAACTTCTCTGCACCCCCTCTTCTCTCCACTCCCAAACGCATTGAAGAGCAGCAACCGCGCCGAAAGAGCAGGACGACAGCCCCATCCCCGCTGGAAGAGTATCACCTCCGCGCCGAAAGAACAACACCCTTCTGCAGCACCTCATCCCCAAATCCTTCCACACCGTCATGGAACCCAACCCCAACTGTTGCAGCACGCTACCAATACAAGCCACTGCGTTGTCGCTTCACCCCCTGTCTCCACACCATTGCGCCGCACTTTCCAAAGGGACACCAGTGCGTCACGCTGTGACAGCCATTACCAAGTGCAGGTCGTTTTTTTTTCGCAGAATTACAGGCTTCCGGCAATTAAGAAGCCGGAAGCTATTAAAAAATGTTGTGTGGGGTATATATATGCTACCGGTATTTCAATTGCCAAAACGTGTTCAATCAGTTTTTAAACTAGCTTCTGGCATATGTAAAAGATTTTTCCCTACCGGCAACTCAATAACCGAAATTCAATTAAAAACCTATGAAATACCTTCCATCAATTCAATTGACAGAACGTGTTCAATTAGTTTTTAAACTAGCTTCTGACA
This sequence comes from Calophaca sinica, assembly GCA_037113605.1. Taxonomy (NCBI): domain Eukaryota; kingdom Viridiplantae; phylum Streptophyta; class Magnoliopsida; order Fabales; family Fabaceae; genus Calophaca; species Calophaca sinica. The sequence continues at coordinate 332,484 of CM073731.1, forward strand.
ACTCAGTTGCCGGATTTGTAAAAGATTTTTCCCTACCGACAACTAATAACCGGAACTCAATTAAAAACCTATGAAATACCTTCCATTAATTTTATTACCGGTTGTGTAAAACGTTTTACACGTCCGACAACTCAGTTGTCGGAATATAATTAAAAACTTTTTCATTTTTAATTCTGCAATATTTTATATACAATTATTTGATTGTGTACTTTTAATATGTGTGTAGATATGGAAAGAAATAAAAAAGTTAGGAAGAGGCTGACGGCATCGTTGCGTAAACAGCGCCAAGCTGCACAGTAGGCTGAGAATGTTGACCACCAGAAGCCTGTAGTAGAGACTCAGATTCCTCTACCACCACCCGTGGTGTCTGCACCCCAAGTCCAAGGACCATTTCTGAGAGGTCCTAAAGAAACCTCACTCCTGAGTACCTTTGTTGATCGCATTGCTCTTCGATTGTGGACTGGAGTTGAGGAGGTAATATATTGTGCATTTGTTGTAATTTGATTTAGTTGTTGAATGAACATAACATAACATATGTTTTGTTGGTTTCAGGATCGCGAATTGCTTAAAGTGATCAACCATGGTCCAAGGGTTTTGGAAATTGGAGAACCTGCAGATGCTATCAAGGAGACAATGATTCGTTCGAGGTTGTCCCCACTGATCGACTGCACATACAAGCTATTGGACAAGGGCATCTTGTCAGCATTTGTTGAGAGATGGCACCAAGACACCTACAGCTTCCATTCGCATGTAGGGGAGATGACAGTCACTCTTGACGAGATCTCAAATTTACTTCACCTTCCAATCAGTGGTAACTTCTTCACGCCTCCTCTGGTTGATAAAGACTATGCAGTTGGTTTATTGCATGGCCTATTGAGGATGACTTATGAAGCCAACCTAGATGATGTAAAAAACTCCCGGGGTACCCACGTGCGTCTATCGACTTTGCACGAGATATATGAAGATAACCTTGAGAAAGGGAAGGTTGAGAGGGCAATCAGGGTATATTTGATGTATTTTGTCGGTGGTACTATAGGATTTCAATTTAATATTTTAGTTTTTAACTAAATGAACTATTGTTTGTTGTATTGTTTTTGATATTGTTTGTTGTTAATTGCAGCAGAAGTACAACCGGGTTGTTGAGATCTTGCAATATATGATCGATAAACATCTCGTGCTACCTGAAGGAATGGACATGGCAAGGAGGGCATTGAAGCTAATACGCGCTGCCAAGGGGGAAGAGCTAGTGTATGAGCGGAAGAAGAGGACTCGAGGCCGTTAGCTATGTTTTAGTGACTCTTTGTATTTGCTTTTTGTATTTGTACTTAGTCGTGTACCTTAGACTGAGGTTGTTAGTTGATATTTAGTGACTCTTGGTATTTACTTTTTGCATTGTTTGGATGCTTGTACTGATACTATTGCTTCGCTTTGTATTTTGAGGTTGTATCGTTATTGTTTGTGCGTCGTCGGTATTCGGAATATGTTTTTCAAAAACCTTCCAACAATTGAATTATCGGAGGTGTAACAGGTTTTAAATATCGGTGACTCAATTACCGAAGTGTATTATTTAGCTTTACATCAACCATCATTCATGTAAATACATTTCTCCATTAGTGAGTTAACAAAAAATACATCAACCATGTGCGTTAAATACATTTCTCCATTTTCAATCATCTCCAAGGTCTATATTAGTGCGTTTTATATTAGTACGCCTACATAAGCTTTCAAAAACTTGCATGCGGCTAACATATGGCGACTCCCATGGTCGAGCCTGAGCATGACAGTGCCTAAACCATCCAGGAATAGTAGAAGGAATAGGAGAGTCAGTCTTCAAATAAACCTATCATTTCAAACATTTATATTGAAGGTTCAAATTTCAGGTACATTCCGGCAATTCAGTTACCGGAAGACATTTTTAAATTCTTACGGGGTTCCGGCAATTCAGATGTCGGAATATATTTTCAATAGCTTCCGGAAGCATATTTTTCCAAAATTAAGATATGTTCCGGCAATTCACTTACCGGAATACAATTTCAACTTCTTCCATGGCGGTCTACTAATACATTGAAAGTGTATTCCAAGAATCAATTGGAACAAATACAGATCAAAAAAAAAAACACAAAAGCAGCAGAAGGTAAGTACCTCCGGTGGCCGCTGGGTTGGTCGCGGTGGGCCCTAGAGATGTGTTCCGTTGATGGGGGGAGGAGAGCTGGTGACTCCGGTGAGTTTTCCGGTGGTGGAGGGGGGATGGGAGGAAAAAGAGATGGGAGGGAAAAGAAGAGAAATTTGGGTTTTAAGTGAGTGAAGGTATTTTGGGGAGGTGCTGGTGGTAGATGGGTGATGCTTCGGTGATTTTTCGGTGTTGGGTGGTGGAGCCTGGAGGACTGTGGTGGGGTGGTGGAGGAGGGATGGGACGGAGAAGAAGAAGAAGAAGAAATGGGAGGGAAAAAACAATTTTGGATTTTAAGTGACTGAGGTCATTTTTGAGATTTCAAATTTAATAGAGGGTTGGGGGGTGTGGCCAGTAAATAGGAGGGGGTGCTGGAAGCAAGCCCCGCACACTCGTGACTAGTCACTAAAAAAGCCGAAGAAGGAAGGTCCCACCCCCTTGGTTCGGGGGTTCTCAACCTTTCCGGCTTTCGGAAGGAAAAGGTGTAGCATTTATCCAGGATTCGATTCGATTAGACAGAGAATTATCGTAAAGAATATTTTTTAAAATAAAAAAGATAGAAAGCAGAGGTGAGAAAAAGAAAAGGTTGAGGGAGAAATCGAGGAAAAGGAAGGGCAGTAGGAAGAAGGAATGAGTGCGACTCTGTCTCTAACTCCGAATCCTTTCGGTTACACCAATACCATCATCGCTTCCTGTTATCTCTCTCCTCATTATTATCATCATTCCTACAAGGACAAAGCAAACCCTAATTTCAATGCCTTATTTTGCTTCTATCACGGTAACTGGAAGAAGGCCACACCCAAACCATCCCTGTCAAGACGGACGGTATCTCTCTCGCCTCATCTTTTAAACATTGTTGTTATATTCGTATATCATAGACGATAAATAAATGCAGCTCTGTTATCTTGTCCGTCGAGTCTTCTGATCTGCGCACTAGTGCACGAATCTTATTTCTTCAAAACTCGTTGATTTTGAATTTTAATGGAATTATTACCCTATATATTATTTAGTTTGATGATTGATAATTACTTGTATCAAGCTGTTTGCCTAGTGCCTAGCAAGATACACTTGTGAAACCTAGTATCGTCGTCAGGTACTGGAGTAGTATGCTATGGGTAGGGTAGTATTAGGAATATTTTCTTGGTTTGTCCAACTTTTCTGATCATCTCAGCTTGAATGCATGATCTTGCATCATCTCTACTCCTTGTAGCTTGTTTGTGGTCAGTTGTTTTTCACTAATTTTTACTACCAGGGACTCTGTTTTTATGTGCTGTTATAGTGGCTTTATGGACATATGAATAGAGATCAAAACAGATACGGTTCGAATTACGAATTGGAGAATGGGTTAGGCTTATTTGGTTCTGATCAAGAACTAGGCACACAAATTCCAACCCAGGCCCAATCTATCGTGGAAGGATCAGGGGTGGTCAGGGTATCAGAGTACAAGCCTGTTCCTGATGTTGATTACTTGCAGGTTTGTAACCACTTGCTGCAAATTTTTGTTACAGACTCTGAACTAATAATTGTAAAATAATTAAACTAGATTTTAAGTTTGATCAACTGTCATTGTAAAGATTTTTACATGATTATCTAATTATTTGTTACTTCCTCCTTTTCTAACCGACCATCGTTTTAGAGAAATAAAAAAAAAATCATATTAAGTGTTGTTTTATTGTTTCAATGTAGTAGTAATTTTTTCTCCTAATTCCCCCCGGAAAAATAAATACTATGTACATCACTCTCAAGACATCACACTCTATTATGCATTTATGATAATTGTTAATACTTTAATAGTAAATAAGGACAGATTAGTAAAATTATTTCACTCATAAATTTATTTATTACCTTTCTTAATCCTTGTGAAAAAACTTTAAACGACAATCAATATGAAATGGAAGGAGTAATACATACTGAAAAAGTTTGAGTTTCTAGATAGTGGCTTTGATGGTCAAACTTATTTAATGATATTTGGTAATACATGGTTGGATGATCATATAAAGAAGTTTTACGTTGACATTGGATCAAAATTAAATCCTTAAAATCATCAAACAGTCATAATTAGGCTTCTTTTTCTAATTAGCATGTGTTACTTTTAGTATTACATGGTGTTTTAAAATAGCGGCTGTGGTGGCACAATGGTGGCGGATTTTTTACAAGCCACCATACAAGGTTTAAGGCATTGTGGATTTGAAAGGCAGGCCATGGGGGTTAAATGCAAGAAAAAATTGGAAAAAGGAAATGGGTACCATAACCCGACTTGCAAGTTCAAACCCACATGAACCATAAGAAAAAACCCTAAAAGACATATTCTAACACCAATCTCACTATCTGACGATGAGAATGATGATTATATTGGGGAAGGGGACGGGAATAAATGGATCTTTTGTCTTTTATGTCCAATCTTTTTTTATTGTTCTCATTAATTACTAGTTAGAATTATTAGTATTTTGTTTTGAACATTTCAGCTTGAGTTAATATCATGTCACTTTTTTATGCAACTTATTTTTATTTTTACGCGGCTTATTTTTATTTGTATACAGCATACTTCTTTATATATAATTGATAATTGATTTATTTCAACTGCTATGCAACTTTTGCTATTTGCCCAGCACTATCTGCTATATCATATTTTTTTAAGGCCACTATGCCTCTGCCATAGACCACAACGTCATTCACCATATTTTTATGGTGGATTTTTGGCTTGCCACCATTTGCCATTGTTAACATTGCATTTTGACACAATCATCATATATTCATAATCTTAAATTGTTGTTGCAAACCTGAAAGCAACCTCAGTTGTCTGCTCGACATTAAGTTTTACAGTATTTTGAATTGATTTTTTACAGGAGTTATTGGCCATTCAACAGCAAGGACCTAGAGCTATTGGCTTTTTTGGAACACGGAACATGGGATTCATGCACCAGGAACTAATTGAGATTCTTAGCTATGCTATGGTTATAACTGTAAGATGCTGTGATTTCACTCAAGAGTATCTTATGCTTGCTTGTAGAACACAAGATATGGTGATGCAGTACAAGTTCTATGTTTTTTTGTTGACAATTCCTATGGCTATGTGCCTCACAACTTGATGTGTATTTGTTGCAAATTTTTATTTGTAGAAAAACCACATATATACATCTGGAGCATCTGGGACTAATGCAGCTGTTATCCGAGGTGCTTTAAGAGCAGAGAAACCAGAGTTGCTTACTGTTATATTACCTCAAAGTTTAAGCAAACAGCCTCCTGAGAGTCAGGAGCTGTTATCCAAAGTAAGGTTTAAGTTTAAACTTTGAAGTTTTTATACACTGTCTTTAAGGTTTGAATTTAAAGCGTTCAGCCGTTCACATAATCTGTTTTACATATGATTACTTTAATCCTGTGGTAGGATTGATTGCTGAACATCTGTCTTTTCTATCTCCCTATCTGTGATATTTTATCCTTAATGAAGAAAAGACGGGTCATTTTTTTTTATCTTTCTATGCATTATAAAGGGGATTCCTATCTTTCTTCTCTAGTTTGTTCTGCATCTCTATAAATACTGATCTGTGTTATAGAGAATCAGAATGTTAATACAACAATTTTACAGAGTCTTATTCTCCGAGTTTTCTGAATTCTATATGGTATCAGAGCTTGTACATGAATACCAATCCTGAATGTATTGTAACATTTGGTTCTGTTAAGCCGATTAGCTATATGCCAGGTCAGCATTAGTTAGTTAGATTCTTGACAGTTGTACATGCCAGCTCAGCAGTAGTTAGTTAGACTCTTGTAAGCAGTTCAGAGACCGCATCTCTATAAATTCTGATCTCTATGTTATAGAGAATCAGAATGTTAATAAAACAATTTTACAAAGTCGTCTTCTCTGAGTTCTCTCGATTCTATAAAAATGAATGGAATTTGAAAGTGCTGAAGCAGATATTGTTGGAGCAGACCGAAGGCTTGGGAATTTATACAAGCCATCCGAACGAACAAGTCTATGGAGTAACACCTCATTGGAAGCCTGAGATTTAACAACACAGTAGTCAAAATGAAATTCATACAAGACATTGTTGTCCTTGGCAAAATTACGGACACTTATGAGGTTCTTTGTGATGGTAGGTAGGGACATGAATAAGGTTATGCAGGACCAGCCTTTTTTGAGAATTGAAAGGGGAAGGAAAATAAGATTGAACCTAAAGAGTTAATTGACAGACCTTGACCATTACCAATAAAAATCTGGTCTGGTCCTTCAAATGAAGCAATGTGTTGAATATTCTGCACATTAGAAGTTACATGATGCGAAGCCCGAGTCGGTACCAATTCTGAGTTTATGTATTGCTGGAATTGGCAACCAAGGCTTGAGGTTGCTGCTGCATGAGACCATTGTTATTGGAGAAAATTTGAGGTTGCTAAGGGCAAAATTGCTGCCGAGGAGGTTGACCATAAGACTATTCCTGGGTTGGTGGCAAAGATGATGACCATGGAGGAGCGTTAGTGGCAGGGACACTCCCACGAGGCATGGGAGGGTTGAACTGTTGGTTAAAACAATAATAGCAGACTGCAACTATGTGGCTGAACTTGAAGCAGACCTCCACAGCCATGACCGGAACTGCCACCATGGCTGTAGCTAGAGCCTTGAAAACCAGAGAAATTAGATGAGGAGTTAGGCTGATTCAATGAGAATAAGGAATTGAAGCTTTGTGACTGAGAAACATTGGCTTCTGGTGGAATCATGGCTGATCTTTGAGAAAGATTAATAGGAGCATCAGAAAGAGCTGCAGAGTTCTGATGGGATCTGGTGCATTAGTGCTGGTATGATCGTACCTAGAAAGAGCTTTCTATATTTTTTGATGCAAGCCTCTGAGCCAACAATAGTGTTTCTGCTTAATCAACATTGACAGGCTCAAACTTGCTACTGAGCAAAGCATTCAGGGACTCATATTATTGCAGTAAAGCTTTAAGGATGACATCAAAATGCTCCTGAGGTAAGACAAGATCACCCGTGGATCAACGAGAATCCACAATGGCTTTGACTCGTAAAAGGAACTCTGAAACATGGTGACTTCCAAAGAGGTGTTGCATAGTTCTATGTGCAATTGATGAGCTTTTGCTTGAGTCTGCACATGATAATGCGTATGAATCTTCTTTTAGGGTTCCCATGAGTGCATGAAATCAAATACACAAGCCAAAATAGCAATGTGAAGTGACAACTATATCCAAGGAAGGAGCAATTGGTCTTGTTGCTTCCAAGCAAGATAGGCTTCATTCAATTTTGCAGCATCTCTGTCTTCTTCATGTAAGAATCTCGGTGAAATCACTGGATTCACCACATAATAGTGAAAGCAAAAACCTTTTATAACATGTTCAACTTGTTGGTACCATAGAAGGAAGTTTCGATCATTGAGCTTCTCCGATTTCATGTGATAGGAAGTCATTTGCGCGGAATGCGAAACAGGAGTTGCGGAAGTTTCAAGTGACTGTCTGTGAATTCAAGGGAGGGAACACGCAACGGTGGCACAACCTCCGGTAATTTGGAGGAGGTGGAACATCCGAGACTATCAGAGATCTCCAGCTCTGATACCATATTTGGTTTCATACAAACTGAAGAAGATGAACTTTGAGAGAAAAATTCAGAGTTCAATCTGAATATTGTGTATTACAGATTACAGATTCTTAATCAATCAATGAGTTTCGCGCTATTTATAGTAGAGTAACTTTTAAAACAGATACAACCACCGGATAACTGAAAACTGTAAAATAGTTGCAGAATATTCTAGAAAATAGAAGACTATAGACTTGAACTTAAGAGAGCGATGGAACCTAGGAGCTAAGCTGAAAACTAATACTCTGCTAATACTCTATCACCCTACACGATGCCCCAATTTGTCAGTTTTTTTTAACCCCTAAACTGTCTAACTCTTGGAGTTTTACGTTTTCAGGACCAAGTCCCTTTCGCTTTTGCTATAAGTTGTTCATCTTTCTACCAATCTTGATAGTTTCTTTTGTAAATCTTATTTTTAGTCCTGGTTTATTGTCCTGATAGAGATAGACTTCTTTTGGACCAACCCACCTGGAAATCGAAAGCTCCCTCTAAGGTCTTATCATTTGCCTGAACTGCTGTACTTGACAGGATTAACACTAATGACATGCTACAGAAAGGTTTATTACTGCTTTGTCTTCTAGTACGTATATAATGTGCTGTTATTGGAAATGGGTTTATCTCTTTTTGCATAGCTCTGCTGTGATTTTTCTTTTGAATAAGAAGCTCTTTAGGTCCTTTGGACGGTATTGGCTATGCACTATGGATTTGCATCTGTTTCTCCTTATTAAATTTAGTGGTTTTGGTTCTCGTGAAGAGAAGCTAAGGTCCTGCGGAAGGAATGTTAGAATTTTCAAGGGCACTTTTTCTATATCCTAGACTTCATTTTGCATGGGGTTTTTTCAGCTTCGCATTGTTGTTCTGCTCATGTCTCTTTAGGGGTATTTCTTTGTTAGACCTGCAAAGAAATTGTCTTGTTCCGTTGCATCTCAATCTCAGTTTCCCCCCCCCCCCCTTTTGTTGCCTTCTTGTGAGGGTGTCATGTTCTCTTTCTTTCTACTCTCCTTTCTCGCTTAATAAATTTTCTTTACACGCTCACACCCTTACTGTTCCTTATTTTTTTAAAGTAGCGTACCATGATCCAAATAATCATGGACTAGATGGTAGTGTAAAAGACGACTCAAATCTTTCTACTGATTGAAATTCTTAAGCTCCCTGAATAGGAAGAAAAATGACCCGACTTATGGATCTAGAACACTTATTAAGGGCTATGCAGTGCACAAGATTCCCTTTATTGTGGTCTAGTTTTTTAATCATTGGTTGTGATTTCAATGATTTTGTTGAATGCGCAGGTGAAAAATGTGATAGAGAAGCCCCATAATGATCATCTGCCTCTAATAGAAGCCAGCAGGTTTATACTAGCTTTTTCTTGCTGTCTATCATTTTGGAGTGATGATACTTGCACAGGCTTTATACTCACAAACTCATCATAGACTTCATAACGACTTCAGAATGGTACATGAGTCTATCACTGCAGAGTGTGTGGGGGATTTGTGGGTTTAAAGTCTCTAGATGTATCATTATTATTTAGTGTTCATTATTTATTTTATTCTTGCAAAAAAGAAATTAAACTGAAAGAGGGAATCTTCTAATTAGGATAAGACCATGTTCAGACGAGTGGTACACTGCAATATAATGAGTTGAGATCCTCTCCATTTCTTTTTGAAAAATAGAAGGCTCTATTAGGAAAGAGATAGACACAGGTTTTAAATGATTTTAATTTTTTTAAATGATAATAAATGTTTGATATACCTAATCTTTTCTTTGTGTCTATTTCTCATAAATAGAGCCTTTCATTTTTTTTGAGAAATAGAGAGGATGTCAACGCGGATAAATAAGCTTGGTATTGATTGCAATTGTGGCGAGCCTGTACTTAAATTTTTGAACGAACCACGTTGTTATAGCAACTTGTAAGATCGCGACATTTTATTTTCTTCCATTGTTTTAAATGCAGGCTATGTAATATGGACATCATTTCACACGTGCAGCAAGTCATTTGCTTTGCTTTCCATGACAGTAGGTTGCTCATGGAAACTTGTCAAGAAGCAAAAAATTTACGGAAGATCGTGACGCTCTTCTACCTTGACTGACACAATTTTTATGCATGTCTATACATTATTTCTCTGCATAAGTGGGGGGTTGGGAGAGTAGTGCTTATTTGTGGTTTGTAATTATAATTATAATATTAAATTAAATGACACATTGCTTTAAATTGCTTTTTTGAAGTTCAGTTGGAAAGGTAATTTAATCTCATTCTTGGAGAATGGTTGTGGATCTGTGTGAGGGAGAGAGGGAGGGAATAATATTCCAAGGAATGATATTCCCAACCATGTAAATTAAGGATTCGTTAGAATACTATATTCTGTCTTAAGCCAATCTTTGTTTAGCTAGTAAAACAGGATAACACAACCCTGGTACCTATCATATCCTGTTTGTCTAGTCAAAATTCTTTCCTAAGGGACGAGTTGAGTTAGAAACTAACGAAATATGATAAAAAATTTATTTTTGCATTCACTTTCGTAAAAGATAATTTAAAATCTAACAAAATATAAAAATATTTAAAATAAAAAGTAAAATTAAAAAATAAAAATAAAAAATTTAAAAAATTTAAAACAATTTAATTAATTTTGGAAGTTACATAATATAAGAAAATTAAAAGTTATATGTAACTTTTAACGTGAGTAATTTAGTTATTTTACTTAATATAAGAATTTTTTTTTAAAAAAAATGATAAAGTTCTATAAAATATAAAATATTTAAAATAAACTAAAAACAAAAAGTATTATTAAAAATTATAAAAATCAATTTAAACTACTAAAAATATTAAATATCTTAATATTTAATTTAAAAAATGAGAGTCAGAATTCGTTGACACTAGGTGATATTTACATTTCAATAACTCTTTTTAGAAGTCAAATTAAATCAATCCAACCATTGAATTGAAAGTTCTCGTTAAATAGATCAACCATACAAAATTTTATAGAATTTTAAAATTATTTGATATTCCATCGCATCATTTTATTTTAACTTATAATACGTTATTTAAAACATATGTAAATATCTACTATTAAAACATATACCAACAAACTCTTAAATTGTTTGAAATTTTGTTTACATAATTATCATGATAATATAAGATGATTCAATGGTTTGATTGATTTAATTTGCCTTCTACAGAGAGTTATTGAATGTGTCTGTATACTAAGTTTGACACCTGGTGTGAACGGATCCTAACTCTTAAAAAATTATATGTAATTTTTTGACTAGGATAGTTGTCTTTTAAAAAGAAAACCTAAAATGATAATATAATATTATGTAGTTTTTTATTAGATGCATATCAAACAAAAGATATGATAAGAGTTTATCATACCTATATTTTATCGTTATTTAACACTCTTATCTTATTTATTCTTATCTTCTTTTGGCTATCAAACAGGCTTATCCAGTCCATCGATGAGATGGAGCGAAGATGTCATTGCAGACGAAACATTGATAGGGAGGGAGACGTCCGTAAACGGAGAAACTAAACATGCGTTTTGACTTACGAATGTGAGAAAACTTGCTTATGCGGGTGTTCTTTCCCACCAAAAGAGTGTCTTATCCATATCAGAGAGGTGTCACTACAAAAAAAATAATTATTTTAATTGGACACCTAAATGAGGGTGTTGGTGTCCGAAACGTGTCGGACACGAGACACGCCTAAAACTATAGGTGTTTGTGCTTCATATTCTCCGCTCCCTTCGCAATCGAAGTCCGCTCTTGGTTTTCCGCTCTAGTCTATGCTACATCTTTGATTATCAATTTAGATCTTTTAGAGTCTGTTTGGTTCAAACGAGGCGAGGGGAGATGAGGGATTTTAATGGAGGGGAGGGGAGGGGAGGGATTTAATTTGATTTTGTGTTTGGTTGAGAGGAGGGGAGGGGAAGGGAGGAAAGTCTTTGCTTGTTTGGTTCAGGAGAGGAGGGGAGATATTTTAATAGAGGGGATGAATTAATTTACTTGTATATCCTTATAGCCTTTTATATTATATTATATATAAAGATATTTAAGTAATTTTATTTTAAATGATTTAATCTCCTCTCTCCTCCAAAAAACCTCACTTTTGGAGGGGAGCCAAAATTGGCTTAGGAGAGATTTTGCTCCTCTCCTCTCTCCTCCTCTCCCCTCTAAAAAAATGAACCAAACATATAAATTTTAAAATAACCTCTCCCCTCCCCTCCCCTCCAAAACTCCCCAACCCATCCGTTTTCGTTTATAAGCAAAAATCACTTTTTACATTCATTGAAAAATGTATGAATCTGGTCCAAATTTTGGACCAGATACATACATTTTTCAATGAATGTAAAAGAGAAATATTTTTTTGACAACAACTTTTGACAACTTTGTTGACAACTTTTTACTGTTCATGTGTGGCTAATGCAGTACAAATATTTGGTTAATTCAGTTCGTTATGTGGTTAATGAGTTGCAATTTTTTTATGCACAATTAATTTCATATTTTTCCCAACTCAATAAAAATTACGTGATTAATGCAGTGCAAATATTTGGTTAATTTAGTTCATTACGTGGTTAATGGATTGCAAATATTTGGTTAATGGTAAATGAGTTACTTACTCAACAAAAATTATCTGGTTAATGCAGTGCAAATATTTGGTTAATTTAGTTCATTACGTGGTTAATACAGTGCAAATGTTTGGTTAATTTAGTTCATTACGTGGTTAATGGATTGCAAATATTTGATTAATGGTAAATGAGTTACTTACTCAACAAAAATTACGTGGTTAATGCAGTGCAAATATTTGGCCAATTTAGTTCATTATGTGGTTAATGGATTGCAAATATTTGGTTAATGATAAATGAGTTACTTTGATATTACCTGGTTAACGCAGTGCAAATGTTTGGTTAATGTAGTTCATTACCTGGTTAATGGATTGCAAATATTTGGTTAATGGTAAATGAGTTATTTTGATACTATATGGTTAATGCAGTGCAAATATTTGGTTAATTTAGTTCATTACGTGGTTAATGGGTTGCAATAAATTATTAACCACATAATGAACTGAATTAACCAAGTATTTGTACTGCATTAACCATATAATTTTTAGTGAGTGGTTAATAGGAAAGAAAAAATAATTTGTTTCCAGAATAGTATTTTTTTCATATATAAACAGTGTATTTTCGTACATGAACAGTAGAAATCTGTGCATGAACAATAGCGCCGTACGTGAATAGTGCGTACGTATGATATACGGTGTTAGTATTGTTGTCAAAATCTGTTGTCAAAATAACAGCACTCAATGTAAAAGTGACTTTTACTTTTATATATATCAATGTAGGGCATATATAGTGAGAAAGAGTTTCTTATGTAAGTGTGAGAGGAGCACTTGTCAACCATTAGATTAAAATATAGGGGTGAGGTTAAAAGCTCCTGTTTAAAATCTCACGTGCCTTCTCTTCGATTTATTCCCACCGAAAATTTCAGACCTCATTTGTCTTTTGCGAAGCAATTGGCGCAGCCAAGCTCCAAAGACAACCAACTTTCACTTGATCAAAGAAAGCATCCAAAAAGTTATCACGTAGCTGAGCCATAACTCCCCACATATAAATGAATTTTGTATTCATTTTCTTCCAAGATGTTCCTGTTGCAGTACTTAGTATGTAGAGCAATGCTTTGAACAACACTCATCCCCAAATCATCCTACAATCAACAGCATTCGCTGATCTATAAACCTGACCATGCCAACCAGATAAGCAAAATAAAAAAGAGACAGATACCAATGAAGAAATGATACCCAAACATAATCCTTCCCAAAAGCAAGAAAAGTGTATAGGGATAAGTTTGATAGCTACAAAATATGCGTTTCTGTCTGTAAGAAAACAAATTTTACAATGATGGATACCACCTACCAATTGATTGAGGACAACAGTGATAACTAAAGAGATGGCGTGATGAAACAGAAAGCGTCGAGTGGACATGCAGATGCAGGGGATGTGCGGCGTTGTGGCGGCAAGGAGAGTCGGAAGAAGAAGTAGGAGTCTGGAGATGCGTTATGTGAACATTGGAAGAAGACAGCAGTCACGTGAGTCACTTAAGAAACGTTTTAATCTCGTCCGTTCGCTTGAATCTGATGGCTGACAACAAATCCTCTCACTCACATATATATATATATATATATATATATATATATATATATATATGTGTGTGTGTGTGCGCGCGCGCGCGCGCGCGCGTATCGGTGTCCTATATTTTAGACATTAGCGGTGTCTGCGTGTCTGGTGTCCGTGTTTGTGTCTGTGCTTCATAGCTATTGTTCCAGCATTTGTAAATTTCTTTTTTATTAAGGTTTTTCAATAAAAGCCTGCAGTGTTCAACTCTAATCTGTTGTTCTACCTAAGAAGGTCTTTCTAGAAAGAAATACTTTCACTAAAGAAAATGAAAGCTTGGAGATGTGGGATAATTTGTTGAACAAAATAACTAAAAGAATAATAGTTAACATTGTTCCTCTAACTCAACTAGCAAATAAAATAATAGAAGGAAAGAATAAAAAGTGAGAGCCTATTTGTTCTGTATTTCAATACAAAACAAAGTAAATCTTTTTCAATTGTATGTTTAAACATCTTTTAAAACTAGGAGGATGTGCAGCATTTTCAAAAGCAGAAAACCAGAGCAAGTTTTAGATGTTTTTGTGAACGATGTTTTCATAGTGGCAGTATTGCAAGTAGAGCATATTATTATTGTTAATCCCATTATAGATGGAAGTTTTAAATCTTAAGCCTTTTCTTCTTCTTCATCAAGTCCCTCTTACATTCAAATTTCCATGCCACCACAATTCTTCCATTCAATTTAGCCATGGATTCTTGAGAAGCATATCTATAGATGAACATATTACTATCCTATCTTTCTTCTTGATGTGGTAAATTTTGTACAGGTAATGTACAAATCTCTGGCGCTTTTGTTTATAGAGTAATGATATTTGAACACCATTTTTTGGACACCCCGTATGGATATCGAATGTCCGTACGGTACGAACATATACGGAACCGTACGGATATCCGTACATTTTTTTTGCAAATTTTTTTAATCACTTTTTACAAAATTATTACCAAAGTGGTTAACGCAGTTCATGTAAGTGGTTAATGCAGTTCACTAACCGGTTATTGGTTAATACAGACACAGAGTAGTCGTTAACCACTTACTTGTACTGCATTAGCCACTTACTTGGACAGTATTAACCACTTTCGCAACTGGTTAACAAGGTTGATATTAGTGGTTAATGTAGTATTGAAAGTGATTAATATAATGTTGGAAATGGTTAATGGGTGCAAGTGCGCTCGTTGACATAAGTAGTCAACAAAATTAATATTAGTGGTTAATAAAGTATTAAAAGTGGTTAATGAGTACAGTTTGACAAATTAGCATCAGAGTAACATATTAACCACTTAGTGAACTGCATTAACCATTTACATGTACCACTTTGGTAATAATTTTATAAAAAATGATTAAAAAAATTTGCAAAAAAAAATATACGGATGTCCGTACGGTTCCGTATATTTCCGTACCGTACGGACATACAGTGTCTATACAGGGTGTCCAAAAAATGGTGTTCAAATATCATTTTTGTTGTTATATATGTAGAGTCTCTGATGTTTGTTTGGATTTTCTGAAGGGATGAATATGTTAAATATCTAAATGTACTTTTCTATATGCTTGAGCAAAATCTATGGTGCAACTGCTACAGATGGTTGCAAACCTGTGTTGAAATAATGCCACTCAAATGCCTTTTGATATTTTTATTGACCATTACTATTCCAAGTGTCTAATATTCCAACCATGTGTCATTTTCTATAAAAGAGGTTGGTAGCTTGGGTTTTAGAGACAACCACACGACATTCTTTCTTCCTACACCATTTTCTTGAGATTCTCCTTTTTTCTACTCTTTGTTCATCAAGGCATTGTTTGTGAAGCTCCAACGTGTTCGGCCTCGAGTGCACAGGTCCAGACACGGTGTTGTGAAAACTTTAGAGAGCAAACTGAATATTGTGTTGCACAGGAAGTCTACCAAAATTTGCTTTCAATGTAGTGGTCATTGCCACATCACAACTTACTGTCCTTCTTTTTCTCCTATTTTCTAACAGCTTGCACCACTACTATTGCTTATCTGGCCATTTTTTTTCCATCATCGGACTCGACCATATTTTCTTATGTGCATTTGCTAAACTATCACTATGAGTTAGGGAAACTAATTTTTTTCTCTCTCCGTCATCTCTTTATCGTGTAACTTTATATGTTATTCACTTTTGTTTTATTTGTTTAACCACATTTTCATGTATAAACAATATCTCCTTGAAAAGCTTCATTTTGAATTGCTAACTGGCCAAATGGATATTGTTTTGTAGGTCTTGCTGGAACCAATGGGTTTAAGGAGTGCCAATACACTACAACACCAGGCAACAGTATCATCACATGATATTATCAATGTGATGATCTTCCATACTTTGTGGGTACAACTTTCAATTTTATTTACTCTATCTATGGGTGGTATTTGTGTTTTGAGTGACAAAATGAAGTAAAGCAATAGAGAATATAGGAAAATGTAAACAAAGAATGAAGGTGTTAGGACTCCCTCCATCTCATTATACTAATTTCTATGGTTGAATAATGTGTTAGGACTAGAAGACCTTTATACTCTTATTTATGATCAACCCACTACAATTGTAACTATTCTCATTTAAATGAGGATATTATTAGATAAAAATAATAAATATTGTCTGGGTATTATAAAGTGTGCCAAGTAATTTAAAATAGAGAGATATTGCAAACATGACACTTAATATGAGATGAAAAGAGTATTTAGTTTGTCCCCGAAAAGAAAATAGAGAGCTGCATTTTTTACTTTGGCCAAGATAGGAAAACCCGAGAAAAAAAAAAAAAGAATGTGGAGAGTACTCATAGAAAAAGAATAAAAATTGCAACTTTTTCTTTTGCGGTAACAAACTTATTTCATTTCACTCAAAATGATTTCAACAATAAAAAAAATTTGGCAACTAACATAAAAATGTGACGTCATAGCTAGACTATTAACGACATGATTTGTTTGCCTTCAAATTAAACTAATCCCATGGTTTTAATAAATACTAAGGCTAGCTTTACACTTAGATAGAATGGTGCCAAATACGGTATTGTGGACGTTTGTCTCCAAGGATGCCATCCATCCACCATTGACTTGCGATCCAACTTGTGAATTCCCATTTTAGCTAACCACTCTATTGCTTTCAAAACTTTTTAAACATTGTTTATTCAATATATGAATACAATTATTTTATCAAACAAGGTAAATATATACATTTATTCAAAATTATTTTTAATTTAAAATAAATTCACATGTTTAGTAAAGATCACTTTGATTACATTTTATTTAATAAAATTATTTTTATTTTTTTACTTACATGACCCGTGCTAAGCATAGGTCTATCTACTAGTTAACAATAAAAAATGGAAAGAAAAACATCTTATCTTAATCTTAATATTATAATTTGTCAACAGCCTTGGGCAGAATTGTCACTCTCCTGTTCCCGCTTAATTTCACTCCAGCATTTAATGCTTATTAATATAACAAGCATGAGCTGTAGCCTGTAAGGCATAAAAAAAAGGTTAGGCATTAAAAGGGGAAAAGATAGATAACTTCTTTTGTCCAGAGTACCAAAATTACTGAGCGGGACAATTAAAAACCAGATAAAGTTGTGCTTAATTTCAATTTCAATTTTTTTAATATGAAAGAATGCTTTATACGGAGCAATTTCACTCCAGCATTTGCTTCGCATGACTCCCAATCGTCTCACTTCCTCAGTTTCTCTGAACCACCACACAGCTCAGTAGCTCACAGCACCAACTCACCAATCAGCTGCCGGCATCGCATGACTCGCCCATCGGCATCGCAAGCGCAGTGATTGCACTACACAGGCGCTCCTCCGCACACATAACTTTGTCGCGCATAGCTCCGCCTCTGCCTTACCTTCCTCCAGTTCGCTGCACCACACAGCTTTGCCTCTTCCTTCCTCCAATTTGCCGCACGCCACAGTCTTCTCTTCTGCAGGTATGGATTAATTTTATTTTTTTTGCTCTGCAACACCCCTCCCCTATATGTGTTCATTTATAAACTGATTGCAGGCATGTTTTAAAAATTTATGCAAGCGTGTTTTAAAAATTGTGTTCATCCCCTATCTGTGTTTTTTTGGTGTTTTAAAAATTAATAAACTGATTTCTAAATTGATTGTAAACTGATTTATAAATTGATAAACTGATTTTGATTATTGCTAATTAATTTATGCATTTTTTAGGAGTGATACAATGGTTAACCATAAAAAAATTGATGCATTTTGTTGTGTTATGAAGCATTGACAGCTTTTGGATAGTTTGGGTTGCTATGAACTTTTGTATAGTTTATAATTTCATATAATGTTTGAAATTTCAAATATTTCTTTTAAGTTGCTTGGTTGTTCTATCATTAAATATACAGGTACACAATAAAGGACGATAATATATCAGCCTATGATTTCAAGTTCTGTCTGTGAATATTGGAATACATGAGATGTTAATTATTGCTATATTTGCCAAAATTTCCAAATGCATGTTACCAACCATATTGCATTAATATCGATCCTGCAATTTTTTCCAAAGTTATTGGGCAGTCTAAAAGGTTCTATTAATGTTCTTTATAGATTGTTCTGGATGTACAATTGTTAATAGTATTGATGGGAGGGATTATATATTTATTGGGCTTATGTTTTGCATGCTATCCTTCCAGGTTAGATGCATCCCCATTTTGGAAAATGTGAAAATTAATGTTATATCAACCATTTTATTAATGAGGTTACTAACATGTGCTATGAAAGTGCACCCCCGTTTTGCATGCTATTTCTTTATTGGCATACCAAAGGTTATTTCCTTCTTTCACAAAATAGACATGTTATTGTTGGCTTTATTGGTCAGCGATACCCTTAGGATTCGATGAGCTTAACATCCAACCCATGACACCTATAATGGGCGCAGCCCCTTAAGCTTGATGCGGTTCTGAGTATCCTTAAGGAAATAAAGTTGCGCCCTTGCTAATAGCTATAGCTTTTGGCCTAGTGGTAAGCGCTTGATCCAACGAGTGGTATCAAAGCAAGGTCATGGGTTCGAATCCCCTGGGTGACACTGGCGGGGAGATTGTTGGCTTTATTGGTCAGTGTCACCCTTAGGATTCGATGGGCTTAACATTCCAACCCATGACGCCTATAATGGGTGCAGCCTCTTAAGCTTGATGCGGTTCTGAGTATCCTTAAGAAAATAAAGTTGCGCCCTTGCTAACAGCTATAGCTTTTAACCTAGTGGTAAGCGCTTGATCCAACAGTTATATGCCTAAAGGAGTGGTCTGATCATATTACATAGTGTGCAAATTGTTGTACATGTGCTGTCATGCAAGAACTGGAAAGAAGTAGCTGAGATTCCGAGTAAATTTCATTTGATGTTCAATTCAATTTAGTCATGAGTACTTTGGTTGATATTCATTTTATATGTTGTTTTTTTATTTAACCAGACAGTTAGCCATGACTGAACAAACAAAGTATTTCTCTAATAATGTAATAGAAGGACCCTCAATGGTGGATGATAGTGACCCAGTCTGCAGGGGAATGACAAAAAAATATTGCAGCAAACTAATGATCCAGCGATGCATCATTTATCGCTTTCTTTTATCTGAGGAAAGAAATCATTTTTTGGTGTAACTAATAGTAAGTTACATGATTGGCATTGTAGTGATTTCATATGATCAATTCTATTGAAGAGTTGAGGACAAATTACTAACCTATTTTTTTCCTGAAACATTAAATTTCCTTTTTCAGGCAATGTCTTCAGCAACCGTTTGTCAACTGATACAGTTCCTAACCACTCTAATAGGTTGCTCTTAGGAAATTCTCCTCTCCCTGACATTACTAATAGTAATAAGTTTTTCTCAAATAATAGATAACTTTATGACTTATATATTATCTAATATCTATATGTTCTTCTTATTGCACCATCTGCAGTTACAAGCATTTCTACTCCACCCTCAACAGGCAAGTCAAAGGCTCTTCATGCAACTCTGCCATCAATAATCAAGTCAAATGGGTCTGTTAATTAAAAAAAGCTTGGATCAGGAAAGTTTATAATAAGGGGCAGCAGTCAAAATGATAGAATACAAACTTCTTCACGTAATGTCATCGGCATGAGATTGTCAACTAACGTAGTTCAAAATCTTTCTTATCACCAATCCTTAGGCAGTAGTCCTCTATCAGACATTACTAATGGTATAAAGTTATGCTCTAATAAGTAATGTAGAAAATTGCAGCAAACTAATGATCCAGTGATGCATCATTTATCGCTTTCTTTTATCCAAGGAAAAAAAATCATTTTTTGGTGCAACTAATAGTAAGTTACGTGATTGCCATTGTAGTGATTTCATATGATCAATTCTTTTGAACAGTTGAGGACAAATTACTAACCTTTTTTTCCTAAAACATTAAATTTCCTTATTCAGGCAATGTCTTCAGCAACCGTTTGTCAACTGATGCAGTTTCTAACTACTCTAATCGGTTGCTCTTAGGAAATTCTCATCTCTCTGACATTACTAATGGTAATAAGTTGTTCTCAGATAATAGATAACTTTATGACTTATATATTATCTAATATTTATATGTTCTTCTTATTACACCTCTGCAGTTACAAGCATTTCTACTCCACCCTCAACATGCAAGTCAAAGGCTCTTCATTCAACTCCACCATCAATAATCAAGCCAACTGGATCTGTTAATGAAAAAAAGCTTGGATCAGGAAAGTTTGTAATAAGGGGCAGCAATCAAAATGATAGAATACAGACTTCTTCAGCTAATGTCATCGGCATAGAATTGTCAACTGACGCGGTTCAAAATCTTTCTTATCACCAATCCTTAGGCATTAGTCCTCTATCAGACATTACTAATGGTATAAATTTATGCTTTAATAAGTAATGTAGAAAATGTTGAATTAAAGAGTTTATATGATATGATATTTTTATGATACTTTTCTTAATAATATGCAGTTAAAGCATTTTCTACTCCACCATCAACAAGAAGGTCATTTAGTTTTGGTGGTAAAAAATAGATTGGATCAGAATCATTTGTTATTAGTAGTAGCAACAAAAGTCAAACACATCAAGTTCCTGCAAACAATGACCAAACGCTGCATCAGTTATCCACTTGGAGCAGCAATACTGAGTTGTTGCACGAACCCATACCACTATCAAATAGTAAAGGTAGCATGTCATGTAAGTTATATTGATTTTGATTTACTGTGATGCGTCATTTTCTATAAGTACATGATAAATTAATATCTTTTTTCTTTTAAATTAAAAAAACTAGATACTCCTCTCAGTGGAACATCATCAGCACAGGCTTATCAACGGATAAGGTTCGAAATGGCTCTAACCAGTTCTCCTTAGGCAGATGTCCTTTCTCTGATATTACTAATGGTATAAAATACTCTTTTCCTAAATAATTTACATGTAGCTAAATTATAATTGAATGCAGTGTGTGATATTTCTTTATGGTCTAAATTATGTAATGTTTAGTTACCGTTTCTTCTATCCCAACATCAGCAAGCAAGTCTGCCAATAGTGGTGATATAAGGCATATTGGCCCACAAAAGTTAGTTCCATGTGCTTTCAATCTTCCGCAACCTTCAACCGCTGATAATCATGTTGGTCATCAACATATATTTTCGAGGATAATAGCATTATATCGTTATCAGGTACCACTCATAAACATTATAAGTTATTATATTCCATATAGATGATTTTGAATAAATTACTAAGGATATATGTTTACAAATTACATATGATGAATTGTTGAACACCCACAGATGATGATGAACAAGAAACAACTCTACACAATGTTCCATCAGTTCTTAATAATATCCAAACAAACAACACCAGTAATATGACATTATTTATTTTTATTTTTTTTTACTGCGTATGGTGTAATTATGTCTTCAAAAATTTCAATCATTACATTTATTTTTTACAAATTTTGTAGCTATCAATGATGGCAATGCTGATGTCACAACTGAAGTGACTGGCAATTTTGAATCTATTAGTGTTCTAACTGATAATATGTCAAGTTTTTTTTAATCATTTCATTGAAAGCAAAACTTAGCACCCAATAGTTTATTTTTCCAATGTTATCATAGTACAATATTGGGACATTGGTGATCAGATATGGAGTTGTAAGTATTGTGGGGCAATGATGGGGTTTGCTGAAAGACTTCATAAGCATTACAATGCAACACAACCAAGGTTTTAATTATGTTGCATGCAGGGAAAGATACAACTTCTTCCATTAAAAGAACCTCCACAATCTTTGCAGGATTTATTTCACAATAATGAAATAAGAAGTAAATTCTTTTTGGACAATATTCGATCGTTTAACATGATGTTTTCGTTCACATCAATGGGCAGAAAAATAGATAACTCAAACAATAATGGGAAGGCACCTCTCCGATGTTCATCATGTGTGGGGAAAATTATCATATGATTGGAAGTTTGCTCCCATTACAAGGTTCTAAACCCAAGTTTGCTCAACTATACATACACGACATTGATAATGAAATTCAAAATAGAATGTCTGCTGTGAGGTATTTTTTAGAATTGTATTTTTATTGATTTTTACTCAAAGAGTATATTATTATTACCATTAACTTTATAACGATGATTCTAAATTTTTTTCCTAATCTTATTATTTCACACAGAATGGTTAATGATTTGTCGTCATTGAAAGAGTCTATTGTTCATGATTTAAAGGAAGTGCTTAATCAGTGTAACCTATATGTTAAAATTTACAGAATGGTTCGGGAAAAGATGCAAACTGATGGTTTATCTAATATAAGGTTAAGGATATTGGGCAAGCGAGGACGTGTTAGTAGGACACACAATCTTCCTTCTACGTCTGAGGTTGCTGCCCTTATTATCGGCAATTTTGATGTTGTAGATAGTGAAAGAGATATACTTGTTGAAACTAGAACAGGAATTTTGTAGTGTGTTTCAGTGTTGAAACTTGCATATCTACCCTTATAGTATCCTTTGTTGTTTCCCAGGAGAGAAGATGATTGGAGTGATGATATCCCAATATCTGAAATAACAACTGGGCGAGCACAAAAAAGACAAAAAATTTCCATGAGACAGTTTTTTGCGTATAGGATTCAGCAAAGAGAAACTCAACATTCTCTATTATTATTTGGAAGAGGATTGTTTCAATAATTATTGGTTGATGCCTATAGTATGATAGAGTCATATCGGTTGCAATATATAAGAACTCATCAGAAAGAGTTACGAGCGGAAATCTACAAGGGTCTTGGAGAAGCAATATTGAGAGGAGACATTAATCCTGCAACTGCAGGTAAGAGAATTATCTTACCTTCATATTTCACTGGTGGGGCACGATATATGCATCAAAATTATCAAGATGCAATGGCAATTTGTGCCTGGGCTGGATATCCTGATTTATTTATCACATTTACCTGCAACCATAAATGGCCTGAATTATGTAAAGTCCTGAATAGTTTAGGACTAAAGTCAAAAGATAGACCAGACTTGGTTTGTAGGGTTTTCAAGATAAAATTGGATGAACTGATAAAGGACATCAAGAAAGGAAATGTTTTTGGAAAGGTCAGGGCATGTATTTATCTAACTGAAAATTAAATTAAATTTCTATTATCCTCAGGTCTTTATCAATGTGGAGTCATTCATATAATAAGCTAATTTTGCAGTATTAGTTTTATATTATATTGATGTTATGTGGTAACATTCTATTATTTTTTATCGTCTTTAAATTGTACTTTTTTGTGATTAATTGAGTGATTGTTTTTATCTTGCAGTTAGATACACAATTGAATTCCAAAAGCGTGGCTTGCCTCATGCACATATTTTGGTTTTCCTGCATCAAAATTCTAGATGTTCAAATATAGGAGAGATTGACAAAATCATATCTGCTGAGATACCAGATGAACATACTGTGACCGAATTATTCAAAATTGTGTCGTCACTTATGATTCATGGTCCATGCGGATTTCAAAATAACAAATCTCCATGCATGCAAAATGGAAGATGCAGAAAATATTTTCCAAAAAAGTTTGTTGACCAGACTTCCTTTGATGCAGATGGATATCCTTTGTATAGAAGAAGAGATAATGGTAGAGTTATTAAAAAGGGCAACTTATTTGTTGATAACAGATTTGTTGTGCCATACAACAGGTATTTGTTGTTGAGATACAATGCTCACATCAATGTTGAATGGTGCAACTAATCCCGTTCTATCAAATACCTTTTCAAATATGTCAACAAAGGTCATGATCGTATTACTGCGATCTTTTATGAAAGTGGGTTTAATCAACATGATGGAGAATGCGTGGATGAAATCAAATTGTATTACGATTGTAAGTATTTGTCAGCATGTAAAGCAAGCTAGAGAATTTTCTCTTTTGACATTCATTATAGAGAACCTTCAGTGGAGAGGTTGAGTTTCCACTTGCCTAATGAACAATGTGTCATATTCAATGATAATGAAGCGATTGATGATGTTGTGAATAAACCAACTGCTCTTATGAGTAAGTCTTTGGCTTGGATGGATGCAAATGGAAAATACCCTGAAGCAAAGAATCTGACGTATGGCGAATTTCCTTTGAAATTTGTTTAGAATCAATTTGATCGTCAGTGGTATCCATGGAAAAAGGGTTTTAAAATTGGAAGGTTGCAATCTATTGCCCCAGGAGCAGGTGAAAGGTACTACTTGAGGACTTTATTGAGTTATGCAAAGGGACCTCAATCATTTACTGAAATAAGGACTATTCACAATGTTGTTTATCCTACATTTAAGGATGCATGCTATGCAATGGGTTTGTTAGATGAGAACAAAGAGTACATTAATGCCATTGTAGAGGCAAGTCACTGGGGAACATCTCATTTTTTAAGAAAGTTGTTTGTCACATTATTGTTGTCAAACCAACTATCTAGACCAGAATATGTCTGGAACAAAACTTGGGAATTCTTAAGTGATGATATTTTGCACAAGCAAAGGAGAATTCTTCATTTCCAAGGTAATTTGTATTTTAAGATTATGAATTATATTTAAATCTAACTGAAAAGTATTGTTATGATAATCATATATGTATGTAGTCTTTGTTGTTCTTTTCATGTTATAACCATTAATATTCTGAGTACTCTTTGCAGATTTAGTTTTGTCAGAAGAAGAGCTGAAAAGTCTTGCTTTAGTGGAAATTCAGAGTTTGTTGGAAAGCAACAATAGGAGTTTAAGTGATTTCCCAACTATGCCCCAGGCAGATAGGTCATTGATATCTGAAAGACAAAATTGACTTATTTATGATGTACTCAATTATGACAGGCAAGCTTTGGCTATAGAGCGTGATCAATTATTGTCCACCATGACTGCCGAACAGACGGGAATATATGATAAAATCATGTCATATGTTGCTGAAAATCGTGGTGGGTTCTTTTTCCTTGACGGATATGGAGGAACAGGTAAAACTTACATTTTGAGGGCTATTACTGCAGACTTGAGATCTAAAGGAGAAATTGTTCTTACAGTTGTGTCAAGTGGAATAGCAGCTCTGCTAATACCTGGTGGTAGGACAACTTATTCAAGGTTTGTTATACCTATAAATGTTGATGAAAATTCTACTTGCAATATTAAGCAAGACAGTCCTTTATGTGAGTTAGTGATGAAGGCAAAGGTTATCATATGGGATGAAGCTCCCATGAATCATAAGCATCGCTTTCAAGCTGTTGATAGAACCTTTAGGGATATCCTCCGTTTTAGTAATCCTAATAGCTTGAATCAACCCTTTGGAGGGAAAGTTGTCATTTTGGGATGTGATTTTCGACAAATTCTACCGGTCATACCAAAGGGAACAAGACAAGAAGTTGTTCAAGCAAGCATTAATTCCTCATATCTTTGGGAACATTGTGAAGTTCTAAGGTTGAAAAAAAACATGAGACTTAGAACTGGGTCTTCAGGGTATGATATGAGAGAGAAGAAGGATTTTGCTGACTGGGTATTGAGCATTGGGATGGAAGTAATGGTGAAACTATTTATGGAGA
This sequence comes from Calophaca sinica, assembly GCA_037113605.1. Taxonomy (NCBI): domain Eukaryota; kingdom Viridiplantae; phylum Streptophyta; class Magnoliopsida; order Fabales; family Fabaceae; genus Calophaca; species Calophaca sinica. The sequence continues at coordinate 358,395 of CM073731.1, forward strand.
TACAGTGTTGCAAATACCTGAGGATATGCATATACAAAATCAAGGTGACCCTCAAGCTTCTATTGTTGATAGTACTTATCCATCCATTTTGGAAAATATTCACGATCCTTCCTTTTTCAGCATAGGGCTATATTGGCACCTAAGAATGAAATTGTTGATATGTTAAATGATTATATGTTGTGTTTGATTCCTAATGAGGAAAAAACTTATTTTAGTTTTGACAGCCCCTGCTCACATAATGAAAATACTGATAGGCCAGATAATGTCCATACTCCTGAATTTTTGAACACAATTAATGGTACTGGGCTTTCAAATCATAGATTAAAGCTCAAAGTAGGAGTTTCTGTTATGTTGTTACGAAATATAGATCAATCTTCAGGTTTGTGTAATGGTACTCGATTGATAATTACAAAAATGGGAAACCATGTACTTGAAGGAAAGGTAATTACAGGCAACAATATTGGGCAGAAAGTTTATATCCCACGGTTATCGTTGACTCCATCGGATGTTCGAATTCCTTTTAAATTTCAGCATAGACAGTTTCCTATGATGCTTTCTTTTGCAATGACGATTAATAAGATCAAGGGCAACCATTGAGACATGTTGGCATCTATCTTCCACAGCCTGTTTTTTCACATGGACAATTGTATGTTGCAATATCGAGAGTTACATCACGTTAAGGTTTGAAAATACTTATATGTGATGGTGATGGTCTCATTTCCAGCTCCACTTCAAATGTTGTTTACCACGAAGTATTTAACAACTTAAAATAGGTAATTTGTTTCATGCTTATAAAATTAAAAAATGTGTCAATTGCGTAGCATATCAGATTTCTTGCAATTTGGGTTCATGCTTCTAGTCTCTTTGTTGTAACTTTTTTTGTTCTTTTCTTTTGTTATTTTTCTTTTCTTTTGCAGGTGAAATTGAATATCCATATGACTATGGAACTAGCTGCTACTGTCATGGAACTTTGGATGTAATACACAGACACACATAGTGGTAATGCTTAATTGTGGTTGAAAATACTTCTCACTTGCTATTATTAAACAATTGTATTCTATTCTTTTAAACTATGATGCTTAGATGTCTGTGTTGATCTCACTAAATTATAATGTGGCAGAAAACCTTGGTATTCAATTCAATTTTTCTGCAAGCGGTTATTCTGCAATAGGTACTTTTAGGAGCTTCAGTTTTTTGTTATCGTCGAGGCTATATCCAAATGTTCCAAGCTGCTTAATTTCACCTTGAGACAATATGTGTCACTTTGGCCTATGTTATTACAATTTCGATGTTGTGGCACATTTTTAGTAAACACGTGAATTATTTTATGTTTTATATCAGATGTAGCTACAATGTTTATCAACTTGGTTGCAGTACTTATTCAATGTTGTTCCCCTAATTTGCTAGTTCATGGTTCATCCGTGCAATTCAAAGATCAACATACAGACTTATTGGAGTTGGGTTTTAGGTGCTTATGTTGCATATTGAAGCTGGATTTTAGCCTTAGCCAGTATGAGTCATGTAGACATTTCAAATCTGATACCTTGATGTATCTATACTTGGAACAACTATTGTATGGCTCTTTTACTTTTAGCAAATCCTTTATATGTAATCCATTTACGGTTTACTTTTAGTTCAAATATATGGTTGTATAACTTGGAAAAATTTGTTGCAGTTACACTTAGTTTTTGTTTGAATGCTGTTGTAGTCCCTATTTACAGTTCTATTCAAGTACATATTTTAACGTATTCAATTTGCCCATATATAGATAGATAAATGTACCATTTTAGAGAATCATTGAAAGGATGAGATTCATTCAAATTTGCGTTCATCAACTCTGACAGTGGGGAAATCATTGACTCCCCATGTTTTCGATGGTTTTCGATTTGTGCTGTGGTTCACTACGGAGACGAGGGTGGGAGAGAAGTGGCACTATTCAAAAATTGCAGGAGGATTAGATCTGCAATTCCCTAAAATTACTAGTCTAGGTTTCGAATAAGCAATCCTATCCACTCAATTAAAATATATTATATCCAACGGCTCAAAACACATGGTGCACCAATAGACCATCATAATGTGTATCATTATTCAAAACAAGAGCGTAGGTGCATAGCTGTCTATCTCTCTACGGGATCCAGAAGCTTTGTGAAGATGCCGCAGCAAAGCAAGGAGCCCTGCAAGAAAGAGGCTTGTGAGATTCAAGCTTGTCTCTCCAAGAACAACTTTCTCCCGCAAAAGTATGCAACCTTAACTTATTCTGCGACGTTTTTTTTTTTTTTCCTTCGTTTGTGTTTTGTTTCCGAATTTTTTGATTAAAACTTGGTCGTGGGATCATGATTTCGATTTCAATTTTTTGTTTGTTTATCGACATAATTATCGAACGTGGAAACGATAGCGATTGAGGAAACAAATTCCCATCGTCTATTCCTGATTATCATAGACCCCCCTTCCCCTCCAAAACCTCCTTCCGAATTAAAGCCTTAACACACGTCCACGAATGTTGATCATGATATGGATTGTAGAAAAAGGGAATGCAAGAAAAGAAAAATCCCTAATAAATGCCGCTGCTAATATGTTTTCCTACAATAAAGCAGATTAAATAAAGAATGAAAGATTCCCTACTAATCAGTCCCTTTAATTGGGATTCTTACTAATCAGTCTCTTTAATCGGGATTCTGATTAGATACATGTTTTCACACGTTAAACAAAATTTCAACACTCCCTCTCAAGACATTAGATGTTGATCATATTAGATTGCTGAAATTTTGAAGTGATGACCCTTTAGTAAGCATGTCTGCGGTCTGTTCTCTTGTAGGAAAGTAAGTCATGCAGATTAATACATCTTCAATCTTTCCCTTGATGAAATGTTTGTCTACTTCTATGTGCTTGATTTGGTCATGCTGAACTGGATTGAGAGAAACGCTGATGGCATCCTTGTTGTCACAGTAGAGTTTTAATCGGCATTTTACTGCAATATGCAGTTCTTCCAGTAGCCTCTTTAACAAAAGACCTTCCTGCATCCCTTGTGCTCCCAAACTGAATTCGGCTTCAACACTGCTTTTGGCCACTACATTTTGGTTTTTGCTTCCCTAGGTTACTAAATTTCATCATAAGATGCAGTACCCAAGACCTTTTATCTGCTCTCGAACCTGCCCAGTTAGAAGCTTACAACACTTCTACCTCTTTGTTCTGATTCTTCATGAATAATAGTCCCCTGCCCTAGGAACCCTTTAGCTATCTATGAACTTTGTACACGGCCTCTTGGTGAACTTCTTTTGGAGAATGCATGTATTGACTCACTGTGCTAACTGCAATGGGAATGTCAGGTCTAGTGTGAAATAGATAGATTAATATTCTAACCAACCTCTGATAAATATTTTTTTAACTGACCAGAGGCAGCAAATGCAACAACCAAGAAGATGTATATGAGATTATAGACTAAGAAGCTACTGTGTAATACTTTGTTGATGTGTCACTAGTTTGTTACACTAGTTACACGATTAGACAGCTGTAACCAACTCAGAGAGTTGGTGTAGGATAGCACTGCATGAAGTGTAGGATAAGGACAACTATATAAAGCTGATGTAATCACAAACCGTGTAAGATTTTCATTCTGCAATGATACAGAAAATTCAGATTCAGTTTCCTCTCTTTATCCTAAATTCTCTTCTCTCTTATATGGTATCTCAAAGCTCGATTGATCCATGCCTACACCAAACATATGGAGATTTACCTCTTCTTTGTTAAGGAAAAGGTCATGGCTAAACAACTTTCTGTTCTTCACATTCCTGGCACAGATCAGTGGGCTGATTTGCTCAAAACACCACTATCTCCCTCTAACTTTCTGCAGCTACGTTCCGATCCTAATTTCAAGGATCACCCATCTTGAGCTTTTTTTGTGTGGGGGGTGGGGTGTTTGGATAGGAGAATATAAACTAAGAAGCTACTGTAATACTTTGCTGATTTGTCACTAGTTTGTTACACTAGTTAGACGGTTAGACAGCTGTAGCCAAACTCAGAGAGACGGTGTAGGATAACACTTCATTAAGTGTAGGATAAGGACAACTATATAAAGCTGATGTAATCACAAACAATGTAAGATTTTCATTCTGCAATAATACAGAAAATTCAGATTCTGTTTTATCTCTTTATCCCAAATTCTCTTCAATCTTATAATGTGCAAGAAGAATGAACACGAGATGTGCCAAAATCAAAGAGCACATGCAGAATAGGGTGCAAATTGCATTGAGGAGGATGGTGCCCCAAAAAATGTATGGATGTACGAATAGTGAACTGGGGCACAGGTACGACTGTACTATGAAGCACAAACACCTCTAGTTTTAGGCGTGTCCCGTGTCCGACACGTTTCGGACACCGACACCCGTACGACACATCTTCAACACCTCATTTAGGTGTCCAATTAAAAAAATTATATTTTTTGTAGTGACACATCTCTAACACGGATGAGACACTCTTTTCATGGGAAGGGACACCCGCTTAAGCAAGTTTTCTCATATACGCGAGTCAAAATGTATATCAGCTTCTCCGTTCACGGTAGACATCTCCCTCCCTATCAATGCTTTGTCCGTGGTGACATCTTCGCTCCATCTCGTCAATGTCTCCGCTCCCTTTGCAATCAAAGTCTGCTCTTGGATCTTCGCTTCCCAGTCTCTGCTTCATCCTTGATTATCAATTTAAATCTTTTATAAATGATACACATTTTATTTTATATTATATTATATTTTATATTATATGTATACATATGTATACATATATATGTATCGGTGTCGGTGTCTTATATTTTGGACACTAGCGGTGTCCGGTGTCCGTGTCTGCGTCAATGCTTCATAGCGACTGTACGAATGACATGAATAGTTACTGTACGAACGTGTGAACAATACCAAAAAGGATGGTATGAACATTACCTCTACGGACGTCATGAATAACGATTGTTCGAACGCATGAACAGTACCTCAATTAACTAAGGTGTATGAAAGGAGAAGAAATAGGTGTGATGTAGGGAATCACTGCCGGGAGGGAGAGAATAGTCATCTGAGGGAAGGGCAGGTCATGCTCGTATAACTAACTGCTGAGTTGGACAAGGGTGTGTGTGGGAGGAGTGAGTATAAGGGAGTAGTGAGAGAAGGCGTCGGTAGGCAGAAATTCAGTTGGAACCTTTGGGAGAGACTAGGCCTCTCTAGTTGCCTAGGCTGTCTTTCTTCTTTTTGTTTTTACGTTCATTACTCGGGTTCTGGTCTCACCTTAGTTCAGAACCTGGCCATTTCTATACTGTAATACAACTTTGTTTTATTACTCTTCTCTAATCTCTGCTATTAGAGGGTCTGTTTGACACTCTCTGGTTCCATATGACTAGTGGGGTTAATTCTAGGCTTCACAATACTTGACTTGGAGCGAGATTGCCTCTGGTTAGTGTTTCTGGGTGGAGGAATAGATGGAGAGGATGGCTGCTGGGCAGAGTTCTACCATCAAGACTCATGTTATGTAACTCATTGTGGAGCTGGCTCGCTCATGCTTGCATATGCGCGTTGAAATGATCATGCAACTTCTCCCAACGACTTCCTTTCATTACAGTGAAGGTGGTTTTGTACTTCCCTTGATTATAACAACGCTAATTTTGCTGAGTTCATAAACTGCTGGAATTTTAGAGATTGATTGTGTGTGTGTGTTTATAATTTATAATGCCTTGAATAGAGGGGGGAATTTTTTACAATAGATTTGGTTATATGATATACATCTGTGTTAGAAACAAACAACTGATACCTATTTATACTACTAATCCATGTTAAATACTTGTATATCACAACTAGTATAAACGTAATCTAACAAGGCTGCCAACATAAAAAGATTCCTAACAAATTGATGTGATCCTCATCACAAATGTTGCAAAAGTCGGGTACAAGTTTGTATCATCTAAATGACTGTAGGAACACGGTACCAATCTTAGAAACTGGATTTGTAAAGCTACTAAGGTGGCGTTGGTTTATTTTTTATCTTTATTTTCAGTTAATATGCTTTTATTTGTAATTATAAAAATGTGACTTTATTTTCATTTAATTTATCTTAACATTTTGCGAAAGAAATTGTAAAAACAAGAAAACGTTATTTTCTGTATTTCCTTCATACTTTTTAAAAAAAGATATAAAATAAAAATAAGAGCCTTTTTAAACTGGTTTTCATATCAACTGAAAATTAGGATTAAAAACAGACCAAACACTTGACTGTTTTGCTTACTTTTAAATTTAGTTATCAACTTTGGGGTCCATTAATATGCTTTTGATTGCGCTATTGTATCCCCTGGACATTGACGAAGCAAAACAATTGTGTTTGTAAGAATAGGCACCGTGGTTGTTCGGACGCTCTATAGTTTTACTTGTTCTTGTATTATATCCTGCAATCTTCTTAAATATGGGGTTGTTCTCTGAAGTTTCTTTCAACTTCTTTTTTTGGTGAATAAAGTTTCTTTCAACTGCATTCATACTGTCAGGTGCCTTAAAGTAATTGAATTACTGGACTCTTGCTGTGCAAGATGCGATTATAATTCAACTCACTGTGCTTCCCTCTCCGGACTTTTGAAGCAAAAGCCCAATAGATGAGTTATATTTTCATTTATAATATGCTATGCAAATATTTGTACTTTTGTTTTCTCAGCAATTATGAAATTCTGTAATTTAAATTTGATCTGGAAAAAAAAATACCTGATGTACAGTACATATCCAAATCAATCTTGCATAGAGGCTAGGAGCAAGCTAGTTACATGTTATTAAACTCTCTATTTACTTTTTTCTATATGTCCTTATGACTAGTATTCTAACCCCTGCTATGTACGGGTGTGTTTTTGAAAAATAATTGAAACATTATATATAATTTTTTTTTCTAAGTATTCTTAAAATGACTTGTATACAGAAATTTATATAATATTTGATATATTTCAATCATGAATCATAAATTGCAATAATTTACATGGTTTTTGTGTAAAATATTGTGATTTCTTGTAAAATATACGTCATCGTGTCTTATTCAATCATAAATTGCAATAATTTACATATAGATATTAGTGGTCTTCGTGTAAAATATTGTGATTTCTTGTAAAATGTAGGTCCTCGTGTCTTATTCTTTATATACCATATTAAAAGAAAATTGTAATGATGTACCGAAAAAAAAATTGTAATGTTCGTAGATAAAAAATATTTGATAATTTATTATAACAGATCTGTAGGGTCGTGATACACACAATATATGCTTAAAAATTATAATCATACACCTAGATCTAGAAGAGACAATATTCTGTATACATTCAAAACTTTCAATATCTAAGCTTTCATTTGAGAATAAATTTCGATCATAGAATCATTTTTTTTTCAAAATATATGTAATCTCGTGCTACTCACGGTAGATAGTTTAAAATTATAATCATACGCATAGGGTTTAGAAAAATTAACATATGTATATTTTTTTTTACGAGAAAAAATCACTACATTTCATTAAGGCTTAAATACTATTTTAGTCCCTTAACTTATTTTTAAGGTTCAATTTGGTCCTTTAACTATTTTTGGGCCAAATAAATCCTTTAAGTTTTAAGTTAGGCCAAATAAGTCCTTTAACTTTTTTTTGGCCAAATAAATCCTTTAAGTTTTTAAGTTGGGCAAAAAATAGGTACCAAGGACCTATTTGGCCCAACTTAAAAACTTAAAGAACCTATTTGACCAACTTAAAAACTTTTTGGTCGAAAATGACCTATTTGGCCCACCTTAAAAACTTAAAGGACATATTTGGCCCAAAAAATACTTAAAGGACTAAATTGAACCTCAAAAATAAGTTAAGGGACCAAAATGGTATTTAAGCCTTTCATTAATAATCAAAGGTGCAATATATGTTGGGATATCAATAAAAGATTAAGGACTAGCATTGAATATAGCCACCCGAGCTAGCGAGTGGGCAACCATATTAGCCAACCTTCTAGATAACTCCACATGAGAGTTTTGACAATAGAAAAAAAAGATTGTGCTTACATTCTTCAATTATAGCACCATACCCTGAGTGATCTTCCTTTGAGGCATTTATGGTATCCACTACTAACTTGGAGTCTAACTCGAAAATAACTTTATCAAACCGGAGTTCTCTCATCTAGTTAATAGCACACAAAAGTCCATACGCTTCCCCCACATGAACATCTAGGATAGGAGAAAACCACAGAGTCCGAGCGCCCATAAAAATTCCAAACTCGTCCCTTAGGCACAAGCCAATCCCCACCTTATTATGGGCCGAAGAAAAAGATGCATCTACGTTGCACTTTATAAACAGTATGTGGTCTTTGCCAGCGGGCCTGCTCACTAGTAGAACACATAGGATTCACACCAGGCCCACAAATACGCACACTAGACCATTCCTCTAGCAGTGACATGCCTTGGCCCAGCACACAGGGAAGGTTCTTATCCACATCGGCCCACACCTTTTGGTTACGGCATCTCCATAGACTCCACAAGCACATAGCCCAGGCTGGCGCCTCTATTCCGGGAAGGCTATCCAACAGCAAGAAGACTAGCTCTTTAACATCCACCGCACAGGTTTTACACTATGCTATGACATTCCGGAGCTGCAATCGCTGCCAACAACTAATACTCCTAGAACAAGCGAAGAAGATATATCATCTACTCTCTTCCTCCTCTTCGCACCATGGGCATCGATATGGGCAATTAACCCCCCGACCCCGTAATCTGTCTCGAGTTGGCAAGCAATTTCTACAAAGCCTCCACAGAAAGTTCTTAACCTTTAGCGACACCTTCAATTTCCACAGAACCTGCCAATTTCCAGCAACCTTCAAATGTGATATGTCCAACAGTGAGTTCAAGCATAGCCTGTAAGTTGATCTGACCAAATACTCGTCGTTCCTTTCAGGCCACCAGACCCGTCTATCAGATCAGATCGCCTTAAGAAGGCGAGTGCGCATCACTGAGACCGCGCTTTCAGGGGAGCACACCACTTGGGCCATCTCCCGATTCCAGCACTTTGACTCCTGACACCACAGGTCACAGACCCGCAAAGAGTGGCAAGGGGTATTAGCAGCTGGAACAAGCAATTTAGAGTCAGAGGTCCATATGTCAAACCAGACACGAATGCTCTCTCCAGTTCCAATGCGCCACTGAGACCCTTCCCTGATCACCCGCCTAGCCTCCCAAATGCTATGCCAAACAAAGCTAGAATTGTTCCCTCGCACCGCATCTAAACAATCAAAATGTGAAAAATATTTAGCTTTGAAAATCCGGGCAACAAGAGAATTAGGGTTCATCATCATCCGCCAACCTTGTTTACCCAGAAGGACCACATTGCAAATATATAAGTTCCTCAAACCCATACCTTCATCATTTTTGCTCATAGCTAGCTTGTCCCAAGAGAGCCACTTTATACCTTTATTGCCTTCTCCCCCACTACCCCACCAAAAGGAGTTCATAAGCCTTTGAATTTCCTCCCCCAAAGACTCAGGAATCAGAAAAATACTCATGAAATATGTGGGAATATATTGGAGTACCGACTTAATCATCACTTCCTTCCTAGCTTTAGAATGGGATCTCCCACCCCACAAGTTAATCTTGCGCCACACATGAACCTTAATAAAACGGAAGAGGGCATTCTTACTCCTACAAATCATTGAAGGGAGACCTAAATACTTTCCTGTGCCCAAGCAAATGTTGACTCCCAATAAGGTTGCTATGAAATCTTTTACTTCCACTGAGACATTTCTACTATAAAAAACTTCGGACTTTTGGAAATTTATCTCTTGACCTGAGGCCCGCTCATAAGTAGTGAGGATATTCTTCATGACATGCGCCTCGCGTTCATCTGCCCTAAAAACAATAAACAATCATCTGCAAAAAGCAGGTGAGATACAATAGGTGCCTTTCTATAAAGTTTGGCTTCATGAAACTCTCCTTTCCCTTCTGTGCAATCAATCAGAGCCGTTAGGCCTTCTGAACACATAATGAATAGATATGGGAACAGAGGATCCCCCTTCCGAAGATCTCTCCCTGGTTGAATGGGCCCAACTGGTTCCTGATTTACCAACACAGAGTAACTCACAGCTCCACACAAAGCATGATCCAGTCCACCCACTTCCTGTCAAACCCCAGCCTGCTCATCACCGCTCGAAGGTACCCTCATATCCACCCTATCATATGCCTTGCTCATATCAACCTTCAGAGCAACCTCACCCACCTTGCCCTTCGTCTTATTTTTCAAGAAATGAATGATCTCTATTGCCACCATTGCATTATCAAGAATTGACCTCCCGGAGGCAAAAGCTGATTGCACCAGAAACACACACTTATGTAGCACCTTCTTCAGCCTATTCGCAAGGACCTTCGAAAGAATCTTATACATCACATTACACAACGAAATGGCCCGCCAATCCTTCATGGTTTCCGGCTATCAAGCTTTGGAATCAATGCAATATTAGTATCATTAATTGATGGCGGGAAGAAGCCCCGCTCCAACCAATGACAACAAGCACAGTAAATCTCGTCCCCACATAACTCCCAGAAACGCTTAAAGAATGCGGGATTAAACCCATCTGGCCCTGGTGATTTATCTGAGTCCACTTGAAACAAAGCTTGCCTGAACTCCTCCCGGCTCAAAGTGCTGCACAATATACCATTATCATCCGCATCTAGTTTTGGCTACATTGCCTATAGAACCGGGTCATATACCCCCTCACGAGCCTGTACAAGCTCTCAAAGTAGTTTGTAGCAATCCTACGAATATGTATAGGCTCCGCCCGCATAGTATCATCGACGTCTCGCAACTTAGCTATCTTGTTAACTTTGGAACGACATGTTGCCGAGGCATGAAAAAATCTAGTATTCAAGTCACCATCGCGGATCCAAAATACTTTTGCTTGTTGCCTCCAAAAGCTTTCTTCCTGCAACAGTAGATCATTCATTCTCTCCTTCATTGCCCTGCATTGAGCCACACCTCCACTATCCCTCCTCTCCTGTAAAATAACCTGCTGTCTTCGACATTTCTCAATGTCCTCCTTGAACCGGCTCCTTACTCTCACACCCCACCTCTGGAGGTCGTTTGCACAGGCCTTGAGGCGAGAGTCCACATTACCAGGCACACAAAGAGACCAACCACGATGGACCACTTCATGAATATCACTCTCCTCTAACCACACATTTTCAAAACGGAATCGATGTTGCTGACCCAAAAGAACAACTGGTTCTCTTTGGAGAAGGATTGGACTGTGGTCAGATATAGGAGCCACTAGATTTAAAAGTTTAACCTGTGGAAAAAGCCCCATCCAGCTCTGAGTGGCCATTGCACGATCAAGGTGCTGCTCTATTGCTCTGTTTGTTCCTTTGGCAAAGGTCCACGTGTAAGGGAAGCCCTCTAGACTAATATCCACCAAACCCGCATCCTGTACTGCCGCCTTGAAGCCTTTCATCAAGTATGGAGGGTGATCCGCGTAACCCAGCTTATCCTCGGAGGAAAGAAGATCGTTGAAGTCCCCAATAACACACCACGACAAATGGGACTCCCTCGCTAACCTCCCAAGCAAGGCCTAAGACTCCCGACACCTAGCACGACTAGGGAAGCCGTAGTAACCTGTCAACCTCTGTCTTCCATAAACATTGTCATTAGCCTCCACATCTATATAGTGGAGAGAGTAACTCAGAATCGTACAAGGTAACGAGGTTCGCCATAGGATGACTACACCCTCTCCGCGACCTTCTCTATCCACCGCAAAACAAAACTCAAACCCAATTCTCCTCCTCACAACTTCAATGACATTGGCATGCACTAACGTTTCGTACAAGAAAATCACATCCGGCTTGTACTTCTGGATTAGGTTCTTTATTGTAGGAACTGCACGCAGGTGACCCAGACCTCAACAGTTCCAACTCAAAATCGTCATTGCTCCCGGTAGGCCTAGGTACCAGGACCTACCGTTAAAAAATGATTATTCTTGTCAGTTAGAGCTTCCAATGTTGCAATAGGAGTTAGAGTCAACTGTAATTATCCATTAGGGTCTGTTTCACGTAATTTTCCTCCTCTCCATCCTCAACTAATTGATCCCGAATGATGAGGCCACGCCCCGGATTTGGATGCTCAATGATTTAGCGCTTTATCGCACGCTCATTTTGCAGGATCAGTTGAGCTTTCCCTATATCATTCGCTACTGTATATCCATGCACAATATCCACATTTTGGGACACCGCATTTAATGCACTACATGCACCATTGAATCCCGTTGACTTCGGGTCAACCACATAATTTGAATTCAAATATGTACCATAATTGGTAGAGCCTCCCTATCCTTTTTTTCCGCTAGAATTGCGCCCCAAATCAGCTTGGATCCCATGATCTTCGCGGCCCCCCTCCGCCCCTTGCTCTGCCAGCCACCGACTCCCACCGCCATTCCCAGGCCGTCGGGCATCAACACGAAGATACACACCCCAGTTCCAGACCCCGTCATCCTCTTCGCGAGTGAAGCTTTGATCACAGATTTGATCACCATGCCCCATGAGCCCACACAAGAAGCAGAACACGCCCAACTTTTCATATTTGAAATTCACCACACTCCATTCACCCCCTGTAGCTTGATCTTACGGGCTTTCTTCAGTGGAACCTGAACGTCCACCATAACCCTGATCCTCATATACTTCTGCCACATGCTGGTGTTATTGGACGTATCATACTCCAAGAAGGACCCTACATATTCACCCAAGTGCTTCCCAACCATTGGCGACATGAATCCCAGCGGCAGATCATGAACTTGAATCCAAAAAGCAACATGAAATAGTGGGATATTCGACAGAATCGTTCCCAACTGCACCTTCCCAAGCACTAAGAAGTGGTTGTCAAAAGTCCAAGAGCCTCAATTCCACACCCTCTCCATATCCAATCGATGATTAAACTGAAAGAGAAATAATCCTTTCTCAGTTTCCGTGATCGCCACCTTCCTTCCCGGTCTCCACACATTGGCCATAACATCTTTCGTCACATTGGTTCTAATATTCCTATCTATCAGGAACCTACTAACAAGACAAAGCTCCATATCGGCATTTTGGGGAGCACCTTGTTCCGTATGAAAGACAAGGCCATCCTCATCGTCATCCACTAGGGACATTATCGTTGAAGCAAGATCTGAACCTTAGCACGCTCTCGAGTGACGAGAGAAAAACGAGCTCTCCAACCCTAGAGAGAGAAAAAAGGTGATATTATTCTCTTTCAATCAATAATTTTCTTAAGATGTATAAATTCAAACCTTCAAAATCTTAGCCTCCACTTGAGCATAGATTTAGATCATAAAATCATAATTTTTTTACAATATAATTGTAAGCATGTTTTTTTTTACAATATAATTGTAGGCTTGTATTTTTTACAATATAATTGTAGGCCTGTACTATGCACGATATATACTTCAAAATTATAACTATACACCTAGGGTTTAGAAGAAGCAATATTATATATAAAGTCAAACCTTCATTATCTAAGACTCCATTTGAGAATAGATTTTTTTTATTAATTAAGTATTTTTTTATTAATTCATTTGAGAATAGATTTAGATTATAAAATTATATATTTTTTTCAATAAAATTGTATGTCCGTGCTACGTACGGTGTATACTTAAAAATTATAGCAAAACACCTAGACTTGGAAGAAACAATATTATGTATAAAATCAAACCCTTTGTGTCAACTAAACATATATGCACAACATGTCGGGTAATAAAAAATGTACCTTCTATAAAATTTTGGCTTGTTAGTTAAGCATAAAAAGAAAAAGTAAATAGAGCAATTATAAGTTTCAAACTCAAATGACACCCCCAAAATCAAAGTATGACTAACTTTTATGCTTTTGTTTTCAAAAGGACAAGTAGAAAACTGTTCCGACCCCAAAAACTAAAAGATGATGTCACTTATTATAATAGTTTCATTCCATGTCACTCTTCTAACAGCTCAAATTTGATATCTATTAAATTGAAATTTTAAATTTTGAATTGTTCAAGCAGAAGCCAATTTATTTAGTGTTGAACCCACCAAAAGCAACATCAAATCCAATAATTTGTTGAACCGAATAATTCTCCTGATATTGGTACTGTAGTTAACAATATGCCTATGAAATGAGTCAATATCAATATCAATATAAGAATAGAAGGGCTGGTGAAAAGATAAAACTAGACTACCATATTTTTGCCACCTATTATTTTAAAGGGGGCAAATATGTCAATCTAAATAAAAATAAATCAAAACAAAAATTAAATTCACATAAAAAATTAATTTTTCATGCCTACTTTTAACTTTTTCTCTCTCACCTTTCACTTTTTTTTCCTCTCTCTTCTCTTTTTTTTCTCTCTTCAGGTACGTCACTCTCTCTTTATCTTTTTCTCTTTCTTTTTTTTCCTCTTTTTTTCTTTCTCTCATTCTCTCTTTCTCTTTGTCTTTAAAATAAATAAAATGAAACCATTTTAATTTTTTAATTTTAATTATATTTTTATTTTTTATTAATATTTTTAATTTTAAATTTTTTTATATTTTTATATTTTATTATTATAATTGTTTTATTATTTATAAATAATTATTTTCGTTTAAAGTCTCAATAAGAAAATATTACATATTGTCAATATAATTTTATCGTCTTTGAACACGTATCAAAATTTATAGATGATTATTTATTATATATTTTTTACAAATGATTATTTTACTTTTGATTCTTAACGGGAGGAAACATTACATACTATCGGTATAAATGATTATTTTTCTTTTGGGTACAGATGGAGAAATGTCAAATATTATCGGATAAAAATTTATAAATATCTTTATTATATATTATTTATATATGATTATTTTACTTTTGACTAGGCATGGCAACGGGCCTGGTCGGGGGCGGGTTTTGCCTCCCCCGTCCCCGTCCCAATTTCCAACGGGTTCGGGTTTTGCCTTCCCCATCCCCGTCCCGATAGGGTAGGATTTCCCCGCGGGTCCCCAACTCAGCTCTAAATATGTAGAAAAATTGAAAAATTATAGTTATGATAATTAATAAAATAAAATCATAATTATTATACAATGATAAAATAAAATAAAAAAAAACATTAAAATAAAATGTTCTATTGAAAAGAGATTAAATTAAAAATAAATAAAATATATGAAACAAAATGAATGAGTATAAATGCATAAAATAAAATAAAAATTAACAATTTATATTTAATTGGCGGGTTGAATTCGAGGCGGGTTGGGTATCGACATCCCCAACCCCGTCCCACCCTCAGCGGGTTTTCCCGTCAAAATCGAATTAAGTCGGGTGGGTACCGCGGGTTCGGAGTTACATTGCCATCCCTACTTTTGACTCTTAACGAGGGGACCATTACATACTCCCCCGCTCCCCGCCCCACCCCCCAGACTTCCCCCCGTCCCCGTCCCCATGGATCCCCCCGGGTCCCACGGTGAGCCCAAAAATTCAAAAAAATCCAAAAAAAAACTAAAATTCAATAAATTGAAAAAAAAATTTGTAAAGCTTGAAGATGTAAAATGCAACAACAACAACAGAGGCGTTCATACACAAAAAGCAACAACAACAAGAAGAGAAAATCTGCGTTCATACAAAGCTTGAACTGACAGAAACAACAAGCACTGATCTGCATTCATACAAAGCTTGAAGAAGAAAAAAAGAACCACGAACCTAACAAAGCTTGAACTGACAGAAAAAAAAAGCACAAAGGCGAAGAAAGGCAGGGACGCGCGAGGATGCATATCTGCGAGGAAGGCAGGGACGACGCGAGGAAGAAAGGGACAGTGCGAGGAAGCAGATCCGTGACGAAGGCAGGGACGACGTGAGGAAGGTGGGGACGGCGCGCGGAAGGCAGGGGACAACGCGAGGAAGGCAGGGAAAAATGAGTGTTTTGTTTAATTGTTTTAGTAAAAAGATTATAGTTATTATTTTAAAAAAGACATATAAAAAGACTAAAAAGACCAATAATTATAATATATATATGTATTTTTAGGGACAATTATGTAATATGATCGGCGCGGGGACCCCGCGTGGCGGGGGTGTGATCCCCGCCCTCGTCATCGAATTGGCTGCGGGGGGATTTTGTCCCCCGTCCCCGTCCCCACGAGAAAAATTCACCTTGCCGCGGGACCGAGCAGGCGATCAACTGAGGATCCCCACACAGGTAGAAATTGTCATCCCTAGTAAAAATGATTATTTTTTTGGGTCCAGACGGAGAAACATAAAATGCTTATTTTTTATACGAGCATAAACGTCTTTGTTATTTATAAATGATAATTTTGCTTTTTAGCCTCTACGGGGAAACATTACATGTTGTTAGTGTAGTTTTATCATCTTTAAACACATATCAAATATATAAAATTTTTATAATTTATGAATTATTATTTTGCTTTTTAGTTCATATGGGGAAACATTATATGTTGTGGCTACAATTTTATAGTCTTTTAACACATATCAAATTAATTTGACATACTTTGCAATCCTCAAATATTTTATTTTAAATGAGTCTTGGTATCAAATCTATCTATTATCAATATAATCAATATCAATATAAGAATAGAAAGGGCTGGTGAAAAGATAAAACTAGACAATCATATTTTTGCCATCTATCATTTTTAAGGGGAAAATATGTGAATCTAAATAAAAATAAATCAAAACAAAAATTAAATTCACATAAAAAATTAATTTTTTCTACATATTTTTAACTTTTTTTTTCTCACTTTTAACTTTTTTTCTCTTTTCTCTTTCTTTTTTATCTTCAGGTACGTCACTCTCTCTTTCTCTCTTTCTCTTTTTTTTTCTCTCATTCTCTCATTCTCTTTTTCTTCAAAATAAATAAAATGAAACCATTTTAATTTTTCTATTTTATTTTTATTTTTATTTTTTATTAATATTTTTTAATTTTTAATTTTTATATTTTTGTATTTTATCATTATAATTTTTTTATTATTTATAAATAATTATTTTCGTTTAAAGTCTCAATTAAAAAATATTACATATTGTCAATATAATTTTATCGTCTTTGATCACGTATCAAAATTTATAGATGATTATTTATTATATATTTTTTACAGATGATTATTTTACATTTGATTCTTAACGGGAGAAAACATTACATACTATCGGTATAAATAATTAATTTTTTTGGGTACAGATGGAGAAACATCAAATATTATCGGCATAACATAAAAATTTATAAATATCTTTATTATATATTATTTATATATGATTATTTTACTTTTGACTTTTAACGAGAGAAAATATTACATACTATCGGTATAAATGATTTTTTTTCTTTTGGGTACAGATGGAGAAATGTCAAATATTATCGGATAAAAATTTATAAATATCTTTATTATATATTATTTATATATGATTATTTTACTTTTGACTAGGCATGGCAACGGGCACAGTGAAGTGATTTTGCCTCCCCGTCCCGTCCCAATTTCCAACGGGTTGGGTTTTGCCTTCCCATCCCGTCCGATAGGGTAGGATTTCCATGGTCCCAACTCAGCTCTAAATATGTAGAAAAATTGAAAAATTATAGTTATGATAATTAATAAAATAAAATCATAATTATTATACAATGATAAAATAAAATAAAAAAACATTAAAATAAAATGTTCTATTGAAAAGAGATTAAATTAAAAATAAATAAAATATATGAAACAAAATGAATGAGTATAAATGCATAAAATAAAATAAAAATTAACAATTTATATTTAATTGAGCGGGTTCGGGTCGGGGGCGGGTTGGGTATCGACATCCCCAACCCCGTCCCACCCCCGGTCAAAGCGGGTTTTCCCCGTCAAAATCGGGTCGAGGTCGGGTGGGTACCCGCGGGTTCGGGTTCTGTTGCCATGCCTACTTTTGACTCTTAACGAGGGGACCATTACATACTCCCCCGCTCCCCGCCCCACCCCCCAGACTTCCCCCCGTCCCCGTCCCCATGGATCCCCGCGGGTCCCACGGTGATCCCAAAAATTCAAAAAAATCCAAAAAAAAACTAAAATTCAATAAATTGAAAAAAAAATTTGTAAAGCTTGAAGATGTAAAATGCAACAACAACAACAGAGGCGTTCATACACAAAAAGCAACAACAACAAGAAGAGAAAATCTGCGTTCATACAAAGCTTGAACTGACAGAAACAACAAGCACTGATCTGCATTCATACAAAGCTTGAAGAAGAAAAAAAGAACCACGAACCTAACAAAGCTTGAACTGACAGAAAAAAAAAGCACAAAGGCGAAGAAAGGCAGGGACGCGCGAGGATGCATATCTGCGAGGAAGGCAGGGACGACGCGAGGAAGAAAGGGACAGTGCGAGGAAGCAGATCCGTGACGAAGGCAGGGACGACGTGAGGAAGGTGGGGACGGCGCGCGGAAGGCAGGGGACAACGCGAGGAAGGCAGGGAAAAATGAGTGTTTTGTTTAATTGTTTTAGTAAAAAGATTATAGTTATTATTTTAAAAAAGACATATAAAAAGACTAAAAAGACCAATAATTATAATATATATATGTATTTTTAGGGACAATTATGTAATATGATCGGCGCGGGGACCCCGCGTGGCGGGGGTGTGATCCCCGCCCTCGTCATCGAATTGGCTGCGGGGGGATTTTGTCCCCCGTCCCCGTCCCCACGAGAAAAATTCCCTGCCCGCGGGACCCCGAACGGGGCAGTCACTGCGGGGATCCCCACACAGGTAGAAATTGTCATCCCTAGTAAAAATGATTATTTTTTTGGGTCCAGACGGAGAAACATAAAATGCTTATTTTTTATACGAGCATAAACGTCTTTGTTATTTATAAATGATAATTTTGCTTTTTAGCCTCTACGGGGAAACATTACATGTTGTTAGTGTAGTTTTATCATCTTTAAACACATATCAAATATATAAAATTTTTATAATTTATGAATTATTATTTTGCTTTTTAGTTCATATGGGGAAACATTATATGTTGTGGCTACAATTTTATAGTCTTTTAACACATATCAAATTAATTTGACATACTTTGCAATCCTCAAATATTTTATTTTAAATGAGTCTTGGTATCAAATCTATCTATTATCAATATAATCAATATCAATATAAGAATAGAAAGATTTGGTGAAAAAGATAAAACTAGACAATCATATTTTTGCCATCTATCATTTTTAAGGGGAAAATATGTGAATCTAAATAAAAATAAATCAAAACAAAAATTAAATTCACATAAAAAATTAATTTTTTCTACATATTTTTAACTTTTTTTTTCTCACTTTTAACTTTTTTTCTCTTTTCTCTTTCTTTTTTATCTTCAGGTACGTCACTCTCTCTTTCTCTCTTTCTCTTTTTTTTTCTCTCATTCTCTCATTCTCTTTTTCTTCAAAATAAATAAAATGAAACCATTTTAATTTTTCTATTTTATTTTTATTTTTATTTTTTATTAATATTTTTTAATTTTTAATTTTTATATTTTTGTATTTTATCATTATAATTTTTTTATTATTTATAAATAATTATTTTCGTTTAAAGTCTCAATTAAAAAATATTACATATTGTCAATATAATTTTATCGTCTTTGATCACGTATCAAAATTTATAGATGATTATTTATTATATATTTTTTACAGATGATTATTTTACATTTGATTCTTAACGGGAGAAAACATTACATACTATCGGTATAAATAATTAATTTTTTTGGGTACAGATGGAGAAACATCAAATATTATCGGCATAACATAAAAATTTATAAATATCTTTATTATATATTATTTATATATGATTATTTTACTTTTGACTTTTAACGAGAGAAAATATTACATACTATCGGTATAAATGATTTTTTTTTTGTCCAGACGGAGAAACATAAAATGTTTATTTTTTATACGAGCGTAAACGTCTTTGTTATTTATAAATGATAATTTTGCTTCTTAGTCTCTACGGAGAAACATTACATGTTGTTAGTGTAGTTTTATCATCTTTAAACACATATCAAATATATAAATATTTTTATAATTTATGAATTATTATTTTGCTTTTTAGTCCATATTGGAAAACATAACATGTTGTGGCTACAATTTTATAGTCTTTTAACACATATCAAATTAATTTGACATACTTTGCAATACTCAAATGTTTTATTTTAAATGAGTCTTGGTATCAAATTAATCTATCTATTATCAATATAATCAATATCAATATAATAATAGAAAGGGCTGGTGAAAATACAAAACTAGACTACCATATTTTTGCCACCTATCATTTTAAAGGGACAAATATGTTAATCTAAATAAAATAAATTAAAATAAAAATTAAATTCACATAAGAATTTAATTTTTTCTACATACTTTTATCCTTTTTTTCTCTCACCTTTCACTTTTTTTTCGTCTATCTTTTATTTCTTCTCTCTCTCACGTAGCACTCTTTCTCTTTTTCTTCTCTCACACCCTCTCTATTCTCTTTCTTCTTTCTATTTCTTTTTTTTGTCAATTTTTTCCTTCTATTTCTTTCTATTTCTCTTCCTTCTGTATCCTTCTATTAAATATATTTATTATATTTTTTTTATAGATGGTTATTTTACTTTTTATTCTTAATGGGAGAAAACAGTACATACTATCGATATAAATGATTATTTATTGTCTTTTAACACATATCAAATTAATAAATTTTTTTATCGCTTATAAATAATTATTTTGTTTTTTAGTCCTTACGGGAAAACATTACATGTTGTCGGTGTAATTTTATTATAAATAATTATTTTACTTTTTTGTCCTTACGAGAAAACATTACATGTTGTCGGTGTAATTTTATTATAAATGATTATTTTGCTTTTTAATCTCACTGGGGAAACATTACATGTCCTGGTGTAATTTTATAATCATTAAACATATATCAAGTTTATAAATATATTTATTATTTATAAATGTATTTAATTTAGCTTTGATATTGTTTTATGACTATTAATGTATAGAGGTGGTTCAGAAAAATGCTATTAAAATTGGTATAAGGACCATCAAAAGACATAACAATTGATATTCAATTTTAGTTGATGCATGTAAATACTTTAGAAACACTCATTATAACCGACAAGGCGCGACCCATGCGGATGCACGTGTATTCTACTAGCTTCTAAAAAAAAGCAGAACCTATATTGGCACAGGTTACAACACATGCACTAACTTAAGGAATAATTTGACAATAAATAAACATAGGCTAAAATAACACTTACATATAGTTGACATTTATTCCATGAATTAGAGAAACTAAACTCGAGTAGGAATTAAGAATAAGAGTAAGAATCAAAAATTAAAATTTAAAATATAACTTATATAAAAATCTTATTCATTTATCTATATCCTATTAAATATCGATAAACACATGTATCTATAATATGGTGGTTATGTAATAAAAGAAATAAATTTTATATTAAAAAAATCATATCAATATGCTATTTTTTTTAAATATTCATTCGTTATAATTTAGATAATTATATTGTTTTATATAAAATGTTCAGTTCCCTTATTATATAATTTTACTATTAAATTTAAGGGTGGTTGGATTTTCATGTGGATATTAGTATGCTTTTCATGTAAAATATTCATCTATGTGGTACTTTTTTACTATTAGTTTACTTTTAATTAAGTACATTAAGTATTACCTTTAAATTTTTGGGCAAATTTTTCATCTTTTCAAAATTTATATTAATGAGTTTTTTAATTAAGATGTCCGACATATTTGTGAATTTAAATTCATATTGATTTATTTGTTTTTTGACATAATATTCATTTATTTGTTAATATTTATATCTATTAATTAATACTAATATAGTAATAGCCAACGTAGCTTGGCTCAATTGGTTCGGTCTTCTGCTCGCACATGATGCGATTTGGGTTCGATTTCAGGTGGCTGCGTTGGTGGGCGATACGTAAATTCACCGTAAATCCTAGTTCAGGTTGGTGGTTCTCCCTAGCCCTGCATGGGGTGAGCCTCCCCCAATCTAAACTTTTCTTTATCAAAAAAGAAATACTAATATAGTAATATGGATGGAACAATATTTAGAACCAAAAAAATTAAGAGATAATGACAGCCGTTTAATTCCCTGTGATCAGGTTCTCAAACTAAAAATGACATGTGAATGGTTAATTAAAATTCAACAACATATTCCTAATAAGTATTATTTAAATTGAAAAAAAATATTTAATTATTTTCATATCAAAAAATATATGTTTAATTATTTGATTTGAGAACTTGACAATAAATACACAAATAATTCGATCAAAATTTACCGTGATGTACCTGTATTCGAAAAAGAGATTTTTTTTTTGACAAAGTATTCGAAAAAGAGATGATGGCAATATTTTGCGGATTGTATGAAATGGATGATTGTCCTACTTGGAAATAAATGATATTCTTCTGTCTCTCCGGGTATGTTTGAATATTTATTGAAACAGAATAAATTAAAATGGAATAAAGTGAAATACAATGGAATGGAACAGCATCAAATGGAACAGGATCAAATGAAATTACTGTTTCGTTTTTGAAATGTTTTAATGATGAAATTGAAAAAATGACTTGTTCTATTCTATTTTAGCCCAAATTGAAGGAGAAGACAATGTGAGACATAATATGGAACATTATGAGATTTGACTCCCGTATATAACAACATTATGTACGTGTAACAACGTCATGTAATATGCTAACTATTTCATTTGATGTCTCTCAGGGACTAAGCCATAATTTTGGCTCAACAGGGGCCAGGTATTTTATGGGAATTAATGCTATTAGACTTTACCAAAAACAATTGTCTGTTAGATATATCTTCCATTTATTTTTTTAAAAACATAGAGGTAAGTAGTGTGTGTGATTATATAAAAATATATGCAAATATAATGCATGTATATATTTGGTTGCATGATAAGTTGAGGAGGATTTGTTGTCCGTTCCAAATATACACAAAAGACGTACATATGAAAAAATTCAATCCAAGAATAAAATAATAATAATGGAATTCAAGGGTTCAATTTGAAATCGGGTCTGTTTTTAGATTTTAAGATTTTTTTCAAAACAAAAACTTATCCCTACAAGTTGCAACCACGTGCCAGCAGCAAAAAAGATACCCCTCCTCTTCAATCCCACGTATCTTCCTTCTGAATCACCTCTCTAATCTACAAAACCATTTATTTTTCGTTAGTTCTCTCTTTCTCCCTCCCTACCTCCTAGGCCAATCTCCATCTATCTTCAACGTTTTTTTTTATAAAAAAATACCATGGGCCCTGACCCCTGAAGCGATCGACGTACCTCCGTCCCTGATGTCTGTTGGTATCTCAAAGATGGCCATGGCATGCCATGCATATGATTTAACACTATCCAAGTTTCTAAACATGTCCAGGTATGCCACATTAACATACGAGGCACTATTGTCGATGAAAATGGTGGCACCGACTAACTGTAGTAGAAATGTCCTTACTGTCATGTCCCACTGGCCCGCCTCACACCTCTTTTTGTGCTACCCCAGAAACCACTCAAGACGAGCATGAGCCTTTTGGTCTTGTGGCACTCTGCCATTGCATCCGTTAGGTTGACACCTAACAAGTCATGCATCTATCCATCAACGGTATCTCTGTCCAAAAATGGATGGCTGAAAAAGGCACAGATGATGGGCATATGCAATAAGGAGGAGGTGTCGTCTAAAGTTACCGTCATTTCCCCGACGAGTAACTGGAGGTTTTAGGTGTCTGACTACCACCTTTATGCAAACGCAAACAAGACTCCTTTGGCCACAACTGGGTAGCTGCACCTGCAGAGTGGTTTGTGGCCAGATGTTGTCACTATAGCCCGAATCTCTGCACAAATCACACATTCCTTTAGGGTTTTTCCATGGTTCACCGCCTTTAGCGAAATGCTATGCTGGATCCATTAAAATAAGTGTTATGTTACGTTCATTCAAATATTAGATAAAATAAGATAAGATAATGTATGGTTATTACCTTCGTGCCACAAGCGAGCAACAACGTGGTTAGTATATGTAGTGAGGACTGATGTGTCCTCAGGGCCGTCTAGGAATGACCCTGGAACAAAAACATCCTTAGGTACAGTCGCATCCTCAGGTGGAGGTACCTCACGTGGAGAAACCTCAAGTGCAGGTACCTCAATTGGCACCTCAACCACATGCTCGTGATGAGGAGCCTAACGCTACCTCCGTGCAAAAGCCTTTGTCCTTTGCCGATGCGATTGACGTGAGTCCCTCTTGTGACATAATGCGACATCTTCGTGCGTGCGTACATGTATATTTGAATACTTGAAAATCTTGGGTAATGAAGTTTAAAATCGTTATTAATGTAGTTCAGTTCAGTTGGTGGTTAATGAATTGTTACAATTTGGTATATTTATTAACCAAACTCACTTCATTAACCACATTTTTTTAACCATGAAAATTATTATAGAATATTAATGTCCAATTTTGATGTTCAAATAACATTTCTCTCTTGTAAACGAATACTCAAATAATTTCAAAATATCGTATCATACGTATTTTATTTTTCACAAAAAAAAACATCGTATCATACCATCATATCATATCATCATATTCATATATCCCTCACTACTGGTTGCTTTGGCAATTTCAGCGACATAGAGACGTTGGAACCGGAGTTCGAACCCCGGTGTTGTCATTTGGACGCGCATGTGTGTGTTTGTTGTTTACTATTTCTATTAGCTGACAAAAAAATATCATCATATTCATATATAAAAAATGGGTCGCGTGATTTGGACACAGAATGGCGACAACAATACGCGACACCATGTACGGATATTTTTTTTTTCAAAAAAATATTACAGATTTTTTTAACTGGTTAATCAAGTTTACATATCTGGTTAATGCTATTCATTATCTGGTTAATGCCAAATCCTGAAACTTTTGGGCATCCCATTTTTTTATCTGGTTAATCAAGTTCACATATCTGGTTAATGCTATTCATTATCTGGTTAATGTTAAATCCTGAAATGTTGGACATCCCATTTTTTTATCTGGTTAATCAACTTAAAATATCTGGTTAATGCTATTCATTATCTGGTTAATGATCTCATTTTCTTATCTGGTTAATCAAGTTCAAATATTTGGTTAATGCTATTCATTATCTGGTTAATGCCAAATCTGTGTTAACCAGTTAAAAAAAAATCTTAAAAAAAAAATCTGTACGGTCCGTACATGTCCGTATCGTACGAACATACAATGTCCATACACTTTTGTGTTCAAATATCATTTTTCATAAAAAATTGGGTCGCGCGAATTGGACACATTTGGCGACAACAATACGTGACAACATGTACGGACTTTTAAAAAAAATATTATAGATTTTTTTATTTGGTTAATCACGTTCACATATCTCGTTAATACTATTCATTATCTAGTTAATACCAAATACTGAAACTTTTCATTATCTGGTTAATGTCAAATCCTGAAACTTTGGACATCCCATTTTCTTATCTGATTAATCAAGTTCAAATATCTGGTTAATGCTGTTCATTATCTGGTTAATGATCCCATTTTCTTATCTGGTTAATCAAGTTCAAATATCTGATTAATACCAAATTTGTGTTAACTAATTAAAAAAATCTATAAAAAAAAAGAAAAAAATTATCAATCCGTACGATTCATACATGTCCGTACGGTACGAATATATGGTGTCTATACAGTTTTGTGTTCAAATATCATTTTTCGTTAAAAAATCATTTTCCTAAAAAATTTCGTCAAGAAAAAAAAAAAATATAAAAATGGAGTTATGCAGGCTTCCTAAACTTCGATGGTGAGAAAGCACCAGAGATGCCGCCGAAAAAGAATCAGAAACAGAACCGAAAGCCTCAGTCTTCAAGTTCATCATCATCCGCTCCAAGGCTGCAAATTTCGGCCGAAAATGAGAACCGCCTCCGCCGGCTCTTGCTCAACTCTGCCCGACCCACCCCTGCGACGGACGATACCCTAACCAAAGATCAAAAAGCGAAGAAGCTGAAAGCTGTTTACGAGAAACTCTCTTGCGAAGGCTTCACTAATGATCAGATTGAGCTTGCACTCTCCGCTCTCAAGGTACCAATACTATCATAAGATGTGTTGTGTTGTCAGCATATTAAAAATATATTAAACTGGCACATAAGATAAAAAAAATATATTAGAAACTTTTCTATGATATCATGCCAAACTTAATTACGGTGCCTTTGTTGAACTGTTAGAACAGGACATGAGGTTATGTTTCTTGTTTGATGCATTTTATATATATAACAACACGCGGTTAAAAAAGTGGTGCAAAACCAAAGGGAGCATAACATAACAAAACCTTTCTGTTTTGCTCAGTACGCATCCCAAAACCTACAATATTGTTAGATTAACAGTCACTTAGAAATTATAGTAAGAACTTGGATTTGTATTTGATGATTTTTTTTTTTGTTTTGTTTTGTTTTGAACTTGCATTTAATGTATTTTGATGAATTAGTTTAGACTTGTATTTGATGTATTTTCATAAAATTTTATTTCCACAAAAACTATAACAAAAATAACCGGAACACCAATTCAACTAAACATATTTGGATTGGATATACATTTTTAACCAAACCAACTGGATGATATTATAAAAAAATTGATTAGATTGGATTGATTTATTTTTTTCTCGAAATAATTTAATCCAATCCATGAACATGCTTAGTTATGCCATTTGAATTCTTTGTTTATATTTAAGTTTGTTCACTTTTTCATTGTTTGTAGGAATGTGCTACATTTGAATCAGCTCTTGATTGGTTATGCTTGAATTTGCCCGGGAATGAACTTCCACTGAAGTTTTCTAGTGGGACTTCCTTTCATTACAGTGAAGGTGTATTTGTACTTCTCTTGCTTGATTATATAACAATGCCAATTTTTGCTTTGAGTTCATAAACTGTCTGGATTTTTGGAGATTGATTGTGTGTGTGCGCGCGCGCGGGCGCGTGTGTGTTTATAATGCCTTGGCAGGGGGTTCTGTTGGTGTTATATTAAACCAACAAGAAACTTCATCTCCTTTGGTGGATCCATCTATCAGAACTAAGGACGAAGCTCTAGAATCTCCAGTTTTAATCAAGAGACAATTGAATGATGATACTTTAGATTCTTGCCAACCATCTCAAGCAGATTGGATCAGGCAATATGTGGAGCAACAGGAAGAGGTAATTTAATTGCAAACATCACGAGTGCCTGAAAACAATAAGTTACTTGTTCAATTGGAAATAGGATTAACAATGAGATAGTAATCTATCGCAAATGTATACAGCTTGTGAGTATCCTCTTTATTTTGCTGTTGTCAAGTGTTTGCTTATTACTAGATATGGTAGAGAGAGAAAATGTAAGAGTAAAAAAAAGGAGAATCTGTGTTTTCTGATTATTGATTGATTTAAAGAGAGCATACTACATCATATATATAGAGTTATGTGAATCTATGACAAAACAGACAATTCAGTTAGAGTTAGTAAAAGACTAACCAACAATCTGTTAGGAATAGAGAATCTAGAAGATTCTAGACTAGGTACAGCAGATTCTAAGCTAGCAAAAGCTATTCTGCTACTCGACATTGTGCACTGTAGAGTATGCAATTATGAACACCAAGAAGTGTTAAGGAAATTTCTAGTCAGCTAGCCTATCGGCCTATCTGGCATAACTGACAATCAGTTATTAATAAACTAGTTAGTTAGTAGCAGTTGATAGTTATAGGTCTGTTGCCTTGAACAGCTTGTCTTACATTACAAGCTCCAGTAGCTAGGACCCATGGACCAAGAGATGTGGAGTGAGAAATACCAACGAAAGAATTACCCGTGTGCGCAACAGAGGCAGTGGAACCCGAGGCCTTACACTCCTCACACCATTTGAGGAAACTAGTAAAGATGATCGGAGGTGCTGGTGGATCAGAAGGTGGCATACTGAGCTCCGAGGAAGCTGCTTGAGCAGTTTGTGCAACGTTGGCTATCTGAGGAGGGCGACTCTGTAGGACAAACCACTTATCAATAGTGTGACCGAGCTTGTGGCAATGGTTGCACTAATCAGTTTGCCATCTTATGGTGTAAAGGGAGAGTCATATTCAAACTTTAGGCATTAATTAAGTGGAAGCTTTCTCATCACAAATGAGCACTCCCACTGGACAGCATTACCTTGAAGCTGAGGAATAATATTCTTGTTCTGTTATCTGTTGTGGGTTTCAGGTCAGAATGGGGAAACTGTTCCATAAAAGGGGCTTTCTAGGCACTGCCTTAATTGACAACTTGCGCTGACAACCTCTTGGTCGGGCATCATGTATGCTAGATTATAATTCAGCAGTGATTGGCCATTGCATCATTAAAAATATTTTGCAACAAGCCACAGAAGCCCTCACGTTTGAGTTTTAACAGCTATAGGGGCCTTGTTGATGTTAGCTGGTGCTATCTAAGGGATTGCTGTGGTTGTTTTTTTGTCCTTGGTTAGGATTAGGATCTGACTTTGGTTCACAATTCAGACAAGGTTAATGTTTGGTTCTAATATCAACATAACATGTTAGAAGAGAGGAGAGATATAAAATATAAATAAAAGTTGCAAAGGAGGTGCTTTTTGACTAAATGATATTTGACATGTCAGACATAAATACCCACGCCTCTATTTATATTGATCCCGTGATTCATATTATTTACTTGTACTGTCTTATAAACATGTTGTCACATTCCATAAATAAGTATTGTTTAACATTTATCTGGTACGGTTTTACACTTTCAAGCACTTGATTGCATCATGTTTGATCTTTCACATGAACGAAAGCATTTTATAATGAAACTGGCTGCATTTCTTGTAGAAAAGTAATTTTACTGAATGATATTGTATTAACTTAATGAGTATACACACACACTTATCGTTGTTACACAGACTACGCTAGACTTAAACCTAATGGGCCTGAGCAATGGGCTTGATAAATAAACTAAGTTACAATTCAAAAGGTAAATATTTACTATTTACAATACAAAAGGTAAATATTTACTATTTACTCTAATTATTTACAATACTCTCCCTCAAGCTGGTGAGTGGATATTAATCATTCCTAGCTTGCAAGTAAGTTGGTGGAATCGTTCTGTAGATAGTCTTTTTGTAAGCACATCTGCCAGTTGGTGTCCAGGAGGAATGTAGAACGTTGTTATCAGTCCACAATCTAATTTCTCCTTTATAAAGTGTCTGTCTATCTCAATGTGTTTGGTCCTGTCATGTTGTACAGGATTATGAGCAATACTGATTGCTGATTTATTGTCACAAAACTACTTCATTGAGTCTTCATAGTTCACCTTCAAATCATCAAGTATAATCTTCATCCACAATAGCTCACAAATTCCATGTGCCATCGCTCTGAATTCTGTCTCAGCGCTTGATCTGGCCACTACATTTTGCTTTTTGCTCCTCCATGTAACAAGATTACCACACAAGAATGTGCAGTAGCCAGAAGTGGACCTTCTATCACTCACTGAGCCTGCATAATTTGCATCAGTATAGGCTTCCAACGTCAGTCTTCCGCCTCTTTTGAACAAGAGACCTCTTCCTGGAGTAGCTTTAAGGTATTGCAAAATTCGCTCTACTGCCTGCAAGTGCCTCATCCTCGGATCATGCATAAACTGATTGACTATGCTTACTGCATAAGCTAAGTCTGGTCTAGTGTGTGCCAAGTAAATTAGCTTTCCCACTAATATCTGATACTGAGACTTGTTAACTCTAGCACTCTCCTCTTCAGTGCTCATTTTATGATTTTGCTCTATCGGAACACCTGTAGGTTTACACCCAAGCTTGCCAGTTTCCTGCAGAAGGTCAAGAACATATTTTCTCTGAGAGATAAAGATTCCTTGTTTTGAGTAAGCTACATCAATCCCAAGGAAATACTTGAGAGTTCCCAGATCTTTCATCTCGAATTCTGCAGACAATTTCTTCTTGAAGAGTTGTCTCTCAACCAAGTCATTCTCTGTAATAATAATATCATCAACATAAACAAGAAATACTGTTAGTTTTCCGCTCTGTGAATGTTTGAAGAAGAGGGTATGATCTCCTTGACTCTGTTTGTAACCAAGACCCGACATAGCCTTTGTAAATCTTCCAAACCATGCTCGGGGAGACTGCTTTAGCCCATACAAGGCCTTTTTCAATCTACACACCTTATTTATCCTATTGGTTGGATTGAATCCCGGTGGGATCTCTATATACACCTCCTCTAAATTTTCATGCAAGAATGCATTTTTAACATCAAACTGATTAAGTGGGACCCAGAATGGGCAGCAAGAGAGAGTAAGATATGGACAATGTTCATCTTTGCTACCGGTGCAAATGTCTCCTCATAATCAATGGCATAGGTCTGGGTGTACCCCTTTGCTACTAGTCTGGCCTTATATCGATCAAGAGTGCCATCTGATTTGTACTTGACAGTAGAAATCCACCTACAACCAACTGGCTTCTTGCCTCTTGGCATCTCAACTATCTCCCAAGTTCCATTCTTTTTGTAAAGAATAAAGAAGAATATTGGAATGTTGTGTGTCTTATGTGACCACACAGTCTGTATTTATAATCATAGGATACAATCGTATAATAATTACAAAGGATCAAATTAAATTCTTGATTTGTATAACTATATCCCTAATTACCAGCACGTATTAATTATATAATGAGCACATGTTAAATATGCTTTCTAAACTCCCCCTCAAGCTGGATCGTATATGTTATATGAACCAAGCTTGTTACAAATATGATCAACCCGAGAGCCTTTGAGGGACTTAGTAAACATGTCAGCCAATTGGTCCTCAGACTTGACAAAGTCGGTGGTGATTTCTCCTGAAAGCACTTTTTCTCTTACATAGTGACAGTCTATCTCTATGTGTTTGGTCCGTTCATGGAAGACCGGATTTGAAGCAATGTGAAGTGCAGCTTGATTGTCACAGATAAGTTTTGTATCCTGGAGGTCTCCTAATTTCAGCTGTTGGAGTAGATTTCTAAGCCATGCAAGCTCCTTTGTAGCTGACATCATAGCACGGTATTCTACCGACCTTTGGAGCAACTGTGTTTTGCTTCTTGCTCCTCCATGAGATCATATTTCCTCCAATGAGAGCACAATATCCAGAAGTGGATCTTCTATCTGATGGTGATCCTGCCCAGTCAGCATATGAGTAACAAGTGATTTTGGCATTGCCTTTATCTTCATATAATAGTCCTCTACCTGGTGCATTTTTGATGTATCGAAGAATATGGATGACCGCATTCCAATGGCTATCACGAGGAGCATTCAGAAACTGGCTTACAATACTCACTACAAAGGTGATATCAGGTCTGATGACCGTGAGATAATTGAGTCGGCCTACAAGACGTCGGTATCTTCCCGGGTCTTTCAATGGCTCCCCCTGACCCGAAAGAAGCTTGACATTGGGATCCATAGGAGTATTAGCTGGGCGGCAGTCAAGCATACCAGTTTCAGTAAGAATATCCAGAGCATACTTCCGTTGGTTAATTGCAATGCCTGAAGAGGACTGGGCAACTTCAATCCCTAAGAAATATTTGAGAGGACCCAAGTCTTTTGTCTGAAAGTGTTTGAAGAAATGGGCTTTGAGCCGCTGGATACCGTCTGTGTCATCACCAGTAATGACGATATCGTCAACATATACTACTAGAAAGATCTTGTGAGCACTGTAGGGTAATGGATGGAGAAAGCAGAATGATCTGATTCACACCTAGTCATGCCAAATTGTATTAAAGCGAGCTAAAGCGACCAAACCAAGCACGAGGGGTGTTTCAATCCATAAAGAGAACGGCGGCCAAACAAATAAGGCGAGAATCACCAGGAATAGTGAAACCTGGGGGTTGGTCCATATAAACTTCCTCCTGCAACTCTCCATGCAAAAAGGCATTTTTAATATCTAGTTGATGAAGTGGCCAATGATGAATGGCAGCCATGGCAAGAAATAGACGAACAAAAGTTATTTTGGCCACTGGAGAAAAGGTGTCTCCATAATCGAGACCAAAAATCTGTGTATAACCTTTAGCCACCAAACGAGCTTTGAAACGATCAATCTGACCATTTGACCCAACCTTCACTGTATAAACCCATCGACAGCCTACTGTAGTTTTATCTGGAGGTAACGGAACAATCTCCCAAGTGTTATTTGAGTGCAATGCTGCCATCTCTTCCAACGTCGCCTGACGCCAGTTCGGATCAGTCATGGCTTCACCTGTAGACTTAGGGATAGACACATAATCCAAAGCAGAAACAAAGGAAACATAGGATGTAGACAAACGGTCATAGTTTAAAACACAAACATCTTTAGGATTAGGGTTGCGAGAGGACCAAATACCTTTCCTTAATGCTACAGGAAGTTCAGGCGCAGACGACGTAGATGGAGGGGCAGTTGGAGCAGGAGATGAGACTGGTGGATCAATGGAAATAGGTACCGCTGGAGGCTGTGTTCGCCGCTAGTAGACACGCAGATGAGGTGGAGTAGAAGCTACAATAGGTACCAGAACAACAGGTGGGATATCCTGAAAATCCTCGGTGAAGTTAACATCAAGTACCGCAGAAGAGGAGAAGAATGAGCAAGTCTAAAAAAATGTGACATCAGCAGAAACAATGTATCGTTGTAGTTGAGGGCAAAAACAACGATAACCTTTTTGTACACGTGAGTAGCCTAGAAAAATACATTTGAGAGACTTAGCTGAGAGTTTATTTTTACCTGGAGTGAGGTAATGGACAAAACATGTGCAACCAAAGACACGAAGAGGAAGGGGATAGAGATCCTGTTGTGGGTACACAAGAGAGTACGAAATTTGATCATGAAGGACAGAGGAAGGCATGCGGTTGATAATGTAACAGGCCGTGAGGAGCGCATCACCCCGAAAACGAAGAGGAACATTATGGTGAAGGAGAAGGGTACGTGCTGTTTCAACCAAATGACGATTCTTTCTTTCAGCCACACCGTTCTGTTGTGGTGTGTGGGCACATCATGTTTGGTGAATAATTCCCTGGGAAGACAAAAACGATTGAAACTGGGATGACAAATATTTACGAGCATTATCAGTGCGTAACATTTTAATGGAAGTACCAAACTGGGTTTGAACTTCTGCACAAAATCCTTGAAAAATACTAAAAACATCAGAACGATTTTTCATTAAAAATAACCAAGTACACCGAGAAAAGTCGTCAATGAAAGTGACAAAGTAATAATAGTCTAGAGTTGAACAGACACGACTAGGACCTCAAATATCAGAATGAACTAAAATAAAAGGTGACACAGCACTTTTATTGACTCGCTGACTATAAGTTTGACGAGTATGCTTTCCTAACTGACACGACTGACACTCAAATGATAAAATCTTAGAAAAACTAGGAACCATAAGACACGTTTTATTGAGGCTAGGGTGACCCAGACGTTGATGCGTAAGGGTTTGAGAAGCAGCAGAGACACAAGCCACCGGCAGTGAAAGATGATATAATCCTCCAGACTCGTATCTGTTCTGTTCGATCGTCGTCGTCGTCGTTCACGCACATAAACAAAGTTATTAACAAAGAGGACTGAGTAATCAAGGGTATGAGTGAGTTTGTTAACAGATATTAAATTAAAAGGACAACCAGGAACATAAAGTACAGAATGTAAGGAAAGGTTGGGAAGGGGTTGGGCTTGACCAATGCCTTGAACTTTGATTTTAGATCCATTTGCCATGGTGACAGATGGCAAACAATCAGAGTAAGACAGGTGAGAGAAAAGAGATTTGTTACCAGTCATATGGTCAGAAGCACCGAAGTCAAGTACCCATGGTTCAAGAGAGGAGGATTGAGAGACAAAGGCTACAGGATTACCAGATTTTTGGTCTCGATTATGGAGACACCTTTTCTCCAGTGGCCAAAATAACTTCTGTTCGTCTATTTCTTGCCATGGCTGCCATTCATCATTGGCCACTTCATCAACTAGATATTAAAAATGCCTTTTTGTAACAATCGTATAATAATTACAAAGGATCAAGTCAAATTCTTGATTTGTATAACTATATCCCTAATTACCGGCATGTATTAATTATATAATGAGCACATGTTAAATATGCTTTCTAACACTTTTCAAGAGCTTTCATTTCGTCATTCATGGCTTTGATCCAATTTTCATCTTTAAGTGCCTCCTTGACAGATGCAGGGATTCTTACAGAGTCAACTGCTGTCATAAAAACTTTATGCTGCGGGGAAACACGATTAGATGGAACAAATTGAGAAATAGGGTATTTGGCACAAGACCTTTTCCCTTTTCTCAAGGCAATAGGTAGGTCAACTGGATCAAGGTCAAGTGTATCGGGAATAGAAGAATCAGAAGCAAAAGGGTTACTTTCAGTACTTACCTTCGGCTCAGACGGTTGGGGTTGTTTCTGGACCAGGTCGGGTCTTCCTTTCCTCTGATATGTCAAAGTTGGCTCACTAGCCTTTGTCTTTGCTGGTGCTGAAGGTGTTGTTTCCTGCAAAGTAGAAGGTAAAGAAGGAACAATAATAGGTGACTCAGAAACAATTGGAGACTTAGGAGACTCAGGAGATAGTAACTTAGGAACAGCAACAGGAGACTCAGGAACAGGAGACTCAGAAACAGCAGGAGACTGAGGAACAGGAGACCCAGGAGAATTCGGAGACTCAGGAGGATCAACAGACAATGGTGGTGACTCGGGAAGCCAAGGACCAAGGAGAAGAAACTCGGAATCAGATTCCAAATTCCTACCATTCTCCCCCTGAAGCTGAGAACGAGTGAAGAAAGGGACATGCTCATGGAAGGTGACATCCATAGAGACATAGTGTTTACGACTTGAAGGATGATAACACTTGTACCCCCGTTTATTAGGGGCATAACCCAAGAAGATGCATCGGACAGCACGAGAATCTAACTTATTGCGGTGCTGCTTGTGGACATGAACAAATGCAACACAGCCGAATAGTCGAGACTCTAGACTCTGCATGATAGGAGCAAATGTGTAGAATGACAACATAGATTGAACAGGACTGAAATTACCTAGAACTCGTGATGGAATCTGGTTGATGAGATAGCGGCGATCAAAGCGCTTCTCCACTATCTGAGTTTGGGCGATGTTTGGAAGAGAAGGGCGCGGGCAACCTCAAGTAAGTGACTTTTTTTCTTTCTGCAACTACATTTTGTTGTGGAGTATCAACACATGTTAGTTCATGAAGAATACCGTTTTTACTAATAAATGAAGAAAGACCTTGATTAACATATTCTCGACCATTATCAGACCATAGTCTTTTAATGTATTTGCCAAATTGAGTTTTTATCATATGATAAAATTGAATAAACAACTAAGATACTTCAGATTTATCTTTCATCAAGAATAGCTAATTGACGCGAGTACAATCATCAATAAAAGCAATAAACCATCGCGCACCCGAAATATTAAAAACAGGGGCAGGCCCCCAAACATCAGAATGAATAAGATCAAAAAGTTCAACACTTCTATTAGAACTAGAAGGAAAAGACACACGTTTGTGTTTGGCAAATTGACAAACATCACACTTAAAAGACTCAACATACTCTTGTAAAAACAAAGCTGGAAACGTAGTTTTAAGTAAGGAAAATGGAGGATGTCCTAGACGCTGATGCTGAAGCCAAACTTGAGAGGTAGTATGGTGAGACTGGAAAGAGGAAGCTAGCACCTTCGGACCAGTTTCTTCAGCAGATAGAAAGTACAACCCTCCCTGTTCCTTAGCAACTCCAATCGTCCTCCCCGTGGTAAGATCCTGAAAAACACAATGAGAAGGAGAAAAAGTTACTCTGCAGTTCAGATCCTGGGTAAGTTTGCGAATAAAAATTAAGTTATTCGAGAGTCCAGGAGCATGAAGCACACTTCTTAAATAGAAGGGTGTGTGGAGATTAATATCTCCAAAACCTACAACAGGAGTATGAGGACTATCTGCAACAGTAATATAGGGAATACTGGAATGAGGGCTATAAGTGGAAAACAATTTGGAGCTGAAAGTCATATGGTCAGTAGCACCAGAGTCTAGAATCCATGCATCTTTAGAAATAGTACCAGAGGCAGTAAACGATCTAGAACATAGAATCTTACCAGTCATTATCAGGGAACAAGAACTAGAAGGCTTATGCAAGGAGTCGAGGAGATTCTGCAAGCGGTCCAAGTCTTCAGCGCCCAAGGGGGAAGGCACAGTTGGACCGGATGAAGAAGCTGCAGTTGTGGGAGTAGATGCTGCCGCGTGTGCTCGAGTACATTTGAAACCTCCAATATGGGTAAGGACATTGTCTTTCCCATGGAGTCTAAAACATCTGTCCTTTGTGTGCCCTGGCTTCTTGCAGTGTTCGCAGCAGCAATCCTCCCTGCCAGGCTTTGATGTCCTTGTCTGCCTGTCTTGCTGGCAGCCATTGCGGATCCTTCGGAAGGTTTGGTACCTAGCATGACACCCCGACGACTCTCTTCACCCCGCATAATGTAGAACACTTCATAAAGAGAAGGAAGGCAGTCCTCGTCCAAAATCTGCAGTCGAATAGGGTCATACTCACTGTTCAACCCAGCCAAGAACTCAAAGATCCGATCGGTTTCAATACAAGTATTCAAAGCGATCGTGTCATTGGTGGTCTCCATCTTGAGAGTTTGATATTGATCCAACTCAATCTAGAACCCTTTCATAATGGCAAAGTAGTCAGAGACAGACATGCTTCCCTGATCCTGCTCTTCAAATCAAAGCGGGCAGAGAGATCCTGTTTCTTGGAGTAAGTCTGGCTGAGACTGTCTCAAATTTCCCTGGCAGTAGCAAGAAACATATAATGCCCGCTGATCTCTGGAATCATACAGTTCCACATCCATGACATGATGAGAGAGTCTTCATTGTCCCAAGTAGAGAATCCAGGATCAGTGGCAGCAAGAGGATCCCCTTCAATATGGTTCAATTTGCCACGACCCTTCAGATTCGTGCGCATGAAGTGAGCCCAATTGAAGTAATTCTTCCCATTGAGACGATAACTTTGGTGCAGCGATGGCAGAGCATTAGAATTCATCAAGTTTGACGACTCCACAAGAGGAGGAGGAGGCGGTGGAGGATTCTGTGGAGGATTCTGAACAGTTCCATCATTAAGATGATCGTCTTCCATAACAACAGATCAGATGTAATAATCTGAAAAAAAAGATACAACGAATGAACGAACGTCAAATAACCGAAAATAAAAGTTCTCGGATCGGAGAGTGGACCCTCAAAACGGAAAGAAGAGGTGCCGATCTACAATCTGGGAAAATACGGAGGCAAACGGAGCAAGGCAGAGCGATGCGTGGGTTACACGCGCCGATAGGTGGCCGAGGAGGTGGTGGTGCGTGAGAGCGCATCCAGCGGAGGGTTGCGGCGAGGTTTTGGTGTCTGGCTCGGTTTTCAAGGCGAGGATAATGGGGTGGGTGGTGAGACGAGATCGGCAATAAATGATGGTGTTTGGCTCGAAACAGTGAAGTACAGTGGTGAGAAAAAAAAACTCTGAAAAAACAGTGACGAGGAATAGTGAAGAAGCTGCAATGAAGGCAGCAAATAGGGCCACACTGAAGGTGGCTAAGGTTTACCGCAATGAAGGCGGCTAAGGTTTACCGCAATGAAGGCGGCTAGGGTTTTTGCGGAAGCGAGACCCTTAAGAACGAGAGCTTGTGATACCATGTAGAAAAGTAATTTTACTGAATGATATTGTATTAACTTAATGAGTATACACACACAAATAGTTGTTATATAGACTACGCTGGACTTAAACCTAATGGGCCTGAGCAATGGGCCTGATAAATAAACTAGGTTACAATACAAAATGTAAATATTTATTATTTACTCTAATTATTTACAATATTTCTTTTGTCTTGAAATTTGCCAATCTTAATTGTATGGTATTTGCAGGATGAATACAAGACTTGGGAAGACGACATTTTTGATGAAAGTAGCGCAACAAAGAAGGTATTTCTCTTTTTCTTGTGTTGTGATACTATGACCGTGTTTCAGCACACATTGCATTCTATTGTGTTTCATTCTGTTGTGTTCACATGATTCTAGTTGTTTCTGTATTGTGTTAATACTTCTAGTAGCTTCTTTACGGTGTTAATATTGCCCAGCCTGTTACACAGAATATTGTCTCAAAGTCTTTCTGTTATAGTTAGTTACTAGCTGTTTTTCAGTTACAGTTAGTTGCCAGTTACTTTTCTGCTGTAGTAAGAGCACACTAGTTCTGTGTATCTGAATCTCTATAATTATAGAGGGGCTGCTTCATTATCAGAAACTATTCAGACATAACAATTTGAATTATACTAGCTTGTTTTATTTCCTCTCTGCACACTGTCTCTTATTTTCTTGCCCTTTCTCACACTTCCCCACATAATACAAATTCTAATACATTGTTTATTTAACTCTGGCGAGTTTATAATCTCTTTTCTATCTTATTAGCCCTGTGAACCTAGGTCTTATGATGTTATTGCCAAGGAGTATCTTGCTGCAAGGTTGGAAGCTACAAAAGCCAAGGAGAAAGGGGACAGGAAACATCAGGAGCAGGCAAGCCATATCATACGGAAACTGAAACAAGAGTTGTCTTCTCTAGGTTAAATCGAATTTTATTTTCTATTTCTATTTCAATATTCTTTGTGACCTTCAATTCGTCTCAGCTGATCGTACAATACATTGAGCAGGATTATCAGATGACAATTTGGCCATAGAATATGAGCAAATCAGTTCTAACTCTGCAGCATCCATGGGCCATGAGCCTTTTATAGAAAAAACCCCACATGATGCAGAAGGTAGTTCAGTCAGTATTTTGCCTTCTGATGGGGCATCAATGAATGGAAGTGATGTGGAGCACCATAGCGTGAATCTTGCTAAGTCTTGCTTGCCAGCTGTACATGTTGAAAAGGATTCTGCACAAGGAGAGGCTGAAGACATTGAGATTGGTGGTTTCTTCTCGGAGGATGTGCCGTCTAATGAAATACTGCCCGCTGATATTTTGAAAGCACAGAAACTAGAAAAACTGAAAAGATTATCTGAGAAGAAGAATTTGGATAAGTTAGATGGAATTTGGAAGAAGGTAATTTCATTACTATCTTGATGAAGTTTAATGCAATTTATGTGTCTTCCAATTACTTTCGGTATCTTTTTGCAACATTAGAGTTCGAAGAAACACATTAATTACGTTGTTTTTTTTTGGGGGGGGGGGGTGGGGGGTGGGGGGAGCTTCATGAATGGATATGAAAAATGCCTTGTTGAAACTAAAATAAGATATCAAGGAAGGTGAAAGGGATATTTTCATGGATGTTTCATGAATTTGGATATGCCACTTACCTTTTTGCAATTTTTTTAATATTTTTTTTTTCAATTTTTGCAAAATAGTAAAATGCCACATGAACCTGTATTTGAGTTTAGAACTCTTGATTTGTGATAAGATTATGTTCTTTTGCTTCTATTTGGTGTAAAGCACATGGTCTTTTTAATGCGGTTTCACCAACCAGATATGATGAGGGATCGGTCAACTTTGCCCCATTGACTTTACTTTTTCTTTCTTGGTTGGTGTCTATTTTGGTGTTTTGTTTAGGAGGATTCCTTGCCCTCCCTTGCATGTAATTTCTTTGCTCTTCATCTTATTGAGTTTATTCTTTTATAAAGAATAGAATATAAGATAATTATGCATGTCGATTGTTTCTAAGCACTGGGTGGATAACAACGTATTGTATTTGTGCATGTCGATTGTTTGTTTCTAAGCACTGGGTGGATAACACCGTGTTGTATTGTGTGTGTGTGTATATCTATGATCTGACATTATCTATTTCCTACTTGTTACAACATAATCACTGATAGGGGGACCCTCAAAAGGTTCCAAAGGCCGTTCTGCATCAGCTATGTCAGAAATCAGGGTGGGAAGCTCCAAAATTCAATAAAATACTTGGCAGAGGAAAGAGTTTTTCCTATACTGTAAGCATATTGCGTAAAGCTAGTGGGAGGGGCAAGAACCGAAAAGCTGGGGGGCTGGTCACACTTAAGCTTCCAGATCAGAATGAGACCTTTGAATCTGTTGAGGTGAGTGATCCATATGCTCGTATTAAGATTCTATGACTGAAAGAACGGTGAGAAAGATCTGAGATTTGATCGGAAACTGTATTCAGTGTTCCTTGATTAACTGATAGTGTAAATGAAGCATGTGTAGAAAGGTTATGGTTTACCAGAAACAACAAAGCTGGTACAAACAGTTACAACAACTTAACAGCAATAGTAACATATCTAACTGACACCTATAGGCACAGTCGTGAGGTAGCTAAGCTGATACAAGCACTACTAATCAGAATACACAACGCTGTATACTTGTACTCTTAATCAGGGTAGTCAGCATCACGATTTATCTTGTAGAATTGCCAATTTTATGATTTATTTTGGCCTGAGTCATGAGTGATTCCGATCCCAAGCAAAATCGTTTTCTGTGTTAAATCGGTGGAATTGGTGGGGAAAATTGGCGATTCTCAGCATCTCAGACTGCAGCCGGGTTTGGGTTGGGTTGTGTTCCCATGGCCCAAAAAAAAAAAAAAAAGAAGAAGAAGAAAGGGGTTGCTCACGTGGCCCGACCTGAACATACACCCCAAAGGGTGAAAACCCATCTCCCGGTAACCACTGTTCTTCGTTGTTGGAGAGCGCTAACGGGAGAAGCGCGATAACAAAGACGTATGAGTGAACAGAACAATGGGTAAGAGGCAGAGAAAAACGAAGTGTCTTTCAGAAAGAGGGAGGAGACTTTTGTTTGGGTGGACTTTTTGGTTGTTGCTTTCCCCTTGATGCCCTCCCATTTTGATTTAATTATTGAGATGAGACTACCTTTTGGCTACCTGCTTTTGACTTTATTTTATCTTCCAGTGTTTAGTCCTTACACAGTTACACGTCACGCCTCTTGAGGTGAAGCTCTAAAGTGGTCCTTTCTTTTTTCACCTGAACTTTTTAGGGATTTCAACTTATTTTATAATATAAATATTTGTATTAATATTTAAATGTATTTATAAACATAAAAAATATTCATAAATTCTTTTTTATTTATTTTAATAAATCTCTATAATAATTTCTGAATAAATATTTAATTATTTTTTATAAAAGAATTTACTAAGTATTAATATTTAATTTATTTAATGAATATTTTAATTTATGTATATATATGAATTTATGTTTATAGATATGAGTTTTATCAATTTTGTAGAATCTTACAATACGCGTTACGATTCCACGGTTTTACTTCTTTCTGATTTTGAGTAAATTCTCTATTTTAACTACTTTGCTCTTAATAGCTTGTCATCTTCATGCTCCTGCTGAAGTATCTCCGTAGATTGGAAAATGATTTGCTAGGTGATTTTTATAGCTAAATTGAGTTGGATCGCTACTTGGATATATGAAGTGTACTATAGTGATACATTCTTATCAATTTCAGGGATTGTTTCTGATTTGTTCTCTTTTTCTCTGGGAGGCATCCACTATTAACCACTCTACTAGTTTGATGTTAAAACCACCTTTCTTTCTTTCTAGGGATATCGCCAATCACCTGGCTTGGTTGCTTTGGCTTTGTTTGTTGCGTACATTGTCCTTTATGGCTTGAAATAATCCCTACAAGTGTGGATATTCAGCATGATTATTCAACAGGGACCTGGTGCTCCTTGGGCTAAGGCTCTTAGTCAACTTAGTCTACTCACTAATATAATTAAAACTTGGGGTGTTTGCAGTGATATTCACTTAAACATTATATAACATAGGGTTCGCTCTATCGTTCTTTTATCTGGTCGAACTGGCTGATCTGGTCTAGTTTTTTTCTACCATGCTACAAGTCATTCAAATTACTCTGTTACTGTATCAATTTTGGGAAGGGGTTTAAAATTTCACCAGCCTCTGACCAGGCCATGATGAACTCAAATTTTTCTATCCTTTTGGCATAATTGTTGTATTAGAGTAACTACTTGTATGGCAGTTACTGAAGTCTGTTATACCTGACTTGTGCTTAGTCAGCTAGGATGTTACCATAGCTGTTAGGCGTTTCAGCAGTACATAGTTTCCTCCTTAATTCTCTGTTGAGAAATGTATTTCTTATCTGTATGGTAAAGTGAGTTAATTCACCCAGTCGTTTTTCAGCAACAGAATTCTCAGATTTTCTGAACGCTTTGTGAACAT
The DNA here is from genome assembly GCA_037113605.1 of Calophaca sinica. Lineage (NCBI taxonomy): Eukaryota > Viridiplantae > Streptophyta > Magnoliopsida > Fabales > Fabaceae > Calophaca > Calophaca sinica. Next base: position 400,594 of record CM073731.1, read on the forward strand.
TTTCCTTTCCCTTAATGTTCTCACACTTTCTTGCACACCATTTCTTTGGATCCTGTCATAACCTTTGTCTGGATGGCCTGTATTAGATTTTACATGCATATGTGGACTGATGGAATCAATGTAACAGTGGTAATAAAAAACAGGGAAAACAGAATTTGAGTATGGAATAGAATCTTCTATTACTTGAATTCAGAGTAAATACAAGGATGAAATTCTGCTCCACACAGGACAGTACTCTCAGAGTGAGAGAACTGACTTTCCCAGCCCAAATTCCCAGCCAATACCAGCCTCCCCTCTCCTACATCATTTTCCCTTTTATTCATTGCATCACACACACGTTGTGAGCTTCATTCCCTCCTTTCTCTCACCTCCACCTCAGCTAGTTAGTTACATATTTCCCTCCACTACTTTAGAGAAGTTCCCTTCCTACCCCTCCTAACATAAGTCTTACCAAATTTCCTATCAATTCGAGAATTACCCTTGGCCTCATCAACACTCCCTCCTTCAAAATTCACCTTGTCCTCAAGGTGAAAATCTGGAAATTGCTCTTCAATGTCCTGCACATCCTCCCAAGAGTTCTCAAATTCAGGTAGGTTCTGCCACTTAATTAAAACTTCAGTCTGGCCTTCCTTGTTGCTCCTAACAGCTAACACTTCATCTGGGATAACATGCAGTTCCCAGTTTTCATCAAGACACTGAGGAAGTGGCTGCACTGTTGCTGAAGCAGCTATTGCTTTCTTCAAGAGTGATACATGGAACACTAGGTGCACTCTACTCTCAGGGGGCAGCTGTAATTTGTAAGCAACAGGTCCTATCTTCTCTGTCTGATGTAAGGACCATAAAACCGTGGACTAAGTTTCTGATTTGTCCTCTTGGCCAGCTGCTTCAACTTGTATGGTTGTATCTTCAAGTATACCAAATCCCCCACTTCAAAACTCACTTCCCTTCTATGTTTGTCAGCCATTTGTTTCATCCGGTTCTGAGATTTAGCGAGCTGGTCACGGAGTTCCTTGAGCAAGTCATTCCTTTCTTGAGTTAGTTGCTGCACCTCATCCACAGAGATTATGTTCTCATCACCCTTCACTAGCACCGGGGGTTTTCTACCATATAAAGCTTCAAATGGGGACATTTTCAAGGATGAATGATAATTAGTATTGTACCAATACTCAGCCCATGCCAGCCACTTAGCCCACTGCTTGGTTTTACTCCCTGTCAGACACCTCAAATAGGTCTCAACGCACCTATTCACCACCTCAGTTTGACCATCAGTCTGAGGGTGGTATGCAGAACTCATCTTGAGTTTAGTACCCGCAGCTCTGAACAACTCAGTCCAAAAGGCACTGATGAACACTCTATCTCTATCAGACACAATAGAGGTAGGGAAGCCATGTAACTTCACAATCTCCTTCAAGAATACTTGAGCCACATCCTTAGCATTGTATGGGTGGGCCAATGCTATAAAATGGCTATACTTGGTTAACCTGTCTACCACCACCAAAATAGTATCCATCCCCATAGACTTGGGCAAGCCTCCTATGAAATCCATAGACACATCACTCCAAACCTGTGTAGGTACGGGTAGTGGTTGGAGCAACCCTCCAGGGCTAAGGGCCTGATACTTATTCTGCTGACAAATACTACAGGCTTGTATATATTGCTGGATGCTTCCTCTCATGCCCTCCCAGAACACCACATTAGAGACTCTCTTATATGTTCTCAGCACACCAGAGTGACCCCCCATTGGAGAGTCATGAAATTCAGCCAGAATCTTCTCAATTCGAGGAGAGTGCTTAGGTAACACTATCCTTCCCTTGTAGTACAACCTTCCATGCTTCAAACAATACCCAGGATGATCTGCCACTTGTGCTAAAAGGTCCTGCACAATCTGCCTTAGCCTCGGATCGGCCTGCACTTCTTCATCCAGCCCCTCCCACTCATGGCATTGACTAGAGGAAATGGCATTACAATGCAGCTGCCTAGAGAGGGCATCTGCAGCTTTATTTTCAATCCCAGGCTTGTACTTTACATCAAAATCATAGCCTAGCAGCTTGGTCACCCACTTTTGTTGCTCTTCCCCCATTAACCTTTGGTCAGTTAGGAACCTCAAGCTCCTTTGATCAGTGTGTACAGTGAAATGCCTGCCAAGTAAATAATGCCTCCACTTTTGAATTGCTATCACAATAGCCATCAACTCTCTTTCATAGACTGACTTATTTTGGGCTCTATTGGACAATGTCTGGCTCATATAAGCCACTGGTCTCCCTTCTTGCATGAGCACAGCCCCAAGTCCCTTACCAGAAGCATCTGTCTCTACAACAAATGGCTTAGAGAAATCCGGAACAGCAAGTACAGGAAGGGTAGTCATGGTCACCTTTAATTTATCAAAAGCTCTCTGAGCATCATCATTCCAAGCAAAGCTATCTTTCTTTAACTGTTGAGTCAAAGGCCAAGCAATCTTCCCATAATTCTTTACAAATCTCCTATAATACCCAGTCAATCCGAGAAAACCTCTCAAACTCTTCACATCTCTAGGTGTTGGCCAATCCACCATAGCATTAATCTTGGCTGGGTCTGCAGCTACCCCTTGCCCTGTGATCAAGTGCCCCAAGTATTCTATTTGTTTCTGGGCAAAAGTACATTTCTTCTGATTTGCAAACAACTGATTCTGCCTGAGAATCTCTAATACCGTCTTCAGATGTTCAAGGTGACTCTCACTATCCTTGCTATACACAAGGATGTCATCAAAGAAAACCAATACATACTTTCTCAAAATAGGCTTCAATACTCGATTCATGAGAGCTTGGAATGTGGAGGGTGCATTAGTGAGCCCAAAGGGCATAACCAAATACTCATAGTGCCCTTCATGTGTCCGGAAAGCTGTCTTATGGATGTCCTCCTCCCTCATTCTGATCTGGTGATAACCAGACTTCAAATCCAGCTTGGAAAAAATCACTGCAGCTCCAATTTCATCTAACAGCTCATCTATTACTGGAATAGGAAACTTGTCTGGTATGGTGTGCTTATTCAAGGCTCTATAGTCAATGCAAAATCTCCAACCGCCATCTTTTTTTTTTAACAAGTAAGACTGGACTAGAGAAGGGACTGATACTTGGTCTAATGATACCTGCAGACAACATTTCATTCACAAATTTCTCAATCTCATCTTTTTGATAATGGGGATACCTGTAGGGCCTGATGTGTGGTATTGGGGCTCCCTCTTTGAGTGTGATAGCATGATCTTGGTCCCTTGGAGGAGGAAGAGCTGTAGGCTCCTGAAAGACATCAGAGAACTCTGCTAGGACCTGTTGTACTCCACGGTTACTGTCAGGGCCAACTTTCTGGGCAGCATCAGTTTGAAAACATTGAAGAAGGTAACACTCTTCATCTTGTTGCAAGGACTTCATCATGGCTTTAATGGATGATTGGTGCTTACTCAAGGAAGGCTCCCCTCGAATTTTCAACTTCTGCCCACCCTGCTGCCATTTGATAATCAGGTTCTTGAAGTTAGCTTTAATATCACCCAGACTAGCAAGCCAATCCATTCCTAACACAACCTCAGTTCCCCCCAAGGTCATCAAGAAGAAATTCTGAATGATGGCAATACCCTGCACCTGCATTTGCAAATCCGTACAGACCCCTTTATGGCTCAATTTCTCACCATTCCCCACTTCTATAATGTATTCAGCAGTATCATCAAGTTTCAATTTCAATTCTTCAACCAGCTTGTATGAAATGAAGTTCGAAGAGGCCCCTGAATCAATCAATATTAGCACCACTCTATCTCCAATCCTTCCCCACACCTTGAAAGATTGATTAGAAGTCAATCCCTCCTTACTCTTGAGGGATAGTTGCAGAGATTTGGCCTCAAATTCCTCCTGAGGTTCCTCAAAAACCTCCTCCTCACTCTCCTCATCCTCAACTATCTCCAAATGGTAATGCTTCATTTTACAAATGTGGTCTCGTCCCCACCGTTCTCCACACTTGAAGCAAAGTCCCTTCCTACTTAAGTCCCTCAATTCTTCTTGGGACAATTTTTTTCCAGCCACTGTTTTTTTTTCAGCACTTCCTGGGGAGGTCCTGGTAGTAACTGGGGGGGTGGCATTAGCAGCTAAATCCGGTTTGGGCTTTGTGAACACTGTTCTGCTTCTGCCCGCATCCCAACCCGCTCCACTTGACCCGTTCTTCCATTTGTTTTCTTCGTATTTCTCCTTCCCCGATTCCCTCTCCTTCTTCATCGCCACATTTCGTTCTTCAATCAAGAGTGCTCGGTCCATCAACGCTTTTCGGCCAGCGTGTCGTATGAAGCTTCAATTCAGCCTGAATCTCCTCACGCAACCCGTTAAGGAATATGCTCTCCAACATTCCTCTTTCGCTGCGTTTCAACGGAGCCATGAGCAATTCGAATTGCTCTGCATGCGCCATAATCGCCCGTTTGCTTGACATTGATGTCGGGCCAAGGGATTTCTCACCAACGGCATTTGGAATCGGACGAATCACCGCTTGCTTAAATTCATCCCAGCTTGGATCGGGAATTTGTTCCTCCCACCATTGGTACCAGTTCAACGCTCTACCATCCAGGGCTATAATCACAGCTTCCAACATCTCGTCCTCTTCAATGCCATGAATCTTGAAGTAACGTTCAACCTTGACTAGCCAGTTGTACGCCTCACCTCCTTCAAAAACAGGAATCTCAAGCTTCCTACCACGCACCTTGTGACGGCGGCTCACCGGACTGGATTCGTTGGATGAATCGGCCTCCGTTTGCTCGTCGCTCTCTTCCTCTTCTTCTCCAACTATCACTTCGCTATCGTTCCTTGTTCCCGAACCCGACCCGGAACGATGACCCGGTGGTCGCGGTCGACCACGTCTACGCCGTGGTTGCTTCACCAGAAGTTGCTTCAATTCCTCAAACTTAGCATCGGTGTTCTTCTGGATTTCCTCGGTACTCAGTCGCATTGCTTGAATATCTTGTTCAAGCTTCTCAAAACGTTCATCAGCAGCGCTCTTCTTCGTCATGGCTCAAGCTCCGGGGATCGAGAGCTTTGATACCAATTGATGGAATCAATGTAACAGTGGTAATAAAAAACAGGGAAAACAGAATTTGAGTATGGAATAGAATCTTCTATTACTTGAATTCAGAGTAAATACAAGGATGAAATTATGCTCCACACAGACAAGATTTCGAGTGAGAGAATCGACTTTCCCAGCCAAATTCCCCGCCAATACCAAATTTACCCTCTCCTACATCATTTTCCCTTTTATTCATTGCATCACACACACGTTGTGAGCTTCATTCCCTCTTTTCTCTCACCTCCACCTCAGCTAGTTAGTTACATATTTCCCTCCACTACTTTAGAGAAGTTCCCTTCCTACCCCTCCTAACATAAGTCTTACCAAATTTCCTATCAATTCGAGAATTACCCTTGGCCTCATCATGGACTAAGTGTGTCTCTTAATGTTTAACACAGAAAAGTAAATAGTAGAGTTGATCATTATTTATGTTAGAATAACACATTTAACACGTGTTAAATATGTTTAGTGTGGCCTAATAGATGCTGACTAGATGATGACTCACATAGTGATCTATTGAAAACAAAACTAATTGCTCTGTATTTTATTCATAGAATTAGGGTCTCTTTTATAGAGAGATTACAAAAAGGGAAATAAGGAAAATAAAACCTAATGTAATCAATGCAATCAATGACGATTAAAGGGAAATAAAATCAGATAATTCTAATCGAATCTTCTACACCCCCCAAGTTGGTGCATAGATATCGATCAAGCCCAACTTGTCTAACAAATTCTCAAAGGTGGGCCGTGCTAAGCTCTTGGTCAGGATGTCAGCTGTCTGTTGGCTGGAAGTCACAAAAGGAATGCAGATAATGCCAGCCTCTAGTTTCTCCTTTATGAAGTTTCGATCAATCTCAATGTGTTTGGTTCTATCATGCTGGACGGGATTGTGAGCTATGCTTATTGCGGCTTTATTGTCACAGAATAACTTCATTGGGAGATCAACCTTCATCTTGAGTTCTTTCATGATTCTATAGATCCATATTCCTTCCTGTATACCTTGGGCCATTGCTCTAAATTCAGTCTCAGCGCTACTTCTAGCAACCACGCTTTGTTTCTTGCTTCTCTAAGTTACCAGTTTCCCCACACATAGGTGCAATATCCAGATGTTGATTTTCTGTCAATAACTGACCCAGCCCAATCTGCATCAGTAAAGGCGACAACATTCCTCTCACTACTCTTCTTAAAGTACAGGCCCTTCCCAGGATTGGTCTTCAAGTACCTCAAAATTCTGTAGACCGCCTCAAGGTGCTCTTCATTTGGAGAATGCATAAATTGGCTTACAACACTCACAGGGAACGCAATATCAGGTCTGGTATGGGACAAATAGATTATCTTGCCAACTAACCTCTGGTATCTTCCAATATCAACAGGGACTTTCCCTTTCTCCCGAAGTTTCACATTTGGGTCCATGGGGGTATCAGCTGATCTGCATCCACTCATTCCAGTTTCTTTTAAAAGATCCAAAATGTATTTTCGTTGGGAAACCACAATTCCCTTCTTTGATCTGGCAACCTCCATGCCAAGAAAATACTTCATTGCTCTCAATTCCTTGATTTCAAATTCCTTTGCTAACTTTCTCTTCAGTCTGTCCATCTCTACTACATCATCCCCTGTAAGAACAATATCATCAACATAGACAATTAGTACAACAATCTTCCCATCAGAAGAAAATTTTGTGAATAGTGTGTGATTAGCCTGTCCTTGGTTGTATCCCTGTTTCTTCATAGATTTGGTGAACCTGTCAAACCATGATTTCGGAGATTGTTTGAGTCCATAGAGTGCTTTTCTTAATTTACGCACATTTGACGCAAACTTTTCTTCGAATCTAGGGGGAACATCCATGTATACTTCTTCCTCTAGGTCACCGTTAAGGAAGGCATTCTTCACATCCAGTTGATGCAACGACCAATCTAAGTTGGCGGCAAGGGATAAAAGGATTCTGATAGTGTTTAGTTTTGCAACATGAGCAAAAGTCTCTGAATAATCTATGCCATAGGTCTGAGTGAACCCTTTGGCCACCAACCAAGCCTTGTATCTATCCACGGATCCATCTGAGTTGAACTTCACAGTGAAGACCCATTTACAACCTACTGTTTTTTTTCCAGCTGGCAAGTTCAGAACACTCCAAGTGTTATTCTTCTCAAGAGCTCTCATCTCCTCAAGAACAACTTTCTTCCACTTTGGAACTTTTAGAGCTTCCTGTTTATTTGGAATTTCTATACTAGACAATTGTGAGCTAAATGCAGCATAGGAAGAAGAAAAATTAGAATATGACACAAAATTAGACAAAAGATGCTTAGTACAAGATCTAATACCTTTCCTAAACGCAATTGGGACGTCTAAATCAGAGGATTCAATGTGGTTCTTAGGCTCATAAGAGGACTCACCTGTCTCGGGTTGACTGACTGGATTTTCCCTCAGTTCGGTTTCATGATAGTGCTGGAGAGTTGAAGCTTCATTTATGTTTTTCTTACTGTTCTTTGAAACATAGAACTTCCCCTTGAACCTTCGGTCATTTCCTTTGAACTTGTTATTTCCTTTTTCACAAGAATCATGTTGTGGCATTTCCATTAGTTCTTCCATTGTTTCTATTTCCAAAGGCTGTTTGTCAAAGTTTTGATTTTGAGATGTAGATCCAGATTCTGTAGAAGCCTTACTCATGATAGGAGTAGGTCTAGATAGTGAATCTTGGTCGTTTGCTATTGGTGCAGTAGTTGTACAAGTCTCAGAATCATGTGAGTTCTCAGATAAAGTAATGATTTCAAAAGAATCTTCATCTTGACTCCCCCCTGAAGATGAGTGTCCTCAAAAAAAGGTTTGTTTTCAAAACACGTGACATCCATGGTCACAAAATATTTCTTTGACTTTGGATCAGAACATTTATATCCTTTTTGGGTTGGAGAATATCCAATAAAAACACATTTTATGGCACATGGGAAGCAGAAAGGTGAGCCATAGGGAAGCATTCCTTGAAAACATTGATTGGGGTTTGAAATTGTAGAACCTTGGACGACATGCGGTTGATCAAATATGCAGCAGTTAAAATAGCTTCACCCCACAAGTATTTCAGAACTTTTGTTTCAAATAATAAGGCTCTAGCTACTTCTAGGAGATGCCTATTTTTTCTTTCTGCAATTCCGTTCTGTTGGGGTGTATGAATACAAGAACTTTGATGCACAACCCCATTCTCAAGGAAGAAATCCCCCAAAATCATGTTAAAATATTCATTTCCATTGTCACTTCTGAAAACTTGAATATTTGTTTAAAATTGAGTCTGCACCATTTTAAAGAATTTTTTAACAACTTCACCAGCCTCAGATTTTTCTTTTAGCAAATAAACCCAACAAAGTCTAGTGTGATCATCAATAAAAGTGATGAACCATTTTTTATTTGAGAGCGTACTTGTCTTATTAGGGCCCCAAACATCACTATGAATCATAGAAAATGGCTTTGTTGGCTTATAAGATTGCATAGAAAAAGTGGAGCGATGATGCTTTGCAAATTCACAAGTTTCACAATTAAACAAGGAAGGATCTTTATTATTAAACAACTTAGGAAATAAATATTTTAGGTACCTAAAACTCGGGTGACCTAACCGCAAATGCCATAACATAATATCATTATTGTTATCAGAAATAAAACTAGATTCAAGCAGGAACCTCTTGGTTGAGATTGTTCTAATCCAAGTCCACTATAAAAGTAGTAAAGTCCTCCATTCTCTTTAGCACTGCCAATCATCCTCCCCGAGTTCAAATCCTGAAACACATAATGAGAAGGAAAAAAATGAGTTTGACAATTTTTATCTCGGGCAAGTTTACTAACAGATAAAAACTACATGACAGTTTTGGAACATGAAGGACATCTTGGAGAGTTAATGTCGGAGACAGGACTATGGACCCTTTTCCTGCAATGGCTGATAAAGAGCCATCTGCAATTTTTATTTTATGGTTACCTGCACAAGGATTATATGAAGAGAAAAGACTAGACTCTCCTGTCATATGATCAGTAGCACTTGAATCAACAATCCAAGTATGATTGACACTAAGAAAGGCAGTTTTAACAAAGTTACCTCTCTGTGCTATAGAACAAGAAGAAGGGGTTTGAGACTCGAGGAGTTTGTATAGTTGATCTATTTGTTCCTTAGTAAAAGGAAACGAGCTTGAGGAAGACTGCTTCTCTTGATCGGAGGTACTAGCTTGAAGCGCACGATTCTCACCACCTCCTTTCTTCTTCCAATTCGCAAGCTTGCCATGGAGTTTCCAACATGTCTCACGGGTATGTCCTGGGTGTCTGCAGTGCTCACAACATTTATCAAATTTCTTCCCATCATCCCTGTAGTGTCTGGTAGCAAGTGCAGAGCCCTCTGCCTCTGAGGTTTGGACCGTCTTACCCATCATAACTCCTTGTCTGGCCTCTTTTCTCCTTACTTCCGAGAAGGTTTCACGGATAATAGGCAAGGGTATCTTTCCTAGAATCCTACTTCTTACTTCATCAAGTTCCTTATTCAGTCCAGCAAGGAACATAAACACACGATCATTCTCTTGCCTTTTGAGGAATAAGACACTGTCTTCGGTACACTTCCAACTGTCTTCATAACAGAGATCCAATTCCTGCCATAGAGTCATCAACTCATTATAATAAGTAGTCACATCTCTATTACCTTGTTTGGCATGCCATAACCTGGATTTTAAATCAAATATTTGAGAGGAATTCTGAATGTCAGAGCATGTATCTTTAACAGCTTCCCAGACATCCCTTGCAGTCGGTAAAAACATGAACGACTTTCCAATAGCTGGTTCCATGGTATTGACCAGCCACACAATGATTAGAGAATTCTCAGATCTCCAATCCCAAAATTTGGATCATTGTTTGGAGGCTTTGGTGTGTCTCCGGTAAGAAATCCAAATTTTCCTTTGCTCTCAAGGATCAAAAGAATTGTCTGGGACCACTCAATATAGTTTCTTCCATGAAGTTTTGGGACATTGATTTTAAGGGAGTTAGAAAAACCCTCTTGTCCATTGAAACAGCCAATCGGACAACTTGGGCCGCCACTTTCGCCGCCTGTGCCTGGACCACCGCCGGCGCTACCTGCGCTGCCGTTTGGCCCTGTTCCGGTGCCTCCTGCACCTGGACCAGTCCCTCCAACACTCGCGATGCCTGGGCCGCCACCACCAGTCGCGATTCCACCTCCAGCACCGACGCTTGGACCACCATCCTGGGCGCCCTGTGGTCTTCGCTGCGATTGTCGTCGGCGCTCGGTGAGGGCCTGCCTCCATGTTGCTGGCCGCGTCATCGCAGAGGAAAAAAGGAAGAAGAATCGAAACCTAAAGCTGTGATACCATATTGAAAACAGAACTAATTGCTCTGTATTTTATTCATAGAATTAGGATCTCTTTTATAGAGAGATTACAAAAAGGGAAATAAGGAAAATAAAAGCTAATGTAATCAATGCAATCAATGACAATTAAAGGGAAATAAAATCAGATAATTCTAATCGAATCTTCTACATGATCATTTGTATTTATTACGTAGATACGCCTTGTACTATAAATAGGTACTTTGTGTAATTATCATTAATCAATTCTAATACAACATTCCAATATTCATCCAATACAACTCTCTTTACACAGTATCAGAAGTTTAGGTTCTTGTTCCTATTTCCTTTTTTTCCCTGCCTCAGTCGCCGCTCCATTTTCTGCGTGAACAGTACACGCCGCGACTGAGAAGCCACTTTTCTTCGCAACTGTGACTTATATCTCCGGTCTGCCACCACCGGTCGAACCGTCGCCCCGAGTCGACCTGACCGCCGGAAGCGCTTCCTCATCCGCCGCCGCACGCGCCCCCACGCGCGCGCACTCAGATCTCGTTTTTCGCCATTTTTCGGCCCGGCCCACCATCCGCCGCCTTGCCCACCACCAGGCGCCCCTGTCCAACAATTTTTCACCTTCAAAAACTCATGGGTGATAACTCCGATTCCGACACTATGACGTTCACCAATGTCCCGATGATCCTGTCTGAAAAATTGACCGTTGCTCGTCAGTCTATATCATTTGCTGCCGTTGCTCAGTCTGGTAATCCTATAGCCTTTGTGTCTCAGTCCTCCTCTCTTGGACCTTGGGTACTTGACTCAGGTGCCTCTGACCATATGACTGGTAACAAATCCTTTTTCTTTCACTTGTCTTACTCTGATGATTCTTTGTCTTCTGTCACTATGGCAAATGGCTCTAAAATCAAAGTTCAAGGCCTTGGTCAAGTACAACCTGTTCCCAATCTTTCCTTAGATTCTGTGCTTTATGTTCCTAGTTGTCCTTTTAATTTAATTTCTATTCACAAACTCACTTGCACCCTTGATTATTCAGTTCTCTTTGTTAATAACTCTGTTTATGTCCAGGAACGGCGTACAGGACGGACGATTGGAATAGGACATGAGTATGGAGGATTATATCATCTTTCACAATCGGTAGTCTGTGTCTCTGCTGCTTCTCAAACCCCTTACTCATCAACGTTTAGGCCACCCTAGTCTTGATAAAACACGTCTTATGGTTCCTGGTTTTTCTAAACTATCATCTTTTGAATGTCAGTCATGTCAGTTAGGGAAGCATTCTCGTCATACTTATAGTCAATACTTATAGTCAGCGAGTCAATAAAAGTGTCGCATCACCTTTTGCTTTGGTTCATTCTGATATTTGGGGTCCTAGTCGTGTCTGTTCAGCTTTAGGATACTATTACTTTGTCACTTTCATTGATGATTTTTCTCGATGCACTTGGTTATTTTTAATGAAAAATCGTTCTGATGTTTTTAATATCTTTCAAGGATTTTATGCTGAAGTTCAAAATCAATTTGATACTTCCATTAAAATTTTACGAGCTGATAATGCCCGTGAATATTTGTCTTCCCAGTTTCAATCCCTTTTGACTTCACAGGGAATTATTCACCAAATATCATGTGCTCATACACCACAGCAGAACGGTGTCGCTAAAGGAAAAATCGACATTTAGTTGAAACAGCACGCACCCTTCTCCTTCACCATAATGTCCCTTTTCGCTTCTGGGGTGATGCACTTCTTACGGCTTGCTATCTTATCAACCGTATGCCTTCCTCTATTCTTCAAGATCAGGTTCCATACTCTCTCTTGTATCCATAGCAGGATATCTATCCTGTTCCTCTTCGTGTCTTTGGCTCTGTAGTCAATAGCGGGCGTTGCGGCCGCAATAGCGGCGTCGCGTTGCGTAGCGAAGGCAGAGCGCCACGCAAAACGCCGTGGCGGAGCAGTTTTACGTTGTGGCCGTAGCATTGGAAAAAGCGGCCAAATCGCGGACATATTGCGGTCGGAGCGCCCGCAACGGCGAAGAGCGGAAAAAAAACCCAGGTGTTTTCTTCCGAAATCGTCCCCTGTTCTCTTCTCTGCAACTCCGGTGCGGTTTTGCGTTTTTAACCGAAAGAAAGCAAAAGGAAGAGAGAGGCACGCGTTTTTGAGTTTACTTTGTTTATTATTTGAAATATCAATATATTAAATTTGATAAGAGAAAGCAAGAGAAATTTGTTTATTATTGGTTGATTGAAGTAAGAGGCGTACAAGGCAAGTCATTCTTGACAAAAAGTAAAAAGTATAGTGGACTGAAGCACATAGACTCGAGCGAGGAATTGATTTGATTGCCAAAAAATCTCAATTGTTTATTATTTTGTGAAGCTGTTTGTTAAAAAAAAATCAATTAATGGGAATTGGAAACTTAGCTAAAGGGCTTAATTCCTATATTACTTATATTACTTAATATTTTTTATTCAACATATTACTTAATTATTTTTAATACGATATATTACTTATTTATTTAATTTTACCAAATACGTTGGTTCCATGGGCTTTAGGCTTAATTTCTACATTTCATATATTTTACTTAATATGTATTATTCAACATAATACTTAATTATGTGATATTTTTTATCACTTAATCGCATCAATTATTTACATAATATAATAACTAATTGTATTATTTAATATATTATTTAATACTTAATATATTTAACATTATTTTGTCAAAAGCATACATTTAACAATGAAATATTATTCAATATGTCAAATAACATAGTATACTAAAAAATACATTTGGGATAAAAATAGTATAGAATATATTTTTATCTATAAAATGATAGAAGTCTATGAATATGTGTTAAATTTTGTGTATTCTTTTATTTTTGAGTTTTTATGTGCATGGTATAAATTGTTCTGTATTGTTTTCCTAGACTTCGACGTAGCGGTCATACCGCTACCCGCTACACCGCAATAGCGTTTTGAAGGTCGGCCGCTACGCTACGCTATCCGCCATTGACTACATAGGTCTTTGGTTGCACATGTTTTGTCTAAGACCTCACTCCAGGTACAGATAAACTCTCTGCCAAATCTCTCAAATGTATTTTTCTGGGTTACTCACGTCTACAAATAGGATATCGTTGTTTTTGTCCTCAACTACAACGATACATTGTCTCAGCTGATGTCACCTTTTTTGAGACTCACCCATTCTTCTCTTCTGCGGTACTTGATGTCAATTTCACTGACGGTCTTCCGGATATCCTACCTGTTGTTCCGGTACCCATTGTAGCCTCTACTCCACCTCCTTTACGTACCTGCAAGCGGCGGACACAGCCTCCAGTGGTACCTCCTTCCATTGATCCTCCAGTCTCATCTCCTACTCCAACCGCCCCTCCAACAACGTCGCCTGCACCTGAACTTCCTATAGCTTTAAGGAAAGGTATTCGGTCCTCTCGCAACCCTAATCCTCAATATGCTTGTACTTTAAATTATGATCGTTTATCTACATCCTATGTTTCCTTTGTTTCTGCTTTGGATTCTGTGTCTATTCCTAAGTCTACAGGTGAAGCCATGACTGATCCTAATTGGCGTCGGGCGATGTTGGAAGAGATGGCAGCATTACATTCAAATGGCACTTGGGAAATTGTTCCCTTACCTCCTGACAAAACAACAGTGGGTTGTCAATGGGTTTATACAGTGAAGATTGGGCCAGATGGTCAAATTGACCGTTTCAAAGCCCGTTTGGTGGCTAAAGGTTATACACTGATTTTTGGCCTAGATTATGGTGACACCATTGGCACTTGGGAGATTGTTCCCTTACCTCCTGACAAAACAACAGTGGGTTGTCGATGGGTTTATATAGTGAAGATTGGGCCAGATGGTCAGATTGACCGTTTCAAAGCCCTTTTGGTGGCTAAAGGTTATACACAGAATTTTGGCCTAGATTATGGTGATACCTTTTCCCCGGTGGCCAAAATCACTTCTGTTAGTCTGTTTCTTGCCATGGCTGCCATTCATCATTGGCCTCTTCACCAGCTGGATATTAAAAATGTCTTCTTGCATGGTGAGTTGCAGGAAGAAGTTTATATGGACCAACCTCCAGGTTTTACTGTTCCTGGTGACTCTCTGTCTTGTTTGCCGACTCCATCGTTCTCTCTATGGATTGAAACAGTCCCTCGTGTCTGGTTTGGACGGTTTAGCTCTGCCTTAATACAATTTGGCATGACCAGATGTGAAGCTGACCATTCTGTTTTCTCCATCCATTCTCCCGGCGCATCTTTCTTGTAGTGTATGTGGACGACATCGTCATTACTGGTGATGACACAGAAGGTATCCAACGGCTCAAAGCCCATCTTTTCAAACAGTTTAACACACAAGATTTGGGTCCTCTCAAATACTTCTTAGGGATTGAAGTTGCCCAGTCCACTTCAGGCATTGCCATTAACCAACAGAAATATGCTCTGGATATTCTCACTGAGACCGGTATGCTTGATTGTCGCCCTGCTGATACTCCTATGGATCCCAATGTCAAGCTTCTTCCGGGCCAGGGGAGCCATTGAAAGACCCGGGAAGATACCGACGTCTTGTGGGCCGACTCAATTATCTCACGGTCACCAGACCTGATATTACCTTTGCAGTGAGTATTGTAAGCTAGTTTTTGAATGCTCCTTGTGATAGTCATTGGAATTCGATCATCCGTATTCTTCGATACATAAAAAATGCACCAGGCAGAGGACTATTATATGAAGATAAAGACAATGCCAAAATCACTTGTTACTCAGATGCTGATTGGGTAGGATCACCATCAGATAGAAGATCCACTACTGGCTATTGCGTTTTCATTGGAGGAAATATGATCTCATGGAGGAGCAAGAAGCAAAACACAGTTGCCTTATCCAGTGCGGAAGCTGAATACCGTGCTATGGCAGCAGCTACAAAGGAGCTTGGATGGCTTAGGAATCTACTCCAACAACTGAAATTAGGAGACCTCCAGGATACAAAGCTTATCTGTGACAATCAAGCTGCACTTTACATTGCATCAAATCCGGTCTTCCATGAACGAACCAAACACATAGAGATAGACTGTCACTATGTAAGAGAAAAGTGCTCTTAAGAGAAATCACTACAAACTTTGTCAAGTCTGAGGACCAATTGGCTGATATGTTCACTAAGGCTCTTAGAGGCTCTCGAGTTGACCACATTTGTAACAAGCTGAGATCATATGACATATATGTTCCAGCTTGAGGGAGAGTGTTAGAATAACACATTTAACATGTGTTAAATATGTTTAGTGTGGCCTAATAGATGCTGACCAGATGATGACTCACATAGTGATCATTTGTATTTATTACGTAGATACGCCTTGTACTATAAATAGATACCTTGTGTAATTATCATTAATCAATTCTAATACAACATTCCAATATTCATCCAATACAACTTTCTTTACAGTTTAGTTATGTAAAACCTTCGGAAGAACGATCTATATCTTAAATCCTTTTGTTAAGGAACCTGGGTGCAGCTCATGCATGCCAGTTTTGTCAATTATGGTAAAACGTTATGGGAATGGTTTACTGTCAATACAATTTTTGCAGTTTTTACTTGATTGCAGGATGCGCAGAATAAAGTGGCAGCATTTGCTTTGTTCCAACTATTTCCTGATATTCCAGTTCACCTCCTAATAACC
This sequence comes from Calophaca sinica, assembly GCA_037113605.1. Taxonomy (NCBI): domain Eukaryota; kingdom Viridiplantae; phylum Streptophyta; class Magnoliopsida; order Fabales; family Fabaceae; genus Calophaca; species Calophaca sinica. The sequence goes on from CM073731.1 coordinate 416,662, forward strand.
GAGCCTTATGCTTTAGTTGTTATGAAGTGGATGGAAGGTAAGCTTTTTTACTTCTAAATTTATATATTATAAATTTTATTGAACTTTTGATTTTGTACCGTTCTGTACTGTGGCTGTCGTTTTATTGGTGTCAATCCTTTAGCACTTTATATATGAAAGTTTTCTCAGAAGATATGACATTTCGAAACTTACAGGGGAATCATTAACAAAGCTAGAAGACAGTGAGGAAGATCATAAGTCTCGTTTTGTGGAGTCATTATTAAATGGTGATGGTTCTGGTGAACCTGCATCTGCTGACGTTACAGATTATAAGTTTCCACAAAACTTTGGTAAAGTTGTTGAACATAAAAGTTCAACCATTGCTAGTCATCATCCATTTGCTCAGAGTAGGTTATTCCACTTAATATTTAAATTAATTTGGATTTGGAATCTTATTTCCTTTTCTTTTTCTGCTAATTAATTTTAATCAGATGCTTTTCAATTAAGCCTGGCCATTTTTCAAACAAAATATTTCTTCCAAGGTTGAAAATATTAAGATTCATACGTTATGTTTATTGGTCTGGCTATCTTTTCCTTTCATTCCTCTATTAATTATAACTGCTTATCTTTTTTCTACTTTGAGAAATATTGGTGGATATTGTAAGTAGCTTATCTAACTTCTCAATCAACAATGTATTTAGTTAAAGGAAAGTCTTTGGGGACAAATCCAAGTACACAACTAGGAGCCATTCAGGAGAACAAAAGGATTGCAAAGTAGAAACTGGAAGAAAGTAAAAGGGACTTGAACGATGGACATACTGAACTTTCTGTAGACGATCCCCTAAATCCTGGCGTAGGCATTATTGTAAAATAACCCTTTCAAAATCTTAAGCTATTTGATGAAGCATTAGAAAGATAGAGAGTGAAAACTAATGCTAGAAAGCGGACAGAAACTGAGGTATATCATAATCACAATGGAAACTAAGCATAGGAAATAGGAGAATAGAGAATCTCAAAAGCTACTTAACCCTATTTCCCCGAGAGTGCTATTTTGGTAGGTAAATTGTATATCGCTGCTAAATAAATCTGCTGTCGCATACACTTCTGAGACATGAAAGATCTTTACCAACCCAAGACTCTGATACCTTCTGATTTTCATAGTAATTGAATGATAATATAAAAAATAAACTGATCAAAGTTTAAGCGACTGTCATTAATGCATTCCATTGATATGCAATTATTTGTTGTTTTCTTTTTCATGAATTTAGAATTCATTATGTAGGAGAAACCTATATTAAGGAAAAGGAGAGCACTAATTTGAGACAGGGGCAAGATATCAAAATGGGGACGCAAAGATACCAGGTTAGCATATATTTTGTTTGAATTCTTATGATGGCTCTGCGATCTTTTTCGAAGCTGTATTGGCAATCTATATTTGTGTTATGAAGCCAGAGGAAAAATTGATAGAAAGTGTAAGATTGAGATATTGAGAGAAAAAGAGATGACTAAAAAGTTATGTGTTTATTGAATTTGTTGTGAGTCCTACGTCAACTAGAGATATGACCCAAGTAGTGCTTATAAGGCTTAGATAGTCCTCACCTTACAAGCCGGTATTGTGGGGTTGAGTTAGACTTAAGCTTAAATTCGAAGTTGGTATTAGAGCCTATCGTAGATATGTTATTGGGTCAAGATCTCCGTTATTCCACCTGCATTTGTCCACACTCCAGATGCCTAGTCTTGGGTCTAATGGGGTGTGTTGAGATTCCTGGTATTTCACCAGCATTAGTCCACGCTTCAGACGTCCAATCTTGAGCGTGAGGGGTGTGTTGAGAGTCCCACATCGACTAAAGATATGACCTATGTAGTGCTTATAAGGCTTGGTTAGTTCTCACCTTACAAGCCGATTTTATGGTGTTGAGTTAGGCTTAAGCCTAAATTCTAAGCTTTCCTTTTTGCACAAATTGTGTATCTTGACTACACAACGAAGTCCATTTTATATAGGTTTAATGCAATAAATAAGTGTAGGAGATTCTATTTCTATTTACGTGATATGATATGCCTAGTAATTACAAAGATCCTATTTAAATAAGGAAACAAATCATAAATATAAAGTCTTAACAGATCATCTAGGATACTCTAAAATAGTCTTCAGATATAAAAAAATTATTATCAGATATTTCTCAAATTTTCTAACACTCGCCCTTAAGTTAAAACTTATTAAGCATTCAATTTGTTACAAGAAAACAATGCATTTCCCGCAAATAAAAATAAATAGAAAATGTAAAAACTAAGCTTCATTAAAATAATGGTTGGGAAGGCAATTCTAGGACGCTGGAGAAGCCAAAGAGAATTGGTAGGAAGATAGTTTAGCCGGATAAATAGAATTATCATCAGCTGGAGAGAAATTTCCTGGCAAGCAATGAAGCAAAGCAAGGTCTGACCTTCTCAAAATCACATTTGGAAGCTTCAAACTAGTAATATCGGAGACCTAAAATATTTAACCTTGAAATTAAGTCTGACAACTGCTTTTGGGATAGCGACAAGGCCTGTGCATTTGGGACGAAGACAGGGCCAATGCACTTGGGAACAAGGATGATGCCAGAGCATCTAGGACAAAGAGCTGGGCTAGTGTGAGTCATAGAGGAAATAGGGAAAAGAATTTCTCAACAGAGCTAAACTGACAGCGTTTAGAGTTGGTTACCATTGGAGTTGGTATTCCATTGGCAGGAGGCATATTTGCCTTGGCCAACAGATCTCAAATGTATTCAGATTGTGCGAGTACAAGGTAGCCATCAGACTGGCGCTGCACTTTGATTTCCAAAATATAGTCAAGCTGTCCAAGGAGAAAGCAGACTTCTGTTTTGTGATTTTCTACTGAATTAATGTCTTGGAGATTCCGGTGACACTAGAACCAGGCAGAATATAAAGATAAGGGCCACATTTACTCGCAGTAAACCCAAACTGAATTGTTGTTGATTGCAGCCTCTCAAGCTGCAATTGTAACCACTTTTTAAAGTAAAAAAGTGCTTTTTGTTTATAGTTGTAACCAAATGGAAAATATCTTCTGCTTTACATAAAATTTCTAAAAAGTAAATCACATTTTATGCAACCTTAAAATCACCTCCTCACGCAATTGTCTTTTGATCTTGAAGCAAGGACAATGCAGGGACTAAATTTTCATGTGCTGAAATTTAACTTAATTGTGAAGAATGGGAACTTTAGTCTTGACCACTTCCCCATATAGAGGCTCTGATACAATTTCAAGGTTCAACTATCCTAAATGCTTAGGCTGTGAGGTGGAAGCTTATAAATTGTTTTGTATCTCTTACAGTTGGTAATATATGCATTTGCCAAAATTTTCGTAAAATTTTCAGTACAGTTAGCTGACCCTTCTTTGGAGGGGAAAAAACATAAAATAATCAGTACTAACCTAGACATATTTTCTGCTTAAGGATATGTTGAAATTTAGAGCTACACTTCCCATTGCTGCACTAAAGGGTGATATATTGCGATTGCTAAAGGAAAATGATGTTCTTGTTGTTTGTGGGGAAACAGGCTCTGGAAAGACAACTCAGGTAACATTTCAGCTGTAGTCTATGATTTCTTGCCACATATAATATGTTAGCTTTATGTTTTCTGTCATTTGCATTCTTCTTGCTTTTGAAACTTGTGCATAGCTGATTGTAGATGCCATACTGCCTCTTGTTGTCTCCTGTCAGAGTGTTTGCAGCTTCTTTTTCTGACTGGCATCAATGTAGGTTCCACAATTCATATTGGATGAGATGATTGAGTCAGGACATGGGGGACACACAAATATTATTTGCACACAACCAAGGAGAATAGCGGTAGGTACAAAATCTTCTATTTGCATATTTGGCCAATGTAATATCCAATGCAATTTTCAACTGTATATGAGTATAGTCTTTTTAAACCGGCATTCTGAACAAACTAGTCATTTGCTCGTTGCTGTCTTCATTTTGTTCCTTGCCTGCATGCGTACTATGGTAAGCTTTTCCTACTGTTTGGGTTTATAAGGAATACTGCATTTTTTATATTCTACTTGAGTGTACATTTGCATATCATGCAGCTGGCCTGGCACATTACTTAAAGAGCAATTGAAACAAATATTGGAATAACTGGATAATCAAGAAAATAATAATCTCTCAAGAATAATACATGTACGTGGAGCCCTAGAAATGCCATATTTTGTTTTGTCTCCTGTGACTAGGCAAAGTAAATCTTCTATTTAATACCAGTCAAACTTCAGAATCGCTATAAACAAATTATGTTAGGCAAAGGGCATTTGTGCTCATTCTGGAACCGGTATCTGTGTGCTTACATTCTAATATATGTTTCAGTTACCAAATAATCCTTCTCTGGTTTAAGGGTGGGTTATACCATGCACTACTTGTAGGTGGTGCATAGATACTCCAGAGGGGCAAAAAGGTAAATTCTCTAATAGAAACTAAGAAATTCATAGAAAATAAGAGAAAGTGAAGGAAAGTTTCAGAGAGAATATTCTTTAATTCTGTTTCTATTAAACTGAGACCGTATTACAGTGATGATTAACTGCCTTTATAACAAATTCAGTTGGACTAACTTCTAACTGGTTATAGCTGTAAACAGCTTACTAACAGTTCTGGGCTTTAAGCCCAATACATCATTAAAGCCCAATATCACTATAGAAGTACAGCTGAAAACATGATACAGGCTGTCCCCCACTTGTGCCATTCTCCGATATGTTCAGTAGATGCCCAAATGTCCCCCACTTGGGGAGGCATGAAACTCTTCTAACAACTTAGGAATCCAGGCTGAAGAAGCTGGGAGGACTAACCTCCCTATATGGGGTAACCTATCATTTTCCAAAGTGTAGTGTGAGTGAGAATCGGGATCTTGGATTAAATCCTCCCGTATTTCGCCAAGAGCGGGTCATTGCGCACCTCCTCGTCTATTAGCGAATGATCCTGCCAGAAGGGTCTAGATATCGCAAACATTTCCTTATATTCGTCTCTCCTGGAGAGAGCATCAGCCACCTTGTTGGTTGCCCCCTTCTTGTAGATTATGTCGAACTCATACCCAGTAGTTTGGCCAGCCAGTTCTGTTGGTTTTGAGTGGTGATTCGCTATTCTAATAAGTAGCGCAAACTCTTCTGATCAGTGTACAAAGTGAATCGTCGTCCTAGTAAGGGCGCCAATGCTGAATTGATAATACCAAGGCCATAAGTTCTTTCTCATAGATTGATTTTGTAAGGGATGATTCTGCCAATGCCTTGCTAAAAAAGGCTATCTGTTTGCCTTGGGAGAGTACCGCCCCAATTCCCTTTCCGGAAGCATCATACTTTATTGTGAATGGCTTTGAAAAATTGGGCATAGCTAGGACCGGAGCTGAAGTTACAGCTTCTTGGAGTTGGCAGAAAGCTTGTTCCGCGACTGCCCTCCAAACAAAATTCCCCTTCTTCAATAGGTTAGTCAGGGGTCTGGCAATCTTACCGTAATCTCTAATGAAGCGCTTGTAGTACCCCGTTAATCCCAAAAATCCACTCAAAGCCTTCGTTGTCTTAGGTGATGGCCACTTTAAAATTGAATCCACCTTCTTGGGGTCCATGGACACCCCTTTGTTGGCTATTATGTGGCCAAGATATTCCACTCTTTGCTTCCCAAAACTGCACTTTTTCTGGTTAATATAAAAATGATTCTGTTACAGGGTGGTTAAGACTTGTTTTAGGTGTGCGAGATGGTCCTCCCATGCTTTGCTGTAGACCAAAATGTCGTCGAAGAAGACTAAGACAAACTTCCGCAAGTAAGGCTGTAATGTAGAGTTCATGGCACACTGAAAAGTTGCTGGGGCATTGGTTAACCCAAACGGCATGACTAACAACTCATAATGGCCCTGATGCGTGCGAAAAGCAGTCTTGCAGATGTCCGCTTCATGCATTCGTACCTGGTGGTACCCCGCCCGTAGGTCAATTTTCGTAAAGTAATTTGCCCCATGTAATTTATCAAGTAACTCTTCTATGACTGGGATTGAATACTTATCTGGAATGGTGACCTTATTTAGAGCTTGATAATCCATGCAGAAACGTTAACCGCCATCTTTCTTCTTAACTAATATTACCGGGCTCGAGTACGGACTGGTACTGGGTCGAGTGACCCCCGCATCAAGCATTTCAGCTACCAATTTCTCTATTTCATTCTTTTGCAGGTGGGGATACCTGTACGACCTCAAGTTTATGGGGTCCACTCCAGCTTTGATCAGAATCTTGTTGTGATCTATTTCCCGCCTGGGGGGTAGGCCCTTTGGAGATTCAAACACTGAGGCATGCGCTTGTAACAATTGCTGCAATTGCTTCATCTGTTGTGGAGCAATCTCCCTGTATCTTCCTTCATCTCACCCCATGTTTCGTTCAATTCCGTATTAAAAACCCATAACATCGATGTGGCTTCCACCTTTGACATTTTCAACAACGCCTTAGAAGAAATCACGCTTTGGTAAAGCTGGGATCTCCCCTCACCTTCACAACCTCTTCGTTATGCATAAATGTCATAGACAAGGTACCCCAATTGGTATTAACATTCCCTAGTGTAGCTAACCATGCGACTCCCAAAATTACATCTACACCTCCCAAGTGAAAGACATAAAAATCATTCTCAAAGTCATGCTGTGCAATCTGAATGGATAAGTCCTGGTAGCATCCTTGTGAATCTCTACTGCCACCAATCCCCATATCACCCAGTTTCACCGAATATGATGGGGTGGGTGTTACCTTTAGGCCCAGCCTTTGGACTGGCTCGTGAGAAATGAAGTTATGGCTTGCCCCGCCGTCAATAAGTACTAGCACCGATTCGTCCTTTAGTTTTCCCTGGAGCTTCGTTGTTCGTGGTGGCGTCATACCCATGGTTGAGCAACGTGACAATTCCAACCACTGACACACCACTTCGGGCGAGAATTCTGGCTCCTCGTCTTTTGTTGTTTCCTAATTTGTCGTAATGCCCCCTTATTCACTAATTTCCTCATCTTCAGCTAAGATGGTCGTTCTCATGCTTTTCTCAGGACACTTGTGTGCATGCCCAAATGGTAGCCCACAATGAAAACAAAGGCCTTCCTCCCTTCGTTTTTTTTGTATTCGTTGTATGGTAGTTGGCGCCCCGCCGTTCCTTGCAAATGCATTAAATCTATTTGTTGAGCCCACTGAGGACGCGGTCTGCCGCTCCATTCCTTCTCCTTTCCCTCCGTTCATGCTCTGCTTTGGAGAAGGTCGTGACAGTCCCCCAGCATAGGTGCCTACCTTCGAAACAAGACCCCCACCGCTGTGGTGGCGATAAACCCCAATATTATTCTGAGGTGGTGTTGCGCCTCCCCCTTTTGTTCACCTTAACTCCTCTTCTATATCCCTAGCCAAATCCACTGCTCTCACAATGTCTGTGGGGTCATGAGGCCGAATTCGTCATTTCACCTCTTGCCGTAACCCTCCCATGAAATACCCCAATAGTTGCACGTCCGGTATCGCCGATGATTGCGCCACCAACAGTTCGAATTCTTGGACATACTCCACCGTTCCTGTTTGGCGCAAGGTGGCTAGTCGCTCGTACACATTGCCAACCGTCCTGCTTCCAAATCGCTTAAGCAACGTCGGCGTAAGGTTCTCCCACGATGGGTCCACCGTTTTCAACCTCCAAAATTTAAACCAATGAACTGCTGCGCCGTCCATGCTAATGAAGGCCAGTTGCAATTTTTCGGTTGGTTTAATCCGTTGTACCTCAAAAAACTTCTCAGCCCGTGCTATCCTTCCCATGGGATTGCTACCCTCGAACAACGGAAGTTCGACTTATTTTGCCCATGAACCCAGTGCCCCGTTTTTCTTGGTGAAATCCGCTACTTCTTGATTCTCCTTCTTTATTCTTTGGCCATCCAAGCACGTCGTCATCACTTTCGTCCGCCTCTGTTTCTCCCTGTTTCTGTAACAGCTTGTCAATTGCGTTTTTGATTCCCGCCATTTGCGTTTTGATTTCGTCGACACCATCGAGTCTCATTTTGATTTCTGCTAATTGCGCCCCTTGTTCCCATGTAACCTTCCTTAGTGTTTCCACTGACTGTTCCAGAGCCCCCAGATGTGATTCCATCTCTGTCAGTATTCAATCCAGCAGGTTGGACTAAATTGTTATGAACTCGGAAGGCAAGAGCAAAAACTGAAATACTTTTATTAATTGCAGAAAGAAAAGCATACAAGCGTTGCCCCTTCAGCAATAGAGAAACTTCTCTATTCACTCAAAAAACAACTCAAATGCGTGACCTCTATACAATTAAATCAATCTACTTATACTAATTATCCCCTAAATAACTCTATCCTATTCATGATACTTGCTATCCTTACTATCTTATCCTTGATACTAACTATATCTTGCCACTAACAAACCGATAACAACCTTATCCTAACAAACCGATAAGAAACTCTAATTCTTTCCCTTATCCTTATTCCTTCGTGTGTAGACCTTACAAGTTGAATTCGGTTGCCAACCCTCGTTCCTAACAATATTAGAAACTAAGAAATTCATAGAAAATAAGAGATCGTGAAGGAAAGCGAAGGAACGTTTCAGAGAGAGAAAATTCTAGAATTCTGTTTCTATTAAACTGAGATCGTATTACAGTGATGATTAACTGCATTTATAACAGGTGCAGTTAGACTAACTTCTAACTGGTTACAGCTGTAAACAGCTTCCTAACAGTTCTGGGCTTTAGGCCCAATACATCATTATAGCCCAATATTACTATAGAAGTACAGCTGAAAACTAATACTCCCCCCGTCTCATTTTACTTGTCCTATTTGGAATATTTCATTGTCTCAAATTATTTGTCCCTTTAGAAAATTAAGAAGTATTAATTACTCTTTTTCCAAAAATACCCTTTTATCTCAACCAAATATATTAATGAGTTTTTCTACCTAACTAATCCACTACTACTAACCACTCCAATTAATAAGGGGTATTTTAGTCAAGTAATATCATCTTAGTATAGAAATTAGTAAACTCAATTATTTTCTTAAGAGGTGTGCATAACCTAAAAGGACAAGTAACACGAGACGGAGGGAGTACAAGTGTCACAGTATATTATCTCCAACATTCTCCCTCCTCTCACCCTCTGCCTTCCCCAACCCCTCTCCCCCACTCTCTGCCCTCACCCCCCTTCCCGGCCACCCCTACCCTCCTCCCCAGCCTCCCTCCCTCTTTCCTCCACCGTCACAACCTCTTTTCCCTGCCATCCAAGTACACAAATCAGCTAAGTCTTGAGACCTTGGTCGTACCTCAGCTCATGTGATGTCTTCACACCCTTGTAGAAGAGAGGAAATCATTAGAACCAACACGATAAACAACCATCCATCCCCAACAAAAAAAAATCAGTGAGGAAAAAAAAAAAGAAGCCAACAACATCCACTCCGCACTAGACTAGACCTGCATTGCAACCACCGCCTCGAGCTACCATTAGCCATTGTGGGCTAACTACTAGAACAAAAAATAGCAAGCCACTATCTGCCACGATGCCCTTCGCGACCCCCATTAGAATGGCTGCAGAAAACAGAGCCTCTTTGATCATTCCCGGTCCCCAATCGAAATTGGCTCTGTTGCCGTTTGCGATCACCACTATGACTGGTCGTGCTCATGCGAAGGTCCGACTGCCCAAACGATCACGTCATCGAGCTTCAGCCATCACCTCTGTTGCATTTACTCCTCCGTTGAAGGACCTGTGGCCAGACTACCACCTGGTTGCGCCTTTGCTAGCAGTGCCTCTTCTTATGGTTGCCACTAATGCTGCGGGCACCCCATCGCCGTCACATACGCCGTTGCCTGGCTGCGCCCAACCCTTTCCGTGTCCGCTAGGATCTCCCCGCATTGCCCTTTTTTTCTTTTTTCTGCAGTGCACCTGCAGTACCTTGGCTTGCTTCTAAGTTAGGCTAAGGAGAAATGGGCTGGGTAAGAGAGTGGGGGTTGGTGGGGTGGGGAGACTTGCAGTCTTTCTCTCTCAATCTCAATTTACTATATTACCCTTTTACCAATTGTTTAATCTGGACTATTGATTTCAAAGATTAGCACATGCAATGGCTCTTACTTTGTGTCCACCAATGGGCCATTTTTTAAATAGTCCATGTTATACGTGGCCTTAGTTTAAGTTGTATCATTAGCTTGATAGTTGATACATGCTTAAACAAATTCCAAAATTTGGGTCCGTATTCGTCCAATTCGTAAGTCCCAGGCAGATATATAATATGAAGAAATGACTCTAAATAATTTCACCGTTACATATGTTACATTTGCAGCAGGAAGGTTTCCCATATCTGATCTTTTTTTTTTTTTTTTTTTTTTTTTGTGTGCGTGTGTGTAGATTTAATCACCTATTTATGTATTTTCCTGCTTCTTGCATATAATTGCAATTATGGCTATTGAACTTTCATGTTTTAACCTTCTTTTCCACATGTTAGACTGGACTTGCTGAAATTTTCATTTCGAGCAAAATATGAAGTTGGCATTTCCAAGCTCTTATTATCTTTGGTATATGTTTTGTGTATCATGTTTTAGGCTATTTCCGTGGCTGAAAGGGTAGCTGATGAGCGATGTGAACCTTCACCAGGTTCTGATGGTTCCTTGATTGGTTATCAAGTTCGTCTTGTTAGTGCCAGGTGTTCAGTTGTCCATTCGACATTTTGTTGTTAAATGAACTGATTAATTAAAAAAATTGCTTATTGACCCAAAAGAGCATGAGATGATTTTGTTGTAAACTGATAGTTGTCTTGTAATACTAAATTGCCTGCTTTCTTTCATTTAGTCAATTCAAATTTGGACTTTGATTTATCAAATACGTTTATGCTTCTAAACATTTTTCTAGTTAAGGTTTTAAGAATGTTTAACAATACGTATTAGTATGCATTACGTTGGTCCTTTTATATGGAAAATTCTTACTCAACGACCGAAAGATAAGTATTCTGTAATTGAATGCTAATTGTATTGTGCTTTTTTTCCTCCCCATATTTGCAAATGCACGACGTTTTATCATTTTGTTCTAAGGATGGTTAACAATATGTATTAGTATGCATTACCTTGGTCCTTTTGTATGGAAAATTCTTACTCAATGGCAGAAAGAAAGTATTCTGTTAAGGAATGCTAATTATATTGTGCTTTTTTCCCTCCCCATATTTGCAAATGCACGACGTTTTATCTTTTTGTTCTGTCATGTAAATAAAGTATTAGTTTATTGACGGCTTATTTTCATGTCAGGAATGAGAAAACAAGGCTTCTGTTCTGTACAACAGGCATCCTTCTGAGAAAATTGATGGTACATTACTTTGTTTGAATAGTTTAACAGTTCTATACTTAATGTTGTCTTCAATCTGATGCATGCATTATTGCATCTTAATAAGAAGGAACAACGCAAGATGAGTAACAAATCCCAAATGATATATTATTCTTTTTTGGTCATTTTGAATTTTTTGACTCGGTGTTGGCAGATCACGATGCCTTTTGATCCATGTAACTGACCACACTATGTGGGGAAAGACATCCGTTGTTGATTATTTTGATTTTTTACCTGTGCTTGATAGTAAAAATATGATGGGATTTTGTGAATATGCAACTATATGGGAAAAGACATCCATTGTTGATAATTTTGATTTTTTACCTGTACTTGATAGTAAAAATATAAGATGGGATTTTGTGAATATGCTTGAGTGAGTAAACACACTCAATCGGATGACATTTATATACAAAAATAATATACAAAATACAATTTACAGGTAGAGTAGCTAACTCATTTTCCTAAGATATAATGAAGTTTAATGCTACTTGGAAGGTGGAACAATAATCAAAGATATTCTATCTCCAACACTTCCCCTCAAGCTAGGGCATAGAGATTATAGAAGGTAGGGAACAAAATTGTTCTCTATATTTTATTCATAATACTGGATCTCTTTTATAGAGAGAGTACAATAAAAAGGAAATAAATGTCTTCCTATAAAAAAGGAAGGTAATAAAACAGAATAAAATCAGGGTGATAATAACAAAATAAAATCATGCCCAACTTGATTCTTCTACACCCCACCTCAAGTTGGTGCATAGATATCGATCATGCCTAACTTGTTTATCAAATTCTCAAAGGTGGGTTTTGCTAGGCTCTTGGTCAAGATGTTAGTTGTTTGTTGGCTGGAAGTCACCAAAGGAGTGCAGATAATGCCAGCTTCTAGTTTCTCCTTTATGAAGTTTCGATCAATCTGAATATGCTTGGTTCTACCATGCCGGACGGGATTGTGAGCTATGTTTATTGCTGCTTTATTGTCACAGTATAACTTCAATGGAAGATCAACTTTCATCTTGAGTTCTTTCATGACTCTGTAGATCCATATCCCTTCACTTATTCCTTGGGCCATTGCTCTAAATTCAGCCTCAGCACTGCTTCTAGCAACCACGCTTTGCTTCTTGCTTCTCCAAGTCACCAGATTTCCCCACACATAGGTACGATATACTGAGGTTGATTTCCTGTCAATAACTGACCCAGCCCAATCTGTATTAGTAAAAACAATAACATTCCTCTCACTGTTTTTCTTAAAGTACAGGCCCTTCCCAGGAATGGCCTTCAAGTACCTCAAAATTCTGTAGACTGCGTCAATGTGCTCTTCGTATGGGGAGTGCATAAATTGACTTACAACACTCACAGAGAAGACAATATCAGGTGGTCTGCAACCACTCATTCCAGTTTCCTTTAAAAGATCCAGAATGTACTTTCGTTGAGAAACCACAATTCCCTTCTTTGATCTGGCGACCTCCATGCCAAGAAAGTATTTCAGTGCTGCCAAATCTTTGATTTCAAATTCTTTTGCCAAATTTCTCTCCAGTTTGTCCATCTCTACTACATCATCCCCTGTAAGAACAATATCATCAACATTGACAATTAGTACAGCAATCTTCCCATCGGAAGAAAATTTTGTGAATAGTGTGTGATCAGCTTGTCCTTGGTTGTATCCTAGTTTCTTCATAGATTTGGTGAACCTGTCAAGCCATGCTTTCGGAGACTGTTTAAGTCTATAGAGTGATTTTTTTAATTTACACACATTGGACCCAAACCTTCCTTCGAATCCAGGAGGAACATTCTTGTATACTTCTTCCTCTAGGTCACCATTGAGGAAGGCATTCTTCACATTTAGTTGATGCAACGACCAATCTAAATTAGCAGCAAGGGATAAAAGGATCCTGACAGTGTTCAGTTTAGCAACAGGAGCAAAGGTCTCTGAATAATCTATGCCATAGGTCTGAGTGAACCCTTTGGCCACCAAGATAGCCTTGTATCTTTCTACGGATCCATCTGAGTTGAACTTCAAAGTGAAGACCCATTTACAACCTACTGTTTTTTTTTTCAAGCTGGCAAGTTCATAACACTCTTAAGTGTTATTCTTCTCAAGAGCTCTCATCTCCTCAAGAACAGCTTCCTTCCACTTTGGAACTTTTAGAGCTTCCTGTACATTATTTGGAATTTCTATACTAGACAACTGTGAGTTAAATGCAGCATAGGAGGAAGACAAATTTGAATATGACACAAAATTAGATAAATGATGCTTAGTACAAAATCTAATACCTTTCCTAAGCGCAATGGGAATGTCTAACTCAGAGGATTCCATGTGGTTCTTAGGCTCAGAAGAGGACTCACCTGTCTCAGGTTGACCGACCGGATTTTCCCTCAGTTCGGTTTCATGACAGTGCTGGAGAGTTGGTTCTTTATTTTTGTTTTTCTTATTGTTCCTTGAAACATAGAACTTTCCCTTGAACCGTCAGTCACCACCTTTGAACCTGTTATTTCCTTCTTCACAAGAATCATCATGTTGTGGCATTTCAATTAATTCTTCAATTTTATTTATTTCCAAAGGTTGTCTGTCAGAGTCTTGATTTTGAGATATAGACCCATATTCCGTAGGAGCCTTACTCATGATAGGAGTAGGTCTAGATAGTGAATCTTGGTCATTTTCTATTGGTGCATAAGCTGTACAAGTCTCTGAATCATGTAAGTTTTCAGATAAAGTAATGATTTCAAATGAATCTTCATGTGGACTCCCCCCCTGAAGATGAGTGTCCTCAAAAAAAAGGTTTGTTTTCAAAAAACGTGACATCCATGGTCACAAAATATTTCTTTGACTTTGGATCAAAACATTTATACCCCTTTTGGGTTGGAGAATATCCAATAAAAACACATTTTATAGCACATGGTTCTAGTTTTCCAAGATTCTTATGTTCATGAACATAAACAGTAGAACCAAATATTTTTAAAGGTAAATTAGCGGAAAGATGAGCCATAATGATGCAGCGCACGTGATGGGACAGAGAAAATGATTCAACTACTCGTTTAGTCAAAGAATACCCGAGACGTTGACGATAACACCTCGTTGATTCAAATGAATACCGAAGAATTGACACAAAGGGTTTGAGAAAAGCTTCTCGATTTTCATTAATAATTCAAAAACTGACTTCCAACGTATTTGGGAAACAAATATATAAAGGAAATAAAAGGATAAAACCTAATGCAAAACAAATCTTAAGAAGATAATTCCTAATGCAAATCAAATCCTAACAAACTGATACGATCCTAAAAAAAAAGTAAAGGATAATAGTAAAAGAGAAACAAATCAAACGATAAGATTTATCTAAAAATAAAATAAATAAAAAAGATATTATCGGTTGGCTTGGTTTAGCCACTTTGCACGGCATCATTCTCCCTGGGATGGAGAAGATTCGTCCTCGAATCTGAGGCTTTGCTTCATCCATGCTCTTTTGTACTCATCCAATAATATGACTTGTATAGGATGATAGTTTTAGGAAATAAATCCTTGACATGTTGGATGTCTTGTATTGGTGATTCGAGCAACCAAACGAAAATCACGGCTTGGGCTTCTTCGGTTGTCACTTTGAACATTTTATTTGCAACTGAAAACACTAGTGGAACGACTTCCTTGGATGGTTTTGCTATGGGTGAGGATTGTCTTTCAATATTCAATATACTTTCCTCCTCAAATCGATGCTCTTCCAATATCTCAAACTTTTCGGACTCAACATTCTGTCTGACATCGTACTCTAGTTCTTGGTCAAAGATTGGTCCTTCATCAAAAATGGATTCTTTGTCAATCACTGACCATTCATCTTCATGCTCTTCAGCAAAGAGTAGTTTTCCATCTAAGATTGGTTCATCAGCAAACATTGGTTCATCTTTATCATCATATATCAATGCTTCATCGTACACTGGCTCTTCATCGTACCACGGGTCTCCATCAAACACATGTTGATGTTTCGACGACCGAAGAGCAGCCAACTGTTGCGTCAAATGGTACACCTGCAATCGCAATTGTACGATCTTATCCCGCTGAATCTCATCTCGCTAAAGCATATGCTCCAGGTTAGTATTGATATCACGTCTCCATGACAACATTATGCAGGAACGTACTGACTACTGATACCAATCTGATGCAGCGCACATGATGGGACAGGGTAAAGGATTCAACTACTCGTTTAGTCAAAGAATACCCGAGAGGTTGACGATAACACCTCGTTGATTCAAATGAATACCGAGGAATTGACACACAGGGTTTGAGAAAAGCTTCTCGATTTTCATTAATAATTCAAAAACTGACTTCCAACGTATTTGGGAAACAAATATATAAAGGAAATAAAAGGATAAAACCTAATGCAAAACAAATCCTAACAAACTGATACGATCCTAAAAAAAAGGAAAGAATAATAATAAAAGAGAAACAAATCAAACGATAAGATTTATCTAAAAATAAAACAAAAAAAAAAGATATTATCGGTTGGCTTGGTTTGGCCACTTTGCACGGCATCACATAGGGAAACATTCCTTAAAAACATTGATTGGGGTTTGAAATTGTAGGACCTTGGACGGCATGCGATTAATCAAATATGCAGCAGTTAAAACAGCTTCACCCCACAAGTATTTTGGAATTTTTGTTTCAAACAATAAGGCTCTAGCTACTTCTAGGAGTTGCCTATTTTTTCTCTCCGCAATTCCATTCTATTGGGGTGTATTAACACAACAACTTTGATACACAACCCCATTCTCAAGGAAAAAATTCCCCAATATCATATTAAAAAATTCCTTTCCATTGTCACTTCTGAAAACTTGAATATTTGTTTGAAATTGAGTCTGCACCATTTTAAAGAAATTATTAACAACTTGACCAACCTCGGATTTTTCCTTTAACAAATACACCCAACAAAGTCTAGTGTGATCATCAATGAGGGTGATGAACCATTTTTTATTTGAGAGTGTACTTGTCTTATTAGGGCCCCAAACATCATTATGAATCATAGTAAAAGGTTTTGTTGGCTTATAAGATTGCATAGGAAAAGAGGAGCGATGATGCTTTGCAAATTCACAAGTCTTACAATTAAATTAAGAAGGGTTTTTATTATTAAAAAATTTAGGAAATAAATGTTTTAGGTACCTAAAACTCGGGTGACCTAACCGTAAATGCCATAACATGATATCATTATTGTTATCAGAAATAAAACTAGATTCAAAGCAGGAACCTCTCAGTTGAGATTGTTGTTCAGGTCCAAGTCCACTATCAAAGTAATAAAGTCCTCCATTCTCTTTAGCATTTCCAATCATCCTCCCCAAGTTCAAATCCTGAAACACACTATGAGAAGGAAAAAAATGAGTTTGACAGTTTTCATCTTGGACTAATTTACTGACTGATAAAAGACTACATGACAGCTTTGGAACAGGAAGAACATCTTGAAGAGTTAATGTCGGAGACAGGACAATGGACCATTTTCCTGCAATGGCTGATAAAGAGCTATTTGCAATTTTTATCTTCTGATTACCTGCACAAGGACTATATGAAGAAAAAAGACTAGACTCTCCTTTCATATGGTCAGTGGCACCTGAATAAACAATCCAAGTATGATTGACACTAAGGAAGGCGGTTTTAACAAAGTTACCTCTCTGTGCTATAGAACAGGAAGGGGTTTGAGACTCAAGAAGTTTGTACAGTTGATCTATTTGTTCCTTAGTAAAAGGAAACGAGCTTGAGGAAGACTGCTTCTCTTGATCAGAAGTACTAGCTTGGAGTGCACGATTCTCATCACCGCCTTTCTTCTTCCAATTCACAGGCTTGCCATGGAGTTTCCAACATGTCTCACGGATATGTCCTGGGTGTCTGCAGTGCTCACACCATTTATCAAATTTCTTCCTGTCATCACTGTAATTCTTACTGACAAGGGAATTATTTGACATATTGATTGATGTCCTGCGAATGTTTCTTGCTCAAGAGAACAAAAATAGTCGGCAGTAGTAAATAGGTCCTGAAAACAACTGAGAAGTGGGACCCACAAGCTGGAAGTATCCAACACAAAAACGGCAACAAAAGCGAAGTCGAATGACCAGAAAAGTAACCCACTGAACTTGGAATGCAGTAGTGGCAGAAAAACCTGAAAAGAACTAGAAAAACAGCAAAAAACGTGTGGGTTTCAAATGACCCACGAACAAAAGTTCTCGGATCGGAAAGTGGACCCCCAAAACAGAATGAGGAGGCGCCGATCTACAATCTGGCAAAGTATGGAGACGAATGGCGCCGCAGGGCGGCGCGTGGTGCACGCGCCGAGAAACGGATTACGCTGTGGCGGCGCGTGTGGGCGCGTGGGCTGGAGTTTGGCTCGCGCTTCCGGGGTTTGGCCGGTTTTTGGGAGTCGGTCCTGATGGCACAGTCGCCGGAGTGATCGGAGTGGCGGGCGACGATTGCAGGTTAGCGATGGCGGGTTAGTGTGTTTGGGACGACGGACTGCTCCGCACTATTTCGCATCAGAAGGAAGGTTACTGCAAAACAAGGCAGTAAAACCAAGCCGCAATGAAGGCGGCAACAGAAATCGCAATGAAGGCGGATAGGGTTTATGCGGAAGCTAGGTCGTCAAAATCGACAGCCCGTGATTAGGGCTGGAACTGAGTCGAGTTGAGTCGAACTTGGTCCAGCTCGACTCGACTCGACAAAAATTAGTTCAGCTCGCAGCTCGACTCGACTCGATATGAACCTTTTTTCCCAGCTCGAACTCGACTGCTTTCAAGCTTCATGAGCAAATTTCGGTTCACTCGTTAGCTCGAATCACATAAATCAAATTTCAAAATAATTTTTTTATTATAAAAAATCAAAACTTAGATCTTTGACATTTTAAATTAGCAGTAGTTTTTACTTAAAATGGTTGTCCAATTGAGAAATCATAACATGCATAACAGAGATGAAGGTATCAAGTATCAATCATACGCCACCAATAAAACTAAAAATTATAGAGATATTTAACATTTACATTGGCCATGAAGTCATGACAACAAAATAGATAGTAGAAGCTGACCAAGGCTTCTATTGCTGCTAATAATCTAATATTAACTAATATCAAGACAGCAGCCAAAAATTGAATATCAACATCTCCACATAAGCTAAGTTTAATGCAAAAGCCAAAAAATAATAGACCCCAAAGTATATTTCAACCATCAAATTGTCCAATTGTGCTTGCATTGTCCAAATTCTTATGGATCTACCTGAAATGTTCAAAAGCTTAAGTAAATACTTCATTATCTAATGATGGTAAGCCAATGTCAATTTAAACAAAAATAAAGAATATACCTATCTATCATTAAGATAGAAAATTTCAAAGGAGTAGTGGAATCTCTGTGGGGATTTGCTCCACCTAAAATAAAATAAAGATTAGTATCAATAAATCATCAACATTATATTTTTAAAAAGCATAAAGAATATTTAATCATCAAGAGAGAATGTATTACTTTAGGCTTGTTTCTAATCCCATGCAATACTCGAAGCCAATCACCACCACAAATTAACGCTTCCACGGTATTTGGATGTAAAGAAGCTCGGAATGAATCAATAACTCTTCCACCAAAGATCGAAAGTTGACTCTGAAGCCACAGTAGATATTGGAATTGCAAGAACATCAGCTGCCATATGGGATAAGACTCTATATTTTCCACTATTCAACTTCCACCATTCCAAAGCACAAAAGGTCATATGACCATTATCTTTAGGCTTGTAAGTTGGCTCATTCAAATACTCTTCAACTTCAGATTTTACTGAAGGAACTGCTTGCTGTTCTTGCACATAATCCATCAATAATGACCACCCAGAGGAGTTTGTTGACTCCATTGCAAGGCCAGTTTGATCAGTACTAGTTCTAGAAGAGCTTTCTTCACCATGCTCACTAAGAAGAGTAGCATACTCTTTGTACATATCATTAAGAGCATTGCTCACCATTTCTATATTTTTTTTAGCTTCATCTCCAGAGTAAATTAAAGGAAAACACATTTTAACACCCATCATTTTGATCCTAGGGTCCAAAACATTAGCAAGTGACATAACCAGATTACACTCACTCCAATACTTGTCAAATTTTTGCTTCATTACCTTCGCCATGTCTCGCATGAACTCAGATTCATCTTGGACAGCAGTATCTAACATTTGCTTAATTCGATACACCTCAGCAAGATATAAGTTAGCAGTGGGATACTCACTACCAAAAATAATATTTGTAACTACATTAAATACCTGTAGCAACTTGGCAACCTTTTCAACTTTTTCCCAATCGCCTTCATCCGGGAAGAGTTGTATAGCTTGATTCTCGATCTTGAAATCGTGGGAACACTTCTTTGAACTGTATTGCAACCGACAAAGATTTGATAGGTGGAGTTCCAACGAGTAGGCGATCAAGAATTAATTTTTTACCACCAAGGTTTTGTTGTTGAACTATTTGAGAGAATGTGCGCAATCTTGCTTCAGAAAGGTTGATGAACTTTACACTTTCACGCACTTTTTCAACTATTTTTGCTATTCTTCCTATACCTCTGTTGAACAAGTAAGTTCAGTATATGTGCGCAACAACGCACATGAAACAACTTCCCATCCAGCACTAATTTCTTGTGCCTTGAAAATAGAACTTTCAATTCTTTCAAACATCTATCATTATATTGTGCATTATCCATTAACACACTAAATATTTTATTTTCAATGCCCCATTCTTTAAGACATTTGAAGATTGCATCAGCAATATCAACACCGCGTCGAGGAGGAGGAACGTGAACAAAACTGAGAATGCGCTTCTGCAAAACCCAATCAACATCAATGAAATGGCCAGTGAGTACCATATATTCGATCTTCTGATTTTGTGACTTCCACAAATCTGTGGTCAAGGAAATCTTATTCACAGTCCTCAAGATTGCCTTCAACTTCTTTCGGCTTCATAGACAAAGAATACGCTATTCTTTAATGTTTTTCGACCGATTTTCTCATATGATATGTTACAGCATTTCATCATAAAAAAAAACCTTCTTCCTCAACAATACTAAATGCATGTTCATGCATCATAACCCAATGTGCAGTGGCTTCTCGTAGTCTTTCATGGTCATATTTAGCACCTGGATTCATAAGCGGTGGCCCAGAAAGCTTCTCACTAACCATGGATTTTGCCGACTGCAAGTTTAATTTCTTTTGCCTTGCTAGTAGCTTCTTGTAAATATGACACGTTTCATCTAAATGTCTCTTCAAATGGCTTGTTGATCCACTACCAACAATAGAATATTGCTTTTTACAATGTATGCACTCATATTTTTTTGTTCCATTCTTTAACACCACTTCTTTGAAGTGATCCCAAACTAGAGAAGTTTTCTTTCTCTTGGCCTTTTGAATAACACCATCATTGTTCTCAACATTTTCTTCATTCTCAACTTCATTTGTTGGTGCTCCTTCATTTGATAGTGCTCCTTCATTTGTTAGTGGACCTAAATCAACGGTAGGATTCAACATATTTAAGCACTCTTCCCCATCATTTACTCCTGAACCTCCTAGTGTTTCAGTTGAGGAACTAGAAGACATCTCTACAACAATAAAACTTTTGGGTGTTATAAAGTAGAAAATGACATGTGGATATAAATAGATAAATAAATAAAAAATCAATTAATGGAAAAAAAACAGAGAGGCCACTTGAGAAGAAAAGGAAAAGATAAATGGCTGTAACTGGTAAATACCAAAAAAAAATGGAAAGTCTAACCAAAAGGAAAAGAAAAAACTTGGTACAAATGGAACATATATAATGGATGCAACGTGAAATCCACAGAAAGTTTAGGTCACTAAAAAATGCAACCAAAAAGCAAACAAAGGAATAAAAAACACACACAGAGGACCCATTGTTTTTATGTTTGGACAAAAGGAGGACCTTTTTTTTAGAGAAAAGGAGGACCTATTGTTCATGAGGAATGGAAAATAGAATATCGAGATGTAACAGTGTGCTCAAATAATCAAATGGAACTGTTGGGTGGAAAATACAAAACCATTGTAGCAAAAAAGACAAACACATGTAATGGTGGCTCAAATATTACCTTTTTGTACTGACAGGAGCGATGCCTGATGATTGTTTGAGTGGCGAGCAAATACAACTCAGCGATAATGGGTTTGATCTCTACCTCTCTCACTCACCGTTCCATGGCTTGCAGTAAAGAGAAAAGTAAAGTTTATGCCTTTAGGGTTACTTGCTAAAAGTGAAAGAAGATAAAAAGACTAGATTTTTTTGAGAAGATAAATAAATAGACTAGGTTTTACAATAGACTAATAGAGGTATCGTGGGTTACTAAAAGTCTAACTTTTAGAAGCTGAAAAGTTGAATGTTTTCTCAAATATTTTAATTTAAAAAAAAATTAAAAGCTTTTAAAAATTAATACATAACTTGTTCGTAAAATATATATGATATATAATTAACATATATAGCTGGTTCTTATAAAAGCTTTTAAGTATAATATATATATAATCGAGCTGGTTCGTGAACCAAACGAGTCGAGCTATACATAGCTCAAGATCAGCTCATTTATTTAACGAGCTCAATTTTCAGCTCAAGTTCAGCTCATTTGGTTCGTGAACCAAGTGCAACGAGCTAATTATCGAGTCGAGTCACGGACTTGGTTCGAGCAGCTCAACTCATTTCCAGCCCTACCCGTGATACCATATAGAAGGTAGGGAACAAAATTGTTTGCTATATTTTATTCATAATTCTGGATCTCTTTTATAGAGAGAGTACAATAAAAAGGAAATAAATGTTTTCCTATAAAAAAGGAAGGTAATAAAACAGAATAAAATCAGGGTAAGAATAACAAAATAAAATCATGCCCAATTTGATTTTTCTACAGAGATCAAAAGCATCCAACTTGCTGCAGATATAAGAAGTTTTTGGTAATCTGCCAATTGATCATTCGAGTTACCAAAGGATATGCTAATTTCTCCAGAAGCGGTCATCTCATAAATGAAATGACAATCAATTTCTATGTTTTTTTCCTTTGTAGATCACTTGGTTAGATGTAGTGTGGAGAGTTGCCTTGATTACCACAAATTAGCTTAGTAGTTCCAATCTCACAAATTTTTTACCACGATTTCTTGAGGTGGATCTTCTGTCACAAGGAGAGATCCAGCCCAATTTGCATCAGTATAGGCAATCCCACTATATCATACACTAAACCTTTTAAATTGATCGTTTAATAAATCCCAAATTTTGAGAATTGCATTCAAATGGTCAATTTGGGGGCAACTATGGAATTGGCTTACCACATTGGCAACAAAATGAATATTTGGCTTGGTTATAGTTAGATATTTCAGCTTCCCCACTAATCTCTAATATCTGCTTGGGTTTGAAAAATTCTTCCTAGTTGGGAAGAAGCTTTACATTTGGATCCAGGGGAGGATCTACTGGTTTACAATTCAGCATTCCAGTTTCCCTAAGAGTAGTATCAAGAGCTTTTTCTCTTTGGGAGATAGAAATTTCAAATTTTGATAAAGCAACTTCAATCCCAAGAATGTATCTCAATCGACCCAAGTATTTCGTTTCAAAGTGACACAATAGATGTTCCTTTAAATGCTGAATCCCATTTTGATCACTTCCTGTTATGATAATCCCATAAGATAGATACATAAATTAGATGAATACTTATAAAACACCGAATGATCTACTTCACTTAGAATCATTCCATATTTGTGTATGATCAAGGCGAACCACTCAAACTAACATTTACAAATAAGTCTTGACTCCCTTTGAGCAACAAACCACAGTGGTTACCCCGTATATATCTCCTTAGTCAAGTCTCCATGCAAACAAGTATTTTTGATATCTAATTGATGTTAAGATAATTGATTTATAGCTGACATGGATAGGAAAACATGAATCGAAGCATTTCTGCATCAGGAGAAAAAGTATGTCCGTAGTTCTGCCCAAAAAATTGAGTAAAATCTTTGGCCTCAAGATGAGACTTGGTGATCCACAATACCATTCGGTCCTACGTTGAGAATGACAATGCATCAGCATCCCACGATTTGTATTCAGAGGTATAGGAACTAGCATGCAACTTTGGTTTGATTCTTAAGCTTGCATTTCCTTAATCATTGTCTGCCTTCACACTGAATGAGAAAGAGCTTCTTGGATAGTTTTAGGAATAATAACAGATGACAAGGTAGAGGTGATAGTATACTAGATAGGAGAAAGACGATGATAACTCTAAAAATTATAAAAAATAGGACGAGGATTATGAGTGGAGCAAATACCTTTGCAAACAACAATCTGAAAATCTGAAGGAGATGAAGGCTGGACCAGAGACGGTTGAGATGTTGGAACAGACAATGATGCGCTGTGTTTATGATCTGGTTGAGATGATTGAGGTTCGCAATGTCGACTTGGATAAGTGTTAAGAGGAGAAGCAGTATTTTCTTGAGAGATTGGTGGTGTCCTGAAGAGTGGAGGTTGGAGGATTGATAGTAGAACTGTAGATGGAGAGACAACTTCATCCTTTGAGGTCCTGAAGAGTGGAGGTTGGAGGATTGATAGTAGAACTGTAGATGGAGAGACAACTTCATCCTTTGAGGTGAAGAATGGACAATCTTCAATGAAATTTACATCAATAGAATTAAAGAAACACTGTGGATTGAATGCAACATCTGTAACCTTTCTGCACAATGAATATCCAAGGAAAACATTTAATAGATCCTCCTTCAAGTGACAAACTCTCTGTACTTCTGAATCCGAGCCTCTCGTGCGAGCAACATAGCTTCTATCTCATCATCTGAAAGGGCTCAAATTTGCTGCTAACAAGTTTAATAAGAGCATCATACTGTATAGGAAACCCTTCCAGGGTCATATCCAACTGTTCTTCTGCAATAACTTGGTCACCAATAGCAAACCGTGAATCAACAGTTATCTTGATTCGCATGAGATTCTCTGAAATTGACCTATTCAATTTAGTGTTGTACAATTCTGCGTGCAATTGCTTCGGTTTCGGCTTGGTTGGCAAATGGAACTGAGAGTGAATCCGCTCCCGGAGTTCCAATTCACTTGTACAGCCAATAACATGCGTGGGGACGTTGCTTGAAAGAGATGGTTGCGGCGAAGACAAAACACATAGGGCTTCATCGACCTTTCTTGAAAGCATGATGGTATAATCGGATTCACTAGGTAGTGGTGGGGCTTGTGGCCTTTGATTATAGGCTCTATTTTCTGTTGCCACAGTAGTAAATTCTTTTGGTCACGCTTCTCTGTTGTGAAATGAGAAATGTGGCTGGAGCTGTCACTGGAGTGGCAGAGACCAAAGAAAAATTTACTGCAGGTTGCGGTGACTGATTCACTTGGTTCTTGATCTGTGGATCTGAGTTTGTAACTTTTTCTGGTGCTAGAAAGACATTTACAAGCATTGGAACAGTGTGCTACACCGCTTGATGCAATCCCTGAGGTTGCAATTGTGATGTAGGGCTTGCAGAAGCCATTGAAGAGGATCAGGGCCCTATAACTATGATGCCATCTTAGAAATTGAGATCCAGAAAACATAGAGCAAACTGTTTCTGGAATTCTGTTTCATTTACATATTTGTTAACTTAGCTACATATATAACTGCTGTCACTTACTGGCTAGAGTGACAAGGAAAAACACTGAATTACCTAACCTGACATCCTGTGAGAGCTAAGCATCTAACAGGCTGCAGGAAGACAACAATTATAGCTAAGTAACACAAACACAGTAAGTATACAGAAAATACAAATACATCAGCATATACTGCTATACTCAAATACACACCAAGGTCCTAGGATAATTCTGGTTATCTACCTGAGAAAACCGATTGACAATGAATTGTTGAATTTTTAAGAAACCTTTTAACGAAATATTCACTGTTTTCTTTTTCATCATTATTTTGTATGGTACATCCTGAGCCTATCAATTAGGCTTCAATATTTTTTTACTATGCTACATATTGTAGTTGTTAGAAGTTCCACATGGAAGAATGAAATGGTCTGAATAGTAGTTATAAGTGGGGGGCAACCCTTATCCCATGGGCTAGCTTTTGGGGTTGAGTTAGGATCAAACTCAAATTCTAAGATGGTATCAGAGCCTATCATAGATCCATTGTTGGGTCACCTGTTATTGGGCCACTCGGGTCACGCTTCAGATGTCCAGTTCTGGGCGTGAAGGGGGTGTGTTAGAAGTCCCACATGGAAGAATGAAATGACCTGAATAGTGGCTATAAGTGGGGGCATGAGTTAGTTTTTGGGGTTGAGTTAGGCCCTAACTCAAATTCTAAGAGTAGTTATTAACTTTGTCTCATGCTGTTGCGACTGGTGGTATTTTCCTACTTACGTGATAGCGCTGCATTTAATTTGATATTTAGCTGATTTTCTTTTCATTTGTTGAATTTTAAATTATTTTTGTTGACATTGCAGGGGAACCAAAGCTTGACTGGCATTACTCATATCATAGTTGATGAAGTTCACGAGAGGTCTTTACTGGTCAGTTGAGCCAATTAAGATGGCATACAAAAAACATTTCTGTGAATCTTTTGATGAGATGTGGTTCTCATTATTTATGCCTTAGCTGGCTTGATGTGTTGTTCTTTGTAAGATATTCTTAAATCCCATGCATAAGTATTTAGGTCATTTATCAACATAAAAATGATATCATTGATAAGTGAGAAAAATTGAAACAGGTTTTTGGTAGGTGTTGAAGTTATGGGAAGGAGAAGAGAAATAACAAGGACTTTGAATATGATAATGGTATAATATTATTGATAATAAGTTGATGATAACTTGATGAAAGCTTGATACAAAAGACTTGACACTAATCCCTATTTATAGGGATAGAAGACTTTTAATCCTAATTAAATAGGGAAACTAGGAAACAAATCACAATAATAATTAAGTAATGTGGAAACTAATCCTAGGAGATAATCTAAGATACTATAATATTATAAACTGATCTTATGAAATAATCTACAATGATATCAAGATTTTCTAAGATATTTTCTTATATTCTAACACTCCCCTCCATGCTAAAGCTTATTAAACTTTAAGCTTGTTACAAATAGACCATTTGAAAGAGAAAACGTAACAACCAAGACAACGACCTGAAGTACATTGTTCTTAAGTGTTCAACCTTCGTTCTTCTTCCAGCTTCCTTCTACTTCTAGCGTCAACACAGAACTTGCTCCAAAAGAATCAAGAACCCAATTTTGGGAACAAACATCGAATGTCAAAATAAGCAAAAACTTAACGATTAAGCAGAAACAACTCAAGTCTTACCACTTAAAAGAAGCAAATTTGCTTAACCACCACATAAGACAAAAGCTACCAAAGCTTGACTATCAAGAGCAGAAGCAAAAACATCAGGCTTAACCACTCAAGATAGAAGCAAACCAAATAACTCAAAATTGTCTTCAAAGAGGAGTCTGAATTGGAACCGAGAGTCAGAAGGAATGCCCGGATAGAGCCACAAGTTGTAAGGGAGAGTCACAAACAAACCATAAGCAAAACTAAACTACAACGATATTGGGCCAATGCTCGCTCCGTCAGTTGAAAACTTAGTTGAAAGTGTCACCACTTCAAACTAAACCATAATGATACTGGGTTAGCGCTCACTATGGCAGCTGAAGCCCAAATTTGAAGGTGTCACAACTTCAAACAAAAAAGATGTTAGGCCAACACTCACTTCATCAGCTGAAATCTTAACTGGAAGTATCACAACTTCGAAACAAACTTAAACAATATTGAGCCAACGCTTACTCTGACAACCGAAACTCAAATTGGAATGGGTAATGGTGGCACACCTTCAATCCAAACAGAATACGCAGCGATTTCTGACCAAACATAGAACCCCGGATAAACTATGCTTCTCAATCAACGACGACGACAAAAAACTATACCTGAAACGAATAGAGGGGCACACCAGAACCACAATCAAATAACGAAAAATAGCACCAGAACCAGAAACCTGTTGGGAATTTGTGTTTGGTTAACAAGAGGATTTGAATTCCTTCGTACTTATGGGAACTCGCCAGCAGAACAGTTACAAGACAGGTCACGGAGGTTGGTACCGCTTTGATACCATGTTGAAATTATGGGGATTGAGATGAAGGAGAAGAGAAATAACAAGGACTTTGAATACGATAACAACAACAACAACAAAGCCTTTTCCCACTAGGTGGGGTCGGCTACATGGATCAAACGACGTCATAGTGGTCTATCATGAATCATATCAATAGTGAAGCCATTCACTTCAAAGTCCTTCCTGATAGTTTCACTTATAGTTTTCCGTGGTCTTCCTCTTCTTCTAGCAACTGGGTTGACCTCCATCTGATCAACTCTCCTTACTGCTGAGTCTACCGGTCTCCTCCAAACATGCCCAAACCACCTTAACCGAGATTCAACCATCTTTTCCACAATAGGTGCCACCCCCACTCCTTCTCTGATACTATCATTCCGGATCTTGTCCCGTCTAGTCTTGCCACTTATCCATCGCAACATCCTCATCTCTGTTACCTTTAGCTTAGTCTCGTGTTGACCTTTCGCCGCCCAACATTCAGTCCCATACAACATCGCAGGTCTAACCGCTGTCCGATAAAACTTACCTTTTAACAGTACGGAAAGAGGGAGTTAAATCTGAATGTTTCACTGAAATATACATATCCATATAGATATATGTATATGTATATGTATATGTATATGTATATGTATGTATATGTAATGTACATATACTTTCTTATATTCCCCGAAGGCACCAACTTTATTGTAATGGATTCCCATTGGCATTTTGTTGAAGATTAAACCTATTTTGTTGAAGATTAAACCTATTGTGGAATGTTTTGGAAAATCACATTGAGATTGTACCTTTTTTTGGTTTATTCCATCTTTTAATGATTTAAATTGGAGAAATGCTAGGGACATACTCTGTTAGAAGTCCCACATGGAAGAATGAGATGACCTGATTAGTGGTTATAAGTGGGGGGAGAAACCCTCACCTTATGAGCTAGCTTTTGGGGTTGAGTTAGGCCCAAACCCAAATTCTAATATGGTATTAAAGCCCATCATAATCCATTTGTTGGGCCGCCCGTTATCGGGCCACTCGGGTCACGCTCCAGTTGTCTAGTCCTGGGCGTGAAGGAGGTGTGTTAGAAGTCCCACATGGAAGAATGAGATGGTCTGATTAGTGGTTATAAGTGGGGGGCAACCCTCACCCTATGAGCTAGCTTTTGGGGTTGAGTTAGGCCCAAACCCAAATTCTAAGAATATATATGTGTGTGTGTGTGTGTGTGTATTTCAGTGAAACATTTAGATATATATATATATATATATATGTATATATATATATGTATATTAAGGAAGCATGATTGTTATCCTATCTACTGTAGTAATTAAATACTATTACTCTCAACACTCCCCCTTAAGCTGGAGTATATCTAACTTGTTGCATATGTAAGCTATCCTAGGACTCCGTAAGGTTTTAGTCAGTATGTCTGCAAGCAGTTCATTAGAACCCAGAAAAGTAGTCTTGATGGTGCCAGAGAAGATCTTCTCTCTAATAAAGTAACAATCAACCTCTATATGTTTCGGAATAATCCATAGGCTGATTTGTCCTCTCACACACCATCAAAATGGTGTAGTAAAGCGAAAACATAAATATATAGTGGAATTAGGTCTCACACTCTTAAATGAAGCCTCTCTCCCACTCAAAGTTTGGGACCATGCCTTCCTTACCTCCACTTACCTAATTAATAGACTCCCCTCAGCTTCCATACACTTTGAGGTCCTTTATATATTGCTATCACCATCTTACAACTTTCTAAGAGTTTTTGGATGTTCATGTTTTCCTTTAACCCAACCCTGTAACAAGAATAAATTTCAGTTTAGGTCTCAAGAATGCCTATTTCTTGGTTATTCAACCTCTCACAAAGGATATAAGTGCCTATCCCCCGATGGTAAACTTTTCATCTTAAATTTTCAATGAATTAAGATTCCCTTATAATGACCTGTTTTAAAGTCAATCCTCCCCCTCATTGCCTCAATCCCTACCCCTGTCTACCGTACCCTTAGTGCTCCCTTAAGTCATTAACCCGATTCCTTCTTCCACAGTTCCTACTCCTATTAGTGGCTTCTCCACTGCTATCTTCATATCCTTCTTCCCCTGTTGTCTAGAAGTTTTCTCATTCTGCCCATAATTTGTCTTCTGCTGTCTAGAGTTCATCTCACTCTGCCCAGCAGTCCTCACCTTTAAATCTCCACCCATCAATATCTACGCCATGCAGACTCGTTCAAAGTCTGGTATTGTTTAGCCAGACTTCATCCCACCTTTTTAGAAACCGAAAGTGAAAGAAAATGATAGAAAATGTTGAAGATCAGCGCAGAATCAACACAGAATCAACAGATTTTGTTTTGTACAGCTCATTAGGACTTCATGTAAATAATTATTAGCTGTCATTTCTGTCTTTACCATATTTAGAATTAGCATTTATAGGAAGATCAATTCCCCTGATTTTTAGGCTAGATTATTTCTAATATTTCTGTCCTGTGTATTCTATATATACCTCCCATGTACCATTCACATATTTCAAGGAAAATAAAACCCATTTCCGCATGGTATCAGAGCTCGATCTGAACCATCCCTAAACCTAGCGCCTCCAAGCCATTGGAGACCAAAAATCTGATGAATCGCTCACGGTGGAGACTGGATCATTTCCAACCAGCTCACTCGATGGGCTTACTCACCTCATCACTGGCCATAAACTGAATGGTCAAAACTATACCCAATGGGTAAGATCAGTCAAGATCTTTCTCCAAGGAAAAGGGAGGGAAGGCTACATCACTGGAGATTCTGAGTGTCCTAAGAAAGGGGACGCAAAGCTTCCAAAATGGCAACTTGAGAACAGTCAAGTAATGTCATGGCTACTCAACACCATGACAAATGAAATTGGTGAAAATTTCATGTTCTATGACACTGCAAAAGATATATGGGATGCAGTGAAGGAAATGTACTCCAATGTGGACAACACATCTGTTGTTTTTGAGATAAAAAGCATACTCCATGACCTTCGACAGGGAGAGTCCTCTGTTACTGAGTATTTTAACATACTCTATAGACATTGGCAGCCGCTGGACATATATGAAGAAGTTTCATGGTGCTGTACAGAGGATAAGAAGAAGTATAAGGAGCTGGTGGAAAAAGATAGGATTTACAAGTTCCTATTGGGACTAAACAAGGATCTTGATGAAGTTCGTGGAAGGATCCTTGGAACCAAACCACTTTCCAAAATTCGGGAAGTCTTCTCAGAAGTAAGAAGGGAAGAAAGTAGGAGGAAACTCATGCTGGGAACATCCATCTCGCCCACCATCGAGAGCTCTGAATGGCAAAGAAGAGGAAACCAGCCGCGACCACCACAAAAGAAAACCCGCCCCTGGTGTGATCATTGCAAGAGGCCAGGCCACACCAAGGAAACATGCTGGATCATACATGGAAAACCTTCAGAAGCCAGGCAGTTCAAAAGCAAGGAAGGCAGAGGCAACACAGCCTTTAACCATTAACAAGCTGAGGTAAATTCTAATTCATCTCCATTCAGCAAAGAACAAATGGAGGCTCTTCAAAAACTGCTTCAACAGTCTATGGTAACTGCAGAAAAAGGTGGTACTGTTGTAGTGGCTCAAAGAGGTAATTTTTTACATGCCCTAAACACTAGTAAAGAAACAACAAAGTCATGGATCATTGACTCAGGAGCTTCAGATCACATGACTGGAGATTTTACTTTGTTTAGTAGTTATTCTCCATGCCCCTATAACTATACTGTTCGGATAGCTGATGGGACTCATTCTAAGGTCATGGGTAAAGGATCCATCATTATTTCACAAAATATTACACTTGACTCGGTTCTGTATGTGCCAAAACTTGATTGTAACTTGCTGTCCATTAGCAAGATTACAAGAGATTTGAAATGTGTTACTAAATTCTTTCCTAACCTGTGTGAATTTCAGATTTTGGAGTCGGGGAAGACGATTGGCAATGCTAAAGAGTGTGCTGGACTCTACCTCCTTCAAGTGGAAAAACCAGAAGAAAAACTTAAGAACCATTCTTATGTAGCAGCAGCAGTTCCAAGTAGTGATAATTACGTCATGTCAGGCACTATAGATTGGGCCACCCAAATTTCATGTACTTGGAAAAGATGTTTCCCTCATTATTCAATAAAAACAAGAAACATATTCAGTGTGAAATCTGCCAATTGTCTAAATATACACGCAGCCATTAACCACCCTAACCCTATCAACCATCCAAACCTTTCTCACTAATTCATAGTGATGTATGGGGTCCATCACGAGTTCACAACATTACTGGCTCGAGATGGTTTGTCACCTTTATTGATGATCACACACGCGTCACTTGGGTGTTTCTAATGAAGGAAAAATCTGAAGTAGGCAGGATATTTGAAATCTTTCACAATATGGTGCAAACACAATTTCAAAGCAGGATTCAGGTACTCAGAAATGACAATGGTCGTGAGTATTACAACCTTGCTCTAAATTCCTATCTCCAAAAGGTTGGAATTGTTCACCAAAGTTCTTGTGTGGACACCCCCAATGTAATGGAGTCATGCGGAACTAAGAATAGACACCTTCTGGAAGTAACTAGATCAATCATGCTAGCCTCCAATGTTCCAAAACAGTTTTGGGGAGAAACCGTCCTTTCAGCAACTTACCTCATAAATAGAATGCCTTCCCGTATCCTTGACTTTAAGACCCCCTTCTCCACACTTCAAACCTTCTTCCCAACCAGCAAAATTTTTTCTTCCATTCCATTAAAAATCTTTGGATGTTCAGCTTTTGTCCACAACCTAAACCCTCACCGTAGCAAATTGGACCCCAAATCCATCAAATGCATCTTCCTTGGTTACTCTCCTCACCAAAAAGGATACAGGTGTTACTCTCCCCATACTAAAAAAATTTACCACACTATGGATGTAACCTTCTTTGAAAATCAGCCCTATTACCCCAAAGTTGGCATTCAGGGGGAGCAACCAAACACCCATCCAACTGAAAACTCAGAATACCAACCTTTGGCTCTTGAGATAACCGAACCTGCACTACTCCTACGCAAACCTGCACAAACCTTACTGCACTGTAACCATAACACCCAAACAAATTAACTCAGACCTAAACCACCGAAAGGACAGCAGGTTGTGATGTAACCTCGCAGCAGAACCTAACAGATGTAGCGTAAGTTGTGATGTAAATTGGAGCAGAAAATGAACAGGATGTAGTTAAGGTTTCAACTACATCTCAACAGAACCATGGCCTAGAAACACGAGAAGATAACTGGAAGGTTTATAAGAGAAAAAGGAGGAAGGATGTAGAGTCAAGCACAACTCCAATGCAAAACCATGAATCCAACCAGGCTCTAGGAAATGAAGTTCGCACAGGTAATATTCTTCCTAACCTTGAACCTGTTGATATAAATACAGCAGATACTGATATTCCTATTGCTAAGAGAAAAGGGGTGAGAACTTGTACTCAACACCCTATTGAGAGATATGTCTCCTATGGAAAATTGTCACAAAATTACAGGTCCTTTGTAGCAGCTGTTGACAGTATAGAAATTCCAAGAAACATTCAAGAGGCACTACAAAGACCTGAATGGGCAGCAGCTGTAACAGAAGAAGTTCAAGCACTTGTAAAAAATGGCACATGGGAAGTCACCACCATTCCAAAAGGGAAGACAACAGTGGGATGTAAGTGGATATTCACAATTAAATGCAATGCTGATGGCAGTATAAACAGGTACAAGGCTCGGTTGGTTGCAAAGGGATTTACACAATCATATGGGGTAGATTATGAAGAGACATTCGCACCTGTTGCTAAACTCAATTCTGTTCGGGTCCTATTATCCCTAGCAGTAAATCTAGATTGGCCTCTACACCAACTAGACATAAAGAATGCTTTTCTAAATGGGGAGTTAGAAGAGGAGGTATATATGCAAATACCTCCAGGACTTGAATCACCCAGCACCTCAAACATGGTGTGCAGGCTCCGTAAATCTCTTTATGGCCTCAAACAATCTCCAAGGGCGTGGTTTGACAGGCTAACAAAAGTTGTTAAGCAAGATGGTTTTGTTCAATGCCAAACAGACCATACTATGTTTGTCAAGCATGCTTTGGATGGAAAGATAGCTTTGTTTATTGTCTATGTAGATGATATCGTAATTACAGGAGACAATTATGATCAAATAAATCATCTAAAGAATCTTCTAGCCAAGGAATTTGAAGTCAAGGATCTAGGTCAGCTCAAGTATTTTCTAGGGATGGAAATTACTCGGACAAAGAATGGTATTTCTGTTTCTCAAAGGAAGTACACTCTGGATTTACTTCAAGAAACGGGGATGCTTGGATGCAAAGCAGCCAATACTCCCATAGAACCAGTCAAAAGGAGTGAAGAGGAGAGTGTACCAGCTGACAAAGATAGATATCAAAGTCTAGTTGGAAAACTAATCTATCTAACTCATACTAGGCCAGGCATTGGCTTTGCTGTAAGTATGGCTAGTCGTTATATGTCAAACCCAACTGAAACTGACATGAGAAATGTGAATAGAATCCTCCAATACCTTAAGGAACACCAGGCCGAGGGCTCTATTTCCAGAAGAACTCAAACAGAGGTATTGAAGTCTATACTGATTCGGATTGGGTAGGATGTCTATCTGACAGGAAATCGACTTCAGGATATTGCACATTTGTGTGGGGTAACATGGTAACTTGGAGAAGCAAGAAACAGTCTGTTGTGGCTAGGAGTAGTGCAGAAGCAGAATTCAGAGTTATGGCACACGGTATTTGTGAAGGAATATGGCTCAAGCGAATGCTGAATGAGATCAGAATTCCTACCAACTACACCATGAGGATATTTTGTGATAACAAGGCTGCTATAAGCATTGTGAAGAATCCAGTTCATCATGATAGAACAAAGCATGTGGAGATCGATAGACATTTCATTAAGGAGAAAATTGATCATAAGATTATAAGTGTAAATCATGTTCCATCATGCCAGCAGACAGCGGACATTCTAACACATAATCAACAGATTCTGTTTTGTACAGCTCATTAGGACTTTATGTAAATAATTATTAGCTGTCATTTCTGTCTTTACCATATTTAGAATTAGCATTTATAGGAAGATCAACTCCCCTGATTTTTAGGCTAGATTATTTCTATTATTTCTGTCCTGTGTATTCTATATATACCTCCCATGTACCATTCACATATTTCAAGGAAAATAAAACCTATTTCCGCAGAAAACATAGCGAGTGTTTAGAGAGAAACCGGGTGTGTTTAGAAATGATTAATCTCAACTGAATGATTACCGTATACAACAACTTATATACAGCTGTAATAATTCTGTTACAGTAGCTCATGGGCTTAAGGCCCAGTTACACTTGGGTGTAGCCCATACTCTAAGTATAATCCTATGTCTCTAATATTCCCCCTTACAAACTCGGTGGTTGAACAAGTGCAAGCTTGTCAAACACTTTGAATTTGTCACGCAGAGCACGGGATTTGGAAGTTGAGAGCGTTTTGTGAGGGCATCAGCCCATTGATCTTGGGCTGGAACATGACCCACCACCAGACTTTTGCTGAGCACTTTTTCACGGACAATGTTCTGCTTCTGGCTCTAGATACCATGTAGAAATGTGAGAAAATGTATTTGATTACTTACTGAATAGGGTTACAAGGTTATGTATTTATATACAAGAGACTAATGGGCTTGGGCCTAGTGTTTACAGCATTCTAACTTGTTCACTAAGTCATTGAAAGGTCCTCGAATTGGTTACATATGTAACAAGTGTTAAGAGAGTGCTGTGTTGGAGTGTTTGTAAATAAGGTAGTTATTGTAATGCTCCAGCTTGAGTGCTGTGTTGGAGTTATTGTAAATAAGGTAGTTATGTAATTACAATAATTAGGGTAATTGTATTTCCTTGTATTTATTACTCTGTATATATAATATTCTTCTGTGTGTACTTCAGAAAGTCAAAATTGTCTTATATACTTTATTGTTTTCTTCTTCCTCAACACAAACTCCTCTGTGTATCAATTTATATTGATTTTATGTGTTGTATTATGGTGTCACCGTATTTGTATCATATGTCTGCTTTCTCCCTGGTAGGTGTTATTACCATCTTTAAACACAATTTTTTTTTTTTTTGGGTAAAATTTCAGTTTATTTTGGCAGAAAAGTGTGAGGGAAGCAAATAAGCGATTTATTTTATGCTGTTGTGAAGGACCGATGATGCTTCATCTCTGCACTATCTTATGCTAATAATCTCTTCTTTTATTAAAAATATGTTCTCATAAGTTTGTTTTTTAATTTGTTACAGGGCGATTTTCTTCTAATTGTGTTGAAGAATCTAATTGAGAAGCAGTCCACTGATAGCTCTTTGAAAGTGAAGGTCATTCTAATGTATGTTTTTTTTTTTTGTTGTTTAAATCTGTTCCAAGAATCAGTGCTCTACACCTGTTTTTTATTTATTTTCTTTGAGCTCCACTTGGTTTTTGTCTTACAACCATAGTGATCAGGTCTGCGACTATGGATTCAAGTTTATTTTCAAGATACTTCGACCATTGCCCTGTAGTTACTGCAGAAGGCAGGACTCATCCTGTGACAACATACTTTCTTGAGGATATATATGATCAGATTAATTATCGACTTGCTTCAGATTCACCAGCCTCTTTAAGATACGAAACGTTTCCCAAAGGACAGGTAATCTATGGCCATCTTAAGATTATTGTTACTGGGCATTAACTATTCTTGATACTTTTCAGAATTGAATTATAATTTATCAGATTTCCAGGTGTTAACAATGTTTGATGAAGGATTTCGTGAGAAGCCATACAATTTTGAAATTCTTTTGATAGATACTCACAGGCATTATCACTTTGTAAAGTGTGAATAGTAACACCTAGTTGATTTTTGATTTCTTGATAAACACTTAAAAATAGCAAACAACCTAGATCTATTATCCATTAAAAATATCAAGTACATCGAGAATAATCATCAATGAATGATGACAAAATATTTGGACCCGAGAGTGGACACAATCGACTTGGACCCCATACATTTGAGTGAACCAAAGCAAAAGGGGACGTAACCGGACGATTGACACGACTCCGGAAAAGAACTACGAGCATGTTTGCCAAATCTGATACGACTCACATGACAAAGCTAACAATTTTAAAAGACACGACACCATTTGTTGTAGCTTGGTAAGGCTAGGATGACCCAATTGATCATGGATGAGAAGAGGCGAATCCGCCACCGAACCAGCATGAACAGAGGTATCAAGTTGATAAAGTCCATGCGGCTCACATTTGGCGCCAATCATCTGACCCGAAGTTCAGTCTTACAAGAAGACAAAATCTTTACTGAAGGAAACAACATAGTTAAGAGAAAGAGTCAAATGATTGATGAACAATAAATTAAGTGGAGCACAAGGAACATAAAGGACATTAGAGGGAAGGGGATGAACAGTACCACGACCCTAGACTATGTCTAAGTCCCGTTAGCCATTGTAATAGAAGCTAAAAAACTAGAAGTAGATGGAGTGGAGAAAAGGAACTTGTTACCAGTGATGTGATCGAAGGCACCAAAATCTAGGACCCTAGGACCCAGAGACGTGGAATGAGAGATGCTAGCAAAAGAATTACTCGTGTGCGCAGCAGAGGCAGTGGAACCAGAGGCCTAACGTTCCTTATACTGCTTGAGGAAGTCAGCAAAAATGACCAAAGGTGCCGGTGGATCCAATGATGGCATACTAGGCTTAGAGGAAGTTGTCGAAGCAGTTTGAACAACATTGGTTGTCCAAGGAAGGTGACCATGTAGAGCAAAACACCTGTTAATAGTGTGCCTGAGCTTGTGGCAATGATCACACTAATGACGAGATTTGTCTTGTTTGTGGGATCGACTACGTTCACTAATCTGAGAGACCAAGGCAGAAGAGTCAACAGGTGCAGGAGGGGCTTTCACATGAGAAGATTGTTTTGCCAGTACACGCAGTAAGGTAGACCATGTGGAGTTCAAAGTGGGTACAGAAGGGGAACCCATAATTTAATCATGAACCAATGAATACTCCGTAGGTAACCCATACAAGGCCAACAACATGAAAAAGTCTAGTGCTACATATTAGATAGGCTCGATGTTGTAATTTGTATGAATTATTTGTATTAGTTGTATTAGGCTTGTTAGTTCGACCCATTGGATAGTGCTTAGCCTACATATACATATTAGTGCTTGTCTCGCTTCTGTATAAAACCCTAGCTGCCTTCATTGCGGCCCATTTTTTGCTGCCTTATTTGCAACCCTTACATTTTTTGTTGTGCCCTTTGGTGTTTGTTTACCAGAATGAGTTTTTTGTTTTTGTTTTTGTTAGAGCTTTTCATTGTTCGCTACTGCCAGATGCTGTTTATTGTCGTCCACCGCCTGTTTCCAATCGTCGACCCCACTTTCAGAATCGTCGCCCCCAAATCGGCTGATCCTCAAAAGCTCGTCACCAGAAACCTCGTCACATGTGCCCACGCACCGCCACCATCCAACAAGTCTTTGGTCGCGTGACAGCCACACGCCACCCTCTGCCGATCCGTTCGTCGCCGCACTTTCACAGTAGCCTCGTCAATGCCTCCTGTTCCATTTGAGGGGTCAAAACCACATTTTGAGACACTTTTTCATTGGTATTTTACGGCCCGTTAACCGGTGTTTTTGGCAACTATTCTGCATTTTCTACTGCGTTTCAGGTTCGGTGAGTTCCTTTTTGGTCATCCGACTTCGCCCCTATTGTTATGTTTTCTCTTGGTTTGTTTTTGGACACTTCCTGTTTGTCGGTCCCACTTTTCAACTAGTGGGAAAACTAAAATTTCTAACCATGACCAGGCCAGGCATATCTTTTCCTGTCAGCGTAGTAAGTCAGTTCCTTAATTCTCCTTATGAAAGTCACTGGAATGCCGTTGTTCAAATTCTTAAGTACATTGAAGACTCTTCTGGAAAAGGGCTTGTTTTCATTGATCGGGGTCACATTGATATCATTGGGTATTCAGATGCCGATTGAGCAGGAGATTGGAGTGATAGACGGTCTTCTTTGGGTTACTGCATAATCATGGGTGGAAATCTAATTTCATGGAAGAGCAAGAAGTAGATTGTTGTCACCCGGTTGAGTTCAGAAGTCGGGTATCAGGCTATGGCTTGCCACATGTGAGCTTTTGTAGTTGAAATATTTACTGCAGGAACTACATTTATGTGAGGTTAGTCTTATAAAACTTGTGTGTGATAACCAGTCAGCTTTGCATCTCTCCTCCAATCCAACGCATCACGAGAGGACAAAACATGTAGAAGTCGAATGTCATTTCATTAGAGAAATGATTCTCTCTGTTGGCATCGGAACCTCCTTTGTCAATTCTAAGGATTAACTTGCTGATATTTTTACTAAATCTCTACGAGGTCCTCAGATAACTTGCATATGTGACAAGTTGGATGCATGATGTATATGCTCCGCCTTGAGGTGGAGGTATTGAGATGTTATAAAATAATATTTGTATTAGTTAAGATATTATCCCGATTTTATATTTTGGAATCTTTCCTAGTTTCCTTTTTTAGTTCATTCTATTCCCTTATCTCTAGGGATTGATTAGGTTAGCCTCATTATATATATTGTACATTCTCCTCACTCATTGATACAAGAAATGCAGTATTTTTTGTCTCAAGTGCTTTGTCAAATCTTGGAACACACATCAAGTTTTCCTGAAGGATTGTTGGGTCAAGATGGGCTGTTTCCAAATTTGCTCTCGACTCAGAGTTGCTCTTCTACTATTAACAACTGTGTTGTTCCTGTAGAGTTTTCAATTCTTGTTATTCTGAATTTCCTGCTGTAATGGTCTGTTTGGGAAAGAGAAAAGAAAATAGGGGGGAAGGAAAATTTTTGGTAAAGTGTGAAAAAGATGCATTAATAAATGTGACAGACCAATAATAATATAACACATCATCAATTTTACACTTTAACCAATAAACTTTCTTTTTCCCCACTTTCTTTCTTCCCACTTTCTTACATACCAAACATACCATAAATGTTGTTACTCATAGTTCAGCTGCAAATCCACACAAAACACAGTCATACTCTTTATGGCACAATACGCTTGGGCATCCTCAATCTACTGTAATTCAAATTGCATCCAAATATTGTAATATACAGATTGCTAATAAAAGTTGCATCATTGTCTGACCCTATTTTAGAACCACACATATTTCTTAAAAAAATTGAACTATTTTCACATCAACGAATCGAATTAGAGGTTTTTCAAATTACCCTTCCTCTAATTATTGAAATTTTGCAATTTAGAATTTGCAGAGAGCTCGTGTGTCAAATAACAGGGGGAAGAAGAATCTAATCTTATCTGCATGGGGTGATGAGTCTGTGCTTTCTGAAGAACATGTCAATCCATATTTTGTTCCAAGTTATTATCAGTCCTACAGTGAACAAGCCCAACAAAATCTGGTAAATCTCTTCTAAAATGTGAATCTGCATACTGCCTTAAATTGTGGCTCTAATTTGATCGTTCAAACATTTTTTAATTCAGAAAAGAGTGAATGAAGAGATCATTGATTATGATCTTCTTGAAGATCTAATATGTTTCATTGATGAAACTTGTGGCGAGGGAGCCATCCTTGTATTCTTACCTGTAAGACTATTCAGTTATCCTTCGAACCGGTACTTTTACCTGTATTTTCTTGGAGTGAATGGTAATATCTTTTCATTGTAATTGGACTTGTCAGGGAGTGTCTGAAATAAACCATTTACATGATAAGTTGGCGGCGTCATACCAATTTGGTGGGCCATCTTCTGATTGGGTTATTCCTTTGCATTCATCAGTCGCATCAACTGAACAGAAAAGGGTGTTTTTACGCCCTCCAGGAAATATACGAAAGGTGAGTTTGATCCATATAATATTATTTTTACGATTTGCATCATAAATCACTATCTAGTTGATTAAAAGAACTTATGACAATTAGGTTTTGATAGATTGATATATTGTAATTATTGTTTTTCCTTTCCTCCCTAAAAACAACTGTCTCTAAGCACAGGATGTGGACCTTATTTTGTCCCTTCTTCATTAGGATCTCAGCTTGTAAATATTTAAACATCTTTTTGTCTTTCTTTGGATAAATGCAAATGTGTTGACTTTAGATAAGAAGGATCCAAGATATCTAGGATGCAGTCTTATTTAAGGCCTTGACTTTGTAAAGTGAGATGACCTTTAGTGACAGAACCCACTATTTATGCAAGTGTATAAGTGAATAACATTGTACACCACTTGTTTTATTTGGAGTAGAGAACCTGTAGCTAGCAGGAGTTAAATGCAGGATTTGAAAATCATGACTGTTCCTTAATTAAAAATATATTTTGGAAGATATGAGATGTCACAACTTTAATTCTCATGCTCGGGCCAAGGCTTGTCAGCTCCAAACATAGCTCCAGAGAACAAAACAAGGTTTCAGATCACTTTCTGTACCTGTTATGAGTCAAGGCAGTTTTTGACTCACATGTTTTCATTGGCGATCCAAATTCAACCAGGATCATCTTGATGCTATTCTCGACGGTCTTGCGGAAGAATGTGATGTCTTCGTCATGTCAATCAATTATAGTGTTGTAGCTCTCCTTGCTCATGAAGCAACGGTCTAAAAACACACCAGCAATCTCGACTGTCTAATGACTTTGCAGATTGTTTACTGTTATGGTTTTTGTTCATTATAATATGACATACCAGCAATCTCGACTGTCTGATGACTGTCAATTTTGCAGATTGTTTACTATTATGGTCTTTGTTCATTATAATATCTTAAAATGTGTTTTGTTCTACTTCTAGGTTGTTATAGCCACAAATATAGCAGAGACCAGCATAACAATAGATGATGTGATAAATGTAATTGACTGTGGAAAGCATAAAGAGAATCGATATAATCCACAAAAGGTATTATTTTTTTCCCCTCATTTTCAAATGAGTTATTTATTACTTGGAAAAGTCAACTGTGCAAAGCTAAATTTGTTTGTAAAGGTTTTCATTATACAGATATTGCCATTAAACTTTCTTCATCAGCTGCATTTTTGGACTGCTAAATGCATTTAGTTTTCACCTTATGTCTGTATTGTCTGGTATCTGTATCCTTATCCTATGATGAGTCTGTGCTTTTTAAATAATTTATTTATGTATCAACTCTCTGTCTATTAGCTCGTAAAAAAAGGATGCCGCAAGAGCTTCAAGGGTCCTGCTTCCTCTCACACCAAAACCAAACTTATTTTCTCCTTACCCAATTCTCACCACCCCCAACTACATGTTCTGTTCCCATCTCAATTGAATTCTCGTCTATTCTCTTTCTACCATTTGTCAATTATAGGGCAACTGATACAACTATATTACAACACATAAAATTAGTATAGAATTAATATGAAAACACAAATCTGAAATTAAAAGAGAGAATTAATATTTTTGAAGTTAGCGAGAGTGACTCTAGACATAATAAAATTTTCAAATTTATCTAATTCATTGTGGTATTCCCATTTTCATTGGTATTAAAGCTTAAAAATTGGAGGTGAAAAAAATTGTGAAATACATCTGGAAGTATCCGAAGTGTCCATGAAGTATCCAACATGAATCGGTTCGAGTTAGGGAGAAATTTGTATCGAACCAATCAAATTTGATTGGTATGAATTGGTTTGGTTTTTTAACAAATGAATGTCTGACCCGAACCGAACCGACCTGATCACATTCGGGTTGGGTCATTGGGTTTAGTATTACAATAATCAAAATTATCAAAAAATTGAATAAAAATTTTAAAATAAGAAATGTTGAAAGAGAGAAAAGAGAGAGACATGATGCTGAAACCGTGTGTTTTGACCACACAAAAACGGAGTCCGTTTCATATGCACCGAGCT
Source organism: Calophaca sinica (assembly GCA_037113605.1). NCBI lineage: Eukaryota > Viridiplantae > Streptophyta > Magnoliopsida > Fabales > Fabaceae > Calophaca > Calophaca sinica. Next base: position 458,967 of record CM073731.1, read on the forward strand.
TGTTATATATCTAATTGATTCGAGGACCTGTAGAGATTTAGTGAAGACATCCGTCAATTGGTCGTTGGAATTGACAAAGCTAGTGGTGATGTCTCTTGATTCGATCTTCTCTCTGGCAAAATGACAATCTACCTTAAGATGTTTAGTCCTCTCATGACAAACAAGATTAGAGGCAATGTACAATGCAACTTGATTATCACATATTAGAGCCATTTGCATAGCTTCCTCAAATCGATGCTCTTTGAGTAACTATTTCAGCTAAATGAGCTCTTGTGCCGCTAACGCCTTGACCTTGTATTCAACATCAGCACTGGATGTTGCAACTATATTCTGTTTTTTAATCTTCCCGGATATCAAGTTTCCTTCAATAAGTACATAATACTCAGAAGTGGATCGCCTATCAATGGGTGAGCCTGCCCAATCCTCTATCTTCATAAATGAGATCTTTTCTTGGAGCATTTTTATTATGCTTTAGGATTCATATCACATCCCAATGATTCTAGAAAGGATAAGGATTGGCTTACCACACTGACTACAAAGGAAATATCTGGACCAGTGACTGTGAGGTAGTTTAATTTTCCAACCAATCTCCTATATCTCTCTGGATCTGAAAAGGGCCCCCCCTGATTAGGTAGAATATGGCATTTGGATCCATAAGAGTGTCAACTGGCTTGGCTTTCAATAAACTTGTCTCTTCAAGAATATCTGTAGCATATTTCTTCTGTGAAATAACTAGACCATCCTTGGATTGAGCCACCTCGATACCCCAAGATGTTGTTGATTAGAGAGATGTTGCTTCAACTGGAAATGGTTTGAAGGCACAAAAGGTAAGGAGATAATTTCAGAGTCCAATTTTTCTTTTATGAAGTGACGGTCAATCTCAATATATTTGTCCTATCATGCTGTACTAGATTATGGGCTATACTTATCGCGGCCTTGCTGTCATAGTACAACTTCAAAGAAAGTTCTACCATTATCTCGAGTTCCCCTAGGATCCTATAAATCCATAGATCTTCACAAACTCTGTAGTCAATACCGGTGGTGGTGGCCGCAATCGCGACGGGGCGTGGCGTAACAGCGGTCCGACGCAACGCGAAACGCCGTATTGTGGTGCCATTGCGTTGCGGCGCAACAGAGAAGATGAGCCGAGAAGTCGAAAATGCCCTCATTTTTTAGCCGTTTATTTAGGGTTATTTTTAAGGGCATTTTTGTCATTTTGTTTGCTCTAAAATTTTAAATGCTGAAAAACGAACGACAAGCAGAGGCAGAAACGAGTGAACCATAAAACTTAAAACTCTTCCTCTCCTCTCTTCCTTGTGAGTCTGGCACCTCTTCCTCTCCTCTCCTTGCTACTCCGGCGCGCCCTGCAACTCCGACGCCGTCATGCGACCTCTTCTCCCCTGTGCGACCTGTTATCCCCTGCACGGCCTCTTCTCCCCTGTTTTTCCTGCGTGCCTCTCTCCCCCTGTTCTTTGTTCTACGGTCAACACCTTTGACCAACACACCATCCTTCACTCCCTCTTGTGCTCTGGTTAAACCCACTGGGGATAACCTTGATTCAGCTTGGGAATGGAATAGCCTAAAAGACATCAACAATAGGAGGAGTGTCACCTGTGATTTTTGTCTGAAAACAAGTAATGGTGGCATAACTAGAGCAAAGAAACACCAAATGGGAATGAGAGGTGATGTTGGTGCTTGCAAGATAGTTCTTCCGAAATAAAGTTGAAGATTAAGGAAGCCTATGACAAGAAAAAGACTGAAAGTGATGCACATACATTAGAGTTGGAGGAGGATGATGATGATGAGCAAGATGAGGCGCTAGGAATTTACAATATTTGAGCTGGAAAAGCCCCTGTTACTGATGATACCCCTGCTGCCAAGAGAGGAAAAACTATGAAAGGACCCCTGGATTTGCTTTATTTTAAAGAACCACCAGCATCAATTAAATTGGGAAAGGGTACGGTGCAAACAAGCATTCAGGATAAGGAAGTAAGAGCTAGGACAGTTCAATATATTGCTCGGTGCTTTTATAAGTGTGGAATTTCTTTCAGTGTTTGCGCTGCAAAAGCTTCAGGCTCATGGTTGAGGCTATTGGTAACTATGGTCCATATCTAAAGAGAATGAGGAACCAAGCTGCCCCTATAGACACACAAAACATAGAGGCAGAAAGGGAGGAGGATGCAGAACAAATTGAACATGATGATGATGAGGAAGAGCTTGGAGATAGTGATTCCATTTAAGCAATCACTTATATTTAATTTATTTAAATGCTTAGATGTGTTATTGTAAGCCTTGGAGACTAGAACTTACGTGCTTTATATTATGTTTGAATATCAGTAACAATGAGCTTTGATTATTAGTTATGAATGTGTGTTTAAATTTGTGCATTCTTCTATTTTTGAGCTTTTATATGTGTAAGGTATAAATTGCTTGTATGTTTCTCTAGACTTCGACATAGCAGCCATATCGCTACCCGCTACACCGCAATACTGTTTTGCGGGGTTGGCTGCTACGCTACGCTATCCCCCATTGACTACAGAGTTCATAAATTTCTTGGGCCATAGCTCTAAATTCGGCTTCTACACTACTTCTGGCAACCACCCTTCTTGCTTCTCCAAGTTACCAGATTTCCCCACACATAGGTGCAATAACCTGAAGTAGATTTTTCTGTCTGTAATTGACCCTGCCCAATCTGAATCAGTAAGAATAGGCACATTCCTCTCACTGTTTTTTCCTAAAAAAATAGGCCTTTCCCAAGGGTAGCCTTTAAATAAATACCTTAAATCAAAGGCAATGTCATGGCGGGTATGAGCCAAGTAGATTAATTTTCCAACTAGCCTCTGGTATATTCTAGTATCAATAGGAACATTCCCATTTTCCCAAAGTTTTGCATTTGGGTCTATGGAAGTATCGGCCGATTTGCAACCACTCATTCCTATTTCTTCAAGAGATCAAGAATGTACTTTTGTTGGTACTCATTATATATAATGACATAACCCTGCTTTGCAATACACATGGATTCCCTCTTTGCAATCTCGTTTTCTCTCTTTCTCAACAACTATTTTTTGGATATTTTCTGGTCTAAAGAAAAAAATTTTAAATGGAAGTGATTTGTTCTCCTTTTTTATTGGTTTATTGATTTCACTTTCTTTTGCAGAGCTTGAATTACAACTATAAAATTACTATTAAACTCCTTACATGCTTGGAATGAGATAATACTTATACAACACCTTATGATCTGGTTTGATTGATTTTATGGTTGATATTAGAAATTGTCTAGCATGGTTGAAGATTGGATTTCTCAAGCAAATGCAAGGCAGCGTCTGGGTAGAGCTGGACGTGTAAAACCTGGAATTTGCTTTCGCTTGTACACTCGTTATAGATTTGAGAAACTCATGCGTCCTTATCAGGTATATATTTTAGAAGGAAATGCTTAAAAGGGTTCCTAAAGGTGCATTTAGTTTGTTTTATGTTTTCATTTCCAATTGATATGTTTTCACTATGAAAGCTTGTATATGTTTTGAAAGGGCGTATACTTTGATTACAATTTCCTTTGTAAATCCTTGAAATAGGAAACAAAATGAAAATAAGACGTGTTTCTATGATTATTAGTGAAAAAAGATCATGTGGAAATGAAAACAAAAAGCAAACCACATGCACCCTAAGGTGATGATTGGTTTCTTTTATGTTTTAATTTAAGATTATAACTTTTTATATTTATAATTACAAAAATGTCATATTTTCCGTTATTTTTAGATTTTGAGAATGAAAATGCCGATAGCAAGTGTCTTTTGTTTTGTATTTCCATCATTCTAATATACTTTATTTTCCTTATTTGCGTCTACGTTATATTCTTCTTATCAAGGTTCCGGAGATGCTTCGGATGCCATTAGTTGAATTGTGTCTGCAGATTAAGTTACTCTCTCTTGGATATGTCAAGCCATTATTGTCTAAGGTAAGCGATTAGTTTTTAGGATTGAAAAATATTCTGTGATCAGATTATCTCAACAGCTCTTAATGATATCTTTCCATTATCAGGCTTTAGAACCTCCCAAGATTGAAGCAATGGATTCGGCAATATCTTTATTGTATGAGGTACTCTACGATCTTTTTGACTATGTCACTGATTTCAATGTATAAATTATTGTGATTTTTTATTTTTCTATAAATTTGGTTTTCTGTAATTTTTAGAGCGGATAATATGTTTTTGGTCTTTGAAAATATAACGTTTTTTGTAATTAGTCCTTGATAAGGGACTAAAAATGAATAAATATAAACAGGGAATAAATTAACAAAAATGTTGTAGTTTCAGAGACAAAAACATATTTGTTAGAGTTCCATATTGGATAGTGATATGACCTCAATAGTAGTTGTAAGTGGGTGTAACCCTCACTCCATGAGCTAGCTTTTGGGGTTGAGTTAGGCCCAGACCCAAAATTCTAAGATGGTATCAGAGCCTATCGAGATGATATGACCTCAATAGTGGTTATAAGTGGGTGCAACCCTCACCCCATAAGCTAGCTTTTGGGGTTAAGTTAGGCCCAAACCCAAAATTCTAATAAAATTTAACTTTTTTTTTTAGAAACTATGTTTGGTTTTGATCCCCACTTTGCTAAAGTATGCTGATTGTTAAATTGGACAGAGATTATTTAGAAGCAAAGCAGGTAGCATGGTTGCTATCTCATGAAAGGCTGAATTTGTTTTATTCCTCCAGCTTTCAATATAATTCCCTAATTCTAATTCTTTCTTTAGAAAGGAACGGAATTTTCAAACTCCTCAGTTACTTTGGAACATAATTGTACATTTTATATGTCTTTGGTGTTGGAATGTGTTTTTCTCTTTCTGTTTATCAGTTAAACTGAGGAACTTAATTGAACTGCGTTCTGTTTTACTTATTTCTATTTATTTTTCTGAGACATTTTCCAATTCTGTTCAATATCTTTTCTCATCCCAGTAAATTTTTTCTCCAAAAACAAATGTTCCAACTCTGTCATGTCTATAGAACTACGTAATATGATAGACCAAAATGTTGCAGGTCGGTGCTCTTGAAGGGGATGAAGAGTTGACACCACTTGGGCATCATCTGGCAAAACTTCCTGTTGACGTATTAATTGGGAAGGTGTACATAAATTATTCTTTCCTTGTATCTTCAAAGGATTTGATTTTCAACGCTGCTGTATCTCTTTCCATAATTTCTTGATTTTTATATGGTGCTTGTCTTTTCATTTCTCAATTCAAGGTTCTTCACCAAAATTAAGAACCATAGTTCTGTCTATAATTTATTTATTATTGAACAGATATTGTTATTTTTATGTAAACATTTAGTTTCTGTTGCGAACCCAAGAGGAAATTGATAGAAACAAATGAAAAGAAATAATTTTTATGGAATTAAAATATGTAGTAGGCTGAATAGGAGATGGAAAAGTGTTTGAATCTGTAAAGAAAACTGAGAAGGAATGTTGTATTCCAATTGATTTATGATAATTACACAAGATACCTATTTATAGTACAAGGCGTATCTACGTAATAAATACAAAAGATCCCTATGTGAGTCATCATATAGTCAGCATCTATTAGGCCACACTAAACATATTTAACACATGTTAAATGTGTTATTCTAACACTCCCCCTCAAGCTGGAGCATATATGTCACATTATCCCAGCTTGTTACAAATGTGGTCAACTCGAGAGCCTCTAAGAGCCTTAGTGAACATATCAGCCAATTGGTTCTCAGACTTGACAAAGTTGGTGGTGATTTCTCCTGAGAGCACTTTTTCTCTTACATAGTGTCAGTCTATCTCTATGTGCTTGGTTCGTTCATGGAAGACCGGATTTGATGCAATGTGAAGTGAAGCTTGATTGTCACAGATAAGCTTTGTATCCTGGAGGTCTCCTAATTTCAGTTGTTGGAGTAGATTCCTAAGCCATCCAAGCTCCTTTGCAGCTGTTGCAATAGCACGGTATTCAGCTTCCGCATTGGATAAGGCAACTGTGTTTTGCTTTTTGCTCCTCCATGAGATCATATTTTCTCCAATGAGAACACAATATCCAGTAGTGGATCTTCTATCTGATGGTGATCCTGCCCAATCAGCATCTGAGTAACAAGTGATTTTGGTATTGCCTTTATCTTCATATATAGTCCTCTCGCCGGTGCATTTTTGATATATCGAAGAATACAGATGATCGCATTCCAATGGCTATCACAAGGAGCATTCAAAAATTGGCTTACAATACTCACTGCAAAGGTGATATCAGGTCTGGTGACCGTGAGATAATTGAGTCGGCCCACAAGACGTCGATATCTTCCTGGGTCTTTCAGTGGCCCCCCTGACCCGGAAGAAGCTTGATATTGGGATCCATAGGAGTATCAGCAGGGCGACAATCAAGCATACCGGTCTCAGTGAGAATATCCAGAGCATATTTCCGTTGGTTAATGGCAATGCCTGAAGTGGACTGGGCAACTTCAATCCCTAAGAAGTATTTGAGAGGACCCAAATCTTGTGTGTTAAATTGTTTGAAAAGATGGGCTTTGAGCCGCTAGATACCTTCTGTGTCATCACCAGAAATGACGATGTCTTCCACATACACTACAAGAAAGATGTGCCGACCAGTAGGAAAATGGATGGAGAAAACAGAATGGTCAGCTTCACATCTGGTCATGCCAAATTGTAGTAAGGCAGAGCTAAACCGTCCAAACAAGGCACGAGGGGACTGTTTCAATCCGTAAAGAGCACGGCGGAGCCAGCAAACAAGACGCCATGGCAAGAAACAGACGAACAGAAGTGATTTTGGCCACTGGGGAAAAGGTGTCACCATAATCTAGGCAAAAAATCTATGTATAACCTTTGGCCACCAAACGGGCTTTGAAACGGTCAATCTGACCATCCGGCCCAATCTTCACTGTATAAACCCATCGACAACCCACTGTTGTTTTGTCAGGAGGTAAGGGAACAATTTCCCAAGTGCCATCTCTTCCAACATCGCCTGACGCCAATTGGGATCAGTCATGGCTTCACCTGTAGACGTAGGAATAGACACAGAATCCAAAGCAGAAACAAAGGAAACATAGGATGTAGATAAATGATCATAATTTAAAGTACAAGCATATTGAGGATTAGGGTTGCGAGAGGACCGAATTAGGCATGACAACGAGCCGGGTCGGGGGGCGGGTTTTGCCCCCCCCTCCCCCGCCCTCATTTTCAGCGGGTTCGGATTTTGCCTTCCCCATCCCCGTCCTGATAAGGTCCGGTTTTCCTGCGGCCCCCCGATTCCACTCTATATATGTAGAAAAATTGAAAAATTACATTTATGATAATTAATAAAATAAAATCATAATTATTATACAATGATAAAATAAAATAAAAAAAATATCAAAATAAAATTTTCTATTAAAAAGAGATTAAATTAAAAATAAACCAAATATATGAAACAAAATAAATGAGTATACATGCATAAAACAAAATAAAAATTAACAATTTGTATTTAGCCGGACGGGTTCGGGGCGGGGCGGGGCGGGTATTAACATCCCCAACCTCACCCCATCCTCGGTCAAAGCGGGTTTTCCCCGTCAAAATTGGGCCCGGGTCGGGTGGGTACCCGCGGGTTCGGGTTCTGTTCCCATGCCTAGACCGAATACCTTTCCTTAAAGCTATAGGAAGTTCAGGTGTAAGCGACTTAGTCGGAGGGGCGATTGGAGCAGGAGATGAGACTGGAGGATCAATGGAAGGAGAATGCATTTGGAGGCTGTGTTACTTGTTGGTAGATGCGTAAGAGAGGCGGTTAGAGGCTCTGATAGATGCAGGAACAACAAGTGGGATATCCAGAAGATCGTCAGTGAAATTGACATCAAGGACCGCAGAAGAGGAGAATAATGGGTGAGTCTCAAAAAAGGTGACGTCAGCTGAGACAATGTATCGTTGTAGTTGAGGACAAAAACAACGATAACCTTTTTGTAGACGTGAGTAACCCAGGAAAATACATTTGAGAGATTTGACAGAGTTTATCTTTACCTGAAGTGAGGTCTTGGACAAAACATGTGCAACCAAAGACACGAAGAGGAACAGGATAGATATCCTGCTGTGGATACAAGAGAGTGTATGGAACCTGACCTTGAAGAACAGAGGAAGGCATGCGGTTGATAAGATAGCAAGCCGTAAGAAGTGCATCACCCCAGAAGTGAAGAGGGACATTATGGTGAAGAAGCAGGGTGCGTGCTGTTTCAACTAAATGTCGATTTTTCCTTTCAGCGACACTGTTCTGCTATGGTGTATGAGCGCATGATGTTTGGTGAATAATTCCCTATGAAGTCAAAAAGGATTGAAACTGGGAAGACAAATATTCACGGGCATTATCAGTTCGTAAAATTTTAATGGAAGTACCAAATTGATTTTGAACTTCAGCACAAAATCCTTGAAAGATATTAAAAACATCAGAACGATTTTTCATTAAAAATAACCAAGTGCATCGAGAAAAATGTCAATGAAAGTGACAAAGTAATAGTATCCTAAAGCTGAACAGACACGACTAGGACCCCAAATATCAGAATGAACCAAAGCAAAAGGTGATGCAACGGAAATGTCATTGACAAGTCTTTCCATGTCACATTTATTGTAATTTTATTTCTTTTCTACAAGATTTTTATTATGACCATTGTGTTAAGGCGACACACGGTGTTGTTTTCCACGTAACGTTGGAAAAAAAGGTGCTGCCTCGGTCCATTTCTATGCTACTCTGCTTTGCATTGCTGTTGAATACTCTGTGAATATGTGATATTATTGTGTGGCATAATTACCATAATTAGCAGAGTTGATTCTCGTTATTATTTTACAGATTTGTCTGCTTAATTTCCTGTAATTATAATAGATTTGATTTGTTCAGATATTAATAAATAGTATTTCCTTAATTAGAGTATATTTGATATAGCCTATGTATTGTTTACACATTTGGTACTTGAAAATCGGAAAAATAAATCTGGACCTTCATTTTCCTCCTATTTTTCCTTTTCTTTTCAAGTGATATCAGGTGGGCTGAGCCAACCACTAACGATGTTGTTTATGTAATTGCAGATGATGTTGTATGGTGCAATTTTCGGTTGCTTGTCTCCTATTCTTTCGGTTTCCGCATTTTTAAGTTACAAGTCTCCATTTGTGTATCCCAAGGATGAGGTCTTCTATCCTTTCTTTGATAAATATTAACCCTGCTTAAACTGTTTCATATTTGACTTCGAATAAAATGTTTTGGGTCTATCCTCAGAGGCAGAATGTTGAAAGAGCAAAACTAACATTGTTGAATGATAAGCAAGATGGGCCTGGTGATGTAAATGATATTGATCGGCAATCTGATCATTTACTTATGATGATAGCTTATAGAAGATGGGCGAGTATTTTGAATGAGGTCAGTATGTGATTCTAATTTGTTTTTTCTGCATGCCCTCGGTAATTATTTTATGATCACCATGGTTGAGGCACATAGTATTATTATGAAGCAAAATAAGTAAATAAATAGAGGAACTGTTCTTGCTTGTCATAATCGTCATAAGACTTTAGCTGTGGATGTACTTACTATAAGCTATAAGAAATTGAATGCATATTAATTTATGCAAAGAAACTGTCATATTTATATGACTTATATCGTAGTATGGTTTTCTGCAAAATAATAATAATAATAATAATAATAATAATAATAATAATTACATTTTACATCTGCAGAAAGGACCTAAAGCTGCACAGCAATTCTGCAATTCATATTTTCTGAGCAGTTCTGTAATGTTTATGATAAGGTACTCTATCTCTTTTACTGCATCTTATTCAAGAGACTAAAGAAATTTCTTGTTTGTATGTTTTCTCCTGCATTCTAACCATTTTCCTTTTTCGTGTTTTGGTCATCTAGCTACCTTTTAGTATTTGTTTCTTCTCAAATTCCTTAACAAGTCTTCTATGTCTACCATCCGTTATATTATTTGATTATAAAGGTTCCTCATGGCATCTTTCCTTTAAAGAATTTTCCTCCACCATAGCATAGGGGTTGTATGTCATTGTTGAGAATAAGCGAAAAAGAGAAGAATATGCTGAACTGTGTTTCAATTACACCAAAGGTTGAATTATATATGTAAGAGTATATTGTAAATTATAGCCTTGTTGGTTTGTTGGTGTAGTTTTAGTATAGTTGGGCCGTGGATTTGGGGCAAGACTAACTTGGGCCAAGTTCTATTAACCTTGTTAGCTTCTATCTACAGCTTTAAATAGAAGATGTAAGTATTCTTCATTTTAGTGAAAAATCATTTTAGTCTTCACACAAAATTTAGATCTACGAATTATGTCTCTTCTCTCTCAGTTCTTTAAACCTAACATGGAATCGAGAGCTTATCGATCCTAATGGCCGCTTCAGATTCTGCAAATCCTCCTCCTCCTCCACCCCCTCCTCATCCCTTCGCGATGAGCACGTCTCCGATTTACGCTTCATTGATCAAACATGTAATAATTGATTCCCATCAAAACAATGTAAAAGGAATTCTAGGATTATTCTATGATTAAGTAATTAGGAAAATGTTAATATGTTATTGATTAAGGAGGTAGTTTTTTGTAATACATCCTAAGTAAAGGGTATATTTTACATAATATTAATATAGGTACAAGTACACGTTTAAGAGTTCATATGACATGCACTTTGGCAAATCTGTTAGTTGATATGTACATGTCTTTTACGTTTCTCTATCAATTTCACATCTTCCTTTTTAACATGATTTTTGGGATTCATCAGCAGCAGTTAAAAGGCAGCTTTTTTCTTTGACAATTTCTAATTTTTAGATTTTGGACCTAATTCAACCCCATAAAACCAGTTTGTAAGGTGAGGGGTTTCCATTCTTTATAAACTCTTTATAGACCGTATCTCTAGTCAATGTGGGACTTGAGTTTTTTCTCAATACTAATATTGGCTTTAAACCCATGTTTGATGTTCCCAATAAGTATGGAAAACGGGGCTGAAATTACTAGAACAAATGTCTCCACCAATTAAACCATGGTACCCTCAAGAAATTTACAGAAAGTGTATTTCGATGGTAATTCAATGTATAATTAATTTGGATCTTTTAACCCTCAATGCTAATGTATGTTAAGGATATGCCAAAAAGCATGTTAATCCAATCCTATTTTTGTAAATTGTTTTTCCTGCATCAGCAATTCTTAAATACCTGATGTATATGTATGTCAGGGAGATGAGGATACAGTTTGGAACTTTACTAGCAGACATTGGTCTCATCACACTTCCAAAAGATTATCAGGTTTGCTGCCTCTCTTAAGCATTGTTTGTGAATTAGGATCGGTAATCAAGACTTCAAGAGTGCCCTCTAGCTCTAGGGTGCAGTGCTTCTACTCAAGTCTTAGATGCTTTCTATATAAAGGAAATATTGATATCATGTTTCATCAATAGAGTCCTATATGTTTACACTGATGGTCTGTTTATAGACACCCAACAAAGCCAAGCACACATAAGGTATTCCAATTCCAATTTAGAATAAGGTAATCTATAATATAATAAAATCCCTCTTATAATTTGGTTTGTGGGGCCTAACTCTACCCCTCAAAACCGACTTGTAAGATAAGGATTGTCCTAGCCTTATTAGCACTACTTTGGTTATATCTCTAGTCGATGTGGAGCTCTCAACTTTCCCTAATTACAAATAATCCAAAATTTAAAATTAAAACACTCGAAGACATTTTTTGACAACCTTTTTACGAATAAAGAATAGATACAATTCCTCTATATTTTTGTGTTATATCATACCATTTTTTCATCTCACCCATCTGTTTGGAAGAGATTTAATTTGGATATTGAACTGCAGTTCTGCAAAGGCTTTGAATAGGCTAAAGGCATCGAGGGCTTCTGATTTTGATTTAAGATATGGATCCGAGCATAGCATGAAAATTCATCAACAAAGGTTATATGATATACTATTTAGAAGATGAGACGGAGCTGAGATGAGACTGGGGGAGTTGCGGAACTTAGAGGTGTTGTGGGATGAGATAGGGAGGATTTAGTTGAAGAAAACTAGCCAAACATACCCTAAAGCTTGGTCTTAGATTTTGGGCTTATGGCCTATCTCAACCCCACAAAATCGACTTGTAATGCGAGAGCTATCCAAGTCTAATTTATTAATATTACTTAGGTCATATCTCTGGTCGATGTGGGGCTCTTAACACACCTTCTCACGCCTAAGACTGGACATTTGAAGTGTGGACTAATGTGGGTGGAAAAATAGGGATCTCAACACACCTGCTCATGTCCAAGACTGAACATCTGTAGCATGGACAAATGCTAGTGGAATAACAAAGATCTTTGCCCAATAACAGATCTGGAATAGGTTTTGATACCATCTTAAAATTTGGGTTTATGCCTTAACTTAACCCCACAAAACTGGTTTGAAGGTGAGGATTACTCAAGCTTTATAAGTACTATTAAGGCAATATCTCTAGTTGGTGTTGAAATCTCAACACTCCGTATAATTTAGCTTGAGGGATAGTGTTAGAACTGTTAGAATATGTTGTGTATATTGGGCCCAAGCCCATTAGTCTCTTGTGTATATATATACCTCACTTTGTAACCCTATTCAAGTTATGAAATACATTTCTCTCATATTTCTACATGGTATCTAGAGCCAGAACATAATCGGTGGTCGCTAACGTTTCGCGAGCCTCTTCTCTTTCCGGCGACATTGTTTCTCGGTGGTATCTTTTTCCAGACCGGATCACTTCACCGCCAAAGACCACCGTGTTCGCCGCGCCGAGGCGAAGTCTGATCGCCTAAACCTCGCCTCCATCGGAAGTTCGACGCGCCGCTTCTTCTCCTACGACCATCTTCTGCTTTCTTAGATCTACTTTCTCTCCGGTGCTCATCTGCTGCCAACTCCACCACCGTTGGACTCCTCTCATCAAGGCGAGTCCGGCCATCCAGCTGTCGCCGCCCGCGCGCCATCCGCTACAAGATCACGGAATCACGCCGAAGCCACTTTCCAGATCTGTTCTGACTTATTTTTCTGTGAGGACTTCATTGCTGCTGTTATTTTCTTCTACTCACGTCTTGAAGATCATCTATTTGGCTTTTTCTAGTCTTCTTTGTCTTGAAACATGGCTGGTTCATCTTCTTCCTTTAGTTTGGGCTCTTTTTCTACCTTTTCATCCACTCCAGCCATTGCAACAGAAAAGTTAATGGGCTCTTCTAACTATATTCCTTGGTCTAAGGCTGTTGAAAAATGGTGCATTGGTCAAGGGGTAAAGAAACACCTCACAACTAAGATTGATGATGTGAAGGCAGAGGAGAAGGAAAAATGGGAACAAACTGATGCTTTGTTGTGTACTGTTATGGCAATCTATTGATCCATCCCTTCATAGCATCTATACCAACTTTGACACTTGTTATGAGCTAGGGACTCAAGCCAAATCTCTGTATACCAAAGACAGTCAGCGCTTGTATTCGTTGTTGACAAATTAATCACCGTCAACAGAATACTACTATTGATGAATGTGTTGGTCGATGTCTTCTATCAAGGCCGAGTTCAATGCTCTTCTACCACCGAAAAACTATTCTTTGAAGAGCTTGCTCGCAGAGACAAGTTCTTTATGGTATGTACCTTGGTCGCGACCGGGTCCGACCATGCATCCGTGAGGACCAAATCCTTGCCACCGACCGTCCCTACATTGGATGAGGTTTTCTCTCGGCTTCTTCGTGTTTCCTCTGTGTCTGCTGGTCCTGTTGCACCGGATAGCTCAGCTTTAGTTTCAGCAAATGCTCAGCGTGGTCCTAAGGAGGACCAAGGTGGTGATCATCGAGGAAACAATAGGGCACCTCGTCCTAAATGCGCTTATTGTCATAGATGGGGGCACACTAAGGAGAAATGCTTCAAGTTGCATGGTCGTCCTCCTCGGGCTAATCTTGCCCACAATGAGGACAACCCGCCTGAGCAACCAAGGGACCATCCAGTACAGCAGTCTGTCACACTTATTGGGACTGATTATGATGATTATTTGAGGTATCGGGCATCACAGCAGTCCTCATCATCCAGTGTACCTGTTGCTCATTCTGGTAATTCCTTTGCTTGCGTGTCCCAATCTTCTGTTGGACCATGGGTCCTTGATTCTGGCGCTTCTGATCATATCTGTGGTAATTCCCTCTTACTTTCTCATATTAATTATTCCACCCGTCTGCCTTCCTATTACCTTAGCTAATGGCTCTAAACAGATTGCTCCTGCAGTAGGTAGTGCACAACCCTTACCCTCTATTCCTTTGAACTATGTACTCTATGCTCCTAAATGTCCGTTCAATCTTGTTTCTATTAGTAGTCTGACTCGTAACTTAAATTGCACCGCCTCATTTTCTCCTAATTACATTGTTATTCAGATCGCGAAGACGGACGGGTGATCGCGCAGACATGAGTCAGTGGTGCAGACTATCTTTCATCACCATCGGTTGCTGCACTACTACTTCATCTCCGAGCTTCTCCACAACCGTTTGGGACATCCGAGTCTATCTAAGCTTGAAAAATGGTTCCTGGTCTTTCCTCTTTGTCAAGTCTTAATTGTGAGTCGTGTCACTAGGTAAACAGTCTAGAGTGTCTTTTCCTAAGCGTGTCAATAATCGGGTCAAGGCCCCTTTTGCTTTAGTTCACTCGATATTTGGGGTCCTAGTCGTGTTGTTTACGTGTCCTGGATTTCAAAGATTTTGTAACCTTCATTGACGATTATTCTCGTTGTACTTGGTTATATTTAATGAAAAATCGGTCTGAAGTTTTATCCATTTTTGAGATCTTTTGTGCTGAAATTAAAAATCAATTTCATACAAATATTCAAGTCCTACGGAGTGATAATGCACCTGAGTATTTTTCCACAGCTTTCACTCAATTCATGTCTTCTCAGGGAATTATACATCAGTCCTCTTGTGCTTATACACCTCAACAGAATGGGGTTGCTAAACGCAAGAATAGACATTTGATTGAGACAACTCGCACTCTTTTACTCCATCATAATGTTCCCATTCGTTTTTGGGGGGATGCTGTCATTACTGCATGTTACCTTATTAATCGCATGCCATCTTCTGTTTTGCAGCACAAAGCCCCTCATTCCATACTTTTTCCTAACCAGACGTCATATTCCCTTACTCCACGCACTTTTGGGTGTGTTTGCTTTGTTCATAATATGATGCCTGGAAAGGATAAGTTGTCAGCCAAGTCAATCAAATGTATATTTCTTGGTTATTCTCGTGTTCAGAAAGGTTACAAATGTTACTCTCCAGATACTAACAGGTATTACCTATCTGCTGATGTCACCTTCTTTGAGTCTTCACCGTTTTATCCTTCATCTTCCACAACCCCATCTCCATCCATGACAGAGGTTCTACCACTTCCACACATTCCTCCTTTACTGTCATTGGACTCCAACAGGCTAGAAGAACCAACTGAAACTGATCCTTCTACAGTAGAGGTCCAACCAACTAGGCCCTTACAGGTTTATCATCGCAGAGTTCGCACAACCAGTGATGCTCCCTTAGCAGTCCCTACTGACTCATCTCCTGCTCCAACACCTTCCCTTGCTGAGGATCCTAGTGACGATCTTCCTATTGCCATTAGAAAAGGTACTCGTTCCACTTGTAATCCTCATCCTATATATAACTTTCTTAGTTACCATCGTCATCTCACTCCATATGGTGCTTTTATATCCTCTTTGTCTGCGTCTCTATTCCTAACTCTATTAGGGAAGCACTTTCACATCCAGGATGGCGTCAGGCAATGATGGATGAAATGTCTGCACTTCATACTAATGGCACTTGGGAGTTGGTTCCTCTCCTCCGATAAAACTCCAGTAGCTTGTCGTTGGATTTACACCGCTAAAGTTGGCCCAGATGGTCGTGTTGATCGCCTTAAGGCTCGTCTTGTTGCTAAAGGTTATACTCGAGTTTATGGCCAAGATTACACCGATACCTTCTCTCCCGCTGCCAAGATGTCATCTGCTCGCTTATTCTTGGCTATGGCCGCTATCCGTTCTTGGCCTTTGTTTCACTTGATATTAAAAATGCTTTTCTCGCATGGTGAACTTCATGAGGAGATCTATATGGAGCAACCGCCTGGCTTTGTTGCTCAGTGGGAGTCTAATTTGGTTTGTAAACTTCATCGGTCTCTTTATGGTTTGAAGCAATGCCCTCGTGCCTGGTTTGGAAGGTTTAGCATCAATTATTCAGAATTTGGAATGTCTCGTTGTCATTCCGATCATACAGTATTTTATAGGCATAACTCTCAGGGAAAGTGCATCTACTTGATAGTTTATGTTGACGATATTGTCATAACAGGAGATGATCATGATGGCATTGAAGAGTTGAAGAAACACTTATTTCATCACTTTCAGACCAAGGACTTGGGCTTACTTAAATACTTTCTGGGTATTGAAGTAGCTCAATCTAATTGTGGTGTTGTTGTTTCTCAAAGGAAGTATGTATTGGACATTCTAGAGGAGACTGGTATGTCAGATTGTAAGCCTGTTGACTCTCCTATGGATCCTAATGTTAAACTTCTTCCTGGTCAGGGGGAGCCATTGACTGATCCAGGCAAGTATCGGAGACTAGTTGGTAAGCTAAATTACCTTACTATCACTCGCCCAGATATTTCATTTGTTGTTTCTGTGGTGAGTCAGTTTCTTCAGTCTCCTTGTGATAGTCATTGGGATGCAATACTCGTATTTTGAGGTATGTAAAAGGAACTCTGGACAAGGTCCGTTATCACGAAAACAAAGGTCATTCTCAAGTGATTGGGTATTCGAGATCTTGATTGGGTGGATCCCCTATCGATAGACGTTCTACCTCAGGATACAGTGTTCTTGTAGGAGGTAACCTGGTCTCTGGAAAAGTAAGAAGGTGATGTTGTAGCTAGATCTAGTCTTTGAGGCCGAGTATCGTGCTATGGCCTTGGTCACATGTGAGCTTATTTGGATTAAGCAACTAATTCATGAGTTAAAATTTACAGAGGTCTCTCCGATGAAGTTGTTTTGTGATAATCAGCCGCTCTTCACATTGCTTCTAACCCGTCTTTCATGAGAGAACTAAACATATTGAAGTGGATTGTCATTTCATTAGAGAGAAAATTTTGTCTGGTTGTATTGTCACTAGTTACATTTGTTCTAATGATCAATTAGCTGACATTTTTACTAAGTCTCTTAGGGGCCCTCGAATTGGGTTTATTTGTAACAAGCTTGGTGCATATAATCTATATGCTCCAGCTTGAGGGGGAGTGTTAGAATATGTTGTGTATATTGGGCCCAAGCCCATTAGTCTCTTGTGTATATATATACCTCACTTTGTAACCCTATTCAAGTTATGAAATACATTTCTCTCATATTTCTACAAGAACATATGAAATTACCTTATAACTAGTCGGCTGACCCGTGCATCATGCACGGGTAGGTTATATGAGAGTACTATTAAATAGGAAAGTTAAATGGAAACCTATTATGAAGGAAAGGAAAATGGGAGTATTATTAAATAGGAAAGTTAAATAGGAAATTTATTAAGTAGCACACTTATGTGGGAGACCCATTAAAAAAAGACAACTTATGTTAGAGAATTGTAATATAAACACAAATCAATATGGAAAAGACATAAAGAGAGAGAACAACAAAGAGTTTATATTGATAAGTAATAACGTTGCATCTTAGAAGCATAACAAAACAAAAAGGAGCCAAACCCGCAGGCTCCAAAATTAATGGAACTGTACAAACACCATAATTTCTCCTAAAGCCAAAATTAGCTATAAATAAAGTAAAGCTAGTTCACCATTTGTTAACAGTCTTCTTCCAAATCCACAATTCATCATGATTCCACATCCCAAAGTCCCAAAATTTTCTGTATTCATATTCATATTTTACCATTTCCCTTTTGTAATCATACTTCTACTTGGTGCTTCATTGCATTTATGAAAAAAATTACAATGTGAATGAAATAGACACAAAATAAAATGAAATAAAAGTTGTCCAATATAGAAATTCAACTTCATACCCGTGCACCAGCACGGGTCGCGCCGCGTTGGTTGCTATGAATGTTTCTAAAGTATCTATTTGCATTAACTAAAACTAAATATTAATTTCTGTGTCTTTTGACCTAGAAAATATTTTAATTCAGTGATCTTTGTACTAATATTAATTGTATAATTATATATAATAACAACCATAAAACAATATTATAATATAGTGATTCCTATACCAATAGATATATATAATAACAGTCATAAAACATTTTTTTTTTTGAGAGGAAACAGTCATAAAACATTAGGAATAGATAAATTAAATACTTTCATAAACAACCTCACTTGGAAAAAAACTAACATCATGGCTGTGTTAAATGTTCATCATTAATGCTCCTTGGAAGGGACCCAAAACAGCTCGGGGAGACATTACTTGGAGTATAATTCCATATTGTTTTAGAATAATAATTTTTAAAATTATAAGATAATCAAAATTTATTAAAAATTCTTCAAAATCATCTATACAATTTATTTGTCTATAAAATGCATTTGCAAATTATTTGTGGAGAGTAATATTTTTTACTCTTTTGAAAGACAATTTATTTATATTTAAAACATAGAAATAATAACATATTACAAAATTGCTGAAAATTTGTTATTTCTATTTTAATCGAAACAGATAATATACACAATTTCAATACCTGAAACCCCTTCTAAACCCCCTACAAACCAAAGACCAAAATATTCAAAACAATTGCTCGTCCATGCTCAATCCTTAAACTGTGTTCTAAATATCAGAATTGAAACTACTACGGCTACAACACCTTTAGCATTCTCAAGTACCTATATGAGCCAACTCCTGGGGACTAATCATTAAGCATCAACTTGCAACAGCATAAGACTCCCTCTTTTTTAATGCAAAAAAAGATTTCAGCAACAGGGTCAACTCCCTAAATAATAGAACAAATATAAATTGCATAATATATATATTGATAGATTTCAGGAAGTGAACTCAAAACAGAACTCACAGTTAGAGTTGGACACCAAATACTAAACTACTCAGCATCAAGGAAGCTAGAGCAAGAGAGTTTTCTACATGCTTATTGACAATAGATTCTCAGCTTGAGTATTAGCAAAAATGTTTGATATGGATTATCAACTTACTGGATTCAAAATGCAAAGAAAATACATTAATATTAACTTAAAGACAGAAAATAAGAATGAGTATATTTAAAATCATAAAAAATTAACACTAATCTAAAGGCATTAGCATTATTAATAATCCCTGAATTCATATTCTCATATTGTTGCTTTCTTAATGTAAATATTGCTTCCTTTATAAACCTCGTGAGCTTATCCCTCTTCTCCCTTAGCCAAGATGACTGCATAAGCTTGGACCACCAATAGACAGCACCCCATTATAAGCTATGTAATGGCTGCTCATTCCCATCAAGTGTTGTGGCCTATGGGCACTAATCCTTTCACTACAATCATCATATAATTCAAATCAACAAAATTATAATGCGAAGGCTTTAGGACAATCTGAATAACTTAAAAGAGGAAAATATTATAACAAAGCAAGAGGAATATCATTATATCACAAAAGAAAAGAGAAATATAAATTCTAATTTTTAATTCTAATTTGTCAAGGAAAAAAAGATCATATTAGATATCTATATACTCAATACATATGATGCATGGGTTGTAGATAAGTTTTCAGCTATAGCTACATCTGTATGCTACCATTGAGGAATAAAATTAATCAAAACCCCTCCCCTCCTTTTCATATTCTGTTAGTCAAGTACTTTCTGCCACATCGTTTTTATTCAGCAATAGACAACAAAACAAATGCACGATCATTACACAACATTAAATTTAAAAAAAATTATGCATTAAACCATAAACAGTCAAATGCAATACCTTCTCTTTAGATTTGGACAAAGAATCATCGTAACTATTTTCCTTCTTTTTTTTTTTTTTTTGTAGCTACACTTCCTTCTTTAGCTTCTCAGCAACCTCATCTATTTTCTGCTTCTTTGCACTCATTTATTGACTTCACTATTAACCTATTAGACTCTTTCCTGCATCAAAATCAAATTAAACCACAGCATAATCAGAAATTTTACCCACCTAGACTGAGCTCCAGAAAATAAAAACACGGAAGGATGAAGACCAAACCACAACATATTTTTACTCAGAATTTCAAACAGATTTTTAATCAGAAAATTGTGCACACAAAGACTGATTCTGAAACCATACCTCTATTAAAAAAGGATTCTAATACTGGGCATGCAAAGAATTGAAAAGCACCTTGCCAGCTTGGTGAAGAGCTTTACACAAAATGAAAACATTGAACATCAAAGACTGATAAACACAAAAGATTAAAGTAACTCATAAACCAAAGCTAATAAGAGAAAAGGCAAATGGGAAGTTATACATATTTTAATCCAAAAAAATAAATGCATGGATTAGGGAAGTAAAATAAAAAATTCAGCAATCCATTACACCAAACATACTCATCACAAAACTTACATATATTACGGAAAAATCTATAG
Organism: Calophaca sinica; assembly: GCA_037113605.1. NCBI lineage: Eukaryota > Viridiplantae > Streptophyta > Magnoliopsida > Fabales > Fabaceae > Calophaca > Calophaca sinica. The sequence continues at coordinate 479,517 of CM073731.1, forward strand.
AACCCAGTAATGGCAAACCCAAACCAACAAAAGATGCATAATCAATAACCCCAAAAATCTTGAAATCCAGTAAACAAAAATCAACATTTTCAGGGTAAATACTGTAAAAAAGCCGGGAAAAAAAAATAAAAAGTAATGAAAGACTCCTAAGTTGAAGGATAATGGGAAAGAAATTTCCTCAAGTTAAGTCCAAGCAAAAACATGAATTACTTCAAAATGAATTCACAAAGAAACTAGCCTTCCCCGAATACAACTTCAGACACCCACAACACCAACCTTACATATTGCACAGGCAAACCCAAAACAACAACAAATCCCTAATCCAGAAAAATAGCAAAGAACATAAGCTCCATGTACTAAGCCCAAAACAAACAGAAAAATGAACGGAAAATGAAAACAAAACAACAAATCTGGGAACAATAACAACGAAAGTTGCTGACAATGGAAGACCCAAAAACCAGAATAGGGAGCAACAACAAAGCAATAAATGATGAAATCACTTGATCTTTACTGTAAAAACATGTACCTGGTTGAAGAAGAGTTCGCCGATTCAAGAACAACACTCCCAGTCACATTTTTTATTCCTATTTCCAGAACCTACATATTCAGTTTTCGAGCATGGACCCCTTAAGAAAACAAAATCCACGATTAAAAGGCCACAACTTAAAGAAAACGAAGCAGAAGTGAAGAGTAGCAAAAAAACCCAATAGAATACATGGAAGAAGAATCTCAGTAAGGGAAAAAAAAACAATCGAATGCCCGAAAACCAAATGTAACCCAATGCAGAACTCTAGCGAATGTTCCAATATTGCCAACATTTCTGAACTCTAGCAATCCACTATAGTCTTGTAAGTTTGCAATCCATTGCAGACCTTCCAACAAATCTCCCATAACATGCTTGGAAACATGTCTATTAGAGGATACAGAACTTGTAGCCTAGGTTAACTATTGTAGACCTCCCTTACACAATATTTCCCTCTTGTAATCTAACTCACTCTGTGAGTTAGTTAGGTTTCTGATGTTCTATATAAAGAACTCACCTAATTGTAATCAACAAAAAAAAGAAAATGAAAAAGAGAATTCAGTTTTACAATTCAGTTTAGAATAACAGAAAGTTAGTTCAGTTTCTGAACTTCTTCTTCTCACAAGGGCTATAAATGTCTAGATCCTAATGGTCGGTTATACATCTCCAAAGATGTCCTTTTCAATGAATATAGATTCCCTTATAAGGAGCTATTTTCCACTGATAAAACTGTCTCTAAAACTATCTGTATTACAGCATCTATTCCCACTGTTTCAACACCAGTTCTCCCTGGTTTTCCTGTCACCACTCAGTGTCCCACACAGCATCCTACTAATTCTGCTTCTAATGCAGTATCTGCTCAGTCTGGGACTCTGTTTTCATCCCCTGCACCTACACAAACTGTTTCTGCACCTACACAAACTGTGTCTGTACAAAATTCTGCACAGAATGTCAGTAATTCTAACCCTGTTACACCTAGTTCCAGCAGCTCTAGTCCATCTATGTCACCTCCTAGACCACACAATATTCATCCTATGCAAACTAGAGCTAAATCTGGGATAGTGTGTCCTAGATTAAATCCCACCTTGTTGTTAGCTCATGCTGAACCTAAAAATACTAAACAAGCCCTTGCCAATCCAACTTGGTTAACTGCAATGAAGGCTGAATATGATGCATTGCTCAGAAACAATACTTGGAATTTAGTGCCTCTCCCCTCCAACAGAGTGCCAATCGGCTGCAAGTGGGTTTTTAGGATAAAGGAAAATCTGGATGGTTCAGTAAATAAATATAAAGCACGCTTAGTGGCTAAAGGTTTTCATCAAAAGTTTGGGGCTGATTACACTGAGACTTTCTCACCGGTAATTAAACCGGTAACTGTGAGAACTATTCTAACCTTAGCCATCTCAAGAGGTTGGTCACTTCAACAACTAGATGTGAACTATGCCTTCCTCAATGGCTTGCTTGAGGAAGAGGTCTACATGATACAGCCTCCAGGATTTGAAGTCTCCAATAAATCCTTAGTGTGCAAATTAAACAAAGCCCTTTATGGTCTTAAACAAGCACCAAGGGCTTGGTTTGATAGATTAAAAGGTACTTTACTGCAGTTCAGGTTTGTGGCCAGCAGGTGTGACCCCTCCCTTTTTGTGTACTCAAAAGGATCTCAATTGGCATATATGCTAGTGTATGTTGATGACATAATTGTCACTGGAAACAGCCAGCAGTTTCTGCAGCAGCTTGTTCACAACCTCAATGCTGTTTTCTCATTAAAAGAGTTGGGAAACTTGGACTATTTTCTTGGAATTGAAGTCAATAGGCAGCAAGATGGGTCCCTAATCTTAACTCAAAGCAAATACCTAAGGGATTTGTTGGCAAAAACAAATCTGCAGGAAGCTAAGCCACTGCATACTCCCATGATCTCTGGTTGTAAACTCAGCAAAGAAGGCTCAGAAATCTTGCCCGATCCTACCTATTACAGGTCAGTAGTTGGGGCATTGCAATATGCTACAATAACAAGACCTGACATTAGCTTTGCAGTCAACAAAGTTTGTCAGTTTATGTCTAAACCACTGGAAACTCACTGGGCAGCTGTTAAAAGAATCCTAAGCAATGTTATCAATGGCGGATGGCGGTCCATGGCGGAAAGCCAAAAATCCGCTACAGAAAAATGGCGGATTGCGTTGCGGGAAATGGCGGACGCCATGGCGGACTAAATAAAATACAATATATATGCAGAAAAAATGCTACATAACTAAAATATAAGGCTTCAATTGAACTAAATGGATAGTAAATATCATAAGTTCATAACCAAAATGGCAAAATACCAAATCCAAGACCATAAACATTAAGTTCAAGACATCAAATATCAAAATAACAACATAATAAAACATAAGTTCAAGACATCAAACATCAAGTAAATGCCTAGTCCTCTTCATTAACCCCAACATAATCATTTTCAATGTCATCATCTATTGGGGCATATCCTTCTTCCTCTTCTCCATCTTCATCATCTCCCTCTTCTTCATCTCCCTGTTCCACATATTCATCAGATGCATCGGATTCTTCAGAACTCTCCTCATGTTCCAATGATTCAGCTTCTTCAACTTCAACAATTATCCTTTTTCCCGTAGATACTTGTTGCCTCTTTGATGTTGAAGTTGTGGAAGTTTTGATACGGACAGCACTTGGTGGTTCCTTTCTTTTCCTTGCTCTGCTCCTAGTATAAGTTCTAAGTTCTTTAGCCCCCGAAGCCTCATAAACAGTTTGCCAATGTAGTGTGGGATCATCATCAAAGACCAAATCATTCCCAGCATCTTCATTAGGATCATCCATCTCTCCCACTAACCACTGATTACATGTATCAATGTCATTGAGGGCAATTGGATCAATTTCATCTCTAAGATTATATCTTTGCTTGAGTTGTTGGTTATATTTGATATAAACCAAATCATGCAACTTTTTATGTTCAAGCCTATTCCTCTTTTTTGTATGAATCTGCAGTATAAACATAATTAAAGTAAGTGTTAATTACTTTTTTATGCTATTCCTCTTTTTTCCTATGATATCACGAGTTAAGAGTTAGGAAGGATTATTACTTGCTCAAAGACATTCCAATTGCGTTCACATCCAGATGCACTGCATGTCAAGCTCAAAATCTTGATAGCCAGCTGCTGTAAATGTGGAGCTCCCATGCCATACATTTTCCACCATTGAGCTACAAAATGGAAGAGGACTTAGAATTTTAAAGTTTATATTACCAGGAGACTACGAATGTATTCTTAGAAATAGTTTCTTACCGGGAGCCATAGTTTTTCTTCCATTTACTGCAAACTTAGTACCAAAGAGACCATCAGCACTCTTATAATATGGCAACTCCATTAGTATTTTTGTTTGCATTTCCTCACTTCGCACCAATCTCGTAATGCAATTATATAACCCATTATTAACCTTCAAATCATTCTCCAACTTTGAGTTGCTATAGAAGAACTCTGGGTTTAGTAAGTGAGCAGCAGCATGCAAATCTCTACCAAGCTGACATTCCCATCTCTTATTAATTATTGCAAATACATCTTTGTATTTGTCTGGATCGTTAAAGGAATTGGTGATTGTCTCTTTTGCCCGATCTATTGCTTCATAAATATAGCCCATGGCTGGTTTTCTTTCACCATCAGCAAGACGAAGAACTCTTACAAGAGGCGCCATGACTTTAAGAGTGAAAACCACATGTTTCCAAAATGAAGGCATTAGGGCAGTTTTTGTTGCTTGCTTCCCCTTAGCCTCCTTGTACAACTTGTTCTTGGTCCATTCCTCGAAAGTAAACATCTTTCTCAGATTTGTTTTTTCTTGATGAAGTCTTTCTAACGATAGATAAGATGTAGCAAATCTTGTAACAGCATGTCTCACCAATTCCCTTTTGTCTGTGAATTGCCTCATCAAACTCAATGTACTAGTATGGCCATAGATAAAACCAACAAGGCTGATTCCCCTTTGAATTGTCTTCTTTATCATTGGAAGCTTTCCAATATCTTCAAGCATCAAATCAATGCAGTGGGCTACACAAGGAGTCCAAAAAAGATGAGGTTTTTTCTCTTCTAACTTCTTACCAGCTGAAACATAATTGCTTCCATTATCACTGATGACTTGAATGACGTTTTCCTCTCCAACCTCCTCTACAATAGAATCAAGCATCTCAAACAAAAGATCGCCACTTTTCACAACATCAGAGGCATCAACAGAATTCAAAAACATCGTCCCAGCAGTAGAGTTCACCAAAAAGTTGATTATAGATCGAGACTTTCTATCAGTCCAAGCATTTGACATAATAGAGCACCCATGTTTCCTCCACTACTCCTTGTGATCTTTTAGTAGTTCTTCAGTGAATTCCAATTCCTTGTTTAGGAGTGGAACTCTAATTTCATGATAATTGGGAATTCGCAGAGTTAGACCAAAGGAACCAATAGCTGTAACCATTTCTTCGAAGCTCTTCAACTTTATAAGATTGAATGACAATCCAGCTTGATACCAAAAGCGAGCAATTGACTGATGAACCTTAGCCGTTAAATTTTTGTCGCATGCTTCATTTATACTTGTTTGCCTCAATTTCTCCTTCTTTCTTTTTGCAATTGCAGCTTCTGGATTTCTACAAAATAAATCCATTGGTCCTTTATTTCCCCTAACATTTTGTGTTACTGTCATATCAACCTCATCTTCACTTTCAATTGGATTTCTAGCACGTGAAGTTGCAAAGCTGTCTTCAATTTTTTTCTGTTCCAAATATTTCCAAAGCTCTTCTCTAACGTCTGGTGGACACTTTTTGCAAGCAGCAACATTCCCTTTCTTTCCCATTAAATGTTGTGTTTGCTCTTGTGATTCCTCCATTGGTGACCTTTTTACAAAAATTACACACAATGGCATTGGTGTCTCCTTCAGTTAGAGGATAACAATATTTCCATCCCGGGTCCACTCTAGCACTTCTTGTTGATTGTGGTTGACTACTTGATTGTGGTTGACTACTTGTTCCTTCACCCACCATTGATGAAAAGAATGAATAGACCTCTATTCAAATGAAGGAACAAAAATTAGAGGGAGAAAAGATTAAAAACAGCATAAAAAGAGATTAAAAAAAAAAAACTAAAAAGTATAAACTGGAAAAAAAATTAAAATAGAAAAGAATGAAAAAAAAAACTATTTAAGAAATAAGAAGGAAAGAAATAAAAGAGCAGAGAACGAGAATGAACAGAGGAAACAAAATGAAAAACAGAGAAGAAAAAAAAGAGAATGAACAGAGGAAACAAAAAGAGAGAGAAAGAGAACGAACTGGGTCGCGAGTTCGCTGAAGCCTGGGGAGAGCGCGCGCAAAGGCAAGGCTCGGCGAGGCAGGCGCGCAGGTCGGGAGAAGATCAAGAAGTGGAGAGAGAGAGAGAGACAGACAGGAGAGGAGTTTAGGGTTTTATTTTAACTTAAACGAACCGGGTCGGATCCGAGTCGTTTTAGCCAAACAGCACAATTTTTGTTTTCTAGGTCGGGTTTCCGCCATGGCGCCCGCCGTCCGCCATGGCTGCCACACGCGAAGCGGCCGCCACGAGCCGCCATTCGGAACCAGCCCCGCCACCGCCTGGACTGTCGCGGTTTACTCAAAATCCGCTTTCGCCTTCCGCCATGGCCGATTTTTGACAACATTGATCCTAAGGTATCTAAAGGGCACTATATCATGGGGCTTACATCTTAAACCAATTCCCACAGCTCCTTTGTCACTAACAGCCTACTGTGATGCTGATTAGGGGTCAGATTCCGATGACAAAAGGTCTACCTCTGGGGCTTGTATCTACATTGGTCAAAACATTGTCTCTTGGTGGGCTAAAAAGCAACCGGTTGTGTCAAGATCCAGCACAGAAGCAGAATATAGGAGCCTAGCATTGGCTGCCCAAGAATTATTGTGGCTGCAATCACTTTTGACAGAATTGGGAGTGCCATTTTCCACACCTCAAGTGCTTTGTGACAACATGAGTACCATTGCCTTAGCTCACAACCCTGTCCTTCATGCAAGAACAAAGCATATGGAGCTTGACCTCTTTTTCTTAAGGGAAAAAGTATTGCAAAAGCAGCTATTAATTTCCCATGTTCCAGGGACTGCACAATGTGCTGACATCATGACCAAGCCTCTGCCACCTTCTAAGTTTGAAGAATTTAGAGACAAGCTCACTGTTTGTGGCACTTGCAGAATCACCTCCAGATGAGCTTGAGGGGGAGTATTAGAGGATACAGAACTTGTAGCCTAGGTTAACTATTGTAGACCTTCCCTTACACAATGTTTTCCTCTTGTAATCTAACTCACTCTGTGAGTTAGTTAGGATTTCTGATGTTCTATATAAAGAACTCACCTAATTGTAATCAACAAAAAAACGAAAATGAAAAAGAGAATTCAGTTTTACAATTCAGTTTAGAATAATAGAAAGTTAGTTCAGTTTCTGAACTTCTAACAATGTCGAAACACAGAAAAAGAAAATAAAAAACATCAAAAAAAAAAATTAAAGAAGATAATAGAAGTGAAAAAGAAAAAAGTAAGAAAAAAAAAAGGAGGAAGAGAAAGGAGAAAGAAGGTGAAGGTCAGAAACAGGGAAAAAATAAAAGGAGGCTGGATACCCCCTTTTTGTGTCGGCGGCTCCCGTTCCTATTTCTTTGAGACATGCCGCAAGTCAGGCTTTCCCTCACCCCTATTTGCGCTCATGGCCTTGAAAGTCAGCCGAGGGTAGTCCTTACCCTCCGTTGATGGCCGCACACCTCCATTGCAAATTTTATCCACAAACAAACGCCTCTCCTCTACTGCTGACGTCGCCACCACGGACACATCTCCGCCGCTACAAAGCACTCTACAGAAACCAATCACCGAGGGAGAAAGTGAGTTTGGGAGGTGGCGGTCACGGGAATAGAGAAGTCGGAGGTGGAGAAAGACACATCCGGTTTGGGTAAAGAGAGAAGCCGGTGGTGGTCGCGAGAAGAAGAGTAGCCGGTGGTGGAGGGGAACAAATCTAGTGCTGGAGGATGAGGGTTTTCTATAGTGAGAGAGGGGTTTCTGAATTGTTTTTTGAGAGAGAGAGAGAGAGAGAGAGAGAGAGAGAGAGGGTTTTCTGATGATATTGCCTTTTGAGAGAGAGAGAGAGGTTTTTCTCAAGGAGCTTTCCAATTCTCGAGGCCACCGAATTAATGACCAATGCATGCTCTATTGTATGTGGTTTGGTTGGTCCTTTTGAGATTTTCATTGGATAAGATTTAGATTAGGTTGGGAGGGAAGGAGTGGTGATTGGTCACCCAATGAGTGAAAATTGCATGTGGTTTGGTTGGTCCTTTTGAGATTTTGATTGGATAAGATTTAGATTAGGTTGGGAGGGAAATTTGGGAGGGAAGTGGGGTGGGAGACACTCCTCGCTTTAAAAATATAGAGATAAAGATATCCTAATATTATCTTAGAGTATCTTGGATTATCTCATGGGATTAATACCTTATCTTAGAGTATCTTAGATAATATCTTTGAGACCAGTTTCCTAATTTCTTTATTATTACCATGGTTTGTTTCCCAATTTAATTAGGGTTTGGAGTCTTTTTTTTCAATATAGGGTTAGCCTATTTACATTATATAAGTGAGAGTGCTTTGTTTGTTATTTTCTCTGATTTATATTCTGGACAATTTCAGATGGATGGAAAAAAGATGGGGAATCTTGACAGGTGGCTTTCTGATGCATCACAACCATTTAATATGTATGCACATCATTCTTCAATTTTGAAGGTAAAGTTTGGGTATATTTGGTTGTAACTTTTAGGCAATGCTTGCTTCTTTTTCTCCAAAGCTTTAAGGTGATGTTCTGTTATGTTGAAATAGAGAGAAAGCGAGAGACATATGCTGAATACCGTGTGTTTTAACTACACAACGGAGGTTCTTTATATAGGCTTAAAAAGAAATCAAAACAATTAATTACAAGATATCCTATATAAATCGTATGCACCAAGCTTGTTACATATATAACTGATTCGAGGACCTCTTAGAGATTTAGTGAAGACATCTGTCAATTGGTCATTGGAATTGACGAAGCTAGTGGTGATGTCCCCCGATTCGATCTTCTCTCTGGTATAATGACAATCCACCTCAATATGCTTAGTCCTCTCATGAAATACGGGATTGGAGGCAATATGCAATGCCGCTTGATTATCACATATCACTGTCATTGGCATATCCTCTCCAAACTTGAGTTCTTTGAGAAGTGATTGCAACCACATGAGCTCTTGAGTCACTAATGCCATGGCTCTGTATTCAGCCTCAGCACTAGATCTTGCTACAACATTCTGCTTCTTGCTTTTCCAGGATATCAAGTTTCCTCCAACTAGTACACAATACCGGTAGTGGATCGCTATCAATGGGTGAGCACGCCATCGACATCCGAGTAACCAAATACTCGAGTATGACCTTTATCCTCATAAATAAGACCTTTTCTGGAGCACTTTTAATATACTTGAGGATGCGTATTCTGACGTCCCAATGATCCTGGCAAGGGGAATTTAAGAATTGGCTTACCACACTAACTGCAAAGGAAATATCTGGACGGGTGACTGTGAGGTAGTTTAATTTACCAACCAATCTCCTGTACCTCCCTGGATCTGAGAGGGGCTCCCCCTGATTAGGCAAAAGTTTGACATTTGAGTCCATAGGAGTATCAACTGGCTTGGCATTCAATAAACCTGTTTCCTCAAGAATATCCATAGCATATTTCCTCTGTGAAATCACCAGACCATCATTGGATTGGGCTACCTCGATACCCAAAAAATAACGTAGTTTACCAAGGTCCTTAGTCTGAAACTTGTGAGAGAATCTTTGCTTCAACCGGATTATACCTGGCGATCACTACCGGTTATCACAATATCGCCCACATACACAACCAGGATAAACACATCCTTGAGTGAATGGCGATAAGCAGTGATCATTGTTACAACGAATCATACCAAACTGCACTATAGAACTGAATCGCGAACCAAGTTCGTGGAGACTGTTTAAGACCATAGAGACACTGTGGAGCACTGAGCCATGTTAGAGGACTCCCCCTGAGCAACAAACCCAGGTGGTTGCTCCATATAGACTTCCTCTTTGAGATCACCATGCAGAAAAGCATTTTTAATATGTGAAGTGGCCAACGACGGATGGCGGCAATAGAGAAAAGGAGCCTAACGGACGCCATTTTAGCCACAGGTGAAAAGGTGTCACTGTAATCCTGCCCAAATATTTGAGTGTATCCTTTGGCCACCAACCGGGCCTTATATCGATCAATCTTACCATCAGGCTCAACCTTGACAGTATAAAGCCAACGACAACCAACCACAGACTTTTCAGGAGGTAGAGATACCAGTTCCTAGGTACCACTGCTTTGAAGAGCACACATCTCGTCAATCATTGCTTGCCGCCATTCCGGGTGGGATAAAGCTTCACCTGGAGTGTTAGGAATAGAGACAGAAGACAAAGAAGACAAACAAGTGTAATGTGGAGGAGAAAGACGATGATAACTCAAAGCAATGTAATGAGGGGATGGGTTACGAGTACAGCGTATACCTTTACGAAGGGCAATGGGAAGGTCCGACTCAGGTGGCAGGGCCGGTTCCGGTAAAGGAGATGGCGTCGGTGGTGAGTCTGGCATGGCCTCAGTATCAGGAGCAGGAGCAGGAACAGAGATATGTACCTCGGTAGGTCGCTGGCGACGATGACAAGTCTGTAGTGTCCACAGATGGAGTATCTGGAGTGACAAACTCAGGAAGCTCAATCGCAGGAGGAACGGGGAGGACTGTAGAAAGAGGCTCGGGAGACAAGTGAGTCGACTCAAAGTAAGGCACAGACTCGAAAAAGATAACATCAGCCGATATAAGGTAACGTTGAAGAGTAGGTGAATAACAACGATAACCTTTTTGGGACCGATGGTAACCAAGAAAGACATATTTGAGTGAACGAGGTGAGAGTTTGTCAAGACCAGGAGTGAGATTGTGGACAAAACATGTGGACCCGAAGACACGAGGCGAAAGTGAATGGAGAGGGATATGTGGAAAGAGAAGGCAGGAGTGTGGCACTCGATCATCAAGCACGTAGAGGCATGCGGTTTGTGAGATAACAAGCTGTTAGAACAGCATCCCCCCAAAAACGAGTTGGGACATTACTATGAAGAAGCAGAGTCCAAGTGGTTTCAATGAGGTGCTGATTTTTGCGTTCAGCTACCCCATTTTGTTGAGGTGTGTGAGCACAGGATGTTTGGTGAAGAATGCCGTTAGATGCCATAAAATTTTGAAATTGTTGGGACAAGTATTCACGGCATCATTACTACGCAAAGAGCGAACAGAAACACCAAACTGAGTTTTAATTTCTTGATAAAATTGCTCAAAAATAGAGAACAACTCAGATCTGTTTTTCATTAAAAATAACCAAGTACAACGCGAGAAATCATCGATGAAAGTAACAAAATATTTAGACCCAAAAGTAGTACTAGTGCGAGACGGACCCCAAACATCGGAGTGAACTAAAGCAAAAGGGGACGAAGCCCGTTTATTGACTCTATCAGGAAAGTGACTACGAATGTGTTTCCCTAACTGACACGACTCACAATTTAAACTAGATAACTTGGAGAGACTAGGCACCAGCGTCTGAAGCTTGTGAAGACTTGGATGACCCAACTGAGCATGGATAGTAAGAGGAGAATCTGTGGCAGAGCACACCCTGGATGAGGATAGATAGTAGAGGCCATTAGACTCACATCCGATTCCAATCGTCCGTCCCGTACTTCGGTCCTGCAACGTAACATTGTTATTAGTAAAGGTAACATCACAGTTATGAGAACGGGTCAAACGACTGACTGAAAGCAAATTAAATGGACACTCAGGAACGTAAAGTGCGTAATTAATCGGCGGGGAAGGGAGGAGTTTGGCAGTACCAATCCATTGGGATTTGGTTTCAGTACCACTGGCTGAAGTCATACTAGGTAAGTAACCAGATGTAGAAAGAAAGGATAAAAGAGCTTTATTACCAGTGATGTGCAACCGAAGCAGTGGATCCGGAGTTCTGGCGATTCTCAAACCATTGGAGAAATTCTTCATAGTCAGGTGGAGTTGGCTTAGGCTGAGCCGAGTTCTGATGTGTGTCAGGCATAGTGGTCTGAGCTGAATTTACCGGACGTGGAGGGCGCCCATGTAGCTTCCAGCATCGATCGATAGTGTGTCCCATACGGTTACAATGATCACATTTGAGACGATTCTTAGTGTTGGATGTGGAACCTCGCGCATGCCCCTGACTATTGTGCTGAGATGCAAGGGCAGCAGTGTCACCAGCGCCAGGAGCAACAGGAAGCTCAGAGGTAGACTTCAAAGGGACCCGAAGAAGGGCAGAAGAAGCGGCAGACATGGTGGGAATAACAGTAGATCCCAAAATCTGATCACGGATGGCAGTGTACTCCTGAGGTAAGCCATAAAGGCCAAGGAGCATAAAGAATGTGCTTCGCTGCTCAAGTTCCTTCTTCTTCTCATCTGCGACAGATGCAGCCGGAGGTAGGAGCTCATTAAATTGATGGAGTGCAGCATAAACACGACCGAGATAGGCAGACATAGGGCCATCCAACTTCTTTGGTCCAATGAGGGTTCCAACATCATGCACCACACTATAGAGACGCTGAATATCATTGGTGTAGAGTGCCTTAGCCTGACTCCAAACCGATTCACACGTAAGATGAGGATAGAAAATCGATTTGATAGTGGGATGAAGTGTGGACTTGATGAGACTGCACAACTGAGCATCAATCTTATCCCATTTCGTACGTTCAGCCGGGTCAAGCACAGATTCGGCCTTTTTGGTGAGATGGTCTTTATACCCCTGACCAATAAGCCATAACTGAATGTCTGAAGCCCAAGTTTCATAGTTGGAACCGTCCAACTTCTCTGTAGAGAGGGGAGAAGTGACAAAGTTGGTGAACGCAGACTTGGAAGCATCGGCAGCAGAGGACCCCATTTTTCAGTCACAGGAGAGAGAAAAACACGTCCAGGAGAGAGAAAACGGGGCTGTTTGCACTGGAACGTGGTCAACCGTGTACCGAAACGAAAAACTAATAGCGGTCGAGGGCCCGGTGGTAGGCGACGCCGGAGATGAAAGCGCGGCCGGAGAGGAGGCCGCACGCGCTGCCACGCGCGGCGGCGACGGCGGCTGGGAGAAGATGGGCCGCGTGACGGCGGCTGGAGCTGAGATTTCAGGGATGGGCCGGTCTCACGGAGGCGAGTACGGTGGTGGGGTCGGTTGCCGGAAAGGTCGCCGGAGATGAGGGCGGCTGACGGCGGCAGTGGCGGTTTTAGGCCGGAAAAGGGTGCCGGAATGGGTCACGGCAGTGGAGAAGGGGCAAACCGGAGTTGAAACACGGTTTGCCAAAAAATTGTCACCGGAGGACAGTGGGTCCACCGGGTAAGCACGGTTTTAGGGTTGTCTCTCTTTAGGCTCTAGATACCATGTTGAAATAGAGAGAAAGCGAGAGACATATGCTGAATACCGTGTGTTTCAACTACACAACGGAGGTCCTTTATATAGGCTTAAAAAGAAATCAAAACAATTAATTACAAGATATCCTATTCCTAATTACATGATATGATTTGCCTATACAATAAATACAAAGATCCTATCTTATTTTCAACATGTTACATGTTGGCTTTGTTTGCTTCATCTAGCTCGTACTGTACTGTAATCTGATTGTGATTCTCTCGCTTTAGGCACTTGTTTTTGTTCTCCAAGTTATGTTTAATTTATGTTGTCATTTCCATCATTTTGCAGTGTCCTGAGTGAGTCTAAGCCATGACTTTTTCTGTCTCCTTTGATAGTCACTTTTTAACATAATGTGTAGTTTGTCATTCTTTTTTTTTATTTTCTTTTTTAAATCTGTATACTCGACCAATGCAAAAATATATCGAAGATATTATTTATATCTTTCTTTGGATTTCACCTTATTTATCCCTGAAACTTTTTTTTTTTTGTAGCCTTCCCGCCATATCTAGAATATGAATAATAGTATTGCATATCATTTGAAATAGTAATCCATTTGTCCTTTTCGGGAAATGCTTGTTGGGCATCACTTATGTGTTGCATCGTCACTTATTATTATTTTCGAAGACAAGGGTCGGTCCCTGTATAAGTAAACTTGTGCTCTAGACCCCTCTTATTTCCTCACCAATCCTATACGAAAATTAGAAGTGGTATAAAAGTGATGTTGAAATCAGCATTTGATATTTTTTCACGCAAAGATCACTGAGCGTACCCTTGCAGGCTATACTATGTGCAGGTTTATACCCCAATGTAGCAGCTGGTGAACAAGGTATTGTTGCAGCAGCTCTCAGTAGCCTTAAGCAGTCTTCTAGCACTGCAAATTCTGGCCGTACAGTCTGGTTCGACGGAAGAAGAGAAGTTCATATCCACCCTTCTTCTATCAACAGTAACACAAAAGCATTCCAGTACCCCTTTCTCGTCTTCCTTGAAAAGGTTTGTGAAGATTTTATGCGGAATTTTGATAAGTTTCCTTTTTAGCTTAAAATATTCCTTCTTGCACATAATTTGGAAATATATTATCTTTGTAAGTCTGTTAATTCAATTTGTTGCTTTGAAATTGTTGAAGTTATGGGGATTTAGATAAAAGGAGGAGAATAGGAAGTATAGAAGTCTTTGAAATATGTAATATGATTGATATATAGCTTGCATGTGTCCATGGTGTCAGCTCAGTGGTAAGAGCTTGGCCTTATAACCTCAAGGGACAGAGTTCAAATCCCCTCGGGGACAGTTGTAATATGGCCATTAGTGCCACTGAAATAATAATAAGTTTTAAAAAAAAAAATGTAATATGATTGATAATAAATTTATACAAAAGACTAAACACTAACATCTATTTATAGGGATACAAGACTCCTAATCCTAAATAAATAGGAAAATCAGGAAATAAATATGATAATAACTAAGTAATATGGAAACTAATCTTAGGAGAAAATCTAAGATACTCTAAGATTAAAAACCAATCTTACGAGATTAACTATGATACTCTAACATAACATCGATATTTTCTTATATTTTAACACTTCCCCTCAAGCAAAAGCTTACTAAGCAATAATCAGACCCAAAAAGATATCTTGGATAAACAACGGAAAACACCAGAGCAATCAACCAATATGGTCTACGCCCAATAACAAAATCACCGAATAACCAGCTTGAGAATATACTGTTGACTCTCACGAATAGCAAGTAAACCAAACCAAAATGATAATAGGCCAACGCCAACAGTAGCCGAAGCCTGAACAGGAAGATGTCACAACTTTGAACCAAACCAAAGCGATATTGGACCAGTGCTTACCACAGCTGAAGTCCTGACTGAAGGTGTAACAACTCCAGACCAAACTGAAACAATATTGGGCCAGCTCTAAGCGCAGTTGAAGCCCCAACAAGGTGTCACATGTTCAAACCAAACCAAAACGATATTGGACCGGTGCCAACTGCAGTTGAGTCCTAAATGAAGGTGTAACGGCTCTAAACCAGACTGAAACAATACTGGACTATCGCTTATAAGAGCTAAAGTCCTAACAAGAACTAAGACTGATGGTTGTGTCGGTGGCGTCGCAACTTTTAACCAAATCGGAACGATAAAGTATCAATTGAGGTCTAGAAACAAACAACTGCGGTGCAGCCAAACAGCACCAAAGATGCACATGAAAATACTTCAACAGGGGGGACCCAAAAACAAGAATGAGCAAAACAGAACCATTGTTGGAGAGCCACTAACCAACCAAACAGAATACCAACAGTGCCCAATAGTGCCAAAACAGGAGATAACTGAACCGGAAATTAACTGCAGATCAAAACAGTGGTTGAACAGTGAACAGTGCGCATCAAACAATAGTGTGGTAGAAATGGCCAGCAACTCTGACTCGAGACAGCGACATCGTAACTGCATGTAGGATAGAAGTAGGACTTCAAGGACCCATGAAATAAAGGGCACAAACGAGGGTTTTGACCCCTCAAACAGAACTAGAAGAGGCCGACAAAAACTCAGGCAAAGCGATGAGCCGAGAAGACCCGGGAAAGGCGGCAGGTACTGTCCGCGCGCCGAAAAATAGGCAGGACAATGGCAGCGCGTGAAAGCGCGTGCTTTGGGATATGAGGTTGTAACTTCGGGGTTTTGTAGATCGGCAGATTCCGATCTTGATGGTGGTGGTTTCGCCAGAAAATTTCCTTGCGACGACAGTTGCCAAAGATAAACTAACAGAACGCTTACTACGGCTAGATGGCTGCAGAAGCCCTAGAGAAAACCGGTTCAACAAAAGGATTCCAAATACAAGTATACAACTATAAGAACAATCCCAAACTTTCGGAAACATGACAACTGAATAATGACAGGATAGGCCACGGAGGATGGTACTGCTCTGATAGCATGTTGAAGTTATGAGGATTTAGATAAAAGTTGAAGAGAAAGTATAAAGGCCTTTGAAATATATAATATCATTGATAATAAATTGATACAAAAGGTTAAACACTAATCCCTAATTATAGAGAAACAAGACTCTTAATCCTAAATAAATAGGGAAATCAGGAAACAAATCATAATAATAACTAAGTAATATGGAAACTAATCTTAGGAGAAAATCTAAGATACTCTGGTTAGAAACTAAATCTTACGAAATAAAGTACAATACTTTAACATAACATCAAGATATTATAAAATATTTTCTTATATTCTAACAGTAATCAATGTATGCTATGATATGTATGCATTTATAATTCTAAAATTACTGAAATAAACTCATTACTACTTTTATTGACCTAGAGAAATTAATTTCTAACTTCAGAAGTTTTGGTTGTTACTTCCAAAGAAATGTATGTGTATAGCTCTTAGAATTTGAGTTTATGGTATAACTCAACCCTACAAAACCAGCTTGTAAGGTGTGGACTGCACAAACTTTATGCGCACTACTTAGATCATAACTCTAAGTGATGCAGAACTAAACACACCCCGTCACACTCAACAAAATAAAGGTGTTGGAGGCTGAAGGCGGACTAAAGTTGTCGCAATTAAGGTGGCTAGGGGTAGACCGCAATTAAGGCACCCTTCCAACACATCCTCTCACGCTCAGCACTATAGGCCTAGAGCGTGGACAATGTGGGTAGCCTAACTATAGATCTAGGATAGGTTTTGATTTCATCTTAGAATTTGAGCCTATGGTTTAACTCGAACTCACAAAACCGACTTGTAAGGTAAGGACTGCCCAAGCCTTCTATGCACTACTTAGGCCATATCTCTAGGCAATGTGAGACTAAACAATTCCCTTCACACCCAGCACAATGAAGGTGTTCCCAAATTTGCCGTAGGTAAGGTGGCTAGGGGTGGACGACAAATAAAGTGACTTTCCAACAATAGCTCATTTTTCTAATAATCTCAAATTTAATCATTGTGCAAAAGTTCACTCAAGTTCCGTTAAGTTTTTCCTTGGTAATATTTGAGGTATTAGCCAATCTATTTTTTCAATAAAATTTTTATTTCAAGTATTCTTGGGTTCTTTCATATGAATGTGCATGTTGTTATATTCATGCAGAATTACTCGCAGATCAATTATTAAGTTTTAAAATATATTTTTAACTTTTTAAATTGTCAGGTTGAAACAAACAAAGTATTTATACGAGATACTTCAGTCATTTCTCCATACTCTATTTTGCTCTTTGGAGGGTCAATCGATGTTCAGCACCAGGTACATGTTGTTTTACTGTTTTCCCCAATAAATGATGTTCATTTAATGCGAAGTGGATTAAGGCCAACTTGGATTAGCTTCTAGCTTATGGGAGCTGCTCGATTGAAATAGTTCTCCAGTTACGAAAAAGTGCTTATAAGCTTATAGGTGTTTTTGGAGAAGTTAAATGAGCGAGCTTCTAAAAAAGTTGAGATGTAAAAGTTAATTTCAACTTATATGATAAGTTATTTCAAAAATTCAAAATTATTAGGAGATACTCTTTATATTCATTGTATGATTATAAATAGAGCTCGTGTGGACATCATACACAATCATTTCAATACAATATTTCTTCTTACACATTTTTGGGGTAATGTTCTTGATGTTGGTTTCTTAGGGGTTTGTTCTCTAGTTTAGACTTGTTCATTCAACTAGTGATTTATTTAACAAGGACAATGTAATAAGAAATTCTTAATTGGTTAATTTTGAAAATATGCTATGTGCTTAGGGGAATTGTTCTTGGCTTTTAAAATGGTGCTTTTTCCTTCAAACTACTGAATTATTTAGGTTTTAGTAGTTAGATTAGTTATGGGAGGACTTAATTGACATTCAAATCTTGTCCTAAAAATTTCGAGTAGACTTATAATTCCATGGTAATCCTACTGTTAAATCATAATTTTTCAATGGGTTTAGGAGCTTGCTTTCTAATTTTCACCTATTTACCAATTAAATTAAACAGGACAATAATAACAAAACAATCAAACCCCTAATAGGAAAATATTTCTGATCAATTTAAAATAACGAGTTGGGGAGATGATATAGAAGGTGACATGGAACCAAAAGAGATCTGCATGGAAAATTATTAACTGATCAAATTGCAAATTCATTTCTATACATGTCAAAATGTGTATTCCAATTGGCAGAAACATGGCGGGAATATATGACATTTTAGCTTTCCTCTATATATGTTAGATTAGATATTAGATTAGATTAGCGAGGGATGTTCTGAGCTATAAATAAAGTAAACGGGAAAAAGTATGTTGCTTAGCGTGTTTAATGCTTCTCTTTTAGAGGATAATTCTTGTTTTTTTTTTTAATTTTCTTTCCTTTACGTGATAGACTGGACTGGTCATCATCGACGGATGGTTGAAATTGACTGCACCTGCCCAAATAGCTGTCTTGTTCAAGGAGCTACGATTGACTCTACATACCATTCTGAAGGAGCTTATTAGAAAACCAGAGGTGCCAGTTTATAGCTATATTTATGATATTTTGAATTGACGTATCTTGAAGCCTTCTCATTGCTTGATCCGCATGTTTAGTATCTGTACCCTGAACTGGATGGTTTGGCTAGCCTGTTTTGTTTCTCTTATCCTCTTTGGTGGTTGTAATGCATCAAAGTCTACCTTAAGCTCATAATTATTACGGTTGAATTAACTTCAAGCTTCTATATGCAGTATGTTAACCTAATGCTATTTGTTTGCCTTCAGAATGCAATGATCGTTCTGAATAACGAGATCATGAAGTCTATCATCACTCTGCTTTTAGAAGAAGGCAGTATCCCTAAATGATTGAGCGTCAACACGTGCGAGCTAAATTATTTCTTTACATTACAACTGCTCCGAGAGTCACATGGAAGAAAGCAGATTCCTTCCTGCTGTATCTGCACTGGTAGTCATTCTGTTTGAATAAAAGGAGCTGAGCCTTCTCCTCCATGGAAAGAAAAGCCTTCTAATCATATCTGCACTTTAACCTTTGGCGTGCATGGTAAAGGAATAGCATAATCATTTTCTAGCTAGGCAGGGAGGTTTTATTCAAGCATAGACCAGGTGATTCTTTGTATATTGGCCTTGATGCCAACCCTATAGTTTGTTTAGGATGTTTTGTGCATGAAAGTGCCTTTGGAATGTTTAGTCACTCGTTCTCATGAGGCATTATAAGAATCTTTATAAATTGATTCAATCCAATTTGAAAAAAAAAAAAAAAAAAAATTGATCTAAAAAATCAAAGACAGAATAAATCGAGAAGAAAATAAAAAATGAAAAATTAATTTTTTTTATTTATTCTATATTTATTTTTATATTTATAAAATTATCATACAATTTTTTTTTGATACTAATAATCATAAAAATATTTATGAAAATCATGGATACGGGGCTTCCGATGTCATGTCAGCCATGTTCCTTGAACCTGAGTTTTTGCTAGGATAAGCATGGTGTGAAGATCTGTTAAGTATCCTGCAAAACCCAAGAACCGACAATAAATATATAGACTACTGTAACATTAATGATTAATGTTGTTTGACTATTCATGGGGAAATTTATTAACGAGGGTTTAATGTGGAAAATGACGTGTATTAATGTTTATGGAGTAAAAGTGAGGCATCTTAATCGTTTAATTGTTTTAAGGGCTGAGATTAATTTAGTTTAAATTAATCAATAATTTCAAAAATTAAAAATAATCCCAAACGTTCAACAACGTTTCCTGGTTTCCTTCACCAGGTAATATGTCTTATGCCTCATCGTCTTCAACAGCAGATAACCTGAAATCAACAACATCGTCGTCATGAATGTTGTTGGAATGTAGAGTACCCACCGTCTTATTATTCACAATCATCATCTTCGTGAACGGGCAGTAAATGCCAACCCCGCCATCCCTAAGCAGTGGCATCCAACCTCAATGTCGTATGTCTTTGTTGCTTCTCCTCGCCACTACTGAACAGCGAGGCCATAAGCGTGTGCCTCCATCACATGAAGCAACACCCTCACCAGCCTCATACCACCACAGTCAAGAACTAAAACTGCAGGTGACAAGATCGGATGCTCATCCGGCCAAACGATACCAAACGTCGTGGTGCTTAAATTTGCTATGGGATGGGGTGTGGGGTGACAGGGGAGGGTGGTGCTTTGAATATCAGAGAGTGGGAGAGCGAGATTTACTGCAAAAGAACAAAGTTATTGTTTTTTAGTTTTTGAAACTATTGAAATTACGAGGTTATTACTTGTCCTTCTGTATCAAATCCGAATCCAGAAAGACAATGGTGGTTTAATCCTCTGTGATGTAGGCATGGCAATTATTACAAGTTTTTTATTTTTTGAAATTATTAGATAAAAAATTTAAATTTACATTGATCTCAACCATGGAAATTTATTAAAGGTGTGGATGTATTCAGTTTACTTCCTAAAGTGAAAGAGTTCACTTTAGAGGATCCAAATCCAATTTTCGTATACCTGTTTCGACGTTTTTTAAGGAAGTATTGGATATTTGGAAAGAATACCTTCTTGCCATCTGTATCTCTTTATTTTATGTTGAGGAGGCACGAAGCCAAACTACACTAAAAAACTACGGGGGGTTGGAACCCCCATTGTATCCTACCATAAGATATATACATGGCTTGGAAAAGGACCTTCTACCATGTGTCTCAAGAAAAACCATGCCTAAGCTTGGCCAACCAATCACTAAGTATGTTGCTCTCTCGAAATATATGTACCACTTGCACCTCCAATTGCTGCTCCAAAAGTCTCCTTATAGTAGAGACCACACTTGCACAAGGATGCGAACTCACCACCCCTTTTCTAATTGTACTCACATCATGTGATTGGTCACTTTCCAACCGCAACCTTGGAACCTGCCTTTCCCAAGCCATCAGAAGCGATGTATGGCTACTCCGCAACTCTGTTGACAAAATCAAAGTCACGCCAACCTTCTTCACAAAACTAGACACTCATTTGCCTTCATTATCCCTGAACACCCCACAGCAGCTGGCTATATTATCACCTTGTATGATGGATGCATCCACATTCCCCTTGATCCACCCAACTTGAGGACTACACCACCTTACTCCCACATTTAAGTATTTATGCTTAAAATGAGGTAGTCGCGCAAAAGCATATGAGATATCCACCCTCGTAGTCAGGATTCTCTACACAACACCTTGGGGAGAAAATGCATTTCTAGGAAACACAATATTATTCCTCTGATGCCAAATGCACCAAAGTCCCAATCCAAATAAGACAACATCCGATCCCCTTATCATCATGCCTAGCCATAGATTGATTTCACCCAATTAACCAAATTAGCACAAATTGACGGGTTCTACCAATTCCTTCCAAACAACTTCTGTCACACTTGTCTAGAGACTTCACAGTCCCTGAGTACCTGGAGATCAGTCTCTTCCATAGCCCTACAAAGAGGACACACATTAGAGCTAGACATACCACATCTCATCCTTCTTGAATTCATTTTCAACCCACCCTTTAGAACCAGCCATATGAAACTTCTGACTCTATGTGGTCCTGGCCACATCCAGACACACTTCTGCCATATGTCACCATTCATGTTACCCATCCCCAAAATAACCTGGTATGCAGACTTAATAGTGAACTCCTCTGAAGTAGTATGTGCCCATTTGGGCGCATCATCTCCTCCTGTGTTGTCTGGTGGTAAACATGTTTGAATCACTTCTTAGAGTCACACCATCACTCAAGTGTTGACAAATCTCTAACTTCCAGCTTCCATTTAGGTCCACACACTGTGCCACATACCAATCCATCATCTCATCAAGAATCAGACCAACCATCTCTCCCTACAGAGTCCTCCCCGAAGGTAACCAATTATCAGACCAAAATCTCTCATCATTGGCAATTGACCTCCATATATGAGTCTCATTCCCCTTTCTTGCAACCAGAGGAACCAGATCATCGTGACACCCATAGTACCTCTTAAAACTCGTACCCAAAATGCATTCAACTTTGCGATCAAATTCTACCCCATCTTCATCACTAGGGCTTTGTGGAAACCATAAATGTTCTCAATTACCATTCCACCACACTCTTTGGGATTACAGAATTGATCCCAAGCAACGGTGTTCCATGACCTCTCCCCCTATACTCCCCCACACAATTATGTGCAATCCTATCCGATTACTGACATGCACCTTTTGGGAGGAGGGTCGTATGCATGGAGTAGGTTGGAAGTGCAGCTAATACTATTTAGGTTAATATAACCCACCCTGCAATTGCAAGGCTACTAGTCTTCTAGGCAACCAACCTTTTGCGCGCATTCTCCAACAGATACTCATATAAGCTTCTCCTCGAACTCCCGTGAATAATGGGCACCCCTAGATATTTTCCCAGGTCCTCCGTAAGGCGGGACCCGGCTCCTTTAGAGTATCCAAGACAAAAGGTTAGCTCAACCTATCATACGCCTTATACAGTGGAACGAGTGTGGTTTCTTTCAAGAATGGATAATGGATATTAAATATCTCACTTTTTGAAGAATCAATTTATCTCACCTTTCCAAATTTCACATATGAATGTATACTTTCCAAAAGCTAAACATTGAATCTCACTAACATAGCAACTTACTATATATTGGAATCACTCACTTGAATGAATATTTGGATATTTGAATTGCTTTTCCAAACAAAAGGTACTCTTACAACTCCAACTTGTATCTTGGATCCAAAACAATGGCAATCCTCATAATTCTAGACTAATATTTTCAAATTTAGAACCATTTTTGAAGGGATATTTCTAATACTGTCAATTGAGCACGTCTACCATTATTGTAATGAAGCTTTATTTCACAAACTAAAGGGAAAGATATTTAAATTATATGATTAAAAACTTCAAACATATAACAAATTTCTTTTGCAATGTACCGCCTACCAATTGTAAACAATCATGTATACAAATGCTCTTTTGTGTTCAAACGAATAAAAACATCTTTGTAAGCCAATACAACAAGTATTTGATAGGTAAAATTCTATATAGTTTTCAATCAAAAAGAATGAGTTTATTTGATATGATGCTTTCCTAAAACTTTCAAATACAACAAGGAAGCCAATACAAGAAGGAATTTCAGTAATAAATTCCAACAATACATTAATTTTTCTTGCTTTTTTTTTTTGCCCTTTTTCATATTCCAATTGCATCAAGCAGCTGGGAATGCTGAGACACAGAAACTAATGAATTTGCTACAATTGCACCACTGGCAGCAACTGCTGGGACTCCAATGCCAGGAAAAGTGGAGTCTCCACAACAATAAAGGTGTGGGATAGGGGTTGCATGTCCAGGAAAGGTATCTGCACCAGCTTGCACAGCTGGTCCATATGTTCCTCTGTTCCTCCTAAGAAACCTTTGATGTGTTAGTGGACTTCCAACTAACTTCACTTCACATTTCTCCCTGCTGAAACCTGGGCCCACTGCTCTCTCCACAGCTCTCCACATTACCTCTGATCTCTCAGCTTTGAGATTTCTGTATTCAGCACTCCTACGATCAAGTCCTTCCCATAACTCAAATGGTTCAGTTCCTGGCAGATAAGCATGTAACACGTGTTTCCCGAGAGGTGCCAGATTAGGACTAAGTACACTAGGCACTGATATCAACACAACATTCTGGTCCGCATCAACTCCTCTTTTCCAGTCATTTACAACTATATGATGAATTCCCAGATCACTGCGTATACCCTGCAGATTGTTTGACATCATAGCGGGAATGAATACGTTATCGACTTCTGTTGAATACTTCAAGGACTTTAGAAAGAAAGAAATAAAACCAAACCAATCAGACACCAAAATGCATGGCAAACCTCAGCATCAAATCCCAAATGGAGATGCATGAATGATTCACACTGAGTGGTGGTGTTAATCCTATCTGAGTAAGACTTTGGAACAACTTCTTTAGGTAGCAATTTTAAAGTGTCCCACATTGATGCATTGCTGACAACAGCCTTTTTAGCACGTATGAACTGCAATAGCAGCAGCAGAATACATAATAAATATTCAGTTCTAGTGAAGAAATAAAATGCAGATGTCAATCCAACTCAAGTTTATCTTTGCACCTTTTATTTTTTATCAACCAAAATATACTACTACTATTACTACTCACTTGACCACTTCTCAGCTTGACTCCAATGGCTCTGTCATTTTCGACAACAATGTTTTCCACGTGACTTTGAAGAGAAATCCGTCCACCAAACTTCTCTAGTCCTCGTACAAGAGCATCAACAATACCTGCAGCTCCATCAAGGGGGTACTCAAGACAGCAACCTGGTTTGTACCATTCTGCAAACATGTAGACCTGAAAAGTTGAGTTGAGTTGAGTTGAGTTGAGTTGAGTTGAGTTGAGGGAGAACAACTGTTTAATTAGTCTTCAAAGGAATAGTGCAGATCGATGAATGAATCTCATTATATGTATGTATGTATGTAATTTAGTACCATACATACATACCATCTCAGCTGAGAGTATACTATTAGATTTGACCCCAGCAAGCAAGAATGAGAGTAGGTCAATCCAATTCCGTATAAAAGGGTCTTTGAGTTCCAAAGCATCAAGTATTTGGGAGAAAGGTGTGAGAAGCTTTGTGGCCCCAAGAGCAGCCTGAGGACCCATTTGGAAAAAGGTTTTGAAAAGAGAAGGGGCATATCTAGCTGCAGCAGTATAAAGAACGCCCAAATCACCACGAACAGACAGAGGGGGAAGAGCCATTGCAGCTGTAGACAAGGGAAGTACAGCGTCCTGTGAAAGAAATTACAAATTAGTATTTTCCAAGTAAAGAGATAACATATATTAATAATAATAATTAATTAACACGGCAACAACTTGTTTTCTTTTGGACATGTTTGTTTGCATTGCATTGCAGTAGGAAGCAAAAATATAATATGATATAATATAATATAATATAATATTGGGAGAGGAGGAGAACAACTGACTAAAAGTTTCTGCCATTCTTGTACAGCAGCTGGACCCGCATACTTGTCAAGGTCCTGCGAATAATTATAATTCAATTCAGGTAACAAGAAGAAATTAAATGTGAATGCGAGTTGGTTCCTAATTAATTAATTATTCTTAATTCCACCTTGAAAAATTCGGTAGGTCCTATGCGCGACAAGAAATCCCCTTCAGGTACATAGACCATCCATGAATCATAAGTAGCGCACGGGACAGACTCGCCCAACGCATCCAGAACCTGAATTGAATTGAATTGAATTGAATTGAATTGAATTGAATTTCAAGTCAACCTCCAAGTAATTTGTGATCAATCAATCAATCATTGAGATTACCTACCTGTGCAAGAGGATTAGCCTGAGGACCCCTTGACTGCAAGCCAGAGAATAGAGATGGACCAGAATCAAACTTGAAGCCTTTGATGTCAAAAGAATGGGCAGCACCGCCGGGAAGGTCATGGCTTTCCAGAAGCAGCACATCTTGCTGGTATCTTGCCAACAGTGCTGCACAACACAGTCCGCCTATACCACTCCCAATAACTACTACATCAGCTTCTTCTGTCTTCCCACTCCCACCCTTTTCTTTGGCTTTGAGGGAGACAGAAGAAGAACCCGATGAAGAAGAAGAAGAAGAGGAGGACTTTCGCGCCACAACTGCTTTCCTATCTCTCATAGTCATAGTCATAGTCATAGGCATTATACTACGCATACCATTTTTTTTGTTTTTTTTATTATGAATTGAATATCTCCTCACACTCACAAGATTAGTACTAGTAGTATTAGGAGTAAACACACCTACAGCCGTCATCTTGGGATGGGACGGGACGGGACGGGACGGAATCAATCTTGCTTGGAAACTCCTCCTCCTCCTCCTCTGTGTAATGTTAATTTGCTCCCAACCCAACCCAACTATAGTTCTTCAGTTTGTAGTTGTTATATTAGCCACGTCACTGCCAAACTCCTTTCTTACAATATCAAAAATAATATATTACTCACGACCAATAATTATTCTTTTATCCATGTTTTAAGAATTTATTTTCCTTTTAGGGGTGGGTGACTCTGCACCCCTTTATGGTAATTGAATTTAAATTGAACTATTCACACTTTCTCATAATGTATTGGCTCCTAGACGGACAGATTAATTAAGGATATGTTTAATTACACTATTTAAAAATATTTTTTTGTTTTTAAAAATTTAAAAAGAATCTAATTTTTTCCTTTGTCTATTTTTGAAAACAGCGTGTGTGGTTCCCACTTTGTCCAAGTGAAATCATATCCTTAATCACTATCCTACACTCGCACCAAATCACCATTTTCCATTAGTCGATCGTGTCAGTTGCTTTATGAGTTCTATGTTTCCGTTATTTTAAGTGTGTAAGGCTTTGTAATGTGGAGCATACGATACATTTGTAAACGGAGTGAGTTGATCTATGGCTTTTAGAATGGACTAGAATAAAACAAAGTGACTCTCTCGTGTTTATCATTTTGAGATAACGATGAAAATTGCCATCATTTTCTATTTACACAAAGCATTGAGAACCAGCCGTGCCGTGTTATCCTAGGTTTGGTTTTTTGGGTATGTTAATCAATACATTTTTTTACTAGTTAACAATTTAAATTCTGAACATGCCTCACATGAAATCTAATTAATAATTATCGATATCCAACTCTTGGGTTATTTTAAAACGGAAACTGGTAACTATCTATCACCTTTGAGTACTTGAATTTAAACTCTCCCCAAAGAATATTACTACTCTTGCTGGTTTTCTGTCGTGCATTGATTAGATTAGACCACCTTGCAAATATGTTGATTAGTTCTCCAACGTGTACAACAGTTAGAGATGTTGACCTGAGGGGAGGGATCGGGAAAGAAATGGAAACGGGTATTTTGGTGATATTAAATTATATCTAACGCGGTTAACAGAAAATTAAAAGTGGATTAAAGTGAGTTACTCTTTTATCTAGCAAGGGAGGAAAGTGTATGCTTTAACATAAGAGGGAAGGGGAGTGTAATTCTTATATGAATCGCTCAAGGGAGATAGGAGAAACTGAACTCTACCAAAAACGAAGACACATGGTAAAAGCATACACTTCCATTTATAAAATTTCACTTAAAACACTTGGCATCCAAAAGAGACTCCCCCTCAAAAGGTTCAAAATCTTCAATCATCTGATTGACACACTCCTTTTGAGCTTCATCACAGATGTCAACCTTAGCCCATTCATACACCTCCATGTCATAGCATTCATCAATCACAAAATTTGGGATTTCTTGCCCACGGAAAAGCCACAACCCCTTTACCTTAAAAGGTGGCTCTGATCCAATCACAAGCATCTTTCCAAATGCATACTTACGGGCCAAATCCATCCGCTGTAGAAATCCACCAACCTTGTTCAATGTCATAAAGGAAACAGTGTTCTCATCATTATATCTCTAATCACAGAACCAGAGAGAGTATCCATTAGGATCATACATGTCCCAAAATCCTGCAAGATTCATTGAGAGAATATATTCAGAACCACAAATTTTGCAATGAATATAAGCTACAATCATAATCGTGAGTCAGAAAATTGAAAACAATGACACCAAAGGGGGACAAGATAACAATACCTTTAATTGCAACCTCCCTGAAGTTGGTTTTAGTATTTGAGTAGAGTCTTTTCCACTCATCCAGTATCATCTTACTTGGAGGAAGAAGATCAAGGGGATTCTTGGGCTTGGGCTTGGGTGCCTCTTCTTCTGCTTCTTCTTTGGGCTTTTCTGGCTCCTTCTTGGCCTCTTTCTTTGGTTCATTCTTTACCTTGGGCTTAGATTCTTTAGGCTGGGAAGGCTTGTTTGCAGACTGAAGAGGTGAAACAGACTCGGTCTACTTGACCTGACCTAATATCTTTCGAAAGTTTGGCTGATTGACCAAGGTCCAAAAGTATCTCTCAACATGAGGAAACTCTGAGGTGAAGCTCTTGACTAAGAGATGAGTGAAACCAGAATACAAATTGCATGTCATTGTGATGTCAGCCAGGGTCACAGAATGCCTAACCAGGTAAGTATTGGAGGCAAGGTGAGTGTTCAAAGCATCCAAAGTTCTCTTCAGTGCAGACATTGCATTCTCCTCTACCTTCAATATCCACACACATAATTAAGAAGATCAGGCCAAAGTATCAGGACAACAAGAACCAAAAATATTGATGAACGTAATAAACCGGCTTTGACCTGATGAATTGGAAACTTGTCCATTTTCATCAATACATAATACCATCCAATTGCAGCATAATTTTCCGTTATCCTCGATGTGATACCATAAACAGTCAACACAAATCTTACATCACATTATTTATAGAACTAGACTGAGATTTGCATGGAGCGTTACAAACTTCTTTAGCATAAAGTATTCTTTGTACAAAACTTACTGGAGGAAGGTACGGTGCTAGTCCCACTCTTGGGTAGTACAAGTTAACAAGATTAGCATTAATCTCCAATGATGAAAAATCAATCCATTGTTCAATGTGAGCCTGAAATATGAAACAATCAGAAACAATATAAGCAGCCTTTTCTAGAAGTCGCATACACAGAGCATGAATACTCTGCTGCTCCACCAATAAACGTTTATGACACATTGAAGGGGAAGATAGAATTACATATTCAATCAACGAAGATCCAAATAAAGTGTTGTCATCCTTCAATCGAGCAATTACAGCAAAACCAGCAACCACGACCCCCAAAATAAAATTCACAAATAAAATTCAAAATTGGGGGGCAATTCAACTTGCACACCAGCATACTCCGCTACAACGAGTGCCTTGTAAGCATTTTTGTGTGATTTCCTGCATGCAGCAGGATCTACATAACATTCATTAACAAACAAGAAGCAATAGATTCATTAGATCCACACTCGACAGAAGATAGTGGAATCAATCAAATCAATAAACCGGTGGTGGTAAAGTGAGATAGCATGTATATAGTGGTGCCCTCAAGTCAAGTCAAGTCAAGTCAAGAAATGACGATGACGAGGGGAGAGCGAGTGAAGTTCAAACAAGAAGTAATTATTGTTTTAATAATTTAGTTATTTTTAGAAGATGCAGATTAGTAAATCAAATGAGTAATTTGAAATGTGAGAGAAAGAGACTTAATTAGACTGACTCACCAGCGCCATGGCTTCGAGCTAGGGAGGGAGGAGAGTAGAAATGTGCCGCTCTCTCTCTACTTCTTTCTCTTCAAGATCTGGCGCTGCAGCTCATCCAAATCAATCAAATACTAATGATTCTACTTAATTTCTTGGGCGACCTTTTTTTGTCTAACTGTTTGTCTATCTTTCTTTCATTTAGTCAACCTTAATTTCTAAATGATTATTCTTCTCTGTCTTCTTCACACATGCGGAAACTACATAATACATACATCATTCTACCATCTTTTCTACGCTGACGACAGTGTGTCCCCATTTTCTTTGTAATAAGTCTATTCTTAATCATATATATTCTTTTTTTTGGGACAAAAATCATATATATTCATGCACCACCTATCATCTTAATACATTCTGTTTTATTATGCACATTAAGTTTATTTTCTTATTGGCTCTTTTCTTTACCACCCAACATTTACACTATGTTTGGTTGGACTGAAAGAGGAGGGAAAGACTGTGAAAGAAGATAAAGTTTCTCGACATACGAGCCTTCCATTGTTTGGTTTACATAAGAAAATCAAGGGAAGGGTTAAAATTCGTGGGTCCCGCCATAAAATGCATTCCACGCACACGCAGGAACGGCCGGAAAGTGGAGGAAGAGGTTATTTAAATGGTAAAAGACAAAAATAACCCCACTTTCTTGTCTGTTGACCCCTTGTGTGCCAACTACCAGCATGGCAGCATGCAATTCGTTGAGTATTGTTCCAAGTCCAACGCTCAAACTTGTGTTATTATATTTATACTATACTATTCTTTTTTGTTATAAAAAACATGCAACTACGTTTTTTGGTTCCTGGGCAATTATAAAACTTTTTTATATTGTATATAAATATATTTTTAATTTATAAAAAATATAAAAAAAATATATTTATATATATTAATATAATAAATAAATGCATATTTCTTTTATAAGGTTATTTATGTAATTTACTAAATATATATTTTTCTTTCCTCTCACTTTCTACTCCACTTTCACTTCAATCAAACAACCAAAAAAATAATCTCCTTTCTACCCACTATCATTCCTTCAACATTCTTTCCTTCCATTATCCAAACAAAGTGTTAGTCTCATAGTTCTTATACTTTTCTATCACAAATCACACTAACGGTGTGTTTGTTTGCTATGAATTTGCGAAGAGAGATAAAGATGCGAGAGTTAAGCAAGAAAGAGGTCACTTCCATCATTTTGTTGATCAACGAAAGAGAGAGAGAAGAGAGACAAAATCCAGTGGGTCGTATATGTTTTTCTTTTCTTTGCTCAAGAGAGAGAATTGGCTTTTTCTTTTCTTTTTTTTCACAGGTTGATTTATATTATTCACTTTTAGCTCACTTTAGACACCTTAGAGAAATCGGATCCATAATAAAGCTATGTGTGCATCTTTTTCCACGGACAATTAATTAAACTAATTAAATTGAATTAGATTAATAATTTAATTAAATTGGAATTTATAATTTCGTTATATCCAACTAATTAATTTAATTTATTAAATTAACTTAAAAATCAATTAAACTAATTTAAATAATTTAATTATTTAAATTAGATGAATTACATTCAAATAATCTAAAATTGTATATTGGTTTTATAGTATAAGGATATTTTTGTCTTTTCAAAAATTAAATACACTTCTCTCTCTTCTATTTCTATTCGCTTTCTCATATACCAAACAATACCCCAAATCTACTCTATTTCTTACATATTTTTCTCTTATCACACTCTTTCTCACTTTTTCCTCAATTCTTAATTTCATCTACATTGCTTGATTTCTTATGGATGATATTTTACTTTATCTTTTTTTTTATCAATGAAGGAAAAGATATCTTACTTTATCTTCCGGTCAAACATGAGACTTGTGATATCGTATGATCTTCAATTTTCACCTTTAACCAAGGATTTTTATGTCTCTTACTGAACTTATTTTTTATATCAGAAATGTTAGGTTGACATCGGAAATTGACAACATACGGTGGACACCGTATATGTGCAGGGGCAGCTTTGTAATTTGCAAAAAAAATATTTATTTCCCTCCTTTATTCATTAGAGTCTGAAGAAAGTTGTCACCTCATTCTTGTTTCCCTCTCCTCACACGGGGTGGTCTTCTTTCCCCATATCTATTTCCATTTCCTCACTACAGTGACTTCCCATCTCTAGCTCCCTCCTTCATTTAGAGAAAGAAAGTTCCTTTCCCTCTCCTCACACGCGGTCCTCTGAATGTAAAAACTTGGAGAACCCAAGCTCTGTCTTTTTCCCCTTCCTCACAACGCGGCTCAAATCGGTGGTGAACCCAAGCTCGTGACAGCCTCCCACCATTGTTGAAGACGGTGGTGAACAGAACAGTGGTGATGAGCTTCGCGCAAGTCCACTACATGGTCTGATAGTTCCCATCTCTAACTCCCACTCTCTGAACAAGCTCGCAAAATACAGTGGTGAAGACGAGCCTCCCGCCATTGTTGAAGACGGTGGTGACGAGCTTCCCGTAAGGCTTGAAGACGGTGGTGACAGCCTCCTTTAAGCAAGGTTTTTTTATCAACTTACTGATCTCTTTATGATTGTAATTATTTTCCCTTTTTAGTGTGTTTAGGGATTATTTGTCATTTTTACTATGGGTTTGACAAGCCTTCATTGTCTTACAATGTTCAGCTTCATCATCTCTGATGTTTAAGAATACGTCGTACAGATTCTCTAAAGAGGCAATAAATATAATCAGTGTGAGAAATTTTACTACATTAAAAATGTCATAGGTAATGGAGTACTTGATTTGTTCCCGATATAATCATCCTAGCCCTGCAATTCTAACAAAACATTGTTCATCCTGACAAATTTTAACAACCACTTAATTAAACATTTGAACGATTATTAATTTTGGACTTACTTTTAGCAGAAATACTCCCCCCTACCCCCCTTTTTCGGGCATGAAAATAAAAATGTTGTCCAAGACACAACAAATTCAGATTAGTAATGAATGTTGGACCAGGTTTTAAGGCATACCTATGTTAGGCCTTGTAGAATTTGGAACTCTGGAAGTTTGAAATTCATCTGAGGAAAATAGAATGGGAAGTGTGAAATTCCAGTTGTTTTGCCTAAAGTGGACAACCATATAGGCCGAAAAGATGAAAAGCTTACCAAATAAATACAAGTCACCTCCTGCATAATAATTGACAGCAACCTCAGGAGCTGGCATTTTTTTCAATTCCTCCACAAAAAAATTATCAAACCATGTTAGTTATAGAATTTTCTGGAACAAACACACAACATAAAAATGAATGTGAAAGAAAGTGGAACAATTTTTGGAACCTTCATCAATTAAAGTTATTAGTATATTATTTATTAAATACTCAATACAGGACCATTTATCTCCTTTCTTTCATTTGCTGTTATTTTTCTGTTTATAAGTCAATTTAAGGCCATAGCAGAACAAGATAATCTAAGACACATCTACAGCTAGAATAATCTCAGCTTCCCAATTATTCAGCCATACTACAGTCTAATAGCTGGCCTACTAATTAATTTCATACCAAATAAATGATGACTCAGGAGCAAGTATAATCCAATGGTTTTCTGTCCCTCAAATATGAAAGCATACAACCAAGACTATAAACTATTAACACATACAATTAAAATCTTGATAATACATAAAAGAAAAGAAAAAGAAGAAACCACCAGAGTAGCTCCTTGGTCCTTGATAAATTTGTCATAAGTTTCAAATGCATGGCTCTTTACACATTCAGAAAGGTGATCTGCACTAGCAACAAACCATACACATAAAATCAGAAATTGAAACCAAGCAGACAGGTACAGGGTGGTGTTAATTTAGCTAAAGCAACCTAGGTCAGTTTGTTCCTTTTTGTTAGTCCTAGTAAGCTGCATTTTTTTAGTTGTTTTAAGTTTTAACTTTCCAAGTTCACGATGTAGACCAAAGTCAATTGTTTTCTTCATTTACTTTATGTCAATTGTGCTAAAAATAATACCATATTATGAGAAACTAAATAACATGACACACCTTTTCCTTGGTTATACCTGTTTTTTGTGTCTCTAAGTTATCGTATTTGCTTATTATGAGATTGACGACATAGGGTTCCCTATTATGAATCTATCTCTGCAATTGGTTGTTGAAATGGAAAAACTTGAGGCAAATTCCCGACCATGTAATAATTGTGATTGCAAGTTGTAGCAAGGGGAAGCAAATTAAGTTGACTATTTGGTCTCTATTTTTATTAAGTTATGGTTACTTGTGTTTTGGGGGTTTTGGGTCTGTTTTGGAGTGTATTTGGCATACATTTTTGGGGTTTTATCTTTGTTTTTGGCTCTAGGTGATGTATGTGTGAATGAGGGGAGTGAAGGCATTTTGAAATGTCTATGTATTTTTTGCTCTGTCTATGTGTTTTTTGGCTCTTTATTTGCCATGGTAGGTTCCCCATTTTTGTTGGTTTATTGGTGAAATGTTGTTTACAGGTTCACAGTAGCTTATCATGTATGCTAATTTGTTACAATGATAATCCAATTTCACTTTCACTTTCAGTTTTGTTATTTGTTCTAAAATTTTCACTTTGCAGGTGGTCTCATATCATTTGTAAGTAGTATAAGCCGACATTATCAGGAGTGCACCAGTAACCATGCAAGGAACAAGTAGCCCAAAAGAAAAAAATGTAAGGAACATATTAAATACTTGCATTTGCACGAATGCGGTCGATTTATTAATGACATGAACTTTATTGATACTTCGCAGATACGTTTGAGGCATGCATGTACACCAAAATGGTTGCATGGAGTTAATGAGAACCTGACACGTGAACAGAAAAATCAAATTGACGTCACCCCATTCAAGTGGGTTGTAAACATGCCGGCTAAATTGGAAATTTCTGGTGGGCTATTATGGGAGCTAGTGACTAGTGACTACATTAACCAAAGTTTTACAAGGCATTAACCAAAGTTTTTATGAGTTGTGAAAAATGCTTCTGCACACCCCATTAACCAAAGAATGAACTACATTAACCAAAGTTTTGCAAGGCATTAACCAAAGTTTTTATGAGTTGTGAAAAATGCTTCTGCACACCCCATTAACCAAAGAATGAACTATATTAACCAAAGTTTTACAAAGGATTAACCGGAGATTTTATGAGTTGTGAAAAATTGGGTAAAGTATCTGGATAAATCATTAAACACCCTGTCAAATTTAGTAACCACATTTTCAATGGCTGATGTATCCAGACAGGCCATTAGCAAAGTTCTATATCTATATGAGTTGGGATCCGTTGACACCAGGTGTAAGTCATTTGACTTACACCAAATCTCAACCGTTGAAATAAACTAATCTCACGGCTCAAACTTTTTGACTTAACAAACTGAAAAAATAATAAAGTTTATCACGTGATCTCCTCCTAAAATTTAGTCATTCTTTTTTTTGGTGATTCCTTTGTAACAGAATCACAACCAGCAAGCCACCGGCCAATCTCAGCCTTCCACAGTGCACCCTTATAGATAACGCTCCGTGCAAGTCGGTTGGGAACTGATGCTTCAAATCAATTGCAGGTTCTACCCGGCCATGGTTGCTTAGTAATTCCCGGCCATGGTTGCTGGCAAGTTTTAGACATTGATAAAACAAGGACCAATTAAAGCTATCCACCTAGTTATATGTGTGTTAAAAGCAAGACAAAGTTTTTTTTTTCTGAGTTTGTGTACAACAGTAAATTGTGTAGCAATGTGTTTCAATGTCATTGCGTGGGGTTGGTTGATGTACTCTTTTTCTTCTCTTGGTCCTTTTTTCAATGGGTTTTGGCCTTAAAAAGTTTTAATGAGACACTTCCTTCTCTGAATATTTGTAAATATGGGTTCGGAGTACCACTTGTACTCTATTTTAATATATTCTTTTGCTTATAAAAAAAAAAAAGCAAGACAAAGTTAATCATAAAAAAGCATTTGCTTCAACCATGTCTCTTGCATATGCAATACGAATTTGTCATGGAAATGACTCATTGGAAGCGTTTAAACATCCGATTGGCTATGATAAAAAATTTCAGTATCTTGGAATGGTTAGAAACTCATCTTTAATTTGCATAATGTCCTCAAATTCTTTATCTACTAGGTTCCTCCAATAGCAAGAGATCAGGAATCACATAAACATTGAATATAAACATTGAGAACCACTTAGCTTGTGCATGGGATTTTGATCTTCTTTTGAACCTTTTCGTCTGATGTAACCCTTTGATTTTCTCTTTCAATGGAAGACGGAAAGAGCACTGGCGTTCGAATATTAGAATTCATGGCAACCATGGTAGGGAATTACTAAGCAACCATGGTCGGGAAGAACTTGCAATTGATTTGAAGCATCAGTGGAGGGCTGAGATTGGCCGGTGGCTTGCTGGTTGTGATTCTGTTACAATGAAATCACTGAAAAAAAAAAAGAATGACTAAATTTTAGGAGGAGATCACGTGATAAACTTTATTATTTTTTTAGTTTGTTAAGTAAAAAAGTTTGAGCCATGGGATTAGTTTATTTCAACGGTTGAGATTTGGTGTAAGTCATTTGACTTACACCTGGTGTCAATGGATCCCGACTCTATCTATATTTATATACACCAAAATAATCGAATCATTTACATAGTTCTATCATTTACATAGAATCATACACCAAAATAATATCCTGATAAGTCATGAGCAAAATTTTATATCTATATCATATACACCAAAAAATATCCTGATCGCAGCAAGACTTTCACAAGATAATGCTTGTTTTGTGCCGCAAACATGTCATTCAAAAAGTGACAAAAGTGATTTCAACTCAACCATCCTGCATCACCAACAAATATTCATTAGTAAAGAGATGGACACAAAACAATGGACCGTAATGTTGATGAGCACACCATACCATCATGCAAAAATTGTCTTTGAAATCTTCCAATTCGTAATCTTCCAACTCGTATAAATATGTGACAACCATTCACAAAATACATATATGACTAGTCGGTATCCTCGACGCAGAAATTGTCACAAATTTGTACTGAACTGCGAGGATGTCGTGAAGTCTATTTCGGACGTTGTCAAAAGATCCATGAATGATAGATTACTTTCAACCTGGACAACACCATATAAGAATCTAAAATAAAAGAAAATGAGCTAATAAATGACAGGCCATGAAAGATCCATGCCTGCGTATGCTGATTAACATCATCATTAAAAGCAGCATCTAAACCCATAAATGGAGGCCGTGAAAGAATTGGATTTTGAGGAACCCAACGATTGTCTTCAAAAACGGAAACTGAAGCATCTGAATTCATATAAAACCCCTCGACTGTATAGAAAAAAGATTAACTAATCAAATAAAGTCTCAGCTTGTCTTCAATAACTAGTACATAAGTTATCTAAAAACTCTATAACATAACACATAAATCCATAAATGTACATAAATTTAGCCCACAACACACCAAACCAAACATTTTATACATTTAGTACAATCTTATAATGGACACAAACCACGGTATTTGCATCCGGCAAATCTCCACCAGCCACAACCTCAATAGATGATTCTACACAGATGTTGGCTTCAATCTGATTACCCAATCTTCCCATATTGCCCTTCTACATATTTGGACAAAAAAGTAGGTAACATGCAATAATTCTGTCAGAAAGGTATACTTGAATTTAACTGAAACTAAAACAAAAACTGTGTTATTTGAATTGTAAAAGAATTGACAGTTTCTGAAAGTTTGGTTAACAGGGTTCAAATTGATGTTGTATTGTGTTGTGTTCAATTCCGACACACCATAACTGCTCTTAATATATGCATGCTTCCTTTTAATATTTTTCTTCCATCTTGCTAAAAGGTACTTCTCTGGCACGTTTTTAAGCCTCTCTTGAGTACACACACATAGGGCATGGCGACACAAAATACCTCTAAACTCAAACAACGAGCATTCACAACTGAGATCATGGTTGTCACGATTGAAGACAACTTCAAAGACACATTCTTTTGGTCTTTCTCCAACTAACACCTCCTCCAACACATGATAACTAGCAAGGCAACCCTCCACAGTCTTCAAGGAGTAAGCACAATTCATTTTACCTCTAAATTCAGCTTGAATCTCCTTAAACTTTGCATGAGTGTACTCGCCTTGAAATTGCTTTTCAATCGATGAGTTTGACCCGCAGGGAATTATTGTATCCATGCATTGAAAATCAGTTTGAAATTCCTTTTCTGCTCTACTCTTGAGAGCATTATCGTACTGCTTTACAAACTGGTTCAGACTTGTAGTTGAATTGATATATCCATCGAAAAAAGCATGTATGCTCTCGCTTCGCTGTGTTGTTGACATACCTGTCCAAGTACATACAAGTGATTAACCATTAACCAATATATGAACAGAAATAACCAAATAATTGCAAGTGATTAACCATATATTATAATGAGAGTGAAAAACTTCAGGATTTTCTTCCATTAACCAAATATCGAACACCATTAACCACATATTTACAAGTCATTAACCATATATGAAAAATGTTGTCGAAAACTTAGAAGTGTCATAATGACCCATTAACTAGATAATCAACAGGAAAAAGTATACATACCTGCCCAAAAATATTTCTTCAGCATGGTTGGTGCCCATCTATGACGTTCCTTGTATATGCCACTCAACCAGTCATTCTGTCCAAGCTCAAATTTGTCAATGAAGGAAGACCATTTGTCTTCAAAATCAGCTGCTGTGATTGTATCATAAACTGCTGATTTCATCGCAGACTTAATCCTCTTGTATTCACTGTGAATACATGCCTTGACAGGATGGTTTTGATGATTGATAAAAGGGAGCTTTACAAATAGTCAACCGTGCAAAAAGTAGAAAAGAATACCAAGACGCGTATCAAGAATGATAGTTTTTCAAGTCTTTGGGTTCTGGGTATTTATTTATCTTTATTAAGACAATTTGTAAGTAGTAATAAAAAGCTCTCAATTAAAATTAAATCACACACGCACAAAATATTTTGACATGCATATCTCGTGTCGGATGTCGAGCTGAGGAAGTCGGATGTCGAGCTGAGGAGGAAGTCGCGTGTCGAGCTCTGAGGAAGTCGTATGTCGAATCGAGGAGGAAGTCGCGTGTCGAGCCGATGAGGTCGCGCATCGAGGTCGTGGTGTCGGTGATGAGGTCGCGCATCGAGGTCGCGCGTGTCGGTGATGGTCGCTGCATCGAGGTCGCGCGGTCGGTGATGAGGTCGCGTGCACTGCTATGAGAAACCGAAATGATGAGGAGGTCGTATGCCGAGCCGTGTTCCGAGGTCGTGTGCCGAGGTCTTTGCCGAGCCGCTCAGAGGTCGTATGCCGAGCCGTGTCGAGGTCGTCTGGTCGAGCCGTGGCGAGGTCGCCTGGCTAAGCCGTCTTCTTGAGATTGTCTGCCGAGCCGCCTTCGTGAGGTCGTATGCCGAGCCGTCTCCGTGTTTTCAATTCTTTCATGTTCAACGCATAGCGGACAAATTCCAACGGACAAATCAAAGCATAGCGGGCATCTTTAGCGGACAAATCCTGCAACAGTCATTTCGACGCTCCTCCATTGCCTATATAAACACA
This sequence comes from Calophaca sinica, assembly GCA_037113605.1. NCBI lineage: Eukaryota > Viridiplantae > Streptophyta > Magnoliopsida > Fabales > Fabaceae > Calophaca > Calophaca sinica. Next base: position 518,254 of record CM073731.1, read on the forward strand.
ACTCGTGAGCTTTGTTTTAATACAACAACGCAGTGCTTAATTTTTGTGCCAAAAACTCTGTCAAATATTTTTCATCACTCACACTTATTTGAGCACATTTTTCTGAGAGCCTTTTATTCTACATAATTTGAGTTGTATTATTTGAGCTTCAATTTGTTATATCTGCACTATTGAGTGTATCTTTTTCGTCTCATTTTATTTGTGAAAATCATTTATTTTTGGGTAGGAATCCCAAGGTGTTCATAGAGAGGTGATATCTCTTGAACGTATTGCTCTGGTTTAGAGTTGTAAAGGTTTCTAGTGAACTGATTTAAAAGCTAGTGTCTTAGTGAAAATCCCATAGTGGTTTGCTTTGGGAGACAGGGCGTAGGCCACAGGTGTTAGGTGGCGAACCTGGATAATTTGTTGTGTGCTTTTTTACTCCTTATCTCTCTACTTTTCAGTCAATTAAATTTCTGTACTTTATTTTATTGTTATTTATATCTTACTATTTACTTTATTTTTAACTCGTTTGCAATTTATTCTTCAAGTGATTTATCTATTTCACATTAATATTTCCGCAACTCATAATTAGCACTTATTTCTCCAAAAGTTTTTGAAAGCACAGTTCACACACAATTCACCCCCCTCTTGTGTTTGGAGTCACTTGTCAACATTCACCATATCCACTTAGCTTTTCAGGAATTTTTTTCATTATATGCCACAAGCACCACCTATGACGAGTTGTAGGGAAGACTAACTCAATGGCATTTTTCATAGCCTTACATTGGTCAGTGATAATACCCATAGGGGCCTTTCCTAGCATACAACGAAGCCATGATTGGAAAAGCCACACAAATGACTCTGTGTCTTCTGTAGAAACCAGACCACATCCAAGTAATGTTGATTGACCATGGTGATTCACACCAACAAATGCAGCAAAAGGCATGTCATATTTATTGGTCAAATATGTCGTGTCAAAAGTTACAACATCTCCAAAATATTCATAAGCAGATCTACTTCTTTCATCAGCCCAAAACACATTTCTTACATGAAAATCATCATCCAAATCTATGTCATAGAAGAAATTTGTATTTTGTTCCCTCATTTGTTAAAAATAACTTATCAAGGCCTTGCCATCTCCTTCTTTTCCAATTGCACGCCTTTCCTTGTTAACATAATTCCTCACGTCTCTTTCACAAAATGGTATATTTTCATGCCCTCCTGCGTCTGTAACAAGAGATTGGAAAGTCTTGTTGATCCTTACCCCTGTATCATCATTGATTGGATTGTTCTCCTTACATGCAGGTTAATTTTCTTGTTAGCCTTGAACAACCTTGCCTTGGTAGGGCTGATCTCGTGAGAATGGTCAGGTTCAAATTTTTTAATGTACCACAGTCCATCTTCTCCCAACTTAATACAAATCTTTGCAGGACAATTTTGCGCCTTAGTCGGAAGTGTCTTCAATGTACATGGAATTTTCGACACATGAGACCCTTCTCTTGAGCATGCTATAATTAAGTAGCAGAGGTTCCCATCATCTCCTTTTTTTGATGTTCTAATCTTCCATCCAAAACCCTTTCTTGAAGCGTACTCTCCATAAAATGTCTTAACCTCCTCTATGCAAGAAAAACACATCCCTGTTGCAGGCTCCCAACTTGCGTGATCATCATTAAAATTGTCAACTCCAATAGATTCACCATGAACACTACCGCAATCCATGAAATTATTTGAACTATCCATGAATTTTCAATTGTCGGTGCCACACCAAAACTGCACAAAATAACCCAATTACATCTATTATAGGTTATGTTACAATAATAGGGATTCAAAAGCTTATTGCATCAAACAGGGTTGTAAATTTAAAAATCACAACAAAAATGCAACATATAATGACATGTCCAGATAAATTTCACAACTGTTAAAAACTCTGGTTAACGCTTTGTAAAAGTTTGGTTAATATAGTTCGTTCTTTGGTTAATGACATGTCCAGATAAATTTCACAACTGTTAAAAACTCTGGTTAACGCTTTGTAAAAGTTTGGTTAATATAGTTCGTTCTTTGGTTAATGACATGTCCAGATAAATTTTACAACTCTTAGAAGCTCAGGTTAATGCTTTCAAGAGGTTTATGTCAGTAACCATATTCTCAGTACATTATTAAACATATTCTCAATAAACATGTTTGACATTATAAACTCATATTAATACCTAATTTGTAATGCTCAAACGTGGTTAACAGTGTTCAACTTTCTGGTTAATGGTATGTCATATTTGATTAATGGTACACATATGGAGTACATGGAAAACTCATTAACCACCCAATACACTTCATTAACCAAAGTTTTGCACACCATTAACCACATAATTAGTCACGTGTCAGTAAAAAACTTGCAGAAACTCATTTTCATTCTTTCCTAGCAAATGCAATGCTATATGACAGGGGTTTTCTATCTTTTTTTTTTGTCAGAATGATAGGGTCTTTTCAAGAGAAGGAGAACAATCCAAATTTGTGGGAAGGAGATAGACAGGATTTACAACCCAAATTTGTGAAACCCATGTTTGTGGAGAAAGAAAGAACAAAACAGGAAAAAAAATACCTTACAAGGAAGAAGAAGGAGATACAATTCACATCAAGTGGTAGGTGATGAACTAGTGATAATGGAAGCAAGCTCAATCATGGAGTTCCTCACGCTGTGTGCTGACCAAATGTGAATGCTAGAATAGGGAATGCTCAGCGTGAGCAAACGAGGAAGACAGAGGGAAATGAAAAAAGAAAAAAAGAGGGAAAGTAGTGGAGCAGAAATAGGAGGTCACGGGTTTCTGTTTTGTTTTTTGAAAGAGAAATGAAGAAGGAGTTAACAGTATAAAATACGGTGTCGTGGGATACGGTGTCAAAAAAAGTTGTCTAAATAACATTTCTGTTTTTATATACTCTATTTTATTTCTACTTGTTTTTCCTAGGCTTGTCTCTATGACTTTTTCCCCCCCTCACTTTATCTAAATAAGTGGTTTTCCACATAGATTTAGTTTTGTCTTTCGTGTTTTTCAGTGTTTTCGTCGTCTGAGTGCAACATTGTTTTGTTCGTCGTCTTAGTGTGGCGTTATTTGGTTTTTCGGCTTGTTGCAGGGTTCGTTTGGTTCTGATTGGCAGGTGAGTTTTGTTCCATTACAAAGTCAATCAACATGTGGGCGTCACCGTTACAGATCCGAAGTGCTAATGGTGGTCATCGCCAACCTGAGCATCATTTCTCCCCTACAAATGGCTCCTAAGCATATGGTTCGATTGGCCATCTCTAAGACCACCTATAGTCGATTTGAGTCTGCACAGAGTATAGTAATGACCCGAGATTGGATGAAATTAAAGACTGTGGCTTCTCACTTCTCTTTGGCCATTGACCGTTGTACTTGAAAGCTTTTCTTTTGGCTGTTAGGATTAAGATGGCTTGGTAATGTCATATTAGCTTTTGTTCTGATTAAGTGTTTCGTTACCGTGTACTTGGGTAATTTAGATATTCGTGTTGATTTTCAATTGTGGATGGGGAATGCCTCAACACATTCTGTTCAATCTGGTTGTATGAATCATTTTTCTAATTATTGAATGAAGTTTGATTACCATCAAAAAAAAATAAAAAATAAGACTATATCATATGTAAAAAACTCGCATAGTGTACTGTCTCTTGAATATATTCAATAAGCATGCCTACAATAACAAGATAAAAAGGTCAGGACTTAAAAATAACCCTTAGTGTACACCTATTGCTACTAGCAAATTCTCTGTTCTTCCACCTTATATTCCTATACTAGTTGTAGTTCATGCATGTTTTAAATTGCTCCAATGTAAGCAATCCAAACTCTTTTCATACACTAGGACCTTTCACAATACCTTTCTAAGTGCCTTATTATATGTCTTTTCCAAACCAATAAAAATTATATGTGGGTCTCTTTTATTTCAAATTAATATTATTTGATAGATTAAATCATAAAACAAAAAATGACTCATTTACATTAGAAATAACTTGAATTAATTTTTACATTGAAATGTTATTTTTAAAATATTGCATAGTTTGGTATTATCATAAATTTAAATATTGAATCTAAATACTAAATACAAAATCATATATTTCAAAATTTGCTTTCGAAAGTGCAATATGAAAAAGTGAGACTGAGTTATATATTTTGGACATAAACTATTTGTTAGCACTTTTTTTCCAACAACTTGCTATTTCATTTTAGGTAACACAAAAAAACAATATATGATTTATAATGTATGATTTGTTCGTCAACTGATTTGAAATATTTGATTTCAAATAAATTTAAACATATAGTCCAATCTTATGTATGTTATATTATGTAACACCCCAACTTTCTAAAGCTTAGCAATTAAAAATACTAAGTGAATTAGAGGATTTAATCCTTAAGAATTTTTGAGATTAATAACCTTTAATCTAGTGTTTTAGCATAAAGTTGAAACTTAGGGGTAAATTAGTAATTCTACCCAATAATTAAGGAAGTGTGGGACTCCTTATTCATGAGTAGTATTTAATTGATTAATTTATCTGAGGTTCCTGTGAGGACCAAAGAATAAATTGTGATATTAAATGAGGACCGTTGATCAGATTTTAATTAAATCTTGTATTTTGTCCCACCGTGCACCACAACTCCCCTCATTCCACCCTAGCACCCTCCCCACTCTCTCTTTTACTTCCTCCACTCGATCTGGCAGAAAGAAAAAGAGAGGAACAGAGACAAAGAAGAGAAGGAAAGAAGAAAAAAAGAAAGAAAGGAGAAAGAGAGAGATGGAGGCGCGATCGAAGGAGATAGAGAGGAAGCTGGGCGCGGCGGCCCCATGGTGGTGGCGCGGTGGTGCGCCTAAGGGAAGGAGGGTGGTAGAGAGAGAGAGAGAGCGAGGAAGAGAGACAGAGCTGAGAGAGAGAGAGATCGTGACAGAGAGGTAATGGAGCTCGAAAAGAAGAGGAAAATAGAAGGAGGAGGAGGATCTAATCTTGATTTTGGGGTTGATTGAAGAAGAAGAAGAAGAAGAAGAAGAAGAAGAAGTGGAAGATTTGAAACTAGGGCTTTGGGTTCAAAGCTCTCATGGAGTAAAATCAAGGGTTCAAGCTTGGTGTTAAGCTTAAGGGTTACAAATTGGGGACTCTCATCAACAATCTTATGGGATTTTCCTTAAAAACCTCTGATTAGGGTGTACTTAGGTTCTCATTTAAATTCTTTATTTGAATGTTTATTGAGTAGAAATAGTATTTTAGTGGGTTTGGTTAAAAGAGGTTGGATGGCTGTCCCAACCCCCCACAGATTTATGTTTGATGTTTGTCCTATTGTGAGTTTCACGTAGCTCCAATCAGGAGAAGTTGTGATTCAATTAATTGGTCATGTTTTGAGGCTTGATTGTGAGCCCTAAGTCCATTGCAAAATGTCTTGGAGTGGGTAAGAGTTTTATGGGAAATGTATATGATTTTGGTTATAATTATATGGTTCCTTGTGAAAATGTGTTGTGGCTCTTAATCAAGTTCATGGTTATGGTTCGAGGGAAATCAAGTTTAATCCTCACCATACTATGTTGGAATGCTTTGTTTTGGGTCTTAGTTTCGTTGAAAATGAGGTGACGAATATTGTTGTACGTTCTATGAATTTTGAATGGGTTTTGCGTGGAGATTAAACCACTTGATTGTTTAAGATTCATATGTAAGTATGTTTGATCTTTGATTTCTAAGCCTTAATATCACTTTGATTAGTTTAGAAAATAAGAGGTTTAATCATTGTTTGAGATGTTTGATGATGATTGAAGTATGAGATGTTTAAACATGTTTTGATTCATGTATTATATGAATTGTTCTTCAATGTATGAAGTTGTGGTCCTTGTTTTGAGTCCTTAAATGTTTTGGATTTGGCTTGGATTGAGAGAATTAGAAGTTGGAAGTTGGAAACATGCAGAAAAACACATTTCTGCATAATTCTATAGGTCCACGCGTGATGCGCCTCCCAGGCACGTGCGACGCACGGACAAACAGAGACGTTTGCGTGAAATGCACGTGACGCGCGTCCGTAAGCACGTGGCGCGCGCTGTGTGCAGAACCAGAATTTTATTTTGAAGCACGACCTTGCTTGGTTGGTGCTAGGTCGTGCTTCATGCTTTTTTTAGGTTTTGAATCCTAAGTTTTAACATGTTGTTCTATGATTATGTTCTATCTTTTGGGCTCTTAAGTGAGAAGGGTTTCAACCCCAAAAGGAGAGTTTTGCTTAAATAAATAGCTTTGCTTTTAAGATTTATGTCTTGACAGCTTAATGAAAGAGAATTAGGGCTATTGTTATACATAATCGTTCTAATAAGAGTTGTTCAGTGCGGGGTAAAGCCCTGTGGTTTAATTACACCCAGCGGTAAACCATCAGCTGTTCTAGTAGAGTTGTAAGTACAGAGCGGTGTACCACTGTGAGGTAACGACATGTCCCGGCTGTTACACAGTGTAGCAGAGCGGTGTACCACTGTTACCAAACGATATATCCCGGCTGTTACTCTTTGTAAGTACAGAGCGGTGTACCACTGTTACCAAACGATATGTCCTGGTTATTACTCATAGGGTTGTTAGTGCAGAGCAATGTACCACTGTGGGGTAACGACATGTCCCGGCTGTCACTAGCAATTCTTGTTGTATGAGATTGTCTTATTGCCTTAATATTTATAATGAAATATTATTGTGATTGTGACAAGTATTTGGTTGAATGTTTTAGCATAGTTGATAATAGTATCTATGTACAGAGGAGTTTTCCATACTTCACACACAAAGTATGGCTGAGAACAACGATAAAATGATTTATATTAGTCCTATGTTACTGAGTTTTGTAAACTCACTATGTTGGGACATTGTTTTTAGGTACATAGCAGTTGGAGAAGCCTAGAGCATGTCAAAATGCTCGGTCTTGCCGCCAAGCGAGACCTTGAGTACCGGATCACAAGTCGTTGTCTAGTCCAAAAGTATTCCCCTTTTGGTTCTAAGTCCTTAATAGTATTGTATGACAAGTTCTGTAATTATATTTAAAGCAAATAGGTATTTATTGGAAATGTTTTATCAAAGTTGCAAACTCTGGTGTCCCCCACTGCTGGTTGCTTTGGCAATTTCAGCGACATGGGACGCCGGGACCGGGGTTCGAACCCGGATGTTGCCATTTACGTGTGTGTGTGTTTGTTGTTTACCATTTCTACTAGCTGACAAAAAAAAAGTTGCAAACTCTGGTATTAGTTAAATCTTTAGGGTATCATTTGCAAAAAAATTTACTGTGCTTTTGCTTAATTTCAGTTAATTAAGCAGGTAATGCCTATATTAGAATCCAAGGTGTTACATTCACAATTTAGTTTAGTCACAAAAATGCACTGAACTTAACAGACAGTTCAATAGAACCGAATTGAACTTGTTATGTTTCATCCCCAACTTGTTATGTTTCAGACTTCTATATTTTTTTCTTCCTCGTTTGTTGTTCTAGCTTGAAAAAAAAATTGAATGCTAAAAAATTACTGCACTTCACGTGATTCAACTGCTTTTATTTTTTATTTTTTTGTTAAATAATTAATTAAATTAAAACCAGAAATGAAATTAAATAATTAAATTAACATTTAAATTAAAATAATAATCTCAAATAATTTAAATTAATTAATTAAAATAATTGTATATTGGCTTTTTCATTAAGGACATTTATTTCTTTTAAAAAATAATCAACACTTCTCTCTTCTCTATTTCTCTTCTCTTTCTCTTATTTCAATCCCCTAAATCTACTCTATTTCTCACATCTTTCTCTCTTCTTACACTCTCTCTCACCTATTTCTCTTTTTATAATTTTTCTTCTAAACCAAACACACCATTAGAGTCACGAGTTGTCGAAATCACAGGGAATAGGATCAATACTAAACTATTAAATACCCTATGTTATTTAAGTTGAAAAAATAAATAATTGTGAGCGATATGCATCTGAAAGAGAGTAAAAAACATTAAGTTGTGCACATAGAATAAAGAATAGGGTCACATCATTTGTCCGATGTTGGTTTGACTTATAGTTTTTGCCATAGGTGGGGATTTTTAGGTGTGGTTGGGGAGAGTTTTACGGTGGTCCTATAATGGGCGCCAAAATGTTATTGCACAAAAATGGGGGGTTGAGTCCAAAAACAATAACACTCAGTTACAGAAAGAAAGAGCTTTGGAAATACAAGGATAAATCTTTATTGTGCAAAGTTTGAAACTTTTAGTCACTATGTGTGTTAATGTTATTGTGGAAATGATATTTAGTTATCATGGGTGGTAGCTGATTTTGAAAATTTGGTTTGGGTTTTTTTTTTTTTTTTTTGGCTTCTAGCGCATGAAACAGAGAGGGAGAGGCGAGTGAAAAAGAACAGGAAAGAGAGAAAATATAAAGGAAGAACATGGAAGATAGGGGAGGAAAATGAAGGGGAAGGGGTAGCTGTAAGAGAGAGGGCGGAAGCACATTGGTTGAAAGACCATTAGATTCACGGGTGAGCGAGCCACCGACAGTGGAAGGACTAGGGACGACAACGGGGAGGTGCGGGTACAGCTTCCCCTGTACCCATACCCGTTAATACTCACCAGATATTTACGCGGGTAACAGGTATCCATGAATATCTATGAGTATTTAATAATTTAACATAAAAAAATTATACAACATAATATAACAACATATTATATTAACATTGTATAATATACAATATGCATTCACAAAATTGTATTATTATAGGTCCATCCACTAAAAAATATCAAATAATGTAGGAAATAAAAATTATTTCATTTCAAAGTGATAAAAAAATGTCATAGTATATATTATATATTTAATAAAAAAATAATTGTAACAAATATGCGGGTATCCACGGGGCGGGTACCATGATCTCTACTTCCATTTAATAACTATCAATTTACTACCTGTTGCGGGTAATTCGTGCAGGTATCCATGGGTGTAGGTTTTTTTTTTTTGCCATCCCTAGGCAGGAGTGCACTCTCTTTATCTTTGATTCTTTATTCTTCTCCCTCCCTCTATCTCTAGAAGTCTTGAAAATTAGGAAAGGGAGGGAGGGTTTCACATTCCTCTTGTCCTTTTTTTTTGTGAATTTTCTATCTACCCCTTGTACTTAATTTCTGAACAAGAACAAAAGGGAAAGTGTTGTTGACAGGGACAGATCCACTTGTATGCTTACAAGAATTGACTTCTAAGAGCAACTTTAACGCGCAAGCGTTGCTTTATTTTCGTGCAAATTGCTTTATGGTGCTGACCAGTTATAACAGCACATGTGGACAGAGCGTAATCTTATTTTTGGTTCCCATAAGTCTGCTACTGAACTCTGTACAAATTTAAAACAACGGTGCTCTATTTTTTGTCCAAATGACAGCCACATCAGGAATAAGGAACGCAACAAAATTTTAAGAGATCGCGCTGCATATGCTCTAAGAAAATACTAAGGTGGTACGAAAGGATAGCAAGGACTGGACAAAGAATGGGAGAAATGGCTCATTAATTGTAGTACCTGACAGTTCAAAACTTTCCCATGTGATACTTTACATCACAATTATCAATATTTTGCTTTGTAGTATTGCCAGTTTTCAATGATAATGTTATTTTTTCTGAACATATATTTACAATGGGAAAGTTATCAAAACCCTTTTTCCTAGATATACAGACTTTTCCCCAAGTATACAGACTTGGCCCCTTATAGGTTCAAGAGCTAGCTCTGCCTCTATTTGTTGGAAATTGATTTCATTCATGAGTAATGAAGAAATTGATACTGCTCTATTTCGTTTGTCCATTTTGTGATGTCTCTCTTTTGTTTTTGCTTTTTTCTGAATAGTGAGGACAAATATAATTTTTGGGTTGTGTAATATGGCTCAGTGAAGTTGTTCGATGATGTGGATGTTGAGGATTTGACTGTGAAGAAAGGAAGGGTTAGTGGGGTTGTGGTGAGTTCTTGTGGACATGATGAGCCTTTTGGTGCTACTGGGGTTAAGAGGTTGAAGAATATTAATATGATTGGCAGTGTCTCTGGAACAAAGGCATTGTGAATGATTTTTCTGGATTCTCACTAATTGATTTGAGTGTTTTTGGGGTTAGGGTTTAAAGAATGAAGAGGAATCAGAAATTGGGATGAAGAACATGGTGTTATGTAATTAAATTAAAGGAGAAAGGGTTTTTTTTAATTTTTAAATCGACGAAATGTGGTGTCCACATAGGATAAGTGAAAACACACGAGTTGAATTGATTAAAATTGAGAGAGAACTGAGAGAGAACCGCAAAATTGCAATTGAGGATATAAATTAGGACCCAATCGTTTTAAAAGTGTTTTTAAAAGTGAGGAATCAAAATCAACAAATCCCAATATTTAGGGATCAAAAATGGATTTAAGTATGCAAAATCTGGAAACACAAAATCAAATACAATATTTAATGCATAGTTGGGTCCAAATTCCTCAGGTGCGGTCCACTGAGCCGTCACCATTGTACTCGTACAAACAATACAACCTCTGAACAATCACGAAAACAACCAATAAATCCTCTGGCGTAGAAGGAACTCTGTCCACTTACAGGAAAGGAAAATGACAAGGGTTATCATTTTAATATTAAGGCAAATGCTAACGAACATCATAAGAACACAAGTTAAAAAATTAAATATAAAAATTGACTATTAAAAGTAGTGCATTCAATTACTAAGTTTAAATATTGTTTTTTCTAATACAAAATTTCTATTTTTTGATTTTTTAACTAGTGTCCTAAGGCACTTGTTAGCAAGACCCTAACAGTAATAATTATTTCAAATCCTCTTTAATTATTTAGGCTAAAATACACTTTTGATCCCTTAACTTTATTTTAGTTTTCATTTTGGTCCCCTAATTAATTAAACTTTCATTTTGGTCTCTTAAGTTACGAAAGTTATGCCAAGTTCACCCTTCTGTCTGTAATCAGTTTTATTGTGTGTGTATAGGTCATTGATACTTTGTTTTTTTACTCCATTACCTTTTATCATGTTACTTCATCAATAAGAACAATGATAGGAGCATGATTTTGACTTTATTGTTTAAAGGGATTACAGACGGAATGAACGAATATGACGTAATTTTTGTAACTTAAGGGACGAACGTTGCGTAACTTCGTAACTTAAGGACGTAAATAAAAAGTAAAATAGTTAAGAGATGAAAGCGGCGTAATTTTCGTAATTTAAGGGACCAAAATGAAAGTTTAATTAATTAGAGGACAAAAATAAAAACTAAAATAAAGTTAAGGACCAAAAGTGTATTTTAGCAGATTATTTATTATTATCAGTTTTTTTTTATCAAATTATTTATTATTATTTATTATTATCAGGTAAAATTAAAATCTCGTAATATTAATTTGACTTTACTAATAAAAAATAAATGTACGAGAGAATGTGCGCATTCTTCGCTCCTCAAAATAGATACATATATCCGGACAGTGCATCTTCGAGACCATTCTTTTCTTTCATAGCCATTTTGGAAAGGAAAACAATAGATATAATTTGAAGGAGAAGATTCTTTGAGACTCTCAAGAGAGAGAGAGAGGTAATAAAACATATTGTTTGTTTATTATTGTGTGTGAGTGGTGTGAGGTGAAGAGAAAGAGAAGGAGAAGTACGGTGGTTGTGGTTGATGATACCAGTTTTGAAGGAAAGGAAAGAAGGTTATGGTAATTATGGATGAGGAGAGGGATGTGGAGCAGATGGGGAAAGAGGAGAGAGGGATATCAGGACCAGGATCGGGATCGGGATCGGGAGGCCTCAGCCTCAGAGAGCCTCTGCTGGTGAAGAATAAGAGGCTGAACACTACTTCCCAACTTGCCATCGTCGGAGCCAATGTTTGTCCGATTGAAAGTCTCGATTACGAGTACGTATACTTGCCTTCTTTCTGATCTGATCTGAATCATACTGCATAAATTAATGGTTGTTAACCTTTACATAAATAAATTGTGCCTTCTTCTTCATTTTGCATGCAGGATAATTGAGAATGATCTATTCAAGCAAGATTGGAGGTCTAGGGCAAAGGCTGAGATAGGGCAGTATGTGGTCCTCAAATGGACACTTGCACTTCTTATTGGTTTAGGCACGGGGCTTGTTGCCTTCTTCAATAACATTGGAGTTGAGAATATTGCTGGTTTTAAGCTTCTCCTCACCAACGATCTCATGCTCAAGCACAAGTATGTTATGATGCATCCCTATTCTTATCAATCCTCTGCAGTGCACTCATAGTTTCTTGCTTCTAATTTTATTACGCTATCATTTGCTTCTTCTCTACCCCTGCCTCTCTCTTTTCAAGAGTGATTTCTTGTGTCTACCGTGTCCAATTTTTATAATTGCAATTTTATCATATGTTTGTGCCTCACATGTGTCTTTGTAAATTCAAGTAAAATTTCAAAATTACATTAAAAATATTTAAAGGGGAAAAATATTCAAAATTATATGTATAATTAATTAATTTAGGTATAATTTTTAAATATAGATTAAAAGAGAAAAATGTTTAAAACTGATAAAAAAAATATATGTATAAATAATTCCAAAGAATTTAAATTTGAAATTTTAAAGAATGAAAAGTTTAGAATGACGTGTATCAGTGGGAGAGTGGACTAAGAGATCAAGTCACTTTCAAGAGTGTATTGTGATTTAATAAATAGAGGGGGGCAAGAATAAATAAACAGCAGGATCAAATTTGAGGGCTTTTCTGGTTTGGGTTATCCATTATGGATTTACCTCCTCTAAAGTGGGTGACTATAATAACCTCACATTTTGTTATACATTATATGGTCACAATCTCTAGTCTACAGTTAATCTCCAAGTCAATGAATCTAACTCCCCACTTTTCTGAACCCCTCACTTCCTTCTAGTTCTGTAATGATGTTTGAGTAAATGTTCAGTCTTGCAATACTTAGTTACAAAGTGTGGGATAACATATATCAATGGAAAGAAATATTTGCCAAACCATTTGCCCCTTGTGTAGCAAACATTCGTGTATTTTTTGTTCTAATACCTATAAAGAACTTTTACTTGTTATAGAAATATTAACTTGTAGGAATTTGGAATAACTACGCTACCATTTTTACTGCAGAACAGGTATCATCAGGCCTTTGCGGTGCTTGTTAGTTGTAACATGGTTTTAGCCATTGCTGCTGCAGCCCTCTGTGCCTACATTGCCCCTGCGGCAGCAGGCTCTGGCATACCTGAGGTGAAGGCATATCTCAATGGGGTAGATGCCCCTTCTATATTGGCTCCAAGTACCCTCTTTGTAAAGGTTAGTTGGTTACCTACTCAATGTGATAGCATGTGTGTGTGTCTCATTCTTTTTGTACTTTTCGCTATCTATGTATAAGTGGATAGCCTCCTAGCAAATAGAGTGTGTGTGTGTGTGTGTGACACTCAAGTAGTAATATGTGAACTATACAGCAAATATTTTCTGGTTTGCCACTTTATGTAGCGTATGATATTTAAGAAGTCGCCCCTTCTAAATGGTGAACTCTTTTGGGCATTAAGTAATGAGCTTTGAATGTCTTTATTTGGGTCCTAATGTCCATGGCATATTGGCTGTGGCTAAATAATAAAAATAGTCATCACCTAGTCTTTCCCCTTTGCCAGTCTTGGAACACGTTTCTGTTTGAGAATCACTTTTTGGTTGATTGACATTGATTATAGTATTTAACATAGAAATGGCTTGAGCTTTTCAGATTTTTGGTTCAATTTTCGGGGTTGCAGCCGGTTTTGTTGTGGGTAAGGAAGGACCTATGGTACATACTGGTGCTTGCATAGCTAATTTACTTGGGCAAGGCGGTTCTCAAAAATATGGGCTGACCTGGAGAGGGTTCAGGCATTTTAAAAATGACAGAGATCGAAGGGATTTGATCACATGTGGTGCGGCTGCTGGCGTTGCTGGTGCCTTTCGTGCCCCAGTTGGTGGTGTCCTTTTTGCACTTGAAGAAGCAGCTTCTTGGTACTCCCTTGCGTTCTCTCCTCTCTTGCAGTTGCATGCAATGCATGTTATATGCAATTCATATATGACAACAGCATGACCATTCCAATAATTATCTACACATAGACATATGATTAGCTACTATTGCATTGCATGATTAACTTTTCTGCTTTTGCCTGGACAATTCATATAAATTTTTAAAATTATAAACTGTCAATAGATGAATGTAACTTTCTGTCAGAACATACAATAGCAGCAGAACACTGGAAACCATAAAAAAACAGGAGAAGAAGAAGAAGAAGAAGAAACGGGAATACAGAGCAATTTTTTGTTTCTGAAATGCTACCATTCGTAGCTTTATTTTTCCATTCATACTTAAGTGAAATACAAAGAGAAAGCAAAGGCATACCAAGTTGTCACTACTACAGGGCAACCATACTTATACAGCAAAATATTACCAACTAAAGCAAAATGATTACACCAATTAGCAAAGAAATATTTTAGAGAAGTCTTATGGGTCAATAGTTAGTTAACACTTCCGCCCAAGTGTTTTTGGCATAATACAATGTCTAAGTCTAAGGGCTTTCTGTTTGTCACTCCCTCTACCCCTACCCCTACTACTACTACACAATCCATGGAAAGTCATGTAGCCTCAAATCAATTTAAACTCTTGCGTCTTTTGTATTGTTATGTTTCTTTGAATGAATGCATTTAATTTCAGGTGGAGGAGTGCTCTTCTGTGGCGGACTTTTTTTACTACAGCTGTAGTAGCTGTAGTGCTTAGAGGTTTCATAGATTATTGCCGGGGAGGAAGATGTGGTCTTTTTGGGGAAGGGGGTTTGATAATGTTTGACGTTAATTCAGTAAAGCCTGCATACAGCATACCTGACCTCCTGGTAGTTATATTTCTTGGAGTTATTGGAGGTCTTTTGGGAAGCCTTTACAATTATCTTGTTGATAAGGTCCTTCGCACTTACAGCATCATAAATGAGTATGTCCTAATTATTTTGATGAAAATACTTTGATGCATTACTACTATGGATCCATATTTTGATGAGGTCCTTTACTGTTGTCTCTGACTAATGACTATGTATTGTATTGCAGGAAAGGCCCTATATTTAAAATTCTTCTTGTCATGATTATCTCTTTTTTGACCTCTTGCTGTTCATTTGGGCTTCCATGGCTATCAAAGTGCATTCCTTGCCCTCCTCATGTGGGGGATCAGTGCCCAACTGTAGGGCGCTCTGGACACTACAAGAATTTTCAGTGTCCACCCAACCACTACAATGACCTCGCCTCTCTCTTTTTTACTACCAACGATGACGCTATCCGCAACCTGTTTATTGCTGGCTCTGATAAAAGATTTCTGCTTTCCAGTCTTCTAATCTTCTTTGTGGCCATCTACTTTCTTGGAATCATCACTTATGGCATTGCCATTCCCTCCGGGCTCTTCATTCCTGTCATACTTGCAGGGGCTTCTTATGGGCGTGTTGCGGGAAGTCTTTTGAGTCCATTCACTGTTCTTGATGTGGGTTTGTTTGCCCTCCTTGGAGCTGCATCCTTCCTTGGCGGCACCATGAGAATGACCGTTTCTCTTTGTGTCATACTTCTTGAACTCACTAATAACCTGCTGATGCTCCCATTGGTGATGTTGGTTCTGCTCATTTCAAAGTCTGTGGCTGATTGTTTTAACAAAGGTGTTTATGATCAGATCGTGGAAATGAAGGGGTTGCCTTATTTGGAAGCACATGCAGAACCATACATGAGGCAGTTGGTTGCAAGTGATGTTGTTTCTGGTCCGCTGTTTACATTTTCTGGGATTGAAAAAGTGGGGAATATTGTGCATGCCTTGAAGGTCACACGACATAATGGGTTTCCTGTAATTGATGAACCTCCTTTCTCAGATGCTCCAGAGTTGTGTGGGTTGGTTTTGAGGTCTCATCTGCTTGTGCTTCTTAAACACAGGGCGTTTACGAAGCACAAGGGGATGGCTGGGTCCTCA
The DNA here is from genome assembly GCA_037113605.1 of Calophaca sinica. Classification (NCBI taxonomy): domain Eukaryota; kingdom Viridiplantae; phylum Streptophyta; class Magnoliopsida; order Fabales; family Fabaceae; genus Calophaca; species Calophaca sinica. The sequence goes on from CM073731.1 coordinate 534,206, forward strand.
ATTTTGAACAAGTTCAAGGCACATGATTTTGGAAAGCCAGGTTCAGGCAAGGGGATCAAGCTGGATGATTTAGACATTTCTGAGGAGGACATGGAAATGTACGTTGATCTCCATCCAATTACTAATAGGTCACCATATACAGTTGTGGAAACAATGTCTCTAGCTAAAGCTGCTGTTCTTTTCCGCGAGCTTGGCCTCAGGCACTTGTTGGTCGTGCCAAAGACACCCGGAGTAAGCGCCCTCTCTCTCTCTCTCTCTCAAGTACTACCGTGTTAATTAGTTTGAATAAACATACAGTTATGTATGTTATAGTATTATCATTGTTGTTTTTCAATGATTTTTTGGAGTGACATTTCTAGTTACTTATTATTGTTGTGCAGAGGCCTCCAATTGTCGGGATCCTGACAAGGCATGATTTCATGCCCGAGCATATCTTGGGACTATACCCTCACTGCAAACCCCATAAGTGAAGTGACAAGCAGATACTATGGTGACATCAAATCCTATGCTATTAACTATTAAAAAAATATATATATAATACTGTCCCTTTTATTATCACTACAAAGTTAAAATACCTTTACCAGAATCACCTTGTAGTTCTAGGAGATGTGAGAAAGCGGCACAATGCCTGGAATCAGCTCACGTGTATTTTGTTTCTTATTTTTTATTTTTCCTCCAAACCTGTATTTTGTTTGATTTCGTCTCTTTTAATCTCTTGTAAGTTGGATTAATCTTTTAGCCCCCGCCCCCCCACCCCCCCCCCCCAGTTGTGCTCGGAGACATGCATAAGAAGGTGGATTTGGATCTTCTCCACAACTTGATGAAAAGAGATGGACATAGGTTTTTTTTTTTTTTTAACTTTTTTGGTAAGAAGATGGACATCATTTTTTAAAATGTAAGACTTAATTACACTTTGGCCTCTCTATTTTGAACTGGGTGTATTTTTTGTTCTCTCAAGTTTTTTTTAAGTCAGTCAAATCCCTTTACTTTTATAATCGGCAGCGTTGAAAGTTCCAAAGTTTAAATTGAGGTACCAGTTGATTTAATTTTTTAAAATATTTTATTAATCAACATTGGAGATCTTTAAGGGTATAATAGGCACCAAAAAACTCCGACCACAGTGCCTCCCCCATCATCTCTTGTTGGTCGCGCACACCGCTGTGAAAAAAAAACCACCATCAACTATGTGAAACCACCATAAGCTAGAAAGAAAGTCCCTTCATCGCGCCACCCAAGCGGACCATCAACCTTTGTGGTTCCACACCCTTTGGTCGCCATCGTGTTGGCAATTGTCGCTTTGTTGTGCACGCAAAATCTCCACTGCGGATTTGACAACACCCAATCACCCATACTGTGCAAACCCACCAAATCACGAACACCTATGTCAATGGCAACTCTTTTACCTACTGTTGTTATCTGGAAACCAATGTTTCCTCCTCCCGCAATAGTGAACGAACATTGAAACAGGTAGAGGGATGGAAAAACCTTGGGCAATAGAACCAATCATTGTGAACAAACCTTTGGATCTATTAGTGTGGAAAGAGCACAAAACCAATCACTGTGAACGATATCAGTGAAGGAATCAAAGGGGGTTGTCTACCCACGCCCTTTATGAATGAACTACATGCATTCCCACAATTAGCATGTGCACATGTCGCGACACTTGTCCAGCCAATCTCCCTCACCAAGCTCCATTTGTGGTTCCCTCCATTTGTAGGGCACTTCGGGTTTTAATGCCTTTACGATCTGGTGTAGACTCAGTTTTCTTTCCATTTTGGGCCACTAATTAATGTTGTCTCTCAGTAGAACCTTGTCACATTATCCCATAGTTGCTCTCCTTCTTGTCGCCTAACTAATGCCAACGTGTGGGAAGTTTTGGGTGGCTGCATACATGTAATAAAAAAAATTGGACGAACCGGTACACCAACTTGTCCTATCCAATAATGAACTGGGGAGACAACAACTTAAACCATGTTAGTACTTCTTTCCTAAAGATTGGCGGAAATACTCTACATAGAACTGTGTCTGAGCACCCTCTAACCATCGGGGCACTACATAATGCATCCAAATGTTGTTGTGGGTTTGCATCCCTTAAAGAAGATGAACAAGCAAGACATGAAGGAGGGTAACTTAGTGAACAAGTAGGAGTGATAGTTGATAGTCACTCCAACCACCAATTTATTTGAAAAGAAACGCCATTCATTGATATGGCCGTTTCTGAAACAAGATCACCCAAAAGTCATGGGCCTTTAAACTCTAGGCTCAATAACGACTATTAGGGTTTGAGGTTGGTTCGAGAAATAGTTCAACTGATAAGTGTCAACACATTGATGATATTAGTAACTCAACAAATGACAACAACAGATAATATCGGTACAAGATAAGTCGACTACACACGGTGTCGTGTATAATCAACTTGGGGCAACTTTTTATGGACTTGTATCTCATATATTTGACCAGTATACTTTAAGCCCAATAGAGAGGCTCATTAGCTCGTTTTCGAGGTAAACAAAATAATAGCAATCAGATAAAATCTATTAACCAATTATAATGAAGTTGCTTCAATGTATTAACAATGTCATGTTAAAATGAATAAGAGATTGAAATAATTAGAAATTAATATTTCAAAATATGAAATTAATAATTGTTTTTTAAATATTATTAATTGGATTTACCTTACATGAATTAAATCATAAATTTAATGACATGTGATCATATAATTCAGATTAATTTTTTCAAGTTAACAATAATTATAACCAGTTCAATCATACAATTTACGTTAACATTTTGAGGTTTTGTAGCACTATATCCTTAACGATGACAAAAATTCATAATGAAATCACTTACCTTTAGTTTATAATAAATCAAAGTAAACAAGTTTATGTCTTTTATATTGATATTTTTAGTGGATTATCTATTATATCTTTTCATATTCACTTGATATGATTAAGCATTAATGGGGTGTTTTTTTTTTCACGGATAGAAAACATAATCCCGGAAATGTGAGGCTGGGAGTGTAATATTCTCATGTTTGTTTCAAGTTTTTAAAAATTGTTCCCGGACATTTTTTGTTTTTGGGAATCCACCTTACACATGTTTTTCCCACATCATATTCTCATATTGAAAGAGTTGGTATATTTTATTTCCATGAGAATAGATGTTATTTTTAACTTTTTCAATCATAACTCTCCATTTTTACTATATTTCACCTTATTTATTATAATTTTGAATTATATTTTATTATTTAAATTAAAAAATTTGAAAACATTCCAAGGAATGATAAATATTTACCAAACACTTTGTCAGGAATAATATTCCTGGTAATAGAATTCGTAGGAATATAATTCTCGGGTATATAATGAGAAACCTTGAAACAAACGTCTCCTAAGAGTATAATTTTTTTTTTTCAAACACGTCTAATCATATTCATCTAGAAGACATGCATAAATATTTATATAATGAGATATGTTTACGTGTCTGGCTATTTTTTTTATATTGTCAGTTAATAGTTCTTAAATTCAACTATTATTAATTATTAATATATGATATTAATAGATTGGTGTGATGATAAATTTTTTATAAATAAAATGGTAGCAAGTGTGCAACCACTCAACACCGAGTCGACCCGTTAAGGACAAAATACTATCTTGCATTGTCGTTCAATTTCTAAGGATCAAGCACTCGATCACTTTGTTAAGGGGTGAGATGTCGAGCCACTATAACAACAATGAGTTGAGATTTTCTTTATTTCTCAAAAGAAATGAAGGGTCTATTTAAGATAGAGATAGACACAAAGAATAGATTTAATGTGATTTGGTATAACAAACTTTTATTATTATTTAAAAAGTTTTAAATCAATTATAATTTTTATGTCTATCTCTCTCCTAAATGGACCCTTAAGAAATGGAGAGGATCCTAACTCAAGTTGAGATCTTCTCTATTTCTCAAAAGAAATGGAGGGTCCATTTAAGAGAGAAATAGACACAAAAAATAGATTTGGTGTGATTTGGTATAACAACTTTTATTATTATTTAAAAGAATAGTGTGTCACAAATTGTTGTTTTTCACAAATTGTCACAAACTTTTATCAATGTGCTGATTTTCTAGCCAAGATTGGAGCGAGAAATGACACTACTTTAATTATTTTAGATAGTGTTCCGGTGAGGCTTTATCCTTTGTTGTTGGCGGATGCCATGGGCACTACTTTTAGTTGGATGTAATTTTGTTTGTTTTTCTTTTTCTCTTTATTTCCTTTGGCTACCTAAAAAAAGATGAGATAAAATGTACCAAAAAAAAAAAAAGATAGATGAGATAAATTAGTATAAATAAACTGAATTTTCTCATAATGGTGCCGCTGAGAAAGGTAAAAAGCACGAAATAGAGGAATGCAAGTCGTAAGAAGAAAAATTGAAACAAAAAAGTTAAAATTACAATAGCAATATTAGCCGTCGCATCAGAGAGAGAGAGGGAGTGGGGGGGTTCAGCAAAGCATAGCATACAATAATAACAGCTGCAGTTGGTGATTTAATTTCGATTTGGTTGGAGAGTCTAATCCCCATTCTCCTCATTCTATTGACGGCCAAACCAAAAGCAACGCAATTCGCTGCATCGAAACCAAATCTGTTGGAATCGGTCGCCGGAAACCTAAGTCGCTGCAGATCCGATGGAGGCAATTGAGGAATTGGTTCAGCTCTCCGATTCCATGCGCCAAGCCGCCGCCGTCCTCGCCGACGAAGACGTCGAAGACTCCAGGCGCACTTCCACTTTCCTCAATGTCGTTGCACTCGGCAATGTCGTAAGTTTTTCTTCCACGTTTTTGGAATTACAGGATCAACACGGATAGCACGACAACAGCTATTGCAAATTGCACTGCCACGCACGCACAATGACGCTCTTTATATATTTTTGTTTTCGATCCGTTACAATAAACTGAATTAATTCTGGTGGTGGATCAGGGTGCTGGGAAATCTGCTGCCTTGAATAGCCTGATTGGACATCCTGTTTTGGTATTGCCTATTTGCATTTTTCTTATCTTCTCTTTCTATTTATTCGTTATTTACCCACTAAAACGGTTTTAAACTGCAGCCTACCGGTGAAAATGGTGCTACCAGGGCTCCCATTAGCATTGAATTGAATAGAGACACCTCTTTAAGCAGCAAGTCAATCATCCTGCAAATCGAAAATAAATCTCAGGAGGTTTCTGCAAGTTAGAACCTCACCTCTAATTCTTCTGTTTCCATTAAAAAATTTCATGTTTCTGGTTTCTGATAGTCTTACTCTCCCCCCGCCCCCCGGTTAGGTGCCCTTCGACACTCTCTACAGGATAGATTGAGCAAAGGTTCATCTGGGAGGAGCCGTGATCAAATATATCTAAAACTTCGTACTAGCACTGGTAAGTCCTTTATCACATTATATGTTGCCCCCTTCTTTTATGCATGAATAGATGGCGTTGTACAGGTTTTTGGGAAGATAAAATAAACAAAACAAGCATCGTTTTAGTCCCCTTGGGGTGGGCTGGGCTGGGCTGGGCTGGGGGGCGGGATTGGACATGCAACATAAATGCATATATGCATTGGCATCATGACGTTTATTTATTTTATTATGTTTTGAATTTCTACAGCACCTCCATTGAAATTGATTGACTTGCCTGGATTGGACCAGCGGATTGTGGATGACAAATTGGTGAGTTTTTTTTTTTGAAAGACAAATGTTAGTAAATGAGTTGTTATGGTAGTTGCCGGGGTTCGAATCCCGGTCCTCTAATTCCAACTCCTTAAGTGTCCCTCGGCTCACCAACCAAGCTACCTGCTTGCGACATGACAAATTGGTTAGTACGTTACTTTTTGAGTATCGAGTATGTTGTGGCCAATTAGTAATTACAACCTGCATTCTCAATTGATGGTGGATGGTATATTGAATTTTATTTTATTTCTTAGATCTACGGTTGTTTTTAATGTACTTTCTCTCTACAGAACTTTGATTTCTTCTTCTTCTTCTTCTTCTTCTTCTTCATTTTAGATCAGTGAATATGTTGAGCACAATGATGCTATTTTGCTGGTAGTAGTTCCTGCTGCTCAGGCACAAGAAATTTCATCATCACGAGCGCTTAGAATGGCAAAGGAGTATGATGCTGAATGTAAGCTTTTAGCTTTTGTTTTGATCTTCCATCCCCCCTCCCAAATAAATATAGCTATTTGTTATAGGTATAAAGCCAACCTTGAGCCTCTGCTTAATAGCTTAATTTTTTACTAGTGTGTCCTTGACATGGTATCATAATCTGAATGAACTAGTGGTTACTTAGGAGTTTGAATGGATCCTTGCAGCCCTCATTTTTCTAAACAAGGTTGAATTTCTGCACAAGCAGAGGGGGCCTATGCATTTTCTTCACTTAAAACTGAAAGGGCACTTAAAGCAATTCATGAACCTCCAGTAAAAAAAATTATAGCTTTTGGGAGAATTAGTCCTTGACACTATTAAACCTCTTTAGTTTAGAAATTCCTTTCATATCCTCACAGTACCAGTTTGTTTAACCTTTTTTAAATTTTTTTGTGCGTTTCAACTGTAGCCACCAGAACAGTTGGTGTTATCAGTAAAATTGATCAGGCAGCCACAGAACCAAAAGCCCTTGCTGCTGTGCAGGCTCTCCTATTGAACCAGGGACCACCAAAAACCTCTGATATTCCGTGGGTTGCTTTGATAGGCCAATCTGTTTCTATAGCTTCTGCACAGTCTGGGAGTGGTGCATCTGAGAGCTCGTTGGAAACTGCTTGGCGAGCTGAAACTGAAAGTTTAAAATCAATATTGAATGGAGCCCCTCAAAGCAAGCTTGGTAGAATTGCTTTGGTTGAGTCTCTTGCTGGACAGATTCGCAATCGTATGAAGCTCCGGCTTCCAACACTCCTCACTGGGTATTTATTTTTGGCTAGCTTATGATTACTCGTTATTTGTTGTCGAGGGTTCCATTTGCACCTTCTCCACTCATGATGTTGCAGCATGCACATTGCCAACATCAAAGCACATTCAGTTTTTCAAAATTCAAAATCATTTACATGTTCTCTCTGTCTTTAATGTTCACACATAATGTCTGCTATAAAAGAGAAAGTAGCCTGGTTTTGTGTGTGGGGGTGGGTGGGTTTAAATGATTTACTTTTAGATACATGTAGGCTGCCAAACCATTAAAGGGGATTTAGATTTAAATGTTTTCTCATTAGACATGATTCATGATAGGACATTATAGTGTTGTTTGACCCTTTTCTGGTTATTATCATTGTCCTCTTCAATTTATCAGGTTTGTAGATGGGTTGGACTGGTTTGGGTTAACATTCAACCCAAACCCAGCCCCATTTTTTCGTTGCATCATCTATTAATCAAAACCTAAAGGCTCACAAGCTACTCAGCCCAAACCAAACCATGGAAAGTTTAGTTGTGTTGGATTGATTGACTTGTTAGTCCTTCTCATCTACCTTGTTTATATGCCATCTGCAATGCTGTATATTTGTCAAGTTGCATGGAGTTTAATGTCACTAAACCAAGTCATATTTAATAGAAAAATGTCAGAATATTTCTTATGCAACTAATCAAATAGCAAGGCCAAGGAGTGGGATTTAGGGAGATTGAGCATGGTGTGTGAGATGAGATTGAATAAGTGAAAATGAACTGAACATTTAAACTTCCATACCAGGAGAGGTTACCTGTTTCTTTTATTGATGCTCCTTAGTATTTGCAGAATGAACTGATAACTAGTAGCAAGTACTAAGGTAGGCTTAGTAGATAATTGGGTTGGCTGGTTCCTCCTCCTCTTTTTCTTCTTAAAACGTTGGTTCAGCTTTTAAATGGCCCTAGTACCCATCACAATCCTCCATTTAAAATGCTGCAGTCTTCAGGGAAAGTCTCAAATTGTTCAGGAAGAGTTAGTGAAGCTCGGAGAACAAATGGTTAGTACTTCTGAAGGTACAAGAGCTCTAGGCTTGGAGTTATGTCGTGAATTTGAGGAAAAGTTTCTTCAACATCTTACTGGAGGCGAGGTCAGTAGTTTTTATTGTTTATTTTTACATTGTACAGCAGCAAGGGTGCGTGAAATCTTTGCATTGAGTTGGTCCATTTAATTATAAATAAAAGCCAGACTTTTCAAGTATAATTTCTTACCATTACCACTCTTTTTGGATGATATGATCTTATTAACTTCTGTGTGCTCAGGAAGGGCTATTTCACAAGGGTCTTTTTTATTGGATATTAAACTCGCATAATTGATAATTGGCTCAATCAATGTGTGTTTTCCCCCTTCTATAAGAAAATATCTTATCCTTGCTTCTGTACTTCTCTTTCTCTCTCTCCCCCCCTCCCCAAAGACCCAATTAACAAATTCATTTCGTTAAGAAACTATTATTAAGTGTTAGAAATTACATATTTTGGCGGGGAAGGAGGAAGAGATTATAGAGAATATTCTTGTGTACAATGAATTATAGAGATTATAAAAAAGACTCCTAATCCTAATTAAGAAAGAAAACACGTAAAGAAATATAATGAATTACGAAAACCACTCCTGTGAGATCATCCAAGATACTTTAGATATTCTAAGATATAATAATGATACCTGAGATATTTCTTAAATATTCTAAGTTTCTAACAGAAAACTTTGATGGGGAAAATTCTCGAGGAGCGAGAGATAATTAAATACTAACAACAGAAAAGAAAATACCAAATGAGTAATGATAGCCCCCTTTAAAGGGGTTGGACAACTAATAACTGATTTTGTGCTACACCTTTTTTTCATTAAAAGAAATTTATTTAGACGAGAAGAAAAAATTGCAAAGGGAAAGAAGTACACATAATCATCCAAAGCAAAATAATAGAACAGAAAATAAACAAGAGAAAAGAGAAAAATGTCGAACTAACAAACCTTTCCATTAACAAGGCCACGTGCTTTACACCAAATAGATGCCAAACACCTAATCTTGTCCCTAATTAAGCGGTGTGCCAAAGAAACCTCCTTAAAAATAGAAGAGCTCTGCTCCAACCTAATACACCAAACTGTAGCATAGATTGCATATTGCTTCACGAATTTAGCCTCTTTAATTCTACCGAAACCATGAAAGCTAAATAGCTAATCATCAAAAGTTGTTCCAGGGACCTAGGATGCAGTGATGCACCCAACATTGATCGAAATTGCTGAATTTGGAATTCCATAAATAAACCACAGCAGAAAAATGTAAATAAATTTGTTGAAACTTATCAAACTGGCTCTGAAAATGATTCAAATGTTTGAACTCTTTAAACTGATACTAGGATTGGTCATTTGTTTCTTATGATTTTGTTTTCCTTTTGTATTTCAAATAAAGTCAGATACTCAGATGTTGGGAATGGGATTAGACCAATGTACAGCACAATAATACTATTTATTCTGTATCTAATTTCTTTTCTTCATCTCCTTGCAGGGTAATGGTTGGAAAGTGGTTGCCAGTTTTGAAGGAAATTTTCCTAACAGGATCAAGCAACTTCCTATTGACAGACACTTTGACATAAACAATGTCAAGAGGGTAAATCTTCTCCATTAAAGTTGTCATATTGTTTAGGTAGAATTTATTTCATCACATTCTCTTGAGATGCTTGTTTCTTGTTTTTCTTTTCTGGCTTATTTTAGATTGTCCTAGAAGCAGATGGATATCAACCTTACCTTATCTCTCCAGAGAAAGGTCTGAGGTCCTTAATTAAAGGCGTTCTTGAACTGGCAAAGGAGCCTTCACGCCTATGTGTTGATGAGGTATGCTTCTAATGTGTTGTTGGTTGTTTCACGTGACACTAAGGTTTCGGAGGCACAAATCGATAGTTCAAAATAGAATTTGGGTGCTGATAGGAACTGGTATTTCTATTAGAAAGAAATAGGGATAAATCCCAATTACAAAGATAGAACATTGCAAAACTTCGAGTGTCTGCTCCTCCCTATGCCCAAAGGCCCCGATTCTCTCACAATTGACTAGATAGTCTCCCTCTCATCCCTTCCTATTCTTTATATACTACATAACCTACCTCTGTAACTAATTGTAACTGACTAGTTAACCAACTCTAACTCCCTCAGCTATCAGACTTATCAGGTACGGACCTGACTATTTGGGGCTCTTGTAAGAAAACAATGGACTATCCTTTACCCCATGCTGCCCCTGTTAGTTGATGGCTTTAATTAAGGGTCTGATCTGGAGGTGCAGCTTGATGGGGGGTTGTCAACATTTAAACCAGACAACTAATTACTAGGGGTTTGGTTTCCAAATATTATGTGTTTGCTTCATAACAACTTATTTGATTAGGCTTTAACTAAAAGTTAGCACAAACGAAATCCAATATGATGTTAGTTTTAAACTAACCAATTTATATGTCTGTCACTAGTTCCTTTGTTTATACTCCACTTTCTCTTTTGTCTTTAGCAGAAATTTGCACCAAGATATAACAAACAGTATTAAAAATTAAACTATTTGAAACCAAAATTTAGAGGAACACAATATCTTGTAAAACTATTGCAAATTTATGAAATTGAATAAATAGTTTTAGGTTGAACAGTTCTGAACCAGTTCTCTAGTTTGCCAAACACCCGTTAGTAATGTTCCTTTTCTTTGCACCAGTTACTGATGCATGTGTCCAAACATCTGGGCCATAATGCTACTTATCTCGTGTATCAGATAATCAGAATATCCATAGTTATCAAAACTGGACCGGACCGGCCGGTTCGACCGGGAACTGGACATGTGTCCGGTCCATATGACCCTGGGAACCGTTCTAGCAAAGAACCGGACAGAAAATCTGTGAACAGGTGAAAAACCGGCTAAACCGGGAAAAACCGGCGGTTGGACCGTTTTCTACGGTTCACCTAACAAGTCATGTAAAAAAGGAAGAAGAAGAAGAAAATGACGTCGTTTCGGGATCTTGTGGTCATTTTCCTTCCCAAATCGGCACTGTTGTGTTGCTGCAATGCAACCTCCCAAAGTGAGCTTCCTTGTCCTGGGTTCCGTGATGCTTCAACGTCCGTCCAGTGGCTTCTGACTTTCATCCTCCTCAAGTTTATTCCACTGTTTCTCTGTTAAGCATTTCTTCGCTGCCTTCTGCGTACGATTTTGTTCCACCGTTTGCTTGTTCCACCATGAGAGAAAATGTAAAAAGGAGAAAGGTGAGAGGGTAAAGATAAAGATGATCAGGAGTGATGGCTTTGTTGATCAAAGGATTGGATTAGGTTCTGACGTTTGAAGAAAAGCGCTTATCCCAATTTGTGTCTCAGTACCACATGTCAAATTCACGTCCATACATTAAAAAAATCTGAAGTTATCAATTAATTAAAATTTGATTTCTATAATACTCTTTTTTAATTTACATATATAGTTTTTTTGTTGACATTTTTACGTTGTCATATACGTTGTAGCAATAGCTTTGGACCGATGTATCATAAAAAAAATAGCTTTGGACCGATGGGTCTTTAAAATTGCAATTTTTAACAGTTTTGGCATAAATAAAAAACACAAATCTTATGATTTATTAATTTAAAATGTACAAGTATTTCATATCATGTTAATATTATTTAATTTATTATATTAAAAATATTATTTAATTATTACCGGTCCGACCCCGGTTCAACCTCGGTCCGACCTTTGAACCTTGAACTCGTGCCTACACCGGTTCAGTGTCCGGTCCGGTTTTGATAACCTTGAGAATATCCCATCAATAAAATCCCAACCAATTGTAAATATGCTTTTGGGCATCAAGTATTTTTCTACTATCTCATGCATTTAATCTATTTGAACCTTTACTGTTTATAGAGATAGACCAATTGCCAGGGTTTTCTTTGCCATTGATATCAATATCATCCCACGGCACCGCAATTTTGTGATAAACTTCTTATTGACCGATATAAATTCCCTCGTGTGTTTTCCTTGAGCTTCTTTTTGAAAAATTGTTTTGACAACTACCAAATTAGGTACATCGTGTGCTTGTGGATCTAGTTTCCGCTGCTGCAAACGCTACACCTGGTCTTGGAAGATATCCTCCATTCAAGAGAGAGGTAACAATGGTTGCTGTAATTCGTATGTAACTTGGTCTGCTTTTTAGAAATTATTTAGCTCATCTGTTACAATTTTCAGATTGTGGCAATTGCAAGTTCTGCCCTGGAGTCATTTAAAAATGAATCCAAGAAAATGGTGGTTGCACTAGTTGATATGGAACGTGCATTTGTTCCACCCCAGCATTTTATTCGTTTAGTGCAGAGGCGGTATGTTCAACATATGACACTTGTTACATCTTTATTTATGAATTTACGATCTTAATGTCTTTTATAGGAGTTATACATGAGACGGAGGTTGAATTTGAAACTCATTAGAATCATTACCATTGATTCAGTATTGGTATATGACTTCTAGAACCGCTAGGGAATCATATGATTAGAAATTTTAAGGGGAATGAAAATAAGTTAATGTCTGGGATTCTTAAGATTTGAATGTTTGTAGTAGCTGTGGCTTGTGAGCTTACCTGATTGCAATATTCCCGAGCATATTATTTTCTGTCTCCTAGGTCAGTGAAAGTTGTTGAAGGCTGCATATCAAAAGAAAAGACGAAAAAATAAGATTGTAAATCTTGTATGATAAATTAGCTTGCCAGCCTCCAAATGGTTGTACCTGTGAGATTTATGTCCCAAACCATCAATATTTTGCAGCTTGGTTGTCAGTGATTCTGAAAACTGGGGAATCAAGGATCTGTTTGGTTTCAAAAAAACATTTTCTGAAACCAAACAAGCACCAGACTTTTCAGCTAGCTTTTTCTCTTTACTAATGGGATGGATATTTTTTCCTCATGAACAAATAATGTGTATTTTAGGATAAATAATAAAGGGGAGTTAAAGTAGTTTGAAATAGTTGGGTCAATTAGTTAGTTAGAGGAGGCTCAATTAAATAAATAGGGAAAAATAGCAAATGGATTCATTATGTGAATTTGGTAGTTGTGTATGGAAGGAGAAATCCTTTTAAAGGGGGGAAACCCTTGGAGGAGAGATCTCTCTCCTATTCTTATTTCTTAATCATTCATTCAATAAATTTGTGCTTTTTTTATTCTCTCTATCAACTTTCCATTTCTTTTCTGAGTTCCGATCGGGTCTTTACGTACATAAAAATGCTGTTTTGAATAGCACTCGGTATCCATCACATTCTCTGTTAATAGGAAACCAAACCATGTTCCTCTGTGGTTATAAAGTGAAGGGAAGTATTGAGTATATAGCAGAGTTAGTGGCTTGAATTCCTTTGCTGTTATTTGAACGAATTTGTTGACTATTTCAAATTCAATGTCCTGTATTTCTCATGGTTTTTTGACTACCCATTTTCAAGTAATCTGGAAATAAATTATTTGTAAATGGTTTTTCTGTTGTCACTTTTTAGAATCCTTTTGGCAAATTACCAGTTTGTCCTTCCATTAAAGTTGTTAGGGCATATATTGATAAGTTCTTATAATCTACTTTTTGTGGGCCTAATGGACAGAGTTAATGATTAAATGAGGTTTGAGTTCTGTATCTACAATGATATCATGATAACATAGTTTAGGATGTATATATGTACACTATATAATCTTTAACTGTTTGACTGCAGCTGGATATATATTAATTTAACATGCATTAACACTGTCAATTAATTTAATTAGAATGGAAAGGCAACGCCGAGAAGAGGAGCTAAAGAACCGGTCATCCAAAAAGCCACTTGATGCAGAACAGTCAATTCTAAATAGGGTGTGGGATAATTTACTTTAAAAATCGCAGGCTTGAATTTGTTAACATATCATACATGTTTAAATTTTGGCTTTATATGTACGAGATGCATGTTCTGTTTCCTTTTCTAGGCAACTAGTCCTCAAACAGGCCAACAAAGTGGAGGAAACTTAAAATCAATGAAAGAGAAATCCAGTCAGCAAGACAAGGATACACGGGAGGTATCTGGCTTGAAGACTGCTGGGCCTGATGGGGAGATTACAGCAGGTTTTTATCATCCATGCTAAAAATTGTATTCTAGGTCTAAATGTCTAATGTCATTAAGGTATCTCTATTGCATACCATTATTAAGTATGAACACGGTGGCTTCCTTTTCTTTTGTTAATATCACTTTTCCTGTCTGGATCTGGAGCTTCAATTACCTCCATTTGCTTGAATGGTCATCCTTATCAAATAGCTCTTGCAATTATTGGATATTTTCATATATTGTTTGGCTCATCTCAGTTCTGGCTGATAGTGTAGTCATTGATTCGATGATGCATACAGATAGTATGATTTGAAAAGCAGCATCACTGAAGGAGAAGAGAAAAAGTTGAGAAGATTGTTTTCTGTTTCAACATAAAGAATAGACAAAAATAAGATTACCTGCTATATTTTCCAATTAAGTCTTGACAGAATACCCTATATTAGAGTGTAGTATCTAGTATTTTAGTTTTGTAAAACTAAAAGCTTAACTGACTTTCTATCAAGGCATTTAAGCTTGGTTTAAAGTAGTTATAGTTAGTTGGTCGCATTCAATGTATAAATACTACAATCTGTACAATAGCAAAATCAGTTAACACAATTCTGTTTTCAGATACCAGAAATCATTCTCTCTCACTTCCATCTCTTTCTCTCTCTGTAAATTCTTCAATTTGAAGAATTCTAATACTGTGGCATTGTTTGATCCGTGTAACCATCTCCACCAAGCTGTTGTTGGTGGATATCAATATATATTGAGTTTAATGTAATTTCCACAATAGCGATCCATTCTTGTAGGGTATTCATTTAATCTGAGCCTGCCTTTTATTTTTTCCTCTCTCCAATCCATGTTAAAGTAAGGACTCGTCTTTTTCTTAGTCCACAAGTTTAGTATTTTGAATTAACTTCTTTAACCTCTCAATGCAGGATATCTGTTGAAAAAAAGTGGAAAAAGTAGTGGTTGGAGTAGACGATGGTTTGTTCTAAATGAAAAGAGTGGCAAGGTTAGTTAATTTATCTTATTAGATTTTATATTGCTGATTTGCATGCTTCAGGACTGTTCTGGTTCATGCACTTAACCACCTAGCATAGAAGCCTTGTAACTGCACAGAAAGTGTTTAACAGGATAAGAACTTTGTTGAAATTGAAGATGATATTTTGTGAATTCATTTGGGTACAGATGATAGCTGGCTTTTTATGGAAATCATTTTAATTTTATCAAGTTGCTAGGAACTACTCTTAGTCTGCTTCTTACCTTGATTCTTGACATTTCTCGTGATTGAGTTGGCTTGCATGTATTAGAGGTTTTCCCAATAAATAAAAGCAAACAAGAAATTTTATTGGGCCTTCAAGCGAAAAGTGATGTAGTTATAGGAATGAAAAAGATATTTAAGCCGTAATTTTTTCATAAAAGGAAAATCTCCAAGGACAGGAACATTGAATATGTTGTCTCATCATAGGTTTTTCTGTGTACAAATATTTTAATAAATCTGTTGCATGGATTGGTTTGATGGCACCAAAAGCTCCGAGGCAAGTTTCCTTGACCTTGAGTATATTACCCACACCATAAACAGAGGCTGTGAATAACTCTTTCTAGACATCCTGTATCACGTGGACTGATTTGATGGGTGGCCAATGATTAATGCTTTCTGAGTATTTGATGGTTTAACTGTGCTTTATATTGCCAGCTTGGATACACCAAAAAACAAGAAGAGAGACATTTCAGAGGAGCAATTACATTAGAGGTATGAATTTCTTGTTGATTTCTTGAATTTATGTTAGAATACTTATGAACTTTAATGTCTACTGTTTTTTATAGAATTAAGTACAAGGAAGGGCCAAATAACCACACTGTGTAATCAGTTCATAGAAATCGAAGTGAGAATTGTAGTGTGTGGTGATTTGGTCCTTTTATGGATATCGTCTCATGTGAGGTGAAGTTTCAATTATGTCTTATAAATATTCCGTTACATGAAATAAAGTTCATATATGTTTTAGGCTTCATATGTGTAGTGGCACATAATCACGGTGCAGACATAATGCTTCATTTGAAGAGTTGGGAGTTGATTGGAATAATGAGTTAATGACTATAGTTAAACCTTCAGTATGGTAATGCCTCTGTTTCTTTTGGATTTACTGATCAGGAATGCAATATTGATGAGATTTCTGATGAGGATGAAGCCCCTGCAAAGAGTTCCAAGGATAAAAAGTCCAATGGACCTGATTCTGGAAAAGCATCAAACCTTGTTTTCAAGATAACGAGCAAGGTCCCCTATAAGACTGTTATGAAAGGTAGTCGCTCTTGTTCTAGTTTGTGCACATCCTCGCCATCTCTCCCAAATCTGTTACCAGATCTGAATCATGTCTGGACTGTATCAATGTTGAAACATGCATTTTGCAGCTCAAAGTACAGTTTTGTTGAAGGCTGAGAGCATGGCAGATAAGGTTGAGTGGATCAACAAGCTGAGAAATGTTGCACAGGCTAGAGGAGGTCAAGCCATTGGTGAACCCAGTTTTCCCATGCGACAAAGTCTTTCTGATGGTTCCCTTGTAAGTATTTATTTTGCATTATTGTTCTCTTTTATATTGTTCATTTAATAATAGCCCAATTATGCACTTAAATTTCGTTTTCTTCCCCATCATTCGTTCGCACATATTTCTTGGTTTGTTTGGGATTCATTTGTTGAATACAATTTTTTTTTCCTTTCACTCTCTCCTTATGATGAAGATATTTACATCCAATGGATTATGAGTGATGGCGCGTTGACTCAGAATATAATCCTTTACTTATTGTTTTTAAATTTTCAGAAGTTAGAAACATGAACCAATTTTCATAACAATTTCTTCATGCTGTAAATTCTTTTTTAGGATACGATGGCTAGAAAACCTGCTGATCCAGAAGAGGAGCTGAGATGGATGTCACAAGAAGTGCGCGGTTATGTTGAAGCTGTTCTTAACAGCCTTGCTGCTAATGTCCCAAAAGTGAGTTTATTTTATTGACTTCAATAATTCTTCTGTTCAGATTTGGTGCTGTTCGTGAGATCATTTAGTTTTCGGTGAGCAGGCAGTTGTTCTTTGCCAAGTAGAGAAAGCTAAAGAAGACATGCTTAACCAGTTATACAGTTCCATTAGGTTAGTGCAGTCTCTTCTTGCCTTACTGCTGATGACTTTCAAGTGCATTTCTTCTTGATGGATAGATGTACTGGCATGTTTCCTATTTTCCCTCCTTTCACTCATCAAAACATTAATATTCATGCAACCCCTAAGCTGATATCGTACCACAGATACATATTTGATCATAATGCGAATGCTCGTGGGTTTTTTGTTTTTTGTTTAATTCTTTCTTGGATATATCTTGGAGATCAATAGAGAGACATTTTGGGTAGATACAAGGAGGCTAAGTGAGGAGTTTATGCAGTTGCTCAGATTATTTGGTTGGAACTATATGCTTGCATCTTTAAGGATGTTTCTTGAACCCTAAACTTGTTCTGGGATAAGATTATAATTTTGATGTCTCTTTATGATGTTTTTGCTCATGGTTATTTCAAGGGGGTTGCCGTTATGTAGACATACTGGCCAGATTTGCGGTATTCTTGAATTTAATTATTTTTTTCAAGTTCCTTTTTTTTATCTAGACTTTTCTGTTTAATCAGATTTGTTGTTTGTGAGCTTATCCTTTCCCTAGTTGTACTTTCCCTTTTTCCTGTCTTATAAATTTGCTTTTTATTTCTAAAAAACAATAATACTTGAATCTCCAAGATATTCATTTTATCTTAAGCATTTCAGTTGTTTACAATTATTCTTCAGGGATGAAACATTTGATTGTGCAATTTTTTTTTCCTTTTTCATGCTGTGGTTGGTAGTGCTCAAAGCTCAGCAAAAATTGAGGAACTGCTCCAGGAGGACCAAAATGCCAAGCGTAGAAGGGAGCGTGCTCAGAAACAGTCTTCCCTTCTTTCAAAACTTACTAGGCAGCTTAGTGTCCATGACAATAGAGCGGCTGCCACGTCCAATTGGTCTGATAGAGGGAGTGCAGCAGGTAATATCTTCGAATTTGCTTGAGGTTCATTCTTGGAATTTTCTAGTGTGCCGTTTTATACATGAAAGCTTGGCTGGTATGCTATCTTTGGGAAGAACTTGAAGTTCTGCTTTTTTTTTTTTTTTTTTGGGTGATAAATGAACTTCTGCTTTTTATCAGGAAAGAATATGATGATGATATATAAGCTTCATTATCATTCTCTAGGAACATAACACTGTGTTTGGGAGGAGGGAAGGAAAGTGAAGGGAAGGAAAAGTTTCTTGAAAAATGTAAAAAGTGTGCATGAATAAGTGTGACAGGCCAATAATAATGTGACACATCATCAATTTTACACTTTAACCAATAAATTTTCTTTTCTCCCACTTTCTTTCCTCCCATTTTCTTATATACCAAACATAGCCTAAAAGTGGTTGGATCTATTTAATACGTTGATTGCAAACTTATTATGTATGTTGCAGAGAGTATTCAAATGCATCAGTTGAGTGTATAGACTGTCAATTTTTTAATTTTTCATATAATTTTTACAAACAAATTAATACAGAAAGCAGCCCAAGAAGCTCTGGACCAACATCAGGTGATGATTGGAGGTCTGCTTTTGATGCTGCTGCCAATGGTCCAAGCGACTTGTCATCTAGGTATGGTTCTGGCGGTCACAGTAGACGCTACAGCGATCCATCCCAAAATGGCGATGTGAGCTCAGGCTCAAATTCTAGCAGTCGCCGGACGCCAAATCGGTTGCCTCCTGCTCCTCCACAGTCTAGTTCAAGATATTAGATAAGGCTACCTGTGATTTTAACAGTCTCGTCGGATGGACGCTTTCAGTTTTTTTTTGCTTATATCAAGACTGCACCGCCTCCTTTTTTAAGTGACTTAGTTGGAATGTTACAGGTTTGTAGATAAGTATTGTTATCGCAGTCATCTGAAGGTCATACGAAGTATGTGTCCAATTTTATTCCCTTACTGGGTATGTGGGGGCATTGTTGGGTTAGATGATATTGTGTCTCCCCGACATTCTTTTCCTCTTACAGATGTAATTGTTTTTTGTATCCAATGTGATTATCAGCATTTATATCAATGCGCATTAGTCTTGAGTGCTTTTTTGTTTTTCCTGAAACTTTATTAAGCACTAGACTGTTCCTGATTAGATATGAGAAAGAAAAACGTTTATGGTTTTAATGATTAGAAGGGCTTTAATAAAGGCACCTCCCCATTTAATTTTCCCACCTCCCCTCCCCCTTGAAAAGACCTAACTACCCCTACTTAATTTTTCTTACCCATCGTCCTCGCTTTTTTTTTTCTCTCTGGAAATATGAACTTTGACGAGGATTTGTCAACAAGTTGATGCCTGTGTTAATAGTAGTCATCTCGTATTCATAACACGCTCATCAACTTGTTGACGAGGGATTAACACGCTCATCAACTTGTTGAGTATTTTCGTCAACTTTTTGATGAGAATTTTTGTCAACAAGTTGATGAGTGTGTTAATGGTAGCTCTGTCTATTCATAACATGCTCATCAACTTGTTGACGAGGTTTTTTGTCAACAAGGTGACAAGAAATACAAAAACACAAAAAATAAGGGGTAAAATGGTATTTTTAAAGGAGATGAGAGGTGACAAAATTAATGGGGGAGGTTTAGATAATAAAGCCCTGATTAGAATTCAGCATTGAATTCATATCACCGGTCAAGAAGTATACCTTTCAGTCTCTCGGCAAGTGACAAATCGACAAACTTGCATGGATTGGCTGGGCAAATTAGGGGGCAGCCGAAGGGAGGAATATATTGTAAACAGGGATAAGGAAGTTGTATGTCCAATACCTTTCCTAGATGGGAATTTTCAAACTGTAATGGTGTATTTGGATGGGGTAAATTAAAATTATAGGGAATTTAAAATTTTATGATAAATTGCTTCAATTGAATTCCCTTCATTTATATATTTTTTGTTTGGATAAAGTAATTATATTTCTTCAATTTTAAAATTTTTTGTTTGACTATAGTAATTAAATAAAGGAAATGTATAAATGTCATATATTTTATAAATATCTTTCCAAATTTTTTCCCTATTCTTTAGGAATTTTTTTTTCCAAAAAAAATTTGGCACAGAAATTTTTTTTGTTGCAATTTTTTTTTTTGAAAATTATTTCTTGGAAAAAAATATTTTCCCAAAACAAATTTATGAAAAAATGTATTTCAAAAAAAAATTGTTGGAAAAATAAACTTAAAAAATATATTTTTTGACAAAATTAATATTCCAAAATTAAAATTTTACTTGAAAAATTTATTTCGAAATAAAAAGTATTTCTCACTTTTTAAAAAAAAAATATTTGATTTTAAAAATTTGGAAAACAACATTTTTTGAAAAAAAAAATAAGTTTTCAAAAAAATATTTTTAGAAAAAAGTTAAAAAAATAAATTTTTGATAAAAATATTTTAAAAAAACAATTTTTGGGAAAAAGTATTTTAAAAAAATAAAATAAAAGAAGGAGTAAGGAAGAAATTTCAAATTCTTAAATTTCAGGTGGTATTTCAAATTCCTTAAATTTAGTCTTAATAAAATACCTCCTAAAATCCCTTCATTTTGAAAATTCTCCATATTTATTATCCAAACATGTTAATTTGACTTGAGCCATTTAAATTACCCTATAAAATTACATTACCTCATTAAAATCTCTCATTCAAACACACCCTAAATGTTACTTTAACACCCAAATTTGACACCGTATAACAAACATTGTATGACACTGTTTATGTGTTTCTGTGTGGTTAATGATTTGCAAATATTTGGTTAATTCAGTTCATTACGTGATTAATTAGTTATCATTTTTTTACAGAATTAATTTCTTTTTGCACAACTCACTAAAAAGTACATGGTTAATGACTTACAAATGATTAGTTAATTCAGTTCATTACGTGGTTAATGAGTTATCCTGATGCCTTAATCATATTTCACAAACCACTAAAAAGTACATAGTTAATGACTTGCAAATACTTGGTTAATTCAGTTCATTACGTGGTTATTGGGTTACTTTTGTTCTACATTTTTCACAATCTGCTAAAAAGTACATGGTTAATTATTTGCAAATACTTGGTTAATTTAGTTCATTACGTGGTTAATGGGTTACTTTGATACTACATTTTTCACAACCCATTAAAAAGTACATGGTTAATGACTTGTAAATACTTGGTTAATTTAGTTCATCACGAGGTTAATGAGTCATTTTTTGCAACTCACTAAAAAGTACATGTAAAATATGATTAACCCATTAACCACCTAATGTACTAAATTAACCAAGCATTTGCAAGTCATTAACCATATACTTTTTAGTGAGTTGTGAAAAAAAAAATCTGTCAAAAAAATGATAACTAATCAACCACGTAATGAACTGAATTAACCAAGTATTTGCAAGTTATTAACTATATAATAACACATGAACAGTGTCATACGGTGTCTGGTATACGAGTTTCAAATTTAGGTGTTAAAATAACATTTCTATTATTAAACACACCTCCCAAAATTGCTAGCATACACTCCTTTCAGGTTTTCATTTTTTTTTTTACTTCAAAATACCCCTATTCGTAAATCTATTTTTAGACGTGATAAACCTTGGTCGCTGGTAAAATAGCATTCTGTAGAGTAATTTACAGATAATTTATAACCACTAGAAATGTATTTATGCACAAATCGCTAGTAATTCCATAAATATATTTACGGTCACATTCTTATTTGTTTCTATAAGTGTATTTCTGAATGCGTATAATTGCATTCAGAAAATGTATTTTTGGAGCTATAAATATCTCAAAAAACATTTGTTTTTGCTAATACAACTCATAATGTGTCAGTGTCAGCTTGTGTGTCAGTAATTGAATGGATGCGATCACACTGACGGTTTGAACGGTTGAGATCACACCGACATTTGTATAAATAGAATTGATCTGAAACACCACACCTTAGAGTTCTGCCCGTCGGTACATCCAATGCGGCGTACCGTGGACGTACCGACGGGCCAAGCCGTCGGAAAAGCCGTGTTTTAGGCGACGGCCTCAAGCCATCGGTAGAAGGCCGTCGGTATACCTGTGTTATGTTTTCGGTTTCCCGCTTTTATGACATACCGATAGCTTTAACCCGTCGGTATTTGAAAAAAACCGTCGGTAATCCCGAGAAATTTTCCGACGGGTTGAGCCCGTCGGTAAGGTTAATATGGCCGTCGATAACGTCCGGATACAACCAGATGAAAGCCCCTTCTTCCCCTTCCCTGTTTCACTTCTCCTCTCAGCTTCCCAGCACTGCTCGCCGCCACACGCTTCCCTTCGCACTGTTGTCTCTCCTAACCCAAACTAAGCGCAACAAAACGAAAACGCACGCTTCCCTTCAGTTTCCCTTTGCCTTTGCTCGCTCCGCTTCATCACTGCGGCTTCTTTCGTTTTTTTCCCTCTCCGCCGCCGCGCCTCCTCTATTCCATCGGCCCACACAGCCCGTGCCACCTGCGACTTTGCGCGACGTGGTGTCTAGCCTCTCCATTCCAGGCGTCCAGATACTTCACACTTTGGCCTATGCTCTGTGGCCTCAAGGTAACAACATCTTGTGCTTGCTTTCTTCCAATACTTCTGTTGTGGGTTTATGTTAGTTTTCATAAAAATATCTTCTTTGTTAAATACTACAACACTTGTTATTTTTCCAATCTATTACTGCAAGAACGACATGCATTGCATATTGAGCATGCTTTCAGAATTATATCTATTTATGACTAACTCCTTTTATTAATAATAATAATAGTAATATTGTTTTTTTGGTTCTTCATATTGGAATTTCAGAATTTCTACTGCTTCAATTCTGGGTTTCTCATGGTTTGGATAAAGGATTTTTTTTTTAAGAGAAACTGACCAAGGGGCAGCGCATCTTATTATTATTTTTCACATCAATATCAATCTAATATCATATTACTTAGATCATGAAAGAATTATCCTAGAAGTTATTTATGTGAAGATATATGAATGGTCTTATACTCCAGTAACACTCTAACAGGTGTTTTTATATATCTTGAGTAGCCCTAGAAAGTTTAAAGGTGTGAGTTCCAATCTAAATATTAAAAGAAGGCATCCGGGGGCACGTACTTTGCTATTTCTTTGATTCAATTTCAGTTATCATACTTGCTGAGTTGAGAGTGAGTTTAAGGACAAAACGTAAGTGCTCTGGATTTGTAATTCTTTTGTTATTTGGTTCTTCATGTTTCACTGGCTTGGCAAGAAAGAAGACCCATGAACTTACTCTCAACTGTCAACTATGTGATGCTTCTGTTTTCTACCTAAAAGATCATTTAGCCACCACGAGTCACCTTCCTTATGTGTAAATGAAACTCAACTTTCTGTTGATATAAATGACCTTTCACTTTTCTAAAAATAAAACACAACTCAGAATTCAACCATGTATTGTAACTTATCTAATAATAAAGATCAATACGTTTTTACTCACACTTTCACTTTGGCCATGTTCCTTCACAACAGAGGATATTCTGTGCAAGTGGCTGTGTTGTGTATATTTTGTGCTTGTGCGTTGTACCAATGCTTGTGAGCTTTATTGAAGTGGTAGCAATAGTAGATTAGATTAAAGTGGAAACTATGTATTGATTAGATAGATGTTGATTCTACATTTAAAATTTGATAGGTTAGTAGTTACTTTATCTTTGACTTAACTACAGTGGTCGTGACTTGTAACTTAAAAAACTAAGATAAAATCACATTACTATCAACATTTATAAGAGTTAAAATAAAAAAGTAGAACTCTTGAAAAAATATATATATTTGCATTGCATAGAATTTCATACTACACCCTTTACATTTGAGAATGTATACTTACAGCTTACACTTACAGCTTACATGGGCTAGTGTCATAATCGAAGCAGTTTTGTTCTTTAATGTTTTTATGTCAACCTTGTAAGTGTGTAATACAAAATCCTTCATTGTTTTTATTTTCATAATATAGCGATCTTAAGTATGTTATAAAGAAACTATTGAAGTAGATCAGATTCATTATGTTGACTAGCTTTTATCAAAAGATTTCTTAATATGATACAGTTCAGAGGCAAGTCATCTTCTAAATTATAACTACATGAGCAAAGCCTCTTTATCTTATGATGGCAAAAAAATATCACTAGTTTGATTGATTCTTTATCCTGGAGACACTTATGGATAAAATATCCCATATAAGAATGGCAGAAACAAACCTTATGCTGAAAAGAATTTACAAGAGACTGGTTTGGTTGATCACTGTTATTGGCCTCAGAATTGACTCCTAGGATGACTTCTCTTTCAAGTCAGCAGCCATATGTCATGTGAAAACTTTGTACTGGAAACAAGTTCCAAGGTTATCATGCTACAATGCCATTTTAATATATTTATTAAAGTTTTTTCTCCCAAATTTTATTCCTTCATTAATTTCAATGAAAAATTGTTTTCAAGTGCATATCATAACAATCTTTTGGCTCATGTATGGTTTTTCTATTATTGTGGCAGGTTTATATATATTGTGAACACTTTAATCCTTTATTTTTGTCTTCATTGATCTTGGTTTTCAATTGAATCGTATGAAGGCAAGAAGATTGGAGGGGTAAGAACAAAGCAATGCTGAATAGCATACTGTCTCTACTGTTCTAAGGTTGCTCTTTTTTCACTTCCCTATTAAGTAAATTAAAAAAAAAAGCTAGCCGTCAAGGTTATGAAGCCACAACCTTTATGAAAAGACCTCACAGTTTTTCTTTGTTAAAAATTTTGGCATTAATACTTTTATATCCCAAGATTTGGTGGAATTGGCCTGCTCATTTGCAAATAAGTAGACATGTGTTGTTATTCTTCCTTCTGCTGCATTTCAAATCACATAAGGCATAACTTTTAAACTAAGTTTAATAGAAACTACACATGCATAATATACTATATCGGAGCAATTTGTGTTCTATCCTATATCTTTATGCCTCCAGCCTTTTAGCTAAGGAAGTAAGTTTTAAATTCTGACCTCTTTAATTATATGAATTTACTTCATTTATATCGGATTCTAATATGGTATGAACAAGTAGAAAGCATCTTGAATCTTCTGAACTTATGGAGCGTATATATGTGATGGGAATTGATGTTACTGCACTTAGTTTTGTGGTATCTCCAAACTATATTCATTCTCCTTTATTATTTATACCTTTGAAGCCTCAACAATGGTGTACAAATCTGATTCAGAAGAATTTCATATTTATTACTGTTATTGCCTTCTCCCATTTTTGTGTTTATGTAATCTTTGACATGTGGTAAATCTTTGTAGCTATAGATAAATTATTGTGTGCTTCTGACTTACAAAAAGATGTGAAGTCCATGTTGATAATTGGTGAAAGTTTCTTCAGGCTACAACAGAAAATTTCTAATTGGATTAACAAGTGTACATAGGCTTTGTTTGCATATTCACCTTTCTCATTTGCCTACACTATTTTGATTAACAAAATATCTAATATCTTGCTCAACAGTTTGCAGAGATGATCATTAAGTTTGACAACCTACGAAACATGGATGTTTTTATAGTTAGAAGTGGATCCCACTTCTGTTTTAACAATATTATTGAGACTGAGGAGCTGAAAATTCATGGAGATTGGTCTGTTTTGTGTGACATGCACAAATAGTTACTCTTTGAGCAAAATACCCTTAAAATGAATTTTCAGGGTATTTTGCTCAAAGAGTAACTATTTTATTTTGGTTGGAAGTGTAAATGGAGCGTGAGAAACATATAGCCAAAGCTCTATTGAAGCATGCATAACTTTAACAATAATGGCTAACTTTTGTGAGTGTGAAAAATGGAAACTAAATTATAGCGTCTATATAACGTTCTTGCATGACTTAAAGTTCATGATAGTATTTATGAATATCCAAATGTAATATCCAGATATGTTGTTTGTATTGAGAAAAAAATATTCAAGCCATCAGAGCATATAAATTTGACAGTGATAAGAGAATATGCGATGCCATTACTTCCAAGTTTCTTTCATTACTTCCAAGTTTTTTAATTGTTATTATAGAATCTATATGTAATGCCAATTTCACTTTTGCTTGATTCAGTTGAATCCACTTTTAAAGACATTTGGCAATGCAAGGAAGATTAGGAATGACAATTCAACGCATCTATTAGTTCAGGTGATTTCTTTGCTTTCTATCAATGCGTCTCATCTTTAGACTCTAAATTTTCACCCTATCATCATATCCTTGCTGAATATTTAATAGCTTTTAAATACTTCTCTGTTATGCTGTGCTATCCAGATAGATTCTAAATGAAATTGATTAATTCTTTGATTCCATCCGACATTTTCTTATATATGTTTTAATCGCTAATTTAATTTAATTTAATTTATGCATTTGATTGATAAATTATTGTTGTTTTGACATAAGATATGGGGTTTGTATGATAAGAAAGAGAACATGAAGCTGCATGTACATGGATCTTGTGATTGGAATTAATTTGCTGCTTATGAACAAGGGTTTCTGGATTCCTTTGGTGGTGACAAGGGTTTTACATTGCATTTTCTTTCTTTTTAGGTTTTTTGATTCCTGGGTTTCTGGATCTACTGGTTTTTAGGTATGTTGCATTCGAACTTGTTTGAATTCTATCCTTATTTAGATTCTGGTGTGGTTTTGATATTCTTATTTATATCTTATTAGTTTCTGCTAACACAAAAAGCTCTGTTTCATAGGCCTCTGAGTTCGCCACCTCCACCAGTTCGCCACTTGTACCACTAGGTATGCACTCTAACGAAATGTCGGTTAACTCATTGGGTGGAAAAGGGTTGTCTGTTGACCCCCACATCGACATATTTATTTGTTTTCGTTCATAGTTCTCTCCACAGACAGGAATATGAAGAGTATTGTGTAATGGTCTAAATGATATGTCTTGTGTAATTGTCTTGATTACGCTAGCACTCATCAGTCACAATGCTTGTGATTTAAGAGTGCAATTTTAATTTATGCTTGCCATTTCATTCATGGATATGGATATTGGTTATGTTGCTTGGCTGCAATTTGCTTTTCACATCTCTCTGTACTTCTTTCCCTTGCCACTTCTGCTTGTCTAATTCTATCCTCTTTAAATGACCAAGTCGATTTTCTAATTCCAGTGTTGTTAATCGAGGATCGCGAAAAATAGCGTAAAATTGGTAGGATAGCGTGAAATAGCGGGCAGATAGTGTAAGTTAAATAGCGGGTGAAATAAATAAAATTATAAAATTATATATTAAAAAGTGACATATAATATTTAACGCTCAAAGACAAAATCTGAAATGACATAATAAAATATTTATTTAATGAGCTATTTTTAGAAACTTAAGTGATTATTTATTCATAATAATAGAATAGAGGCTTATTAAAATAAAATGAAGAGAGCATATGAATATTTTTTATGTTGATATATTTGAATATTAATATCAGCATTTATTTTAAGTGATGTAAAATAAGTTTAAATAAACCCTGAATGAAATGTAAAATAAGTTTAAATAAACCTTGAATGAATAAGTAGCTCTTTCGTTTTAAGAAAATAAAATATTTTTTATTATATATGGCGGATGGTGTAGTGGCAACTAAATGATTAATAAAACTACACACACAGTAAATGGACCATTGCTCAAAGAAACAAGGCAGATTTGAATTGGAAAGGACAAATAATAATAGAATTAAAAAATAGATTTAAAATAAAAAATATTTAAAAAGCAGAATTTTTAAGAACAATAGAATAAAAAAGCAGATTTTAAAAAAGAAAGAAGAGAATAACAAAACGAAATGAGATAGAATTTGAAAAATAACATAATTAAAAAAGTAGAAGGATTCAAAAAACAGAATTGAAAAAATAATTAAGAGATGAGCAGAATTAAAAAAAGAGAAATAATGGAAACAATCGTTAAAAAATATGATATAACAAAAATGAAAAAAGATCTGAAGAAGAGAAGAATTAAAAAAATTTCAATAAAAAAGAAATAAAAAATAACAACTTTAAAAATTATCATATAAAAAATTAAATGAAAAAGGAAAATAAAATATTTTTTATTTATATATATATATAATAAAACTAATTCTACCCTTGTCACTTCTGCTTGTCTAATTGTTATGTTAATCATTGATCGAATGGATGTTTGATATTTGTTATTAGTATCGGAGAGAAGCCTTAGCTTCCCGTTTGAGGTTTAATATATTATTGAGTGCATATACTCTTTTAGGGTACCATGTGCTCATTGTATATTGAACCTTGAATTATCCAAGTCGGACAGTTTGGGAAAAAACTTTTTCTTTACTCGTATAATAGTTGTTGCTTAATTCTCGTATCTTTATATTTGATGAAATTTCGGTTCGATTCATTTCCTTTTGTTCTCTAGGTGCATACTTGATTGCGGTGTTCATAACTGCGTTCATTTTGTGTACTCAAAGACCAATGGGAAATGCTGCCGAAATTTTGTCAAGTATAAGATACGAGAATTAAGGAATGATTATTATACGAGTTCTGAAAAAGTTTTTTCTCGAATGATAAGTCATACCATTTAAAGAAAGAGAAGCGGTTGTAAGAACGTCGTCTTCTTTGAAATTGTCATTTTTTTGACATGCGAGAAGATGGAATATTTTCTTTCGAGTCGTAGTTGGATGTCACGATAGGTTGTATCAGGGAGAGGGTTTGAAACCAGATTTTCTTGCTTGGGGTTGCGTACTTTGTTCAAGTCGCAACGGCACATAAAGATTTCAAAACTAATGGAGGGATTAGATGTCCGTGCTTTAATTGCGTTTGCAGAAGGATTAAGGGCCCAAGTGAGGTCATGCACCACCGTATTCGGTTGGATTTAGGCTTAATTACTGGATTTGGACTAGACATGGTGAAAAGTTGCCTCACGTTGATTTAGGGGTTGGTGATAATTGCGAAGGTGCTTCAAGCGATTCACGTAGATTCGGGATGTGGTGAGCAGATTGAATTGATGCAAGATATGGTTTGTGATGCCTTGGGGGTGAATGTGTCATTCGAGGAGCAACAATATGATGACACGGATGAACTTCCAAATGAGACAGCACAAAAATTTTATAATCTATTGTTAGAAACAAACAAGCCGTTGTTTGAAGGGTCTCTGCACTCTAAGTTATCAATGTGTGTGAGGCTCTTGGCTCTTAAGTCCAAGCTGTGGTGCTACCGAAGTGTGCTTGGATCTCGTGAATCGAAAATGATGTTGGACTCGTCACCTATCGAGAGATGGTTTGCCAAAAAGTTATTACGAGGCTAAAAGCTTAGTGTCCAAGTTGAAATTTGGAATCTAAAAGGATTTATTGTTGTGTGAGAGAGTGTATGTTGTATTACGACAATGAATTTGGTAAAAACGATGGTGCGCTAGTTGAATGCAAATTTTGTGGTGAGCCTAGGTATATGTCACATACTAATAATCGGACGGGTAGACAAAAACTAGTTCCAGCGAAGACAATGTTTTATTTGCCAATTATTCCAAGGCTGCAGAGAATGTTTGCATCACCACAGGAAGAAGTGGCTTATCAAGTGGATGAGATGTCTCATGTCAATGTAGTAAATGAAGTGGAACCCATTACTCGACTACGTGACAATCCAATCACATATGAAGATGTAGATGGGGATGAGGAATTAAATGAAGAAGTGGCAGAACCATCAAGATCTGAAGACGATGCCGAAATTGAGTGGGCAGAATGGGCATATTGAAATTGTTTAACTTTTTACAATTTGAGAAATTAATGTGTAACAATATATTTTAATTTGTCAGTTATTTTCATAACTTGTTTATTTTTATGGAATTCATTTGTAATATTGTTATGTTTAAATATAATATTTCATGATCATATTATTCAATTGCTCTATAGACATATATGGCATCGGGAGGTTCAGAGCCGACTCCCCACCACCGGTGGTGGTAAATGGAAGGAAGGGCATCGCCCTCGACCCCTCGTCGTCGAGGCCGACCATCATTAGGCGTGACCTCATCGGGTTTTCGACGTTGTCATCTACACGTCGTCCTAGTACATCTACGCCGAGACGACTGATACACCTCATGCACCTAGACGACCTTCTCGCACCACCTACAGACTCGGGCACATTCGACACCAGCTACGCACTGGCACGCTCGACACATTTGCCTCACATTGACATGATCCCCACCCCGGGTTCCAGCAGCCCACGTGGCGCTCGAAGTTCCCATGTTGTGCTCGATCCGGTGGCGATGCTCATCGGTCGACCATGATTATAGTATGGGCCATACACGATGACACTGATGTTGGGCGGGGCGGGGAGGCAGGAGGTTCAGCAGAGGAGGTTCTTGGCGAGGGAGGCGGGAGCGACACTCTTGAGATCTTTGTATGATGGCCGAGTTGTTATCGCACCATCCGTAAAGGGTAAGTATTTGCAATTTTTCGAGTTATTAATAATTTACGTGTATATATTTTTTATTTAACATGTTTTTATTGTTCAGGTTTCTTCCTCAAAGCCACCAAGTTAGCTATCACAAAGAACAATTGAGGAGAATTACCAGGAGTTTTGGCTCACCTGGGACGCCAAGGATAATGAGCGGGACCATATGTGTAATTCTTTCAGAGTAAGTCGCAATTTTATTTTCTTGCATATTATTTTATTTTCGTAAATTTCAATTATGTTTAATAATGTCTTATATTGATACGCATTTGAGGTTGCTTGGGATGAAAAAGATGAGGAGCCGATCGAGAAGAACTTTCATATGAAGGCCTCCCACCGCCTTTCTGACACATGCTTCGAGATGCCCATCAGGGGGATCGCCAACCCAGTTGGATAGGGGATGAGCTGGCAGCAGCTGGTAGCGCACTGGAACACCCCTGAGTTCCAGGCGACCAGCGCGAAGGCCAAGAAGAATAGGGCCTCTGAGAAGGGTGGCAGCTTGCACACTGGAGGTTCTGTCAGTCAGGCGCAACACGCAGTTAGACTTGTACGTGTTATAAAATTGTTATTATTATTATTATTATTATTATTATTATTATTATTATTATTATTATTATTATTATTTAAGTTTTTTTATTAATACAATCACAGTCGAAGAGGTTGGGGAGAGAGGTTCAATTGCACGAGCTCCATCTTGCAACTCATATGAAGAGGAGTACTAGTGATTTCGTTGATGAGCGTTCGAGGCGGACTCAGGTAATTATAAAATATAATAAATATTTTTTAATAATGTTTATATTATTTTGTTAAAAAAGATTTGACTTATTTGTTTGTTTAACAGAGGAGTTTGAGGCGAGGATGTCTCGGCTTAGATCTCGAGCTCATCATGTTCTCCATCTCGAGCCCTGACGATCTATCTACACCGAAGGTTTGGCGGAAGTGGTTGGCGGAAAGAAGAAGCGGTCGCTATATGGTGCTAGCGACCTTGCCAAAGAACTACAAAGGGCCCACCGCCTACGTTGGAGAGTCGTCGAGTAGTAGTCTTGCCACCGGTCGCTCTGCCGCGGATGACCAGGAGATAGCCGAGTTGAAGCGGGCCGTGGCCCAAAGGCGGAGCTTTGACTCGGTCTTTGCGGCGGCGAGCGGATGTACGGTTGCTAGCTTCGCCAAGACCTACTCCATCGACTCCGCCTTCGCCTCCGCCTTCGCCTCCGCGTACTGATGGTCATGTCGATGATGCAGATGATGTAGAGCATCTCGATCATGATCAGGAGTACCAGGACTATTAGTTCTGTTTGTACTTATATTTTTTCATATTTTTGGATATCATTTTTTTTTCGTTTCGGATATTATTTTAGTTACTGATTTTTATTTGTCGAATTTTTTTATTTAGTATGTTTTCTTTTTTTAATTTGCTTTCTAGTTTACGTTATCACATTTTTATATATGGAAATCAATTAATAATTAAATTAAATTAAATTACAAGTAATTTTTAATTAAATTAATAAATAAATATTTTTTAATATGAGAATAAATTATTTTTATAATTAAACAAATAAATAATTAAATTAAATTAATTAATTAATTAATTTAAGAATAAAATTAATTTGGTTATTAATTAATAATTTTATTAATTTTATTAACAAAATTAATTAAAGTAAATATTTTATTAATTAATTTATTTTTCTAAAAAAAAAAATCCGATTACCGACGGTCTAAGCCGTCGGAAAACGTTTCAGATTGACCGACGGTTAAAACCGTCGGAAACATACCCGTCGGAAATCGCCATCATTTTTCGACAGGTATAACCGTCGGTATTACCAACGGTAAAGAACAGTCCGTCGGTAATCTTTTGCGACGACCATATTTCCGACGGGTTTTAGGCCGTCGGTAATCCGTCGGTAAAACTGGATTACCGATGGCTTTTATGGATTACCGACGGCTTTAGACCGTCGGTAATCCCGTGTTTTCTGGTAGTGGTGGAAAATATGTTCTCTGTCTTCGCCAAATATGCTAGCATCGGGACGATTGAGTTATACGCGAATCTGGTTAGAACCAATGAAGAGATCATCGTCTACTTGAGGAAACAAAATCCATCAACGAAATGATCGCCAGTTTGAATGAACCAGAGCCAATAAAAATTTCTGATAACCACACCATCACTAGCTTAACACAACCATGAACTGTATTTTTAAGTTTGTTGTATTTTAAATATTTTTAAGTTTGCTTTATTTTTAAGGGGCCATCTATTATCTTAGTCATTTGTTTAACGATGCTGAGATTAGATATACCCCTGTTGAGAAGTTATGCTTATCTCTATTCTATGCTCGTACAAAACTTGGGGTGCATTTGTTTTGTGGATACAATCTCTATTCTCGGGAATCCAAGGTTGGAAACAATTATTCCTACGTTTGTTTCAAGGGAATAAAAAATAATTCTCGAGAATGAAATTTACCCTGGTGTTCCGACCTCAAGAACCGACATTGTTTTCCTAGGTATTGTCCACTTTGGGCCTTTCATGGTTTTGTCCTTAAAAGCATCTCGGTGGGTTAAGGCATGTGAGTGTTTATAAAGTCCCATTGGCCTTGATTCTCAATCAATGTGAGACTTTTTGGTGTATCTAGAACAATAGTCCTCCAATCAAGGCCAAGGGGCTAAAGGGCTGTGGGCCCTTATAGTTTTATGAGGTATTGGAACACATGCGATGTGGGCCCTCATGGTTTTGTCCTTAAAAATTTATTTTACTTTTATTATTCCACAACTTATAATAGGGATTTATGACTATATGTTAAAATCTGAGAACATTTTTGCATAAGAACCTTGATTATGCAAGCTTGCATAAGAACCTTGCATAAGAACATGTTAAAATGGATAAAAGTACAATATGCATTTAGTTTCTAGGGTGGGGAGAATAGGTTTTAACATAAGGAGGGAGAGTTGGAGAAAAAATTATAAGAAGTGAGGGGAGTGCAATTCAAGCTTCTCATAAGAAGGGGAGTGTAGTTATCTTTTTTTTTCCCCTCGCACTTGGGAGTGTGACTATCTATTCTTCTTATTCTTTTTTTCTTATTATTAACTAGGTAATCTCTAAATTTCAATGAATGAGCATGGATTATCGTAGAAAATCATAGATGTAAAAAACTAAAGTGCTTTTAATGTTTAACTTTAATAACTTTTTGTTTTGTGAAATATAAAAAAAAAATGTACTATCTCTATTTCTAAATAACAGTGGTTTAAAGTTTTTGTAAGCTAATCAAGGAAAACAATAATTTTCCTTTTTGTTTTTATGAAATTATTAGTCTTTTTCTTCTTACACACTTGATGGTTCCTTATTCCATTGCATATATTTCTCTCTCTCCAATAAAGAGCTCACAAAATAATTGACAATAAATGTTAATGTAACTTTAAATTTTGAAAATGATAGATAAATAGTAACAAATTTTCTCTAAAAAAATAGATACTTAAAAAAGAAAAGAGGGAATAATATCTAGTTAGATAGTTGACTTAATTACACTTTTAGTCCTTCTAGTTTGAGTTTCGGTGGAGTATCTTTCTTGTAAAAAAGGTGCCAAACAAGGTGATCTTCTCTCACCTCTTCTCTTTTGTATTGCGGAGGACGTTTTGAGCATGTGGCTTTCTCTTTTGGTGCAACAAGGGAAATTTATTCCTATGTCTAGTCCCCGCAGCTACATGGTTCCTAGTCATGTTCTCTATGCAGATGATATTCTTATTTTTCTGCAAAGGGACTACTAAGAATATCAGAAATATTATGGACCTCTTTGATAGATAAAGCGAAACTTCTGGGCAGGTAATTAGCCGAGAGAAATCTACTTTTTTTGCAGGGTCAATCTCTGATGCTAGAAAAAATACTTTGAAGGATAATCTTGGTTTTGGCCTGGGTCGCCTTCCCTTTACTTACCTTGGGGTACCTTTGTTTAAGGGTAAACTAAGGAAAAGTCATCTTCAACCCATTGCTGACAGGATCAAAGTAAATTTGTCTACTTGGAAGGGTATGCTGCTTTCTATCATGGGTAGAGTTCAGCTTGTTAATTCGGTTATCCATGGCATGCTTATGTATTCTTTCCAAATTTATGCCTGGCCTTGTTCTTTATTAGATTTAATTGACCAATAGATCCGTAACTTTATCTGGTCTGGGAATATTAACAATAGGAAGGTTGTCACAGTGAAGTGGTCTAAGTTTTGTGCCCCGAAGCAAGAGGGTGGTCTTGGTATAAGATCCATTAAATCTATTAATCAAGCAGCCATGCTAAGATTGACTTGAGATCTGATTTCTTCTGATTCTCAATGGGCCGCCTTGCTGCGGGCTAGGGCCTTAAAGGATCGTACTCCAGTTCGTCATTATATCTCTTTTTCTCTTTGGTTAGGGATTAATCCCCATATTCAGACGGTCTTCATGAACTCTAAATGGAGGTTGGGTAGCGGTCAAAACATTAATTTTTGGACGAATTGCTAGCTTTCTCGGCCGATTGTTGATTTTCTTAATATTCCTACAGATGTTCACTTAGCTCTGAAAGCAACAGTTAGTGATTTTTATGATGATACAGGCTGGCGCATTCCTTATGGCCTGCTAAGATCTTTCCCATCTCTTGTTGCAGAGCTCTCTGATTTCTGTATCTCATCTGGCCCTGCTACTGATACTCTGGTTTGGAGTAATTCTGATTCTGGTCAATTATCCTTGCAAGAAGCTTACCATCATATTCAGGCTCCCTCTCCCTCGGTTTCTTGGGAAAAATTCATTTGGAGCAAGTGTATCCCTTCTTCCATGTCCTTTTTATGCTGAAGACTGTTGCACAATAAATGTCCAACTAACGATCAACTTTGGGCTAGAGGCTGCTGTGTTGTTTCCATGTGCAGCTTATGTGGGTCTTGCTATGAGACCTCTCAACACCTTTTCTTTAGCTGTAGTTTCGCTATTGCCCTTTGGGATTGGCTATCTTCTTGTCTTGCTATTACGCTTAACACTTCTTTTTTGCAGGACATTTTATCTGTGTGTCGTCAAAACTGGAGCTCCCAAGTCAGAGACGCCATTTTATCAGCCATTGTTTTTACAATTTGGTTTATCTGGTTTAGCAGAAACCATGCCATATTTGAAAACAAAAAAGTCACTATTGGCGCTGTTATTAATATGATCGTTGCTAACATCTCTCTTTGTGGTAATCTTTCTTCAGGGCATTTATTTGCTAATATGACAGAGGTCTCCATCTTACAGAAATTCTCAGTCATTGGCAGGTATGATAAGGCCCCCTCTATTAGGGAGGTCAATTGGCATCCTCCTCTTTGTGATTGGGTTAAAGTTAATACCGATGGTGCTGCCAAAGGCTCTCCAGGGGTGGCCGCTTACGGCGGTCTTTTTAGAGGCTATAGAGCTTCTATTATGAGTTGCTTTACTTATCATATTGGTATCACCACCACCCTTCATGCTGAGCTCATGAGAGCCATGATTGCTATTGAGACTGTCAATTTTCTTTCACCCAAACCACTTAAAGTCTCATTTTTTTAATTAAAATTTTGGAGGCTCGACGATGAATTTTAGATATAAAATATTAAAAATAAAAAAAATGATAAAATTTGAAAATTTTGTAAATTTCAATAGAAGAAATTTGAGTTAAGAAAATGATAAAACTTATATCAAGTTCTATATATCAAGTTCAACAATTTTCTCTCACAAAAAATTGGTTATTTTTTTAAAAGGTATATTGTGCAACTATTCTCACATTTTTTCACAAAAAAATAACCAATATTTTATGAGAAGAAATGGTTGAATTTGACCGATAGAATGTAAATTTTATCCTTAAGAAAAATCTAACCGGCAGTTTGTACGTAGTTTGTATACATTAGCAACGTGGCAAATGAGCGTCCGTCCCGGAGAAGTTGGGATGGCAGTAGCAGTGAGGTGGGTGGGGGCACTGCCCTTTGCGGGTCGCAAATTGAAATCATCATCCGAGAGAGAGAGAGAAAGAGAAAGAGAGAGGGAGAGGGCATCTCCATCTCCATCTCATAAACTATTGGATTGGAATGCAGTACCACTGGAAAAACCGTAACTACAAAACGTGAGTCATATCTTCATACTCCATGTCTTCTTCAGTCAGCAGTGCAAAATTTCCTACAATAGGAACTTGCTAGTACATAGAGTCACTTTCCTGAAGTCAGTCTTAGCAATTGTAAAATAGAAACAAACTATTGGTTTTTTACCTATGCTGTTATCATGTGTTCTATGCCTGTGGTCTTGCTGATGATAACAATAATCAGTTTCTTTCCTTTGCTATTTTGTGGTAGATTATAATCCGAAACCCATATCATGGTAGAATGTAGATCATAGTCATATTACCTGTACTAGTTCTTCTTTTTCTTTTTCTTTTTCTTTTTTGACACGAATGTCATAATCCTTTTTCCTCTCACACTAATACACTATCATTTTTCTATTGTTAGAACTCCGATAAGTCTTTCCCATCTTTAAGTTTCTCATTTTTCCCATCATGTTTAGTATCTTTGGAATTTTTATTCTGTTTGGAAATTTTTAGCTTATATTGAATTTGTTTAGCATTTAAATACAATACTCTATGAAACGGCTCCGGGGTTATCTTTGGAATTTTTATTCTGTTTAGTATCTGCAGGTTGCAGCCCAGAACTTGATTATGAAACGGCTCCGGGGTTATGAAATAAAGGTATTTTGCATGATGGGTTTATCTAGAGGGCTGCATTTTCTTTATATACTGTTTATTTAAGTGCGTACTACTCACAGTGTATGCTTTGTGGCAAATTGATATTTGACTATATAAATTTATTTTTCTTCTTTGTCAGATATTAGCAAGCTTCTGTTGAACTGGCTTTGGCCAATTTATCATGTCTTATGGCAGTCTTATAGTAGGATGAAAATATGAATTAAAACTTCATAATTATCTGTTTGTCTGTGCTACCTATAAAAAAAAATGGCGGTCCAGTGCACGAGGCTCCCATCAGGTGGGGTCTGAGGAGGGTAGATGTACGCAGTCTTACCCCCGTTATGCGGAGAGGCTGTGTCCGGATTCGAACAGTGGCAGACTTAGGACCCTAGGTCAGTGGGTGCAAAAAAAAAATTTTAAATTCATACACTATTGTCGTACCTTAATTTTGTCCGACCACCTTTTCTAATTTTTTTACTTTGCTTAAATAAAGCCAACAAGGGGTTGGTGCAGCGGTTGCACCCTTAGGCTTTATAAGCTCCTTAGGCACTTGTACCGGGTTCGATCCCGTGAATCACCAAAAAAAAAGTATAATATTATTAAATAAAAAATAAAAAATAAAAAAAAGTAAAATAATATTTTTGGTTTCAAAATAAAAAAAATACAAGAATGAATAAAGTGAAAAGAAAAGGAAAAGAAAGAAAAAGGAAAATGAATAAAAAGGAAAGAGAGATGTAAATAACAAAACTGCGGGGTGCCACTAGCAATCTGCTAGTGGACAAAAAACTACACCCAGGCCCAATCCAGCACCCCGGCGCAACTCCTTAATGCCTGCGTGCACCCTTTTTCCCTAGTCGCGTCCCCCTGAGCTTGTCTCTTGCGTTTGACTACATACACCCCGTTTTTCTTCTTTGCATACCCCGTGGCCCTTTTCTTTTTTGCTTGGCCCATTCCTCCCCAAAAAACCCAACACCTAACATAAACCTAAAAAACCTAATCTTCCATCAGATGAGCAGCAACAGCATCTTTCCTTTCCTTCTTTTTTCATTTCATTTAATTTCTTCCCTTTCTCTTCCCATCAAAACCGCCTATCATCACTATCTTATCTTTCCATTTTTCCTCTTTTTCTTCTCTCTCTAACCATACGACCCACACCCTCTTCCTATATTTTCATCTCTTCCGAAAATCACTCCCCTAACCCAAAGGGTCTGGGTGCAAAATTTTGAAATGAGTGAGGTCAAAAAATAAAAAATTATATAGGGTATAAGTAAATTTATTTTTTTCAGTGGGTGCAACTGACCACACTGGACACTATGTGGGTCTGCTCCTGCTTGCCTTGTTAGTGGAGATCGTTGCTCAATTTCTGGAACTCGCCATTGTATCACCCTCTTGTTGAAAACAAATCTTGTGAGGAGACAAAAAGTTGCAGTCTTGCAGAGATGCTGATGATGGAACAGAGAGAGCTGTGTATTATCTTAGCCGAACACTGAATGATGCAGAAACCAAATATACCCCTATTGAGAAATTATGTTTATCATTGTTATATGCTTGTACAAAACTAGAATATTATTTGTTGCCTAAGAAAATATTGGTTTTGTGCAAAATTGATATTGTCAGGTATATGCTTAATAGGCCTGTCTTATAGGGTCGACTGATGAAGTGGGCCATTAAATTAAATGCTTTTGCGCTAAAATATGTTCCATTAAGAGCAATGAAGGGTCAGGTGGTAGCTGATGTAACACCCTATATTTTTTGTACATTTTATATTTTTTTTTAAATGTATTTATTTCATAATTATTATGATTTGTAAATTTAGTGATTCCGATTCCCCTGTGTGTTTGAATTGTTGAAAAACGTTGAATTGATATTTATTTGTATTTTTAGAAAATATTAGCATTTATTTGTATTTTAGAAAATAGTGGTAATATATTGTTTTATTACTTTATTTTTCTAAAAATATTAGTATTTGAAATGTTATTTATTTGGAAAAAATATTTTGGGTTAAAGATGTGCTAAAATGAGTTGTGGGATTAAATGGTTTAAAAATATAGGAAAAAAATGGGTTTTTTAACTGATTACTAGTTGCACCATCTCTATTTCTATGCGCACCCCCTAGATGGCAAGGCCCAAGCCCGCGTTCCCTCTTCTTCTTCCCCTGCCTGCGCTGTTTAACAGGGAACCCTAGTCTCTGTAATTTGGGATTCATCTTTCTCCCAATTCGCCACTCCCTCCACGAGCCACTACCACGGCCAGCCTCTCAGGCGCCGTTCCCAGCCACCCGCCGTCGCGTTCTCCCCTCGAACTCGTACTCGCCCTCACCCATCGCGAAGCTTTGCGCGGCTTCCATGGCCGTCGCTAGCTCGAGCTCCAGCAGCCTCTCAGGCGCGATTCCGACAATAGTAGGCACCGCACTGGTGAGTTAACGGTTGATTCATACTTACCTCTCCAAGAATTGACTTCCACCGTTTGGGTTCTACTCGAAAATCACCCCTAGCTTGAGATCCCTCCTCTTTACCGTTTCTCTTGTGCGATCTCCGCCACTGGTTCAGCCAGAGATGACCATGCTCCGCCGTGGGTTGGCCTTACACTACCTTAATCCTTCCTTTTGCGTTCTGTTCTGAACGGTGTGATTCCTCTTATTCCCGGATGCGTCTCCCCTGCATCCTTCCCCTGTTAACCTGGAGATCGTTGCTCAATTTCTGGAACTCGCCATTGTATCACCCACTTGTTGAAAACAAATCTTGTGAGGAGACAAAAAGTTGCAGTCTTGCAGAGAACCACCAGAGGAAAAGATGTTGGGTTCGTGAAGAGAAAATGGCGCCGCTGCGGTATGTTGCTCATGAACACCGGTTTGTCAAGGGCATTGTGGCCGCAACAACGTTTCGTCGCTGCCGTGACGCTCAAGATGATGAGATTATCGACAACACAGGCACATACACACACTCTAGGTTGCTGGGACCAGGTTCCCATGAACACGAAAAGTAGTAAAAAGAAGACTGTTTTGATGAATAGCGAAAATGTGCATTCGACCCTGTCAAGGTGCCCCTCTGATTTAATCGCTCTGTCTTTTTTCCTGTGGTCTGCCCAGCGCCGAGATCACGACTTGCTCGCCTTCGATCGCATGGTCCCCGTGCTGGCTCGCCTCACTCACCGCTACAAAACCCTCCAAACTATCCTCTCAGAGTTGGAATCTGTTGGGTGTCTCAGTCTCACAAACACAAACCCTAAATCTTTCTTGCTCTTGTTGAGGATTTTCTGGCGTGCAGGTATGCACGCTATGCTCATTCACACTTATCACCACATGCAATCTAACGGTTTTGTTCCAAACACCTTTGCTCGTAATTTGCTTATGGATACTCTCTTTAGGACTGGCCAACCGCAACTCGCCCTTTCTGTTTTCAAACACACTCACACCCCTAATTTCTTCACTTTTAACATCGCTCTTTTCCACCTATCCAACATAAATCATATCGCCCATATCACTCATATTCTTAGACTCATGTTGAGGATGCGCTATTATCCCAATGCTGTCACCTTTCACGCCCTTCTCAATTCTTTTTGTAACATGAATGCATTAC
The DNA here is from genome assembly GCA_037113605.1 of Calophaca sinica. Taxonomy (NCBI): domain Eukaryota; kingdom Viridiplantae; phylum Streptophyta; class Magnoliopsida; order Fabales; family Fabaceae; genus Calophaca; species Calophaca sinica. The sequence goes on from CM073731.1 coordinate 574,890, forward strand.
CGCAAGCTTATCAGCTCTTGGGTCTCATGATTGCTTTGGGGATCGAGTTCTCTGTCAATGTTTGGACTGTACTCATCCATAAGTACTGTAAATTGCGTAGACTTGATGTTGCTACCAATCTGTTCCACAACATGATTCAAGCTGGCTGTTCTCCTAATGTTGTCACATATACCACCTTATTTAAGGCATTTATGGAATCCAACTTGGTAACTGATGCCTTCCATTTGTTGAATACCATGCTTTCTGCCGGCCAAATTCCGGATTTAGTTCTTTATAATGTATTAATTGATTGCCTTTCAAAGGTTGGAAGGTACCAGGATGCAATGGAAGTTTTTCTTAGCTTGCCAGAACAAAACATAAAACCTGATTCTTATACCTTTACTTCATTGTTATCTACAATCTGTTTGTCTAGAATGTTTTATCTCTTGCCCAAGTTAGTTCAAGATTGTAGACATATAGATGTTGATTTAGTGTTCTGCAATGCTCTTTTAAGCTCTTTTATTAAGGCTGGGCATCCTTCTCTTGCTGTTGGATTCTATGATCATATGATTGATGAAGGTTTTGAGCCAGATGAATATAGTTTTGCTGTACTACTGAGTGCACTTTGTGCCGTCAGAAGAATTGATGAAGCAGTTAATGTGTACCGCGGTGTTGTTATGACTTATCATGCTACTGATGCTCACATCCATACTGTAATAACATGTGAGCTTATAAAGGCTGGTAAGTATCACATGGCTGCCAGTGTTTTTAGATTAGCAGCAGTGGAGAAATATCCACTTGACAATGTAGCATGTGCTGTTGGCATCTATGCACTTCTTAGAAGTGGAAGAACTCTCGAGGCCAGAACATTGTATGATCAAATGAAGGACAATGGTCTGGAACCTAATGTTCATACATGTAATATGATGTTTTTCACTTTTTGCAAAGAAAAAGATCATCAAATGGTTAAACAGATGCTAAAAGAGATGATTGATTCAAGGATAGAGTTGAGTGACAGAAATTTCTTCAACTTGTGTAAACTTCGATGTAGTTTTGATGCCGATTCTTTTGCTTTAAATTTGTTGGCTGAGATGAGAGATTTGGGTTTATTATCTTCTAAGGCGTTGCATGCCTTAAGCTTTGACAGCTATGCTAAAGGTGTAAAAGGAAAATATGAACATTGTGATGAAGTTAATACACAATGGAACCTAGTTCTAGATTCATCCAGTTCTGAAGACATGTCAGATATAGCTGTGTCAGTTTGTTGAGCTCTTATGGTTACTACTACCTTGTGGCCAACTTCTGATTGAAGGCTTCATTCAATTCCTATATCACGAAACTCGGTAATCTATCCACTCCCTGGTACTAGTTATCATGTCTTATATTCTTTATTTATATATTTATATATTTCTCTGAGAAGAGGGTGAGATAAACGTTATCATATTCCAGCTAATAATAAATCTTCAATTGCTGAGCTTGAACTTATGTGGATAGAGGAGGTTTCATAACCCGAGGATTGACTGCTAAGTAGCCGAGTTTGTTAAGCATGGATTAGAACATAAAGTTAAGGCAATAAATAATCTGTAAAGAGTTGAGCTTTAAAACACTACTATATTATGGATTTGACGTATAGTTTCGACAAAATCAATCAGGATTTCTATACGTGTTTTTTGCTAGTAGTAAATCAAACCGGTGCATTTACATCTAAGGTAATCACCATGTGAATAGTAAGATCGTGATAGAAACTGCAAAGCTTTTAAGAGAGGAGATGATTACCTTGCTCAAAATGCTTTTACAAGTGCCCTTGTTTTGACTATATTAATGCAACTGCAATTACTTATATATAATACCCCTCCCTCTTATGTTGGTATGTTTTTTGTGTCTGTGACAGATATGACAAATTCTGTCCCTTCTACAAGGCTGTTTGGATGATGCACAATATTATCCATTTCTACAATTTGGCAAATCAGGTATATAAGGTGCGAGACTGAGAAATTAGGCAATAGTTTTATATTCTTACTGTAGAAAAATAAAAAAGAAGTCATCACTGTGGCTCTATTTATCATTGGTAGGGTGTATGAGTTTATATGTTATGTCGTGTAAATGTTGCATTTTTGTTCAAGTTTATTTTTTCTCTTTCGCTATGATGAGAAAAACTCGAGTAGGGGGCAGGTTGGTAAAAGTACTATGGTATATGAGAGGAAGAAGTGGAAACCAATCAGTTGGGGACCACTAGCTGGTGCACACACTCACACATAACCGAATTGCCTACGTGGCAAGGAGGCATTGGTGAGGGAATATTCACAGTGACATGCAGGGAGAGACGGGGGGGATAAAGCACCTGAGGTGTGACCTTTTTGGGTATGCCAGATTTGGGAATTGTAAAGGGAAGGGGGAGTAGTAGGACTACTCTGTACTGTTTCATTCCTTCTTAATTCATCTTGTATTTCCATCACCCCAATTCAGAGAGATCCTCTGAATTGTGATTAATAATACAATATCGATTCCCATTTTCTTCCTTTTGTGCTCTGTTTGTATCACGCTACCCCTTCACTCATATTCTGAGACCAGAAATTGTTAATTTTGTTTCTAGTTCGTTGCTCAGCCAAAATTTTGTTACCTAAGCTTGAAAAGTCAATTCTATTAAGATAATTAAGTAGCATTAGTGGATCTTTATTCAGTGGCTAAATTTGTTACTCTTTGGCTCGGGTATGTTCTAATATGGTTGAATTATATGACTTTGATAGATTGGGTTGAAAAGAAGCTTGATACACTCTTACCTGTATACTTGTTTAAGAATATAGACTTGTCATAAAAATTCAGTTAGCTGCCAAAGTAGCTAAAAAGTTTTGTACGAAATCTGATTATGATAGGTGACATGCTTATACTCCTGCTAGTGATGGCTAGAGGTTAAAGATTGACAGCAGCTTTTGGTTCTGTAAATTTATGACCTATAATGATTTCTATTTCAGGTGCAATGGGATGAACCATCATCAATTATGCGTCTTGATAGAGTTTCTTCATGGGAATTGGAACCACCTGTGTCTAACACTCCTGCAAACTCAATGCCAATCCAAAAAACAAGAGGGCGCGGCCTCTCATTCTACCTTCTCCAATGCCTGATTCTTCTATGCAGGGTGGGTTGGTCATAAACAACTACTTTGTGCCAGTTCTGCTATCCATTCTGTTTTTCAACATAATCATTTTTCTTTGTGCACCAGGCATATGGAAATCACCAGTTGATTCTTCATTTTATTGTGATTTGTGACCCCCATCATGGGTGAGGCTTCTATCCATCACCCAGGTTCAATTCTACTGCAACTAATTTTCTTAGCTTTGGTGGATAGCTCTCTGGGACCTCCTTCCAACAAATCCATTAACTGGTCTAATAGGATGGAAAACTCTACAGAATCTTTTTCGGCTATAGCCCTTATAGAATCTGGAGGGAAGGGAAATGGAAGTGGCTGTAGACTTTTTGGGATTCAGCTACTTGAGAATTCTAATGCAGAAGGCAGTCTACAAACAGCCACTTTGTCAGGAAGGGTGGGTGATGATGGGTCTGTTCCATTGTTAGTGATTTCTATTTTCTACTAGACTACTGATTCTGTTATCCTTGATAAGTCATGATGTTATTCTTTAATATACACAATCAACAAATGTAATAACTGAAAAAATTATAGGAAGTTCAGCTTTCATTTATTCCCACACTGATACAAAATACAACTTCCAGTATTTTTTTCATGCTCCGGACCAGAATCTCAATGAAACATATTGGGTGATATCAAGAGTCAGCTATTCCAGAAGTTTAAGATGTTGGGTGAAAGCATACAAATTATTTTTGTCTCTAACAAGCCCCTTCACTCGAGACTCTTTGGGCTTGAAGTATGGACAATGCATACCTTGTCATGAACCAATTAGCCCTAAAGCTTAAGGTTGTTGGGTGAAAGAACACAAATAGTTTTTATATTTAATAGCTGGAAAGTCTTGCAAATGCTCCTTTGCTAATCCATAAAACATTGTTGGGCTGAAAATTTTCTGGTTACTTGGTAGCAATAGCTATAGTAATTATTTATTACTTTTTTTATTGGGTATGATTCAAATTAAAGTTATGGTTCATTCTGTATTTTTCATATTGATAAGGTGGTTTAGCATTCTCTCTCTTCATTGTGGCTGTTGGGAGGGCTGTGGATTTAACATGATTTAATGATTATGAGGATCTGCTTAGTAAATTGAAAGAGATGTTTGATATTAAGGATGAGCTCTGTGGATCTCTGAAAAGACAGCAGGTTGTCTACACTGATAACGAGGATGATCCGTGGCAGTAAGTTCATTTGATGCAAATACTTTCTTGGCTTGGACATTTTTGTGTTTGTGTGGTATTCAAATTTTTTCTTTTCAAGACTTGTGTCCTTCTAATGGACTTTAGAAGGAGTGGATAATTGGGTTAACAGACAGGCAATAGCTGCTTGCTTTTCATGTTGGGTTGGGAAACACTAGATGCTTAATTTTTCATGCCTGTGCTGTGTACGCTTGTGTATATTGAATTCTTGCTGATGCTTAATTTTGTAAGTCCGTATGCTTGTATATATTAAATTCTTTGCCTTTTTTTTTTTGCTGTGAGTTCTGTACTGTTGTGAGGAAAATTTTCATCTACATTGCAGAGGTGGTGAGGAAGAGGAAAGCTTTCCCCCGGAATAGGACTTCCAATCCAATCAATGATAGTCAAACCAAAAATGCTGGATTCTGAAGCAATTGCAATCATGAAGACCAGTCATCTATTGTGGTGCCTGGTTGCTAGATCCCCTACGGATTCCTTCCAGCATATCCTAGCTGTATATGCAATAAATATTGATATGGAAGTATGAAGTAGAGAGCGTGGAGAGAAGCAAGAAGGAACTCGGCCAGCACTTTACGATGGCCATAGGAGCTTACGCTGGCAGGGCATCGTCACCTTCTGACAGACAGCAAGATGACAACAATGCAGATGGTTTGGTTTGAGATACTGCTGTTTGATCTGTGCTGAACGATATACTTCAAATCTTGTGGTTTTTATATTTCTTCTATGGCTCGGTTATCGCCATGGAAAAGATTTCCATGGTCCATGAGCATGAAGATTTGTTTGTTTTTACTCAAGTATCGTATCGTGTATGACCACCCCCCTCCCCCCCTCGTCTTCCCTCCTCGTCCCTCTTGGGGTTCTTTTTATAATTAATTTTAAATTTAATGTGACGCATGTCATTTTAGGATATAATATTTATTGTCCTTAAATACCATTTAATGCATGTATCAAGCATATTGTCTCCAGTAACAGCTATGCACAATTTGGTTTTCTACTTACGCGGTAATCTCGTCAAACTTACATTATGTTCATAGTTTTTTTATTAACCATTAACTATTCATACATCTAGGAATTCGGTGGTGTCTCCAACAGGTGCAGGAGCAGCAGATTGAGAAAGTTGCTATACAGTTTGATGCACTTGTGGTAGTAGACTGTTTATTGAATAGAGCGGAAAATGCTGTCATTGAACCAGCAATCCAAGATTGTAAGGATATTTTGGGTGGATTGGAGGAGTTTTCTGTCAAATATATAGGGAGGCAATTGAACTTGGAGGCTCATAATCTTGTAGGATTAGCAAAAAGAGTTGGCTCTAGGACATGGCTGGGGCATGTTCCACCCTTTGATGTTACTTCCAGCTGTGATGACCCTTTGTTTAGTTAATGAAGGTGTCTGAATTTTTCAAAAAAAAAAAAAAAAAAACTCTACATTGCACGGAGATGGAAAATAAATAAAACATTTATGACTTTTGCTAATATTTGCATTTCTTAATTTTTTTTATGGGAATTTGCATTTCTTATACTGAGACATAGTACATCCTTTCCATGTAAAGTTGAGACATACAACCTTTCAAAACAAAAACCGAGGCGCACATAATTAGTTTAACGGGCATTTGATGAGATCTTAATAAATAACCGGACACAATTTTTCATTAAAATTTGAAAATGGCATGTAACTTAAAATTGTGAAAGGAGAATAAAATAATTTGAAGCAGAAAGTTTGTATTGAAAAATAATTCAAGTTTTTCTTCTATGGAAAAAATAATTGAAGTTAAAAATTGCGATAAAGGCAACATAATAATAATAATAATAATAATAATAATAATAATAATAATAATAATAATAATAATAGGCTAAATTATAAAATTGGTCCTAAGTTTATTTTAGGTTTCAATTTGGTCCTCTACGTTTTATTTGTTTCGTTTTGGTCCTCTACGTTTTATTTTAGTTTTCAATTTGGTCTTTTTCGTCACTAAAAGTCAATTGTCCGTAGCTAGAAGTCCATTTTCCAAAATGTTATTTGGCTTTTAGCTACAGACAATTGGCTTTTAGTGACGAAAAGGACCAACCTGTTGTAACTTTTAAAACGTAAGGGACCAAAACGAAAAAAATAAAACATAGAGGACCAAATTGAAATCTAAAATAAACATAGAAGACCAATTTTGTAATTTAGCCATAATAATAATAGTAGTAGTAGACTTCCTCCATCCCTTAGTATAGAATCTCTTTGACCATTTCACGTCTTTTAAGAAAGTGAATTTTGTTAGTTATTAACATTAAATTTGTACAAAATGTGTGCTATTTTTTTCAAGTTAGCATTTTTCATCTTTCAAGACTATCAAGAGAGAGCGAATTAATGCACCTTAATATAGAGGGTAATTTTGTAATAAAAAAAATTAATGCACCTTGATATTTGAAAAATGTCTTATATTAAGAGACAAAAATTTTTTACAAAAGATTTTATATTAAGGCCAGGTAGTAACATTTGAAGTAAATTTATGAAAATATCTGTCTATAGTACATATATATGACGTCATATTTATATAGTTTTAATTTTTAGGCTTAATTGCACTTTTGATCCTCTAGGTATTACAATTATGCGATTTGGATCTCCAAGTTTCAATTGTGCGAATTCGGTCATTCAGATATTGCGATTGTGCAATTCTGGTCCCTCAAGTTCTAATTGTGTGAATTGGATCATCTAGTTATTACAACTGTGTGATATTATCCCTCATGCTGTTTAATTTCTAATATAAAAAATCGATGTATCATGTGTGGGTATGACCTAACACATAATTTGGTCTATGTGACATGTTAGTTGGCTTAGAAATTAACAAATCTTTACAATATTTTCAGTTATAAATCAAATAATAATTGAACAGAATGATCAAAATCGCACAATTGCGATACCTAGAAAACTCAGTTCGCTTAATTAAAACCCAGGGGACCAAAATCACACAATTGTGATACTTGAATGACCCACTTCGCTCAATTAGAACTTGGAGAACCAAAATAGCACAATTGCGATACCTGAAGGACTAAAAGTGCAACTAAGCCTAATTTTTTTTAAAGGAATTAAGCCTAGTTTTTATCATGTTACTTTAGCGGCGACGGCTAGCATGGACCATTTAGGCAAATGGTCCATGATGGTCAAAGAAAATCTAAATTTTAAAAAACTCGTTCGATTGTTAAATTAAAAATGAACAGTCAAAAATAAAAAAGAATACTATACTCTTACTGATAAACTTGTGGATGAGGTCCGAAATATAAATTTTGGGCGCAAGAAATGATCCAAATTATACTGTCGGTGCAAAACACTGTCCAGAATTCAGTAGAATTTTAAACCCAAATTTTTACCATAGTCTATCATGATATAATACGTTTGATCTATTAATTTACTTTCGTGAAATTCACTTATTTGATCATAGATTAAAAATACAGTTAACTGTTAAATTTGTCCTATTAACACAAGGTTAACTGTATTTTTAATCTATGATCAAATGAGTGAATTTCACGAAAGTAAATTAATATATCAAACGTATTATATCATAACAGGCTATAGTAAAAATTTGGGTTTATTAAAATTCTACTGAATTCTGGACAGTATTTTACACTGACACTATAATTTGGATCATTTTTTGCGCCCAAAATTTATATTTCGGACCTCATCCACAAGTTTATCGGTAAGAGTATAGTATTCTTTTTTATTTTTGACTGTTCATTTTTAATTTAACAATCGAACGAGTTTTTTAAAATTTAGATTTTCTTTGACCATCATGGACCATTTGCCTAAATGGTCCATGCTAGCCGTCGCCTAGTTTAGCGTCCGAATTATATTTTGATAAAAAAAATAAAAGTTAATTAAAAAAAATGGAGGAGAGGGAGAGGGGAAGCATATGTGTTGTACCGTATGAATGAACAATATATAGAGTCAGTAGAGTAGAGTATAGAAGAATAAGGGTTTGTTTGTCTATTAAAAGAAGGAAATGGGTGGGAGTGGGAGTGGAAGAATTAGCGGGGGAAAAGGAATAGGAATGGGAATGGCGAGTGGAAGTCGAACGGTGTTGATAACTGGTGTCAGCAAAGGCATCGGAAGGGCTCTCGCCATTGAACTGGTGAATCGAGGTCACACCATAATCGGATGCTCTCGTGCTCAGGATAAGCTCAATTCCCTCCAATCCCAACTCTCTTCCAACCATCTCTTGCTTTGGTGCTTCTGCTGCTCTCTATCAATCCCCTGAAGCATGATATGTATGAATGCAAAATAAAAACCATATTTTGGTGATTCAACTGTACATACATTCCAAACAAAATATAATGATTGCAAAATAAAAACCATATATATTTACAAATTAAAATTAACACTGCCAATGTGCATACTTTCTACGGGAGTCCTTCCTTGAAAGGACTGGAATCATGCAAGAGTTTCATAACAAGCTTCACCTGTAGAGGCAAAATGTCACATTATGTAAATTATTTTGGAATCACGTGAACATGGATGGTAATAACATAAATATAGAACAAAACGCTTATATATGTATGTACATATATGTATATACATGTGTCCACGTGTGTATAAAATATTACCAATTAACAAAGAAAAAAAAAAGTTATTTCTCAATGCCTTTGATTGTACTCCATACAATCCTAGAATAGAAACGAGGAAACAGGAAAAAAAATGGTGCAGACAAGAGACTCCTCCAGGCTCTACATATTTTGTGAAGATAAAAATAGCATTTACGTAGTTTTCTTCTTTTTGCTGCAAAGTGAAAAGTCGTTTGATGAATGCAATTAAAAAAGAACTTAACTTAAAACCACATTAAGGTAAAACAGTTGAAAAGAATAATAACTAGGTAGGATGTAGCTCTAACTATATTTTAACACTCACACCATCAAACAAAAACAACACGTCTTAGCAATCATGCAACACTATCCCAGCTTGGCTTTAATAATTAACTATTTTGGAGTAATCCTACAGGAGAAATACCAAGTGTCACAGTAGTAACAACTCAAATAATTAATAAGTACTATATCTATTTGATAAAATGATATACAAGCAATATAAGAACAAGAGTGAACTTGGAAAGATGAGGAGCAAAATATAAATCTTCGGCACACCATACCTGAGAGAATTCATGAACTAAAAAATCTCCTATAGCTTTCCTAAATTCTTCATCGATAAGGTAATGGCAGCTATAAGTTGTCACAGGAAGATATCCACGCTCAATCTTATGTTCACCTTGAGCTCCTGCTTCTACTGTTTTAAGATTGAGTTCAATTGCTGCTTCAATTGCCTGTGATGGCAAAACAAAACGTAAATATATTATATGATGTTTACCTGATGTACTAAATTTGAGTGTTTTATTTATTTTTTAATTCATGTAAACGACAAAATATGTTATCTTATTTTTTCTTCTTTTGACAAAAAGAAAATTGTGTTAAAGTAACAAAGAAGGGGTACAAGAATACAAAGGATAAAATATCCTCTTAAATATAATCAAATAAAAGAAAAAATATATATTTTTCTTGCTAGCTGAGGCTTCCATAAACACTGTGAAGCCAGTAGCAAAATAAAAGTGAATAAAGGGTTTGGGAGAAAGGGGAGGTTTAAATAAATAAAGAGGGGGAAAGTTTAATAACCATAAGCAAGTAAAAAGAAGATACAGAAAAAATTCTCCTTTCAACCAAACGATAGGTGAAAGAGGGGCCAAATCAGAGGTTCAAGAGAAGCCTTTGCACTCTACCCCCCAATAAAAATAGACATTACGGTAGTGTTTGGCTGACAAGTTAAAATAGGATAAAACACAACATATGGGTTCTGTTTTCTATTTGGTACATATTAAAAATAGAACATAATGGGACATAAGGTAAAAATGTGTAGTACATTGTGGTTCCACCTTTTTAGTGGAACCAAAGAGAACAGAACAAAACAAACTGTTCATGAACCAAACATTGCCTATAAACTGTCACCCACTAGAAAGCCAAAAGGAAAAGTCTAGTCCATAAATGATGTGATGGAATAAATAACTGACGAAAAAATAAAGCATTATTCTCCAACCATAAAACCAAAAGCTAGCAAAACTGGAAATAATCATCTAACAATTATTGAGGAGGAAATAATGAGAAGCTTGAACCTGGTAATAACATGCTTCAAAATGCAAAAATGGATAGTAACTTTGTGGCTGACACCCCCATAGGCGCCCAAACAAAGTATCTCCTCCGATAAGATTTAGGGCACCCGCAACTAGTTCATCCCCTTCTTCAGCAACAACAAGTAGTACCTGATCTCCCATTCTTGAGCCCATCTCATGAAAGAAATCCCTTGTAAGGTGAGCAGTACCCCATCTGTCAATAGATCAATAACCATACTAAATATTGACACTACCAACCCTCGCCATGTCATCAAATAAATTTCTTATCACAATATGATGGTTCAATTAGGATAACATACTTGTTATCAGTTGTGTTCCTGTAAAAAGCGTAGAAGGAATCCCAGTGGCTTGCCTTCCAATACAAAAAGGTAACATGTAAGTAATTAGAAAGCAAATAGAAAGAATCAAAATCTAAAGGCATGTTTGGTTTTGTTTCACTGTTTCCAAAAATGGAAAACAAAGTGAAAATAAGGTGACATTTTTATAATTAAAAGTAAAAACAAAAAATATTTTCTCAAACCAAACATATCCTAAAATTTTCACAATAAAATACTTCATTGTAATTTCTTAAAGGACCAAAACTGAACTGCTGTCAGATGAGTAAACAACAGGAAGATCATTGTAGTATAGAGAGAATGCTCTGATGAATATATCTTCCAAACCATTTTAACTGCATGACATGAAGACATTGGAAGCTATATGATTGAACCATTTCAAGTCAATAATTAGATAACTTAGACAAACATTGGTCCTCACTGATTGTTTGGTGTTACATGACAATACTATTCAGATATTTAACGGTTTGACTAAGAAATGGTTTTTTCCACGTAGTTCGAGGTTTTAGTCTCTATTAGCACCTTTGAATTGGAGACTATAAGCTACAATTTTCCCCTAGTTTGGCATTAATTAACTTATGATGACGACCAATATGCTACCTTTATATTAGAAAATCCCGTGTTATAGGAAAAAAATGCACTGTGATTCTGATATATCCTACCCTATGTAAATTTGTCTTTGTGATGGAAGGTCACGAGTTCAGGCAAGGATGCAGGAGAGACGCATCCAGGAATAAGAGGAATCACACCGTTCAGAACAGAACGCAAAAGGAAGGATTAAGGTAGTGTAAGGCGAACCCACGGCGGAGCATGGTCATCTCTGTCTGAACCAGTGGCGGAGATCGCACGAGAAACGGTAAAGAGGAGGGATCTCAAGCTAGGGGTGATTTTCGAGTAGAACCCAAACGGTGAAAGTCAATTCTTGGAGAGGGAAGTATGAATCAACCGTTAACTCACCAGTGCGGGGCCTACTATGGCCGGAATCGCGCCTGAGAGGCTACTGGAGCTCGAGCTTGCGACGGCCATGGCAGCCGCGCGAAGCTTTGCGATGGGTGAGGGCGAGTACGAGTTTGAGGGGAGAACGCGACGGCGGGTGGCTGGGAACGGCGCCTGAGAGGCTGGCCGTGGTAGTGGCTCGTGGAGGGAGTGACGAATTGGGGGAGAAAGATGAATCCCAAATAACAGACTAGGGTTCCCTGTTAAACAGCGCAGGCAGAGGAAGAAGAAGAGGGAACGCGGGCTTGGGCCTTGCCATCTAGGGGGTGCGCATAGAAATAGAGATGGTGCAACTAGTAATCAGTTAAAAAACCCATTTTTTCCTATATTTTTAAACCATTTAATCCCACAACTCATTTTAGCACATCTTTAACCCAAAATATTTTTCCCAAATAAATAACATTTCAAATACTAATATTTTTAGAAAAATAAAGTAATAAAACAATATATTACCACTATTTTCTAAAATACAAATAAATGCTAATATTTTCTAAAAATACAAATAAATATCAATTCAACGTTTTTCAACAATTCAAACACACAGGGGAATTAGAATCACTAAATTTACAAATCATAATAATTATGAAATAAATACATTTTAAAAAAATATAAAATGTACGAAAAATGTAGGGTGTTACATCAGCTACCACCTGACCCTTCATTGCTCTTAATGAAACATATTTTAGCGCAAAAGTATTTAATTTAATGGCCCACTTCATCAGTCGACCCTGTAAGACAGGCCTATTAAGCATATACCTGACAATATCAATTTTGCACAAAACCAATATTTCCTTTAGGCAACAAATAATATTCTAGTTTTGTACAAACATAGAATAATGATAAACATAATTTTTCAATAGGGGTATATTTGGTTTCTGCATCATTCAGTGTTCGGCTAAGATAATACACAACCCTCTCTGTTCCATCATCAGCATCATGCGTTAGCAAGCAGCCGATTGACTCTTCTTCTGCAACTATGTATAGCTTGAGCGGTCTTCCTGACATTTGGGGTGTTAGCACAGGAGGGTTGGCCAACACCTGCTTGATCTGCTCAAAAGCTTGTTGTTGCTCTTTTTCCCACGTCATATCATCAGTATCTTCTAGCCTCAGTAAAGGGGAAAAGACCTTCATTTTCCAGCCGAATTAGCTATGAACTTCCTTAGGAAGTTAATCTTGCCTATCAAACTCTGAAGTTCATTCTTGTTCCTAGGAGGCCTAACTTCCAAGATGGCTTTCACCTTGTTTTTGTCTACTTCAATCCCTTGATGATGGACCAGGAATCCTAAGAAATTGTCAGCTACAACTCAAAAGGCACATTTGGCAGGATTCATTTTTAGCCTATGGGCCAACATCCTCTTCAAAGCCTGCTCTAGTTCTACCAAATGGCATTCAAAGTCCTTGAACTTGACAACTACATCATCAATGTATGCTTCCATGGTCTTACCAATCAAGTCATGGAAAATGGTGTTCATAGCCCTTTGATAAGTAGCCCCAGTATTCTTGAGCCCAAAAGGCATGACCACCCACTCATATATCCCCAAAGCTCCAGGACATCTAAAGGCTGTCTTGTGTGTATCTTCTTTTGCTAAGAAGATTTGGTTATACCCTGAGTATCCATCCATGAATGTGAGAATACCATGAGTGGTTGTCGCATCGACTAACATGTCAGCTACAGGCATATCATATTCATCCTTTGGTGCTGCCAAATTCAAGTTTCTGTAGTCAATGCATACTCTTATTTGGTCATTTTTCTTGATCACATGGACTATATTGGATAGCCATTCTACATATCTAGCTTTCCTGATGAAGCCTACCTTCAATAGCCTCTCAATCTCAGCTTTGATCTGAGGCATCAAATGAGGATTAAACCTGCGAGGGGACTGCTTGAAAGGCTTGTATCCTTCCTTAATAGGCAACCTATGTTCCACCAACTCTCTGGCCAAACCAGACATTTCATAGTAATTCCACGCAAAACAATCCTTGTATTGCTGGATCAATTCGACTAATTTGCCTCATTTGTCTTCTTCAAGTAACTCACTCACTTTGACTGTTCTGGGTTCCTCTGGTGCTAGGTTGATTTCAATCAAAGGATCTTTTGCTTCAAAAGTGGAAGCAGTTATGTGAAGAGGAGAATCTAATTCTATAGGCTCGGCTGCAAGTGTCTTATCAGGCTCAGCTGCCGTATCTTCTCTCTTGAAGAGCAAGTCCTCTTCATCATCTTCACTCTCAGTATCATATTCCTCCATCATTGCATCTATCACCTTGGACTCAGCCCTGAAGATCTCCAGCCAACCCAACGGGTCTTCAAGTACTTGTGATTCTTTATTCATTAATCACATGTCTATTAGGTCGTGAATCGGCCTGAGACTTCAACTTGAATCCTTCATTGGTGAGATTGCATGCTTCCTAAGCCCCTTCTTCATAATCTTCTAGAATAGCAATAGGCCCTAGGTGTGGGGAATAGAATGTGAAAAAGATTTCCTTCTTAAACTTGGCTGGGTTTAGATGATGACAAGATTACTGATCAAAAAGAAGAAAAGCCTCCGATAGATCAAGTCAAAGAAATCATTCTACAGAGACTTTAATTATGTATTGTCAATTCTCTGTAAGTATGGTTTGTATCTTTGACATATTACAAGCTGTGATTATAGAACTTAGATGTGCTCAAACAAATCATTTCTTAAGTTTAAAACTTAATCTAAGTTATTTTCAAAGTTAAATGTTGAAGCAATCCTTTTGAAATCTCAAGAAAACACTTTTTCATTGCGATGTCGATTACCTCAAAGTCAGAATCGATTACCTAAAGTCTCGATGATGTGGGTGTAATCGATTGTCTAAAATGTGTAATCGATTACATCAACTAAATTTTTGAATAGCTGATTTTCAACGCGTACACATGTAATCGACACACAACGACGTAATCGATTACCACCGCTTCAAAACCAAATTTTCTGAAACGTTCACGATTTCAAATGGTGTGTTTTGGTCCCTGGAAAGGTGCCAAACGATCACCTTGCTTCAGACATGATCTGATGTGTATATATATACCTTTCTTGTACATCAGAACACATAGAACTTTCATTCTTTCAATCATAAGAGTTCAATATCATTTTACAAGTTCTAAACCTTCAAAACTTTCTTGCCTAGAACTTAGATACTATTTTCATATTCTGAAAAAGTTCTTGAGCACTAAAGTTGTATAGTTACAAAGTGATATTGATCCGATACCATATGCTTTACCATTCTTCACGATTATTAAACTCATCCTTGTGTTGGGTTTTGGTTTGAAAAAGATAGTGGGGTGCTATCTTGTTGTATAGAGATTGTTAGGAGCCTTGGGGTGAGGCTTGCTTGTAACAAGAATTTCTATCATAGTGAATTGCTCTGCAGTGTGTCAAGAACTGGATGTACCCAAGTGGTTAGGGAGCAGATAAATTCTTGTGTCTCAATCTTCTTCCTTATCCTTTTACTTTTGTTTATCAATCAAACTCTATCTATTTGTCCATAAAACAAAAGAACGAGAAAAATCTCTAAAAGTTACTCGAAAAGTGTTCAACCTAATTCACCCCCCCTCTTAGGTTGTATACCATACTTACAATTGGTATCAGAGCAGGTTAAGGTAACCTGCTCCTTCGATCCATGGCTTCCGCAAGCAACAATCCTACTTTTAGAGATGGTGGCGTGAATAACAAGCCACCATGTTTCGTTGGAGAACACTATGACTTCTGGAAGATTCGCATGCAATCCTATCTTGAAGCACAAGGAGAAGAAATATGGGATGCTGTAGAGAATGGTCCTTATGTGCCTACAACAGTCATTAACAATGAAGTGCAAGACAAAGTCAAAACCTCATGGACGGATGATGACAAGAAGAGAGTACTCTACGACAAAAAGGCCAAGAACATTCTACAGTCAGCATTAGGTATGGATGAATTCTTTCGGATCTCACATTGTAAAGCGCTAAAGAGATTTGGGATACTCTAGAAGTAACCCATGAAGGAACAGTAGAAGTAAAGAGATCTAAACTGAATACTTTATCACAAGAGTATGAAATGTTTAGAATGCAGCCTGGTGAATCAATACTTGATTTGCAAAAGAGATTCTCTCATTTGACAAATCACTTAATGGCTCTTGGAAAAACCTTTACCAATGATGAGTTGAATCTTAAAATTCTTCGATCATTGACTCGGCAATGGCAACCAAAGGTTACAGCAATTTCTGAAAAGAAAAGTCTGTCAAAAATGACTTCTGCGGCATTATTTGGAAAACTCCAAGAACATGAATTGGAACTTGGAAGATTGGAAGAGACTGAAGTCAAAGAGAAGAAGAACAAAAGTATTGCCTTAAAGGTTGAAACCAGAAAACAACATGAAGAAGAAAGCACTGATGAAGATGAGAATATCACCCTCCTGGTAAAAAGGTTTGGAAAATTTCTTAAGAAAGACCAAAATATTAAATTTGATAACAAAAAGAAATTTTTCAAGAAAAGGGATACATCCACTTCAAATCAGAACTTCACATGTTTTGAATGCGGTAAGGAAGGACATATGAAAGCAGAATGTCCTAATCTGACAAAGAAGAAGTACTTCAAAGGGAAAAAGGAATTCAAATCCAAAAAGGCCTACATTGCATGGAATGACAATGAAGTAAGTACATCCTCCGATTCAGAAAGTGGAGAATCTGAAGTCAAAGCACTAATGGCATCACATCACTCAGATGATGAACAAGAGGTTAGTTCTTCTATGACTAATGAAAAACCATCTTATATAGAATTACAGAATGCATTTCATGAGTTACATGAAGAATGTTTGATACTTTCTAGAACAATTTCGAAACAAAAGAAATTAATTTTAGAACTAGAAAGAAGTTCAAATGACACATGTGTGGAGTCGTAAAATATCAAATATTGTGTATGTAATACATGTTTAAAATATGAATCTAAGATTGTTGGTCTAAATCAAGTGATCAAAAGATATGAAAAAGGTCAAATTGGTTTAGAAGAAGTGCTTAGTAGACAAAGGTATTCAAACAACAAACATGGTCTTGGTTTTTCAAATTTTCAAACACCAAGTCCTAACAAAACTATATTTGTCAAGGCAAGCACAACTACCAACAACTCGTAATCATCTAAATTGCATATTGGAAACTCTTCTAAAGCAAACTCTGGAAATAAGGTTAAGAATGGAAATCATTCAATTTCTAGAAATGTAAAAAGAAACAAGTCTAGTAGTTCTATCACTAGTCATATTTATAAGAATTGTGATTACTGTATGTCAAAAGGCCATACCCCCAATGCTTGCTACATAAGAAACTTTGGAGTTCCTTATGGAGAATTCATATGGGTAAGGAAAGGCATTAATCCATCAGGACCCAAATCACTTTGGGTACCTAACATACATTAAATCTGTTTTGTAGAAATGCTTGAACAAAGACCAAAGAACACATGGTATCTTGATAGTGGTCGTTTCTAGGCACATGACTTGATTGTACAAAGTTTACATCTCAAGCTGAAATCTAAAGGATATGTCACATATGGAGATAACAATAGAGGAAAGATTCTTGGGATTGGAAAGATTGGAGCTTCTCCTTCACAACTATTGATGATGTCCTATATGTTGAAGGTTTGAAGCACAATTTGATTAGCATAAGTCAACTCTGCGATAAAGGATTGCAGAGTAAACTTCATCAAGGAAAAATGTATCATTGAAAATGAAGCCTCTCTGAAGAGAAGTTAGTGGGAAATAGAATCGATAACTCCTATAAGGTATGTCTAGATGATTTATCTTTGAAGATTAAATGTCTAGTGGTAAACAATAATGATGCATGGCTTTGGCACAAAAGAATAGCACATATTCACATGGAACATTTGAATAAGCTTGTCAAACATGATCTTGTTATTGGATTACCCAAAATGAGATTTGTCAAAGATAGATTATGTGACGGATGCGAAAAGGGGAAAGAAACAAAATCCTCTTTCAAACCAAAGAATGTGGTATCAACTACAAGACCACTTCAGTTGATTCACATGGATCTTTTTGGTCCCTCAAGAACTAGAAGCTTTGGAGGTAATGTTTATGCTTTAGTTATTGTTGATGATTTCTCTAGATATTCTTGGACTCTATTTTTAGCACAAAAAGGTGATGCATTTAAGGCGTTCAAGAAATATGCAAAACAAGTGCAAAATGAAAAATCTATGAAGATTGTGTCAATTAGAAGTGATCATGGTGGGGAGTTCCAAAATGCTCTTTTTGAGGAATTCTGTGAAGAACACGGAATCACTCACTACTTCTCAGCTCCAAGGACTCCTCAACAAAATGGCATGGCAGAAAGAAAGAATCGATCTCTAATTGAACTAGCTAGAACAATGCTCAGTGATTCAAGTCTACCAAAGTACTTACGGGCGGATCACGATGAAATGCGACTTGCTATGCTACAAATCGAGTCAATATAAGGCCGATCTTGAAAAAGACTCCTTATGAACTATATAAAGGAAGAAAGCCAAACATCTCACATCTTCATGTCTTTGGATGTAAATGTTTTGTACTCAACAATGACAAAGACAACCTAGGTAAGTTCGATGAGAAATCGACGAAGGTATATTTCTTGGCTATTCTCTTTCAAGTAAAGCCTATAGAATTTATAATAAAAGAACCTTAGTTATAGAAGAATCTATGCATGTTTCCTTTGATGAAACTAACCCATCTCAGAGAAAGTTTCTTGTGACGATGATGATGATATAATGGAAGCATCTACAAAAGACACTACTAAGGATGCTGAGTCAGAATTACCTAAGGAAGACTATGACAAAGAAAAACAAATTAATTCAATCAATCACCAAGACGACAATCTTCAACAAGAGCAGAATCATCCTGATCTACCTCGTGAATGGAGAATTCATCGGGATCATCCTCTTGACAAAGTATTTGGTGATATTGAATCAGGAGTAAAAACAAGATTAAAACTGAAGGAAGCTTGCCAATACATGGCTTTTGTCTCTCAAATAGAACCTTCAAAGATAAATGAAGCTCTTGAAGACGATCAATGGATTCTTTCCATGCAAGAAGAGTTGAACCAATTCGAAAGGAATCAAGTTTGGGAACTTGTCCCTAGACCACAAGACAAACACATCATTGGTACAAAATGGGTGTTTAAGAACAAACTTGATGAGAATGGAATAATTATTCGAAACATGGCAAGGTTGGTTGCTCAAGGCTATAATCAAGAGGAAGGAATTGATTTTGAAGAGACATTCGCTCCTGTTGCAAGATTAGAAGTTATACGTTTATTACTTGGTTATGCTTGTTCTTTAGATTTTCAATTATTTCAAATGGATGTCAAAAGTGCCTTCTTGAATGGATACATAAATGAGGAACTTTATGTCAAACAACCTCCTGGGTTTGAAGATTTCAAAAACCCCTCACATGTATTCAAATTAAAGAAAGCTCTTTATGGCTTAAAACAAGCTCCTAGGGCTTGGTATGACAGACTTAGTCAATTCTTAAGTGAAAAAGGATTTGAAAATGGTAAGGTAGATACTACTCTATTCATCAAGAGAATTAAGGATCACACTCTATTGGTCCAAATTTATGTTGATGACATCATTTTCGGATCAACCAATAAAGATTTGTGTGAAGAGTTCTCAATGGTAATGCAAGGAGAATTTGAAATGTCCATGATGGGAAAGCTGAATTACTTTCTTGGACTTCAAATCCAGCAAACTAAGAATGGTATCTTCCTAAATCAATCAAAATATCAGAAAGAAGCAAGTTAAAAAGGTTTGACATGGATAATCGCAAAGAGATTGCAACTCCTATGGGATCTGGTACTTATATTGATCAAGATGAGTCGGGTTTATCAAGAGACATCAAGAAATATCGAGGTATGATTGGTTCATTATTATACTTAATCGCCATCGTCCCGACATTATGTTTAGTGTATGTCTCTGTGTCTGATTTCAAGTCAATCCAAAAGAATCTCATCTTTCTTCTTAAAGAGGATCATGAAGTATCTAAAAGGGACAACAAATGTTGGCCTATGGTATCCCAAAGGTAGTATATGTTCTTTAGTTGGCTACTCAGATTCTGATTATGCAGGATGCAAAACTGATCGAAAAAGTACTAGTGGCACATGTCATATCCTTGGAAATGCTTTGATATCCTGGTCTTGCAAGAAACAAGCAAGTGTTGCTCTCAGCACCGCTGAAGCAGAATATATTGCAGCTGGAAGTTGTTGTGCTCAAAGTCTTTGGCTAAAACAACAACTATGTGATTATGGAATCAATCATGGATGCATTCCTATAAGGTGTGACAATACAAGTGCTATAAATATTTCAAAGAATCCTGTTATGCACTCTCGTACCAAGCATATAGACATTCGACATCATTTTCTACGAGATCATGTTCTAAAAGGAGACGTGGAGATTACATTTGTTGATACTCATGCTCAATTAGCGATACATCTTCACAAAGCCATTAGCCAAAGAACCCTTCTTCAAAATAAGAAGAGAACTTGGCATTTTGGATGAAAAGGATATATGAGACCAACACATTTGGTGACAGGTTCTTTCGTTTAATCTATATGTTTTTATTGTGTCATTCTAGTATATGTATATGTTTTTAATCATAAATCTATGTGATATGTTTGTTATACATAGAATAGATACTCATACATTGCATGTTTTATCAATATTTTTTAAAAAATTTACCATGTGTAATCGATTACAATATCAGGGTAATCGACACTGCTTAAAAATTTCGCTTTTTCGCTCCATCGACCCGTTGTGTAATCGATTAGCACCTGGGTGTAATCGATTACATCCGCGAAAATTTGCGAAAATTGACAGTTTTTCTGCATAAAAACAGTTTCCCAAACCATTTCTTTCACTCTTGCAATCGGTTACCTCTCATTTTTCTCAACCACCTACCTTCCAATCCTCATTTCTCCCATTTTTGCTCAAATCCTTCACTTCTAATCCCTCATCCTCTTCCCTTTGGTGGCCCTCTTCTGATTTTTCCCCAAAAATTCGAACCCTAAGTCTTCATTCACCACTATCTTCACCATGGAACATTCAAGGAAGTTCAGAAGCAAGAATCATACATGGGTCGATGCAAGGAGAACAAATCCCAATCCTCTGGACTTATCAAGGCTGTTGGCTAACACTGATCAAAGAACTCGCTTCCAACAGTTCATTGGTAGGAAACTAATCACTCCAAAGTATGTGAGTCTTCTTGCCTTTGCTAGATTCAATTTTCCTTCATTGATTGAAAGTCGAAGTGACACTCCTTGCTATTGATTTTGGAACTTATTACCCTGATCTTGTTAGAGTGTTTTATTGCAATTTAGAGGCTAAGGGTAGTGGTCTGGTTTCTTGGGTGAAAGGGGTTCCCATTAAATTATCCTTGAAGCAAGTTGGAGAGTTTCTTGATATTCCATTTGAGGGAGAACGGATTCATACTGATTTCTTATGTGATTGGGAGGAGTATGACAAGAGAGAATTTTATTTATCCATGTGTCGATATGATGAGACTGAAATTGCCAACAAAAGACAAAGGTCTGGAGCAGCCTCTTCTGCTAGAAACATTCTTTCTGTAGGACACTTGAATGTTGATGATCGACTTCTTCATTATGTTCTCTGCTATGTCTTAGTGCCTAAGGCCTCCAACTACTCTCAAATCAATGATTTTGAAATGCAAATCATGTATGCTATCAAAAATAATAAACCTATCAACTGGGCCTATTTGGTTGTGAATCACATGTTGTCACTGAAGCAGCGAACTACCAGTTTGCCTTATGCTAGACAAATCTCTCGCTTGTTGGAATGCTGCAATGTAGACACCAACAATGAGGTTTCTCTGGAAATGACACCTGCTGAAAATGAAATCCATATGGATATCTTGCCAAAAATGGGTATAAACTGGGATGCTTCTGCTCGAGTCTACAGGCATCGAAGCGATCTGCTACACCCTCCTGCACAAGAAGATGAAGAACCTCAAGATGGTGAGGTCACCAATCAAATGATTATGGATGAGCTTCGGAGTGTCCGTGGCTACATGGCTGAGAGGTTTGATCAATTGTCTGCTCGCATGGACCGCCTTGAAGCCTTTAGAAATGACAATGAGGAGGATGAAGAGTAGCCTGATTTGCTTCATCATGCATGCATCTTATTATCATTATGTCATATTTGTTTATGTTGGATTTCCAAATCTAGTTATGTATTATTTCTTTAATTTTACTTTGTTTATGTTTTTTTTATTTGGACTTTATTAAGTAGGACTTTTGTAAACTTTGTATGGATGTTTACTTCTAGTCTTTAGTTTGTGTTTGACTGAGCTTGGTAAATCTATGCGCTATATTGTGTTTATGCTACTTTTTCTTCTTTTTGATGATGTCAAAAGGGGGAGAAAGGAGATATTATTTGTATATCTTGTATATTACTAACTTTTCAGGTTTCCCAACTCCAATACAAAGGGGGAGATATACAAGACAGGGAGCTTTTCCGTTTGCAAACCGTTAACAAGATTGGTGTTTGTCATCATCAAAAAGGGGGAAATTGTGAAGAAGATTTCCTTCTTAAACTTGGCTGGGTTTAGATGATGACAAGATTACTGATCAAAAAGAAGAAAAGCCTCCGATAGATCAAGTCAAAGAAATCATTCTACAGAGACTTTAATTATGTATTGTCAATTCTCTGTAAGTATGGTTTGTATCTTTGACATATTACAAGCTGTGATTATAGAACTTAGATGTGCTCAAACAAATCATTTCTTAAGTTTAAAACTTAATCTAAGTTATTTTCAAAGTTAAATGTTGAAGCAATCCTTTTGAAATCTCAAGAAAACACTTTTTTCATTACGATGTCGATTACCTCAAAGTCATGAATCGATTACCTAAAGTCTCAGATGTGGGTGTAATCGATTGTCTAAAATGTGTAATCGATTACATCAACTAAATTTTTGAATAGCTGATTTTCAACGTACACATGTAATCGATTACCACAATGACGTAATCGACACACCGCTTCAAAACCAAATTTTCTGAAACGTTATGATTTCAAATGGTGTGTTTTGGTCCCTGGAAAGGTGCCAAACGATCACCTTGCTTGAACATGATCCGATGTGTATATATATACCTTTCTTGTACATCGTAATGTATAGAACTTTCATTCTTTCAATCATAAGAGTTCAATATCATTTTACAAGTTCTAAACCTTCAAAACTTTCTTGCCTAGAACTTAGATACTATTTTCATATTCGAAAAAGTTCTTGAGCACTAAAGTTGTATAGTTACAAAGTGATATTGATCCGATACACCATATGCTTTACCATTCTTCACAGCTTATTAAACTCATCCTTGTGTTGGGTTTTGGTTTGAAAAAGATAGTGGGGTGCTATCTTGTTGTATAGAGATTGTTAGGGAGCCTTGGGGTGAGGCTTGCTTGTAACAAGAATTTCTATCATAGTGAATTGCTCTGCAGGTGTCAGAAGAACTGGATGTACCCAAGTGGTTAGGGGAACCAGTATAAATTCTTGTGTCTCAATCTTCTTCCTTATCCTTTTACTTTTGTTTATCAATCAAACTCTATCTATTTGTCCATAAAACAAAAGAACGAGAAAAATCTCTAAAAGTTACTCGAAAAGTGTTCAACCTAATTCACCCCCCCTCTTAGGTTGTATACCATACTTACATAGAACAAAGCTTCCAGCATCTTTACCTCAACTGAGAAAGGATTCTTATTAGCTTCGATTGTTTTCACATTGTCTCCAACCCAAAACGTCAGCTTAGAGGGCACACATTGACTAGTATGGATCCAATCCCTACCCAAATTATGTTGAAGGAAAGTTTGCCATCAACTACAAAGAAAGCTGACTTGATAGTTTTAGGTCCTACAGTCACTTCGGCTATCAATACCCCAAGAGCTGTAGATGGTTCCCCATGAAGTTGGATATTTTCATGTTAGTAGGCACCAGGTCTTCTAGACCTTTCCCAAGTTTTCTCATGGTTGCAATGGGCATCACATTCAAAACAGCTCCACCATCCACAAACACTCTTCCAAAGATCTTTCCATTAATATAGGCCTTGATAAACAGAGGTTTCAAGTGTTTTACCATCTCCTCAGTGGGCTTGTCAAAGACCATTTTTGGGACCTCATCAGCCGATGGTCAGCTAACGTGGCCCACTCTGTTTCTTCTGCAAACACGTCACCTTCCAAACTTCCTAGTTGGGAGCTGTCTGCCCAAAATTCTTCAGGGAATAAGCTAATGGCCTCTATGTCAGCTAACAGGCCATCAACCTCCTCATTGAATAAGAGATCCAACAGAGAATCTTCCATGGTTTCATCTGGCTCCCAGTTCATATCTGGGATTACTGATCCCTCTATGGTGATTGCTTCATCATCCACATCAACTGAAGTAATTTCAGCCTCAGGAATGGGATCCTGTCCATCGACTGGCTCCATGCTCTGGGGCCCTTCATCTTTTTTATCCTCCCCAGCCTCTAGTTTTGGAAAGGCTTTATCCAACATATTGCTCACAATCTCCAAGGGAATTTCTTTATTTTCCCTATTCTTAACATCAGCTAGCATTTGCAGAGTTTGTTGCATCTTCTGGATAGATCTCAATCTCTGCATTCTCCTCTTTTGGATTCTTGTCAACACAACTGGTATTACCTTCTTGTCTTTGGCATACTTATTCAAGAACCAATAACCCTCTGTGACATTAGCAGGAGGCTTCAACATTCCCTGTGGCCTTAGCTTCTCATCATTTCTCACTGTTATTTTCAAAGAAGACATGCATCCTTCCATGGTAAACTCAGCAACCCTTCTTTTGTCTTTAGGGATAGGCTCTTCATTAGTCTTGGGTAAAGATAGCCTCCCATTATCTCTAATGGCTAGCCGATCTTGCCCCCCAGTTTCAACAATAGGTGCCTTCCCTTTGGCCATGACAGATCATTCTGTTGAAGTTTGGCCATGTTTCACATACTGTCTGACTAATTCCTGAGTGAGCCGCTCTGGCTTGGGTGGTCTCTTCCCCTGCCTGTGCTTTGGGATTGGCTAAGGATTCCCCAATACGTCAAAAACAGAAGTCCTGGCTGCCTCAGGTTTTAGCCGATCACTATTGCTTGATTCGGCTAGCCCCTTTTTTGGCCTCCAAACTTGTTGAATAGATATCCCACGCCTGTGGCTAGATCCTCCATCTCCAGGCTTTGAGAACGACACCATATTTATCCCTAAGGCGGGGAATGGGTCAGTATCCACTGTCATCTCAGCAATTCCTTTATCTTCAAGTTTGAATCTTCCTTCCTTTATTCCCTTCTGAATAGCCTTCCTGAAAACCATGCAGTTTACAGTTGCATGATTATAGGAGTTATGCCACTTGCAGTACTTCTTATCCTTTAGCTCTTCAGCGGGTGGGATCTTGTGCCCATCCAGCAGTCGGATCTGTTTATCTTTAAGCAAGTAGTCAAAGATCTGGTCTGCCTTGGAAATATCAAAGGAGTATTCCACCTTGCCTTATCCTGACTTTGACTCTTTCCCTTTGGCAGCCTTTAGGGCTGGGCAGGAATCGCCTTTACCCTTCACTATCTCAGCTTCTATGATGTCTGCCGTGGAATCGGCTGAGTCATCATAAGAGTCTCCAACACCTATAATGGATACCAACTGAGGGCCTTATTAACACACCAATTTGTATACTATTATAAGACATTTTTAGTGCCTAATTATATCATTTTGCACTAATTAAAGTACAGAGGTACTCATTTATGCCCTATTTTACAGAAATATCATAAAGATACCACTCAGACAAAAAAAAATGCGAAAAAGGACCAAAAACGCAAGTTTTGGAGAGTTGTAGCACTACTGGACAAGCGGTATGGCCTGACCTATCCTTAGTATGGCCGTACCTAGATCATAATCTCAGTAGGGGTGCACCCCATTGGTCTGTACCACCTGACGCCGATGAAAAAGTCTAGTACGATCGTGCCAAAGGCAGTACGGTCGTACATAAGCGATGTCAGGGATGCAGCACGCATGGGTACGGGCCAACGTCATAAGAAAAGTTCGGTACGGCCGTGTATATATGAGGTACGGTTGTACCCCATCTCAAAATGTGCAGATTTGAAAGCCAGATGACCTAGTTTGCAGCCAACATTATAAATAGGGGCTCTTAACCTTTTCTAAAGACTTTTTGACGAATTCCCAAGTAAAGAGCCCCCTTTTGAGAGTTCATATCAATTCCTTGCCCTTCATTATTGATTTGTGTTTCCTTGGAGCTTGGTGTCAATTCTGATTCGCTATCGGAGCTCGTGAGGACGCGAAGAACGTGCTTAAGGGTCATCATCATACCGAAAGGGTGTCCTGATTTAAATTTATTCTCTTTATTATGGATTATTGTGGTTTTATGATTATGTTTATGTTATTATCATTGATAATGAGTAGCTAAACCCATCACTAGGGGTGATGGGGGATCATTTACAATACTCTTGATGTTTTATCTATTTAGTTATATGAGTTTCTATTGAATATTTGATTGTTTTAGGCCTAGTGTACTTAATCCTATAAGGCCTGATAAACCTTTAATTAGTTAACATAATTGTGGTTACAGGATCATGATTAGTTAATGGATCTTTAGGAATAAAAGAACTCATTTTATAAGCCGGATAGGTTATTGCTTGTTTCTAATCAATTATTAGATTAACAAACTCACATGTGCTTAATACTCTTTCCTTTAATTACCTTCTAGGACCAAACAGAGTAATTAGTTAGGAGGAAGGCGATTACACGCTAGGTAGCTCTTAGTAATTTAGAGTGGGTGATTAGCTCTCTTTCATAATAGACAACTCATAGTAATTATTTAGTGAACTCAAGAGTAGAGTATTGGTGAACTCGGTTTCCCTAGACCTCCCATAATATAGTTAATCCGTTCTTGCTTTTAGTTTATTTATTGCTTTAATAACGTGACAACTTTGATTACTATCTCTTTACAACTATTGTTAGCCTAATAGAATAGAATCGATTAAGTCAATGGTACTCGCGCATTCCCTGTGGGTTCGACATTTAGAGTCCTAATTATACTCCACTTTTATTACGAGTTACGATCAGGTTCACTTGCATGAGCCGTAACAAGTTTTTGGCGTTGTTGCAGGGGAATGTTTTGCGATATTAGTTAAGTTAAAGATTTTATTTTCATTAGGCATTATTTTATTTAGTTATTTATTTTTCTGTTTAGTTTTAAGACATTCTAATTTGGTTTCTTTTGGTGTATGCAGACAAGGTCTCAACATCCTGAATTAAATTTTGATCCTGAAATTGAAAGAACACTCAGATGTGGCAGACAGTGTCAACTATCCGGCAATTAAGGCCACTAATTTTGAATTAAAGCCAGCACTGATCTCTATGGTATCTGCAATACAATTCTCTGGCTTGTCATCTGAAGACCCAAATGCTCATGTTAAAAGGTTTCAGAAGGTTGCTAATATTGTCAAGTGTCAAGGTGTGACACCGGAGGCCATCAAATTAAGACTGTTTTCTTTTTCACTGCAAGGGAAAGCGCAATTATGGTTGGATTCACTTCCACCAAATTCTATCACCACGTGGGAGAACATGAAAACAAAGTTCTTGAATAAGTATTTTCCTCCCGCAAAATCTGTAAAGCTGAGAGCTGACATATTTGGGTTCGCTCAGAATGAAGGAGAATCAATGAATGAAGCACGAGAAAGATTCCAAGATTTAATTAGAAGCTGCCCTCATCATGGTTTCACCAAATGGCAACTAATTCAAATTATATACAATGGTTTTACCATGCAAACTAGATGAGCTGTTGACGCTGCTTGCAGAGGATCTTTCGAAAAGAAGACACCCACTGAGGCTTATGAAATAATGACTGAAATGGCTCAGAACAATGTTCAGTGGTCGGCAAGTAAAAGACAAATCGGAAGAAAGAACCATCAGGCAAGAATTTATAAAGTGGAAGCCAACACGACTATTGAAGCAAAATTGGAGGTAATGACTAAAAAAATAGAGACTTTAATGGCAGCACAAACCCAGTCTAATGCTACTAATGATCGGAGATGCATGACAATTGAAGGCTAATTAGAAGAAGTCAATGCCATAGGACAAAAAGATTTTGACCCAAAGACGGGGATGCAAGAAGCTATGTTAAAATTTATGCAAAGGCACGGACATCCGTGTATGGGAGTTCTAGCCGGTTTTATGGAAAAGACTGAAGAAAGACTAAAGGCTAGAGAAACCAAGGCAACTAAGGCATCTTGCAATTTATGTGGAGTAACATGACTCTAAGGATTATAATGAAGAGGTGAATTTTCTTGGAAATAAGCAACAGAATGACCCATACTCAAACACCTATAACCCCGGATGGAGAAACCACCCAAACTTCTCATGGGAAGGTCAACAGAGATCACAAGGTCAAAATCAGAACACTTACAAACCTCCTCATTTGCAGAATCGTGCTCAGAATGATAGAAGTCCCGGAGAAAATGAGATCAACAATTTTATGGGACAAATGACTGAAAAATGCAACAGTTTGGAAAAGCTAGTTACTACTAATGCAGTAGAGCAGAAAGCTTTGAGAGAACAAATGGAAACCGTGTTAGATGCAGTGACTCAAAGAGAAAAATGAGCACTTCAATGTCAAGTAGAACCAAATCCAAATGAGAAGTGCAATGCAGTCTTTATGGCAAAGGAGGAACCAGTTAATAGCTTCAAATGTCATTTATCATAAAAGAACTATTTATAAAATAAGTGTTTTTACATTAATGCTATCTTTTGTAATAATCTTTATGTGAAACATTTGATTTCTTATAATAATGAGTTTATCCAATTATACATTTCTAATTTAATATTAATATTTCTAAGTAGCATACTTGATACTATTTTCTTTAAAAAATATAGTAAAATTTAAGTAGTCATCAATCATATGAATTATTTTTTCATTCTCATCTAGATAGTACTGCTACTATTTTTTACTCTTCAGTTATTTTATTAAATTATAAATTTAATTTTTAAAATGAATTTTATATGTTAAACTTGCTTGTAACTTTTATCACATAAAACTATAGTTTTTAGACACTACATATGACTATAAAATAATAAATAATTATTTAAAAATTAATTAATTATTGGATTAATGATAAGAAATTTAAATAAAAGTAAAAGATACAATAAACAAAGACATGATAATAAATTTGATCATAGCTTATAATGAAAAATATTTTCATTAAATTCAATAATTACAAATAACAATAGATGTAAGATAATAATAAACATTTTCTTAATAGAAATGTCATAATAAGATTGCGTCAAATTATTTTAGTAGTGTTTAAAAGTATGACCTAACATAATTTAATATTTTATAATAGAGCTTCTCTTATTAATATAAAATACATCTGATTTTTATTCGTCAATGATATATTATTAACATAAAATACATCTAATTTTTATAGTCGATATAATATCATAATTAAAAGATCTCGACCTCATATAACCTCCAATAATAATTAAGATTTTTTGAGCATAATAATCACATTGAAAATTAAAAATGAAAACATTTTACTCATCCTTTAAAATTTAGTTTTTTGAAATACTAATCACATTAAAAATTGAAAATAAAAACCTTTTACTTATCCTTTTAAATTCATTTGATGGCATTCTAATATGTAATACATCATAATTTTATAATGTGATAGAATTTTTTATTTAATAGTGAATATTTAAGAGTATGTAGTGTCAATATTTTATTTAAAAGTTTAACTCAAAGAATATATATTTGTATAATAGTTTATAATTGATAATATAGAATTTTATTTAATTATATATAAGATAACCTTCAAATATTAAATACACTTATATTTTTTGTTATCTAATTTTAGTAAATAGCACTATGTTTTATAGTTCATAAAAATATTTATTAACTTATGGTGTATTTTAATTATATTTTAATTATTACTCTAATTATAATTAATAATTATAATTATTATTAAGCAACTTAAATATTTAACAGAACATGTAAGAAGTTTTAGAATTAATAGGGAATACAACAAATAATAAGCTAAACTAATAAATAAATAAATATTTACTATTAATATATGAATAAATTAATAAAATGATGAAATTGATTAGTGAGGGTAATTGAAAGGTTGTAAGCCATAAGTTAAATTAAATTTGCAATTTAATATAAAACCTCAACTTTAAATAATTTAAATATTTAATACAATGTTTAAGTATTTTTCTCAAATTGTAATTAATAATTATCAGGATTTAAATATTTAACAGAATGTCTAAGAATTTTTATATTTAATAGTGAATACAACTAAAAAGTGTTGTGATGGACTGTTAGTTCCTACTTGAAACAAAAAAGACAGAAAGACAAACAAAAAAATATAAAATAATATTAAGACATAAAATGGCTGCCCTAGAACGAAAAAAGCGTAAAAGAGAGACCTAAATAATAGTGTTAATGAATGTAACATGTATCAAGCATATTATGCAATGATAAAAATTGTATATGTAATGGTGAACATTCAAGGAACATAAACAAATCATCCAACACATCATACAACTTCATCGAAGCTATTAAAATTAAACATTTTTTTAAAGAGCAATATTAAAATTAAACATGATTCATGGGCTAGATTTACAAAAAAATTGTTTTCTCAATTGCATGATTCACTAATTGATCCAAATTCTTCTGTCGCTTTGACTATTAATATAGAATGGTAGTTCTTTGTGAAGAACTATTGTTTTCCTTTTCAAAATTTTTAAGAACTTGAATCCCATTTGCTATGATTTTTCTCTATCAATGTAAACTCTAATTTTCCTCTCTGACTACTCTTGTATCTCTCTCTCTGTACACTCTGCTTCTTCTCCTGCGATCCACTCATTCATTCTGCTCACATGTGTATCTTGTTTTTCTTTGTGAAATTTTTCGTCAAAATCCCTCCCCCACCATTAAAAATGGTCTCCTTTAAATAGTTATTTTCTATTATAACTGACTAAAACTCTACCTCTTCCACTCATAGTCCACTAACCCATGAGTTTATTGGCAATTAAAGGAATAATTTATATTAATGTGAAACACTTTCTCTTTCAATGCATAACTGTTACACCAATAAGAATTTCAAAGGCTCACTAATTATTTACTATTTTAAAAACAAATTAGATTAAATGTGAAACAATAGGGATGGATTATAGAATTAGAGTAAGGACGGTAACGATTAATAAAAATATAAAATTGTTCAACTTAGATTAAATTTTACACCAATATATTGGTCAAGTGTAATTTAGTTAATTGTAACAAATACAACATTATACATTTAAACTAAGGAAATACACATTAGTTAAACAAATACATACTTTATAAAAAAGATAAAATACAAATGTATTTATAAAAAAATAATTGATTTATCAAAAAATAATTGGATTAAATGAAATATATAAATACATAAATTTTTTAAGTCATATATATTCTCATGTATAAATTGAATAATTAACTGGCTAATACTTACAGTAATTCATTATTTGCTTCAAGTAGATGAAAGGGTGAAACCAATTTTTAAAAAATTAAATAGGGTGATAAAAGAATAAAACTAACTAATTAGATAAATTGAATATAAACTGTATCAATTAATAAAAATATGAAACTGTACAGAAGAGATTAAATGCTACATTAATAATATAGGATAAATATAGAAAACTTATATTAATACAATGCACCATTTCCCATTACACAATGCACTAATCTCCTTTTTTTAGAACAATTAAAAAAATATGAAATTGTATAATTAATATTAAATGTTAGAGTTTTATATAATTGCTTTTAACATAATTTATTCAGCAGCAAATAACACTTAGTTTTCTCATTAACTAATTTTATTAAATATAATCATATTTTATTTTTCATTAAAAATAATTATTAAAATCATTATTAATTAGTTTTAATATTTTAAAGAATGTATAAGAAGTTTTATGTTTAATTATTAATATAAATAATAATAAATTAAATTTTTAATTAAAATAATATTTAATAATAATATTCAAACAGATTAAAAATAATGTGATTGATTAATAAGAGTAATTGAAATGTTGTAACTCATAAATTGAAATAAATTTATATTTAATACTAAAGCTCAAGTCCCCCTTAAATCAAATTAATAAATTAATTAATATTTAATAACAATATTTAAATAGATTAGTAAATTGGTAAAATTGATTAATAAGGGTAATTAAAAGGTTGTAACTCATTTATTATATTAAGTTTCTATTCAATGTTGTAGCACAAGCTTTCTACATGAAAATTCTAGAATTAAGCTACATAACATATAAAAATTCTATTCAATATATTGTTTTTTTAGGAATAAATAACACTTAGTTTTCTCATTAACTAATTTTTTGAAATATAATTTTGTTTTTTTTCATAAAAATATTCAATAAATTTTATTATAATTTAGTTATATTTTAAGTATTTTTCCCAAATTAAAAATATCATTAATTAATTTTAATATTTTAAAGAAAATCTAAGAAGTTTTACGTTTAATTTTTAATATGACTAATTATTAATAAATTGTTAAATAAAATAATTTTGAATAATTATATTTCAACAAATTAAAAAATGTTGAGATTGATTAATAAGAGTAATTGAAAGGTTGTACCTCATAAATTGAAATAAATTTATATTTAACACTATAGCTCAAGTCTCTTTTAATTAAATTAATAAATTAATTAATATTTAGTAATAATATTTAAATTGAGTAGTAAAATGGTAATCAATATTTAATAATAATATTTAAATAGAGAGTGTGTGTAATATTTGATAATATATATCGTTATTTAATTATTTTTAAGATAATTTTTCAAGATTGTAAATAGCACTTAGTGTTGTCATTATCTAATTTTAGGAAATAGCACTATACTTATATTTGATAATAATATTTAATAATTTATAGTGTAATTTAATTATGTTTTAAGTATTTTCCTCAAGTTGTAAATAATAGTTAATACTATTATAATTTAGAAATTTTAATATTTAACAAATGTCTAAGAATTTGCATACCTAATAGTTAATAATATCTAAATAGAGTAATAAGTGATAAAATTAATGTAAGGTAAATGAAATGTTGTAACTCATGAATAAAAATAAATTTGAATTTAATGCTCAAACTCAAGTTTCCTTTACATATACATATATACATATATATATATATATATAGATATAGATAGATTTTAATATTTAACAAAATGTCTAAGAATTTGTATACCTAATAGTTAATACAACCAATAATAAAATAAATTTATCAATATAAAAATATTTAATAATAATATCTAAATAGAGTAATAAAATGATAAAATTAATGTAAGGTAAATGAAAGGTTGTAACTCATGAATAAAAATAATTTTGAATTTAATGCTCAAACTCAAGTTTCCTTTATATTTATATATATATATATATATATATATATATATATATATATATATATTATTTCATTCAATTAGTTAGTTGTTTTATCTATGCTTTGTAGCACATGGCTTTGGAAAGAAAAGAAAAAAAATCTGTCATTTTGGTCTATGGTCACATCCCTGCACTTTTATTTATACAACATCATCCCATCACTTTTTTATTTATTTATTTTTTCAAATAAAATTCCTTGGGGCAAAAATAATAAAAAAAACACAAGCCCTATTTGGTCATTTCAAACCTCACCACTACTTTTTTTGTCATTTTCAATTTCTTCACTCATTTTTTCTTCTTTCAGCGTCCTTCTCTAAAGCTTTACACTCTATTCACTCACACAAAGCCATTACAAGCAAGAGAGAAAAAAGCAAAAAACAAAATGGAGTCGAAAAGTGTGGAGAGAGAAAGTGGAACCCTCTAGGCCACCATTTTTCATGGAAAGTGTGCATTCTATGCAACCAAAACTCTATACGGCGATGTTTAGGGTGATCCATTGAAGTTCGCTGCCCCCTCCATCTCGCAGTGCTTCGAAAACTATGACAGATATGTTGCTCCTAAACAAGATTAGGAAGACAAGAATTCCTGAACACAAACCAAATTCCCAAGCCAGTAACAAACCACAAACAAGGAAACAAAACTAGTGCAGAATTTTCGTTAAAATATGTAGAAAAATAGCGCAAGAAATTAAACAAAGAAATAAGGGGGTTGAAGATTGTACAAACAAGAGTTGTTATGAGGTTCGGTCAATGTGACCAACGTCCACAGGAGAGAGCAGCCTCTCCTCTTCACTATGAATCAATCAAAGAAAATCCAGATCAACCTACAAGAGATCCCCTTAATTCTTGTCTTTCAGTTTTTCAAGATGAACAATCCCAAGAACTCAAGTTTTCTTTCAATAATAAGAAAAATATTTCTAACATGTTGTCATGCATTTCAAAGCTTTCCAAAACTGATCTTAAAGCATTCTCCACAGATATTTTGAGAAAACAAATTGCACAGCCATTTGGTGTAGTTCAATTCTGAAGATGTTCACCGAACTGATCCCATGTTCTGTTCGGTTCAAAAAACCTTCAACGGAAAACAAGTTCTGGTTATCAAACTAGGCAGCGATTCAATTTTTTTATAGTTTAATTCAAGTTTGTTCTTAGAGTTTATTTCAGTTCATGGTTATTTGAACAGACATAGTATAAAACATATTTATGTTGTTGGTGGCATAGTTGGTCCATTGGTGGACATAAATTGATAGCAATTGGATATTCATATTTTTTAAATCACTACAAGAAAACACGCGCATACCGACGGCCATAGGCCGACGGTAATGCCAAAAAGCCGTCGATAACGTGAACTTTCCAACGGATTACCGACGGCCAGAAGCTGTCGGTAAAACGTGTGTCGCAAATGTTTACCGACGGTTTTTTTTAGGCCCTTCGGTAGAGTTTCGACGGCCTTACCCGTCGGTAATTCCGCTATTTATTTCCGACGGCTTTACCCGTCGGTAAAGCCGAATTTTATTTTAAATAGTTAAATTAATTATTAATTTTTATATTTAACTTTTAAAATTAATTAATTTCTGTAATTAATTTAATTAACTATTAATTTAATTTATTAAAATAAATAATTAAATTATTAACTATTAAATTAATTTAGTTATTTTGTTTATTCATTTAATTGTTAAAAATAATTTATTCCCATATTAAAAAATGTTTACTTATTTATTTAATTTTTAAATTAATTGGTTTCTTAAATTAATTTAATTAACTATTACTAGTAATTTTAAATTGATTTTTTTAATTATTAATTTATTCCCATATTAAAAAATGTGATAACGTAAACAAACAAAAAATTAAAAAAAAGAAACGTAATAAATAAATAAATAATTCGAACAAACATCAGTAACTAAAAAAATATCCGAAAATATGAAAAAATATCAGTACAAACATCACTTATAGTCCTGGTAGTCCTGATCATGACCGGGATGCTCTACACCATCTGCATCATCAACATGATCATCAATACTAGGAGGCGGAGGCAGAGGCGACTGGCGAGCTAGCAACTGGTACATCTGGTCCTGTCGCTACAGCACCTGAGACAAAATGGCATTCGTCCGACGGGTCTCCTCCTGCTGCTCGGCCACGACCCGCTTCAGCTCGGCTATCTCCTGCTCATCCGCTGTAGAGCGACGACCGGCACCACCACCACTGATGACTCTCTGATGCGGAGGCGGCTGGTCCCTTTCCTGTAGTTGCTGGCAAGGTCTCCAGCACCGTATAGGCGACCCTTCTTCTTGCCGCCAACAACATCTGCCCGAACCCTAAGCGGTGCAGATGGATCCTCAGGGCTTTGAGATGGGGAACATGATGATGTCTGAGAAATCTGAGACATCCTCGCCTCAAACTCCTCCTGTCAAACATAAACAAATAAGTCAATTTTTTTTTGTAATAAAACAATACAAACATTATTAAAAAATTATTCATTATATTTTATAATTACCTGGGTCTGCCTTGACCGCTCATCGACAAAATCGTTGGTACTCATCCTAATATGAGTTGCACGATGGAGCTCGTGCAACTGTACCTCTCTACCCAACCTCCTCGACTGTAATTATTTAATAAAAAAACCTTAAATAAATAATAAATAATAAATAATAACTAATAATAATTATTATTATTATTATTATTATTATTATTATATAACACGTACAAGTCGAGCTGCGTATTGCGCCTGACTGACAGAACCTCCGGTGTGCAAGCTCCCACCTTTCTCAGAGGCTCTATTCTTCTTGGCCTTCTCGCTGGTCGCCATGAACTCAGGGGAGTTCCAAAGGCGCTACCACCGGCTAAAGCCGATCCCTATTCAGCTGCCCATGGCAGCGGGCATCTCTAAGCATATCAGAGAGGCGGTGGGAAGGCTTCATATGGAAGTTCTTCTCGACCCGCTTCTCTACCTCCTCCTCCCAAGCAACCCTCTCCTGTATGAATATAATACATTATTAAACATAATTGAAATTTATGAAATAAAAAAAATATGCAATAAAATAAAAATTACAACTTACTTCGAAAGATTTGAACATATGCCTCCGCTCCTGGTCCTTCAACTTCCCCCAACTGGTCCAAAACGTGTGGTAATTATCCTCAGTTACTGCTGTGATAGCCTTCACAGCTGGCTTTGAGGAAAGGACCCTGAACAATAAAAAGATGTCAAACAAATTAAAAAAAAATAATATATATATATATATATATATATATATTTGTGTGTGTGTGTGTAAATTATTAATAACTCGAAAATAAAAATGTAAATACTTACCCTTTACCAGTCGGCCTGATAACAACTCGGCCATCATGCAGCATCTCAAGATCCTCAACGACCTCCTGCTCAATCTCATGCTGCTCAACCTCGATCTGATCAGGTGTATGGCACGTACTATACTCATGATCAGACTGATGAATATCGGGCACCGTCTCAGGCACAAAATGGGAGGAAGAAGCGCCAAGTATCTCTGGAACCTCGGGTTGGGGACCATGTAAATGGGAGGCAAATGGGGTGTCGATGCAAAAGGTGTTGTCGGCCGTGTAGGTGCCGAATGTGACATAGGCTGTATAGGGGCCGAAGACTGGAGGCTGTGTAGGCGTAGATGTATGCGGACGTTGTGTGGATGATAACGTCGAAAAGCCAGCAGCGTCACGCCGAATAATGTTTGGCCTCGAATGACTGGGGGGGTCGAGGGCGATGCCCTTCCCCTTCCATTTACCACCAGTGGGTGGTCTGGGGGGGTCGGATCCTGATCCTCCTGATGCCATATATGTCTATAGAGCAATTCAATAATAACAGTCATGAAATATTATATTTAAACATAACAATATTAAAAATGAATTCCATAAAAATAAACAAGTTATGAAAATAACTAACAAATTAAAATATATTGTTAGACATTAATTTCTCTAATTGTAAAAAGTTAAACAAATTCATTCTGCCCATTCTGCCCACTCTACTTCGGCATCGTCTTCAGATCTTGATGGTTCTGCCACTTCTTCATTTAATTCCTCATCATCTCCATCTACATCTTCATATGTGATTGGATTGTCACGTAGTCGAGAAATGGGTTCCACTTCATTTACTACGTTGACATGAGATATCTCATCCACTTGATAAGCCATTTCTTCCTGTGGATCATCTGCTTCAACGCGACCCCTTGGTTTTGTCTTTATTGCAACACACCAACCTTGTTTGTCCCTTCGAGTTGATGGATAAGGGACATAATACACTTGTCTTACATGTTGTGCCATGATAAACGGATCAAACATTTGATATCTTCTGCTCATGCATATATCCACAATATTATATTTTCGATCCACTCTTATGCCTCTACTTGACGGATCAAACCAATTACAATAAAATAACACTATTCTTTTAGTATAGTCTAAAGTATTGTATGCCAGTTCACATATATATTGAATCACGCGGTAGAAGTCGTCTTCACCTCTATCTGTGGCACCTTTTACATAAACTCCACTGTTAATTATTTTTTTCCCCTCTGTTTTTGATTGAGTTTGAAATTTGTATCCGTTTATGAAAAACGTGTGTCATTCTTTTACACGTGAGTTAGGACCATGAGATAAATTTCTCAAGTGTTCGATTTTAGGCGATTCTGCCTCACTGTACACTTGTGTATACATCCATAGGCAAACAAATTATGGTTCCTTTTTTCAAACAATCTTTTGTATTTTCAAACAATAAATACTTGAAATAGGACTAAAAATACATACCCGGTTCATAAACCACGTTGGGAAATATTCACGAATATAGGTAGAAGAGTCTTGTTCGCTTGTGAGCTTAGTTAACAAGAATGCCCTGATCAAGCCATTATCAAACAAATGATCATGAGTAGTTGTGGATAAAAGAAATTGAAAGTGGTCAAAATGATACATACGTAAGATATGGTGATACTTCGACACAGTTGATCAACACGTGAACATGGACTGACTTCCACTCTTCTCCTGTTAACCAGTGGGTCAGCTCCTTTTCAGCATGACGACCGGGAAGGCAAAATACTAATAAGGCTAGCGGATGTCTTTCACTTTCAATTTCTATTTCATTCCTATTATTTGTTGGTGTCAACATGAAGTTCGTAAAATAGTGGGAACAGAAATGGATTGTCTCACAATGTAAGTAAGTTGCACAAATAGATCCTTCAACCCTGACCTTAATTTTCACCAATCGTTTTGAGTCACCCATAAATCTACAAAATAACAAGGTTGATGATAAAAATTGATATATTTAACCCTTCAAATGAATATTTGTATAGGCAGAATATTTTATTATATTACCTTTCGAATGGATACATCCATCTGTATTGAACCGGTCCACCATGTGCAAGATGCACTGGGAGATACTCCATAGAGTTAAAGAAACCAGGGAAAAATATTCTCTCCAACTTACAGAGAATGACTGGTATGTTCTGCTCCATCTTTATAAGATCATCCTCTCTCAATGTCGCAGAACACAAATCTTTAAAAAATTGGTTGAGTTTAGTAAGTGGATTTAAAACATTTGACGCCAAGGAACTAAATGCAATAGGAAGTAAACACTCCATGAATACATGACAATCATGACTTTTCATCTCAATCATGGTTCCTTTGTTCACATCGGCACATCTTGCCAAATTAGAAGAATAATCGTCTGACATCCGAAGTTCTTTTATCCACCGACAGACTGACATTGCTTCCTCAGCAGTTAAAGAGTAACAGGTTTTGGGTTTCAGGGTTTTCCCATCCGACCGAGTCATCAAATGCAAGTCCTTTCACCTACAGTAAAGTGGTAAGTCCAGTCTGGCTTTATCATTGTCTTTCGTTCTTCCTCTAACGTTCATCACTGTGAGAAAAATATTGTCAAAAAAGTTCTTCTCAATGTGTATAACATCAAGGTTGTGTCTCAATAAATTATCTTTCCAATATAGCAGATCCCAAAAAATACTTCTTTTAGTCAAATTATGTCATTTTCCATATCCTTCAAATCGATCCAATTCACCATAATCTGTGATTTTTGGCAGATCCATAACTCTGCTCCAAATCTGTTCGGATGTCAACCTTGGGGGCGGGCCATCTAATTCAACTTCCCCCTTCTTGAAGGTGTTCTTATTCCGTTTAAATGGATGATCACCTGGTAAAAACCTGCGATGTGAGTCAAACCAAGAACTCTTCCTCTCGAATTTCAAGATAAAGGCCTTTGTATGCTCCATGCAACGGGGACATGCCATTTTACCATGAGTACCCCAACCAGACAACATGTCATATGCAGGGAAGTCATTAATGGTCCACATAAGAGCTGCCCTCATTGTAAAGTTCTTCTTTCGTGCAATATCATAAGTCAAAACGCCATTCCACAACCTTTTGAGATCGTTAATGAGAGGCTGTAAGTAGATGTCAATATTATCTGTTGGATTATCTAGACCCGGTATAATACAAGTCAAGAACATATAAGGCTTAGACATGCACATTTCGAGAGGAAGATTGTATGAGGTAACAATAATTGGCCATCAAGAATAAGGTTTCGCCGTCGATTGAACATACGAGGTAAAACCATCAGAGCATAAGCCAAGTCGTACATTACGTGGATCTGCTGCAAATTCAGGATGCACACGATCAAAGTGCTTCCAAGCTTCACCATCACATGGGTGGGGCAACATACCTGAAGTGTTTCTATTTTCATAGTGCCATGTCATTTTGTCTGCAATCTGTGTCGATGCAAACATTCTCCACAACCTTGGAATAATTGGCAAGTAAAACATTGCCTTCACTGGAACTGGTTTTTGTCTACCCTTCCCATTATCAGTGTGTGAAATATACCTTGGCTCACCACAAAATTTGCATTCAACCAGTGCGCCATCGTTTTTACCGAATTCATTGTCGTAATATAACATACACCCTCTCACACAACAATCAATCTTTTTAGATTCCAACCCCAACTTGGACACTAAGCTTTTGCCTCGTAATAACTTTTTGGCAAACTATCTCTGATAAGTGACGAGTCCAACATCATCTTCGTTATGAGATCCAAGCACACATCTGTAGCACCACAGTTGGACTTAAGAGCTAAAAGCCTCAAGCACATTGATAACTTAGAGTCTGCAGACCCTAGAGTATGCAGACCCTTCAAACAATGGCTTATTTGTTTCTAACAAGAGATTATAAAATTTTTATGATGTCTCATTTGGAAGTTCATCTGTGTCATCATATTGTTGCTCCTCAAATAATACGTTAACCCCCAAGGCATCACAAACTATATATTGCATCAATTCAATTTGCTCACCATATCCCGTATCTATGCAACTGCTTGAAGCACCTGTGCAATTATCATCAACCCCTAAATCAACCCGAGGCAACTCTTCACTATGTCTAGTCCAAATCTAGTAATTAGGCCTAAATCCAACTCTCTGCAGGTGATATATGACCTCACATGGGCTCTTAATCCTTCTGCAATCGCAATTAAGGCACAGACATCTAATCCCTCCATTAATTATGAAATCTTCATGTGCCATTGCGGCTTGGACAAAGTGATCAACCTCATCACAAAAAGACAGTTTCAAACCCCCTCTCCCCGGATACAACCTATCGTACATCCAACTACGACTCGAAGGAAAAAATTCCATCTTCTGCATGTTAAAAAAATGACAATTTCAGCAGCACGACTTTCTTACAACCGCTCTCTTTCTTTAAATGGTATGACCCTATCCCATTTGAGGAAAAACTTTTTCAGAACTCGTATAATAGTCCTTCCTTAATTCTCATATCTTATACTTGACAAAATTTTGGCAGTATTTCCCATTGGTCTCTGAGTACACTAAATGATCGCAGTTATGAATACCGCGATCAAGTATGCACCCAGAGAACAAAAAGAAATGAATCTAACCGAAATTTCATCAAATATAAAGATACGAGAATTAAGCAACAACTATTATACGAGTAAAGAAAAAGTTTTTTCCTAAACTGTCCGACTTGGACAATTCAAGGTTCAATATACAATGAACATGCGGTACCCTAAAAGAGTACATACACTCAATAATATATTGAACCTCAAACGGGAAGCTAAGGCTTTTCTCCGATACTAATAACAATAATCAAACATCCATTTCATCAATAATTAACATAACAATTTTCATATAATAGTTAAGTTAATTTTCTACGCACGATTCACATGTAAGTTAATCAAAAGTAGAGATGATAAAAGTAGAAAATCGACATGGTCATTTAAGAAGAAACATGTTGGAAGTTGACATCTTCTTAAAGGATAGAATTAGACAAACAGAAGTGGCAAGGGAAAGAAGTACAGAGAGATGTGCAAAGCAAATTGCAGCCAAGGAAGCACTTGGAAAGGCAAATGATTCACTAAAAATCCATAGTAGAGATGTTAGAAGTAGAAAATCGACTTGGTCATTTAAGAAGAAACAGGTTGAAAGTTGACATTCTCTTCTTTGTAGTCTCACTTCATTTTCCAAGTAAGATGTAAGCCACCAAAGGAAGTACAACCAGGACAAGAAACAAGACAGGAACTAAGGAATATAGGCTTCAATACTGTGTGTTGCTGCTTTAACCACTACATCATTCATCCATTTCATCAATAAGCATACATCTTACTAATGGTGGTTCGGTTTACACAACAAAACCTAATAGGATCATGAAGCCTAAGCAAACATGGAATTATCAGCATTAATCACTTTACTAAACACTTCGTACTCGGGGTGTGACACTGACCAATTCGTGATCATAACCCCTTCCTAGACTCTCAAATATAGGTAAGGAATACAAAAGTACTCACTCACGTATATTTGTTAGCCAAAACATACATCACTTCAAAATTCCCTCTGTGGAGAGAATTATGAAGAAAATCAAAGAAAAATATCGGTGTGGGGGTCAACAGCCAACCCTTTTCCACAAAAAAGGAACCAACATTTGAAGAGAGTGCTAACCTCGATTGCAGAGTAGTGGTAGAGGCACGGGCGATGGTGGCGGCTGTGGTGGCGCGACGAAGTGGCAATGGATGCCTTAATAGAACAAAGATCACCTCTGGATAAAAGAGAAACTAATTAACTAAAGCTGTTTTTAAAAGCCTATATGTCAAGATTAATTAATGTTACTGGGAAATTAAACATGAAGTTCTGCAAAAAATACCAGGAGTACATGCAAGGCCAGGAGAACTCTAATTGTATTAAGAATACTAATTCAACAAATCTAGCATTAACAAATAGTACATTCATCACAATTTAACTTAGAGACAGACTGAATTTGATTCATCACAATGATTTGTACATTGTTCACAAATAGCAACACAACTTAGCAACATTTCCACACACATATTTCAAAATTTTCGTTAGTACAACAGAGCCAATACCATTCACAAACTGAACACTGAATATTCAATCACTATTCAATCACAAATAATAACCAAAATGTCCAAAGGTTTAATTTACCATTTCAACTCACTGGAGCAATGTTACTCAACTGTTCCAAATTCTCTAGCAGTATAATCCAAATTCACTCGAAACATAATTTACATTTTCTCTAGTTCAATAGAAAACAGAACCATAAATACACACATCAGAGTGGTTATTGTGATTTCTCAATGTTTGAAACAGAACTCACAATCTCAAGGTTTTACAAGGAAACCAATCTATGAATACAGAAACAAGAATTCCATTATGAACCAGATTGAAAATCGAATTTGAAAAGTAACTTACCTCACCAACTCATATCTAATTTAGTTAAAACCATATATCATCAAATGTCTTGATCTATAATTAAGATTTACATTTAAAGAACTCTCACAGTCAAGCAAAATTTGTCCTAACTTGTTCTACAAACACTTATTTCTACTTACTCCTAGCAATCTCAGAGTAACTCAAGTAATTCACAGCAAATTCTTTCCACCAGTAAGCAAGCAACATGATTACATTCTTTACAAAAACCAACCAAATTGAACACATGCATCACAATTTCTATTCCATATTGCTACAATCTACTTCTAGCCACGGACATAAATAAACACTAACCAATAATAAATAAACAAGCTAAAATAGTTTATTCATGTGTAATCAAACAGTTCACTAAGCATATTAAAGATGC
The DNA here is from genome assembly GCA_037113605.1 of Calophaca sinica. Classification (NCBI taxonomy): domain Eukaryota; kingdom Viridiplantae; phylum Streptophyta; class Magnoliopsida; order Fabales; family Fabaceae; genus Calophaca; species Calophaca sinica. The sequence goes on from CM073731.1 coordinate 618,260, forward strand.
TACTCAAAGAGTTGGAATGCACAAAAGTTGGTTATCCATTTGATAAACCACATTGATAATCACATGTCAACACACTTACAAGAATAGCAATCAATTTGGCATTAGGACTCCACACGGCCTGCAAGTTTTCTCATTCCCTCTGCAATGAATTTGATCTCTTTTGTACTTCCTCAATCTCACTCTATGCTGAACCAACAAAAAAAACGAAAATATTGTTAAAACTATAGCCACATTACAGTAATTCACCCTCATAACCCTAATTAAATTTTTTCCAAAAAAAAAAATTAACAAGAATTCAAGTACCTGGGAAGAGCTCCAGAGTTCAAAGCAGATGCGGTGGTGGCGGGGTGCAAAGGCGGTCACGCTATGGTGGTGGCCGAGGCAGAGATGGTCGCAGAGGCGGCAGTGGGAGAGGGAACAAGGAAGAGAGAGAGGAGAGAATAGAAGAGACAGTAAAATTGGGAATGGGGAAGAAGGGGTCGTCCTCTGGTTGTATCCGGACATTATCGACGGCCTCATTTAAGTTACCGACGGCCTAAACCAGTCGGTAACCTGTCTCGGCATTACCGACGGTCGTTTTCAAATATCGATGCCAATTTACTGTTGGTAACCCAAAAATAAATGGGAATCTAAAAACCTGTCTCGCTCTTTCCGACGGCTTTAACCGTCGGTAACATTCAGCGGGTGAGCTTTACACTTTCCGATGGCCGAGGCCTTCGATAACGTTCAGTGTACAACAGGTGAGCTTTACCGATGGCTAAATCCGTAAAAAACTCTGGTTTTTTGACGACGGTCAGTGGCTGTCGGTAATAGGCCGTCGATACCCCCGCTTTTTCTTGTAGTGAATGAATGATCAAGATTGAACAATCGGTGAAAATGGTAAATGGGTAAATTGATAAAGATAGAGAAAGCACAACTTCCCTATACCCCACTGTCTCCCACCCACATTTACCTTGTCCCCACCCCCTCTCCCCCACCCAATGTCGCCCCTCCGTTCCCCAACTCCCTTTGACAGTATCTGGGTTTTTGCCCCCACCCTCCCCTAACCCATCCCCCTTCCCCCACACTGTCTCCCACCCCCACGCCCACCCACGTTAGCCCCACATGCCAGGTTTGGTAGTCGATGTCGCCATAGTGTGTCGCGTGCTGAATACGGGGATCTCGTCGATCCATTGGGTTAGGGTTTCAAGGATAAAGATGATGGAGTTGGTGGTTTTGCATTAGTGATAGGGATAAGAGATTTTACGGGCGCGAATGGATCCCAAGAGGGTAGTAACAAAGTCGAGGAAGTTCTTGTCTGAATGGGAGACGTTGAAGCAAAGAATGGCGTCAGGGGTTTGGGTGTGTTTTGTTGGGACTTGGAAATGTTGGGGTGGGGAAGCCACGGGGAATCACTGGGCTTGTGGGGGGCTCGAGGGCATGATGATTGGTTGCGGAGAATGTGGGTTAGCAGTGGCGATATTTCGAAGAGGGAAAGCAATGGTGGCGACAGTGCAAACCCAATGGGGCCGCTACACTTGTAGCACGAGCTGGTGGTGGGTGGTGATGGTGTTTGGGGAGAGTTTGGAGTGTGATAATTTTGATGGTGGGGATGTTGAGATTCTTCAATGCTAACAGGGGTGTGCAGGAAGACGAGGGTGGGGCAAAGGTGAGAGGGGCTTGAAGAAAGGGTGCAAATGTTTTACTCTTTTTACCTTTGAATGTATCCATGCACCACTAAGTCACTTATTGTTTAAATACTAGACTAAGAGCTTTATTTTTGGTGAATATTTTGTTATGAATTATTTTTTTGTTGAATATTAAACTAAGAACTAAATCTCATGACATCACATCATTGTATTTATTTTACCTCCAAAACTAGCTTTTATAAGAAATTTAACTTTTTCAATATATTATTTGTAATCTATATTTGTTTTACTTAATAATAAAATATTTATTGTGTCAGACAATTTAGTAAATGTGTACTTATTTATTTATGCACAAATCTTGTTCTCCTTTCTCATCGAGCAATAAAATTTATGAAAAATCAAGGGATTTTATTTTTTAAAGAACAAATAAATTAAAATAAATCGTATATTTTTCACATGCAACTGAGTTATTAAACTATATTTGAAAAATACAGCTACTCTGTCAATCAACTAATATACAGTAAGATAATTTTTTTTTCCTTTTTGATGAAACAGTAAGATAATTTTAAAATCTATAATTTTATATTTATATAGAATTAACTCATCCATAAATTTAACTAAACCTACAAAGAATTTATTAACTCTAATAATATTATATCAAAATTTAAAATTTAAAAATTTCTAACAAATTAATCACATCTAATAGTATTTTTCTGAGGAAATAATTATGTTTAATACTATGTGAAAACTTACAACATCTAATAATATCTATTCAACTGAAATTTTTTTAATTTTGAAATATAAACTGTTATTTAAATACTTAAATAATAAAAGTAACTATCTTCAATATTCAATTCTTGAACAGAATACAAATCTTAAATTCTACATGTATCACGCATGTCAATTTAAAAAATTTAAATTTTCAACAACTGCATTCAATCGCAAAAGAACATATGCAAATTGCAATTATCTATTTCCGGCTTCTCGCCGGTTTTAATCAATACCTTCGAACCCATTGTTCAAACCAGGGGACGGATAAAAACATGAATCCATGTATTTTCATACATACTTAAAACAAGGTACTAGTCTTGCTATAATGAAAACTAAGGTGGAAAATCATGCTTTTGAAGATTTCAATATTGCTCAAATCAAGTTTCGGCTACTAATTCCTTGTAAATGAGATAGGTAAGAAATTAAACTCTACCAACAACAAAGACACATGATCTCACCCAAAAAAAAATGAAGACACATGATAAAAGCATACACTTCCATATATAAAATTTCACTTAAAGCACTTGGCATCCAAAAGAGACTCCCCCTCAAAAGGTTCAAAATCTTCAATCATCTGATTGACACGTTCTTTTTGAGCTTCACCAGAGATGTCAACCTTAGTCTATTCATACAGCTCCATGTCATAGCATTCATCAATCACAAATTTTGGTGGTGGAGAGGTGCTCCTCGGTATCTTCTCCGACTTCTTTGGCTCCCTTGGGACCTGAGGGTTTGAATGGAGAAGAGGAATATGGGGGATGCGAGAATTGGGCAGCTTGTACTAAATGATGTTAAACGTGGCACTCAAGGTTTATGTGAAGCACAACGCGGTACTCTAGGCTTAATGGAATCTTCACATACTAGGACGGAGACACATGGAGAGGTTTTGGGAGGGCCTCTAATGGCAATACCACAGGGCTCTCAAGGGCTAAAACAACATGTCACTCAAGGCTCGTGTTTAGTCTTCGTGGTTGGTGATGTGGTTGGTGACTCTTTTTATGGGGTAATAAAGGAGGTATCAGTAGTAGGAGAACATAAGATGAGTAGGTATAACCTTCGGAGCAGAGTTAAGAAATCCAAAGAGCTGGATTCATCTACTAAACATGGAGGACTGTTGCAAATTTCAGGTGTTGATTATATCTTGGGTATGTAGCTGACAATTGTATCTTAGGGTATGTAGGTGTTGATTATATAATTAGGCATTGTTTATATCTTGGATAGGTTAGGGAGGGTCCTCATCCCTCCCTCTTCTCACCTCTTTTGTTGTATTGGATTGGAGTACTCCTAGTACTCTCTTTTAATACAATGCTTCTTGCTGTTCAAAAAAAAAATGGGATTTCTTGGCCACGGAAAAGCCACAACCCTTTTACCTTAAAAGGTGGCTCTGATCCAATCACAAGCATCTTTCCAAATGCATACTTGCGGGCCAAATCCATCTGCTGAAGAAATCCACCAACCTTGTTCAATATCAGAAAGGAAACAATGTTCTCATCATTGTATTTGTAATCACAGAACCTGAGAGAGTATCCATCAGGATCATACATGTCCCAAAATCCTGCAAGATAAAAGGAAGATTTAAAATGATCTTACCTCTGCATGTCGTATAAAAATCTTGACATTCATTGAGAGAATATATTTAGAATCACAAATTTTGCAATGAATATATGCTATAATCATAATCCTGGGTCACAAAATTGAAAACAATGACACCAAAGGGGGACGAGATAACAATATCTTTGATTGCAACCTCCCTGAAGTTGGTTTTAGTGTTTGAGTAGAGTCTTTTCCACTCATCCAGTATCATCTTACTTGGAGGAAGAAGATCAAGGGGATTCTTAGGTTTGGGCTTGGGTGCCTTTTCTTCTGCTTCTTCTTTGGGATTTTCTGGCTCCTTCTTGGCCTCTTTCTTTGGTTCATTCTTTACCTTGGGCTTAGATTCTTTAGGCTGGGAAGGCTTTTTGCAGATTGAACAGGTGGCACAGACTCAGCCTGCTTGACCTGACCTAATATCTTTTGAAAGTTTGGCTGATTGACTAAGGTCCAAAAGTAACTCTCAACATGAGGAAACTCTGAGGTGAAGCTCTTGACTAAGAGACGAGTGAAGCCAAAATACAAATTGCAGGTCATTATGATGTCAGCCAGGGTCACAGAATGTCCAACCAGGTAAGTATTGGAGGCAAGGTGAGTGTTCAGAGCATCCAGAGCTCTCTTCAATGCAGAAATTGCATTCTCCTCGGCCTTCATCCACACACATAATTAAGATCAGGCTAAAATATCAGGCAACGAGATGTTAACAGGAACCAAAAAAATTAATGAACTTAATAAACCAGCTTTGACCTGATGAATTGGAAACATATCGATTTTCAATACATAATATCATCCCATTGCATCATAACCTAATTCCATTATCCTTGATGTGATACCATTAACAGCTAACATGTCTTACATTATTGATAGAACTAAACTGACATTTTGCATGGAGCATTACGAACTTCTTTAGCATAAAAAATTCTTTGTACACAACTTACTGGAGGAAGGTATGGTGCGTATCCCACCCTTGGGTAGTACCACTTAATAAGATTAGCATCAATCTCCAATGATGAAAAATCAATCCATTGTTCAATGTGAGCCTGAAACACCAAACCATCAAAACTATGAACACATAAGATAGTAGCAATATAAGCAGCCTTTTCTAGAAGTCACATACACACAGCATGAATACTCTACTCCAGCAATAGACATTTATGACAATTTGAAGGGAAAAATATACTTACATATTCAATCAAAGAAGATCCATTCAAAGTGTTGCCGCCCTTCAATCGAGCAACTGTAGCAAACCAAAAACCACAACCCCAAAAAAAAAGTCACAAATAATTTACATAAACTGTAATATATCCAATGCATGAGGATAATTGTATGTGAAAATGAATGAAATGGCTTATGAAAACCCCTTACTTACCATAACGAGCAATGGCATTGCTCTTGAATACAAGACTGTCTGGTGTTTCCAACACAGGAACCTGGCAGAATAAATGATTATGAAAATATAAGGAAAGATTCATGAAAGTCGGGTTACCATTAGTGTAGACATTTGGATGAATGTGACACCTTGCCAATAGGATTCATGTCGAGAAATTCAGGAGATTTATTAGAGACACCCATCTCAAAATTTGGGGCCAATTCAACTTGCAAACCAGCATACTCGGCAGCAATGAGTGCCTTGTAAGCATTCTTGTTTGACGTCCCTGCATGCAGGATCTACATAACATGCAATTAGATTAGATTAGATTAGATTACAGATAGTAGAGAAAACCTGTAAAATAAGGTAGATAGAATGTATTTAGCAAGGATGAATTCCGGAAAAGTGTGTGCGCTCGACCGACCTCGACATCAAAGAATGACGATGACGGGAGCAAAACTAAACAAGTGAAGTTCAAACAAGAAGTGCTACTACTGAGTTATTGTTTTAATTTATTTATTATTTATTAGCTAGCTAGCTAGCTTTGTTAATATGGATATATATGATGATAGAATAGAATAGTCCTCTGATAGATAGATGCAGAATGGGAAAACAAATAACATGTATTGAATTGTGAGTATGGATGGCAATGGGCACCTCTGGGTAGGGTACTATAGTACCCGTTTCCGTACCCGTATTTGGAAAAAAGTGTCTGTAGCCAAGCCCATACCCGCGTAGGCAGCAAGTTTAGTGCCCGTCCCCGAACCCATTGGGTACCTAAGTGCCCGTACCCGCACCCATTACCCGTACTTTAACCATGAAAAGACAATAAATAACGAAAAGAACATCATAACTTAATTAAAATATGATCCAAAATCTTTCAAGTCAACTCTAAAATATTACAAATCATAGTATTTAGCCAAATAAAAACATCCAAAATATGAAAAACAAGTACGTATTACGTATTACAATAAGTAGATTCCGGTAAAAAAAAGTAAATAGATTAATTAGATAGATTCCGGTAAAAAAAAAGAAAGTACATAAATTAATTAATTCTATTTAATATTTTGACATAAAATTATAATTTTGTACATATATATGTATATGCGGGCTGCGGAGCGGGCTGGGCACCAGAATGCCCGTACCCGCACCCATACCCACTCAGATTTGCGGGTAATTACCCAGGCCCAAGCCCATACCCATCAAACGGGTATTTATCATGTCCATTGCAAGTTTTTTTTTGCGGGTGCCCAGTGGGTCTGGGTCTGATTGCCATCCCTAACTGTGAGTCAGACTCACCAACGCCATGGCTTGGCTTGGAGGGAAAACGTGCCGCTCTACTCTTGTTTAAGATCTGGACTAGACCTGCTCGTCGAATCGAACCCAATCAAATAATGAAAATGAAAAATCACAGCAAAGCAGAGTAGAGCGGTGAACAAATCTTACAGTTCGAGCAAGGCACAAATGGTATGATAGTGAGCGAGCGTGTACGGAGAAAGAAATGCAACGCCTCCCCAATCATGCGATGCTTTCTACCTGTCTATCGTATTATTCTTATAATTAGGGCTTTCTAGTGAACTTTCACCTCTGTCCCTCGGGTCGGACCACTTCCACCCGCCTCTTCCTTTTTCTTTCTAAATAATTGTGTGGAATTGGATTATCCAACTTTTTTTTAAGGAAATTTGATTATCAGTCATTCAATTACATCTCGCTATTATGTCACTTCCTAAAACATCTCAATAAAAATCTACATGGCAAAATATGAGTAAATGATTTTGTAAAACATTTTTATACTATCAACGCATAATCATTAAACTCATTTTTTATTTACTTGTTTACATTAAAATATTTTATTTTGAAGAGGACAGTCCAATAAGAATATCATTACCAATTCAACTGCTAAACTTTAATTATTTGACACAAATATTGCATTGTATAAACCTATTCACTAAACACCTCTCATGTATGAAAAACCACAGGATAAATTAATAAGACCTTGGAGGGTGAGATTGGGCTTAATTAGGTTTTGATGTATAATTGACCACTGAGTTTATATACAATATTTTTTTATGCCTTGACCCTTTCCTCATGGAGCGTTTCCTCTTTCTCCTCTATCGTCTATTTTATATTATTTTCTTGTTGAGTTTAAAACCCTTTTGATATATGATTTTAGTGACAACAAACCTTCTGAACTAAATTTTAGGTCTTCTAAATGGTGATTTACTAATGTTTGCACTTGAATATGTCGAAAGAACAAATATCTTAGAAGTGAATAGGTTAGAAGCCACTCAAATAATTAAATGCATTTTATGCCTCGGAAGCATAAGATGTTTATGCACTCTAGAAGGCTAAACAAATGTGATATTGCATAAGAAGATTCAAGATGGCAGTTACTAAATCACAAACAGCAAGAGTAGTAACACATAAGCATAAGAAGACTTGTGAAAAGAAAAAAATCCTATCAATTGAGTCTTGAGAATATAATACGATAGTGTGTTTAATTAAGAATTAATGCAAGCAAGCACTACATATAGAACATCCTCAAAATCCAAGTATGAGCTACATGCTACCAAACTTCTCAAGATCAGAAGATTTGAAAAGGTATTACAGTAATGGGATGAAAGAAGAAAACGTGTACTGCATGAAGATCCTCGACATCCAAGTCTGAATCAAACACTACGAAGGTTGGAGAAGATTCCAAGCAGAAGATCCTCAGCATCCAAGTATGAATCAAACACTACGAAACTTATCATCAAGTTGAGAAGGTTGGAGAAGATTCCAAGCAGAATATGTATATACTACATAAGAACCCTCAGAATCACAACTGTGACTCTATCTCTATCAACTCTTCTCAACATCAAAAGATTAGTTCAAGAATCTTCTGTCACACACAAGAATTCTCGTCACACCAAAGTATGCATTCTTAAGAAGATCTCGAGTTTAGAATACTGAAAGAACCATCAGATGCCTAATCAACAAAACGTTCATAAGCCTCAAGTTAAGAAGCTTCTGAAGTTGAGAAGCTTCAAAGGTTTAGAAGCTTTAGAGTTGAGAAGCTTGTAAAGTACAGATGCATAGCAAAAGTTGCATTGAGAAGGTTCACCGTGACAACTTTAAAGTAAAAAGTGGGCTGACAGTTTCACAGAAAAAGTGCAAAAAGCTAGCTGTCTTTGATCGAAAATTGTACTATGAAGTGGTAAAACACGCCCAACAGTCATGTAATTAATGGCTAGTTCAACACCGGGGCACTTTTTAAAAACAAAAAATTGTTGCAAAACGCGAAGAAGATGGATTACACTGTGCCAAAATCAGATCTTACTGCAGTCCCCTTTATTATTTTTGCTCTAAAAGCTTATGAACATGATATAAGCTTGCAATAGCTTTTAGAAGCTTCTCGTGAGGAGTGACTTCAGCATGGAACTTCAAAGTCTATCCATCATATAAGTGATTGGTTGCTGAAACAGAGAAAGAAGAATGGCAAAGAGAGATAAACACAAGCCTTACAAAGAAACCCATTTCTCTCTTATATTATCCTTTCATTCTTCCAACCTACTCACGATTTTTTCAGCTACATATACATGCAACCACCTTATGTGAGTAAGGCAAGCCTTGTAGCAAATTTGTTATCAACTTCCTAGAGTGTTTACTACAAGTGCATCATACATCAAACCAATCCTTCAACAATGGTGTTTGGCTCTCCCAAGTTAACCAAGTGGGTTAACAGTGAGTGATTTGTGTATTCGTATTTCACCAAACTAGCTAGGCAAGTTAGTGTTGATTGAAAATATTTGATTGGAAGAAGCCTGTTGAGGCTAGATAAAAGAATACAGTTATGTAAAGGCTAGTATATACGGCTTTGTGTAAAGGTACTAGGTGTAGGCAAGATTTAGTTAGAGTAAGGTTACTTGTAACTCCTTGATACACTAGGGGAAAATCTAACATGTGGTGAGGACTAGATATAGTCCATAGTTTTTGGCTGAACTAGTATAAAAATATGGTGTGCAAAACTCTCCTTACTCATCTATGCACTCTGCATAAAATGATTTCTGCATACAATAATATTTGCTCATTGTGAGTTGGGACGGATCCAGAAATCTATAAAACGGGAGGCGAAAAAAAATTTATTGATAACTGCATACTAGTATGTGCTTAGTTAGATAATATGTGTGTTAATATTTTATAATATACATGTATTTGCTTATAATATAATAATATTAATATGTTTATAATATAATTAAGTATGCCGCTGTATGTTGTTATAAGCTTCAAATGAATTTATCCTATTCAAAGAAAAATAAAGAACGAAACCCCAACTGCACATATAGCCAAGAGCGTGACTAATTAATCGAGATAGATGGGAATTGACTTCGATTATAGTGTAAAGAGTTGTAAACAAAAGTGATGATAATTTAAGAGTTATTATAAACAAAATTGATGACTAGATAAACATAGCAAGACTTCAATCGCAGTAAAAATAAGATGTACTATATAGAAGTCCAAGTTAGAATTTGTCGCGTTCGAATTAGAATAACAGTGTGGACAAATAACATAGATTAACACGTTATATAATATAATGAAAATATAAGTGGGGGAGGGAGGGGCAAAGGCCCACGCCTGTCCCTCCGTAGATCCGTCTCTGATTGTGAGAAGCTTCTGTTTATATGTTTATATGCGCTTTCGATTAAAATACTCTCATGACAAAAATGTTTTTATTAAGCTTCTAATATTATTTTTATACTTACTCAACCATTTAATTAATTGATTTCAGAATCAAATCTTTTGGAAAACACAAAATGTTTAGAAAATATGAAAATGAGTTTGTGTTTGTTATACCCCAATTTTGTCCGCTCATATTTTCATTTTTTTATTGTGTCTTTTTTTTGAAGCAGACTAATTTTAATAATACTTGGGCTCAATTATTATTATTATTTCTTTTTTTTTTTGTTAATTATTTTGGGCCAATTTTAGCCCAATTGCAAGAATTGTCCATTACAAGAGTCCATTACAAGCGTTCTAGAACCGAAAAAAAAACCAAAATCCAAAACTGAAAATCAAAGTCAGATTTCCACACTCTTATATTCACCCTTCACAAAGTCATCTGCATATCTTCACCAAAGTCCTCTGCATATCTCCTCAGCCACTCTACAAACTATGTCTTACAGCTATATGTCCCCCATAGGCCTCTTGCTTTTTCTTCATCTGCCAACCAAGTTTGACAAACAATGCAATTTAATCAAAAAAAGGGGGAGCACCGTTGTTGAAGTCACGACTGATTGCAATATTTTTTTCAAACCATTGATACCATCTCAGACTTTGCACATGTTACCATCTCCTCAAAGATCATTTTAGCACACACTTAGCATACAAGTTGCAACCTCAAGTTGACAAACCGAACCTTTTTTTTTTTATAAATAGTAGAGCAAGAAGAGAGAATGCATTTACGGAAAAAATTACATTTAATTTCAGAATTGGATATCTCATTCTTGGTACCAATTATACACAACAATTTGAGAGAAAATTGAGAGAAAAAAGAGAAGAACTAGAAAAGAAAAAAAAAGAAACAGAAGCAAAAAAAAAACGCAGAAGAAGCAAAAACAAGAAGAAGAAGAAGGGAGAAGACAAGGAGGTAAAACCTCCCTCACCCTCTCAGCCTCCCTCACCCTCCTTCTTCCTCCCTCTCCCACCACTTTCTCTCACTCTCTCTTTTTCTTCCTTCACGATCCCACCCCCCTTTCCTTCTCCCTCTCTCATGAAGGCCCCCACTTCCTCGTTGGCACACAAGGCCAGGACTGAGCAAGGCTGGCCGCGCCCTCCCCTTCTCCTTCTTCCTCTCGCCACCCCTCTCTCTCCCTCTTTCTTCTCCCTCTCTCACGCTCCCTCTCCTTCCGGCTACATGTGCTGCCAAGGATCAGGCTGGTGGTGCGCCACCCCTCCTCCTTTTCTTCTTCTCGCCATCCCTCTCTTCTCTCTCTCTCTTTCCTCCTTCACTCTCGCCTCTTCTTTTTCTTCTACCAAAGAATGGCCAGATCTTTTCTTTCCTTTTGTTTTGTGTTGGTGTGTGTGTGTGTGTTTAGGTTTAATTCCCCCCCCCCTTATTTCATGTTCTGCTCCTTTTTATTTTTATTTTTATTTTCTTTTCACACCCCCGTTCCTTTTTATTTATGCCCCCTCCCCTTTATTTCATGTTATGTTATCTTTTATTTTTTTCTTTTCACACCCAGTCCCCTTTTATTTACGCCCCCCTCTCTTTTTGACTTTTTTTTTTTTTTTCTTTCTTTTATTCTGGTCTTTTATTTATTTATTTATTTATTTATTTATTTCTAGTCAAATTAGTACAGTCTCATTCAACTAAAGTTCACATACAAATATCGAAACCCTATTTTTTTTTCTTAAAAAAACATTTGATAAAAATCATGAAAATTAATTTACTAGTGATGATTACTCGAGATTGCTTCCCGTTTAGTCATTACAAATATCTTAATTTTCTAAATAAAAAGGGGTTATTAGTGAGGACCACTCTTGATTGCTTCTTGTTTGGTCCCCATGAAAACCTATCCTCTTCATAAAAAATAAAATTAAGTTTTTTACTAGTAACGATCACTCGAGATTGCTTCCTGTTTGATCATTACGAACACCGTTAATTTTCTAAACGAAATAGGTTGTTAATGAGGACCACTCTTGATTGCTTCTTGTTTGGTCCCTACAAAACCTACCTTTTTTTTCCATCAAAAAATATATAATTAAAATCAACCAACACACAACCATTTTCTACCCAAGAACTACGTAGCCTTTGATTTCTCCATCGCACTGAGATACGTAGGAGCAGGAGCCCACTCCTGTCAAGCGCAAAAATAAACGACTTTTATTAAGTCCTCTTTTTTTTTATCTTGGTTAAGTTTTTTTTTTAAATAAAAGGGAAATAAATATTTTTTTAGAAGTTAATAAAATTTGCACAATTAATTAGAGGTAACCTTTTTCGAAAGGATGTTGTAGGGTGCTAATACCTTCCCTACACATAATCGACTCCCGAACCCAAATCCGGTCTTAAGGACCATTTTTCTTCAAAAAGGTTTTTTCCAATATTTTCCCTATGAAATAAATTATTGGTGGCGGCTCCATTAAACTCAAATGAATCCCTCCGGATTTTTCGGTCGCTACAGCTGGCGACTCCACTGGAGACATTTTTTAGAGAGTCAAGCCTAAATAACTGATTGTGCTAAATAGTTAACTCTTATGTTTTAATTTCTCTTGTTTTTATTTTTTTTTTATTATTTACTTATTCATTTGTTTATTTACTTATTTATTTATTCATTTATTTATTTATTTATTGTTCTTTTGTGAATATTTGTTGTGAATATTATGCATATATTGAACCTTAGGTTAGAAGACCATATTTTGTATATTTCATTTGTTTTGCAGCTTGGGTAGTGTTAGGGTGTTGCCCCTCTCACACACCGCACCTACACGTTCGCACACACATGTGAGTAAGGCCCTATACCCGGTCGAGCAAAGCTTAAGTTGAGTGGAGGTTCGGTGATGGTCAATTGGAATTTGCTTTCCTTCTGCTATTATGAGAACTTCATCTAGAGTGTGCTCCCTCTGAGTATTCCGCACCGGATAGTTATCTATCGTTGTGGTTAATATTCAGGAGGAGACTTTAGCTCTAGAGGCCTTTGGTGAGAATGTGATTAGAGCCACCATGAGATCTATCACTTAATACAAGACTATAGACCCCTTAGGTTAGAAAATCTCTAATTTTAGGTTTAACCCATTTAAGACACAAGGGGCATCATATCATTTTTTCCACCAAAATCTGTTATATCACATCCATGCATAATAAAAAAGGGTCTACCAAATCACATATTTTGTGTGCACGCTACATGAATAGTCATCATCATCACTCAACATTATATCTTCATGCATTCATACTTCCAAAAAAACATGTTGAATTTTTTTTTAAAAAAAAAAAAAAGAATGTCATTCATTCTCATTTCATTTTAGGTGCTAGGGAAGCATAGGAACTCAAAGTTTGGCTGCAAGTATTTTGTGAGATAATATGGGAGCAAGCGGCGAAACTGTCCCTTTGAAGAAGCACATACATCCGAGAATAAAAAAGTCTGAAATAGAAAGCCTGAAGAAGTGTACCAATTTAATGACGACGAGTATTCAGCGTGTAACCTTCATTGGAAAATATGGGAATATTCTCAAGTTGCTAGAGGTGGATGTGCAAGTAAATGTCATTTCTGCACTTATCCAATTCTATGATTCTCCCATGAGGTGCTTCACTTTTAAGAATTTCCAAATGGCTCCCACACTAGAAGAATTTGCCCGGATTTTAGGATACTCAACCGAAAACATGAAGCCTTACCAACGCACCCGAGATTTTAATCTCCTACAAGAGGTTGCTATAATTCTGAAAGACAAGGAGGATGAATTAAAGAAAAGAAAGTTAAACCGAAATGGCGTCGAGGGGTTTCCGCTAGAGTATTTTGAAGAAAAGATGAGGCATTTGGCTAGTGTTCAGGATTGGGCGTCTTTCATGGAAGTGTTGGCTCTTACAATTTTTGGCATTATGTTATTTCCACGCATTGATGGTTATATAGACTTGGCCTCGATTGATGTGTTCCTAGCCTTTAAAAAAGGAAAGAGAGCCCAGTGTCAGCCATTCTTGCGGATACTTATTGTGCCCTCACTCACTGTCATGAAAAAAAAGGGAAAACGCTATCATGCTGCTTATCCACTCTCTATGTGTGGCTTGTCACCCATGTATTCGAAAATAGGAAAATGTCATATCCTTTTGCAGACTTCAATACATGTGATGTAGGGGTCAGAGATGGAGATCGGTGGGCTGTGTCTCTGGCAGATCTTGATGAAAAGACGGTCCGATGGTACCCAGGGTGGTTGGATATACATGAAGTGATCTATTAGTGCGGGAATTTCCCTAATGTTCCACTTATAGGAACAAGAGGATGTATTAACTATAATCCTTCTCTGCTGCTAAGATAACTTGGTTATTCTATGATGAATCCACCGTCAGATCAGATGACGACCCCCTTTGTGGTATTTGAGTTCGATCAAGGAAATAGCGGAATGCTTAGAAAGGTTCGACATGCTTGGGACCAAGTCACTCGGAAAGGAAATTTCTGAAAAGAAGCATTGGTGCTACGGATAGTTACCACCAATGGATCGAAAGTAGGGTTCGAGAAATCAAATTGTCGCTCCATGGTACACCCCCACCTAACTGTAGTACCAAAATCTATCCCTATTACGAGTAAAGAGATGGAAGAGCTTAAAATAGCTTTGTCAAAAGCTAATGAGGAAAAGGAAGAATTACAAGCAAGGTTAGAAAAGGCACTTCAAGAGAACAAGTACTTGCAGTCGGAAAATATCCTAAAAGGGAAGTTCATCGAGAGAAGCAACAAAAGGGCAAAAGTAGAGGAAAAGAGTAAGCGTGATGTGCAACTTTGTCTGAGAGGAGCAAATGAAGAGCTAGAGCTGCGTAATCAAGAAAGGGACAAGGCTATAGAAAATGCCTATATATGGAAAGGATTGTGGAAAAAGTCCTCGATTACCGAAAAGAACTTGCAAGAGGAGCTTGAAGGTTTAAAGCGACATCTTGAGAAGGTAGTAGCTGGGTATGAGAACCGAGCCCAAAAGGAGCAGCAATACAAGGAAGAAATAGAAGAAATGCTTGTGAAATATCAAGATGCGCTGAAAAAAGAACAAGAGGATGCAAATGAGTTGCGGGACTATATTGAATATCAAGAAAAGATCTATGACGACCTAAAAAATGAAAGCACGTATTGGGAGAATCGTTTTACAAAACTGGTCAGTCAGATAGAAAATCAAACACTCTTTAATGAACTGAGGAACAAGTTTATTGAATTTTGTAAAAGTTTGATAGAAGAATTGAGAGAAAAGGCTGGTTGTCCTATTAAGAAGAAAAAAGGGACAACTAATTGCTGAGGCTTTAGTTTGAGTGAATTGTACTATTTGTGTTTCTCATCAACAAAGGATTTGTCATTTTGCTTATTGATCCCATTTTATTCTCCAAATTACTTAACGCTTTTAAAAAATAAAATAAATAAATGGATAATTACAACAAAGCAATGAGGCCTACGGTTCCCTGGTACAAAATGAATAGACTCATACATCCACATCCATTCATTCATTTTTTTTTTCTTTCTTACATACTCATATCATTTTTTTTAATCACTCAGAAAATAATCAAACAAACTGATTCCTCGACACCCTTATCGAACTCGCTCTCAATCAAAGATCATGGATGACCAAGAGGTGAAAGAGGACGTCAACCAGCTGAAGGAACAGATGAGCAAAGTTTTGGAGCTTCTGCAATCCCTAAACAAAGACAAGGCTGCAGATGGGGCTTCTCCAAAGAAATGAATGATGAAAGTCAAACTACACCTTCCCACCCACGGCTTTGGTCCTATGCGGTTGCAATATAGTCTCAATACTCGAGGGATGATGGTACCTTTGCAATTTACCCGCAGGTCCTACACCTCACCAGCTTAGCAACCCTCGTAATCAAGTACCATAGTTCCCACTTTACGGACTCTGCCTGGTTACACGCCACCTATGGCCAATGATGATACCGCAAACCATAACCCCAAGGCCCACAGCACAACAGCTTCCCACTATTTAGTCTCCCGCCTTGCTACACACCGCCAGGTGCTAACAATAACTCTACAGAAACTGATTTCCAAGCACTTGTTATGCAAGATGTGGCTCAAGGATCCGGCTCCGGAACTGAAACCACACCAGTTCAAAGCTCAACTCCTGGCTTCATGACATACACCTTTCCACCTGGTTATGCACCATCTCATGTCGGGAATACTCAAGGAGTCGGTATGCCCAGTAGTGGCCCGTGGTGAATCCCCGACCATTTAGTTACCCCTATTATATTCAAGGAAATCCGCTGAATCCCCAGACTAACCGCATTGCCTGGTCTCCAGCTATAGGAGGACCCAATCTGAGCATCCCAGTTGGGAATCAGTGGTCTGATACGAAGATGCAAATCCTCAAAGATAGGCTAAGAGCTGTAGAAGGAGTAAGCTATCTCGGTTCAAGTATCGCTTCAGATCTTTGTCTCGTACCGGATGTGGTTGTACCACCGAAGTTCAAGGTGCCGGATTTCGACAAGTATAAAGGGATAACTTGCCCGAAAAGTCACTTGACCATGTACTGTAGGAAGATGGCGTCCTATGCACATGATGACAAACTTCTGATTCATTTCTTCCAGGATAGTTTAACAAGGGCAGCGTCGAGTTGGTATACACACCTTGAGCGATCTCACATTCACTGTTGGAAAGATTTGGCGGATGCCTTCTTGAAGCAGTATAAGTATAACATTGATATGGCTCCTGATAGAATGCAGTTGCAAAACATGGCAAAAAGAGACAATGAGACCTTCAAGGAATATGCCCAACGATGGAGAGGACTGGCAGCCCAAGTGGAACCGCCTCTGATTGAAAAAGAAATGGTGGCCATGTTCATGGATACTCTTCAATCACCCTTCTATGACAAAATGATTGGAAGTGTATCCTCAAACTTTTCAGATATGGTTATCGTATGGGAAAGAGTTGAAGGAGGAATGAGAAATGGAAAGATTGCCCAAAGTTTTGCTGGAACTAGTAATATCAAGAGACCCCCAACAAACTTCGTAAAGAAGAGAGAAGGGGAAACCAATGTCACAATGACGAGCCCGGGAGGCCAAGCCCAAGGAAACCCACCCCAATTCTTTACCAATTTCCCACATCCTTTTCCATACCCCTACTTCCCACCTCCATACATTACCGCCGCCTCTCATAATCTTACCCCCCGGCCAAACCAACCAATGATGCCCTTTCGACCACCTTCTCCCATTCAAACACAAGCACAGCCAGTTGCTCCAACCCAACCGAACCAAAACCAGAAACAACCAAATGACCAAGAAAAGAAAGCAGTCCAATTTGATCTTATTCCCATGACCTATACGGATTTGTTCCAGCACCTAATCAGTAACTCCTTGATCTCTCCACGCTCAATGAAACCACTCCAACCTCTCTTCCCAAGAGGATATGACCCAAATGCCAAGTGTGAGTTTCATGCAAAGCGATGGAGTCACACAACCGAAAATTGCAAAGCTTTGAAGCACGTGGTTCAAGATCCGATCAATGCCAAATGGTTGAGTTTTAAGGAGGATGGACCTAATGTGGGTAATAATCCCTTCCAGGTCATGGAGGTTCAAGATCAACGCCATTATTGAAGAGTTTAGGGATCATTACGATAATGAAAATGGAGGATATCTGTACTCCGCCTTGAAGATCATTTATGCCAAACTCTGCGAGTTCGGTATAATTGAGATGAAATACGATGAGAGGGACTTATGTAGCTTGCATCCGATGGCAGTCATTGCATAGAGGAATGCGAGGAATTCGTGCAAATTCTCCAAGAATTGTTAAGCAGACACTTGATACAGTAGGTTGTGTGAAGAAAGATGAAAACATATTGACCCTTCACCAAGTGAAGATAAAAACACGACCTTCCCAAAACCATTGGAGATTTGTTACAACAAGCCACCCGAGGCGTGCCTAAACCGATAACTATTCATGTACCAACTCCTTTCCTTTCAAGAACGCTAATGCAAAGTGCCATGGGATTACAGTATGAAGGTCTTTGTGGACAATTTAGGGGATGACCAGTTAAAGGTGGCATCTAGATCTGGCAATCCTGCTATCACTAACATCTCGGGAATCGGTGGGATGACCCGAAGTGGACGAATTTATACCCCTATCAGACCCATGGACAAAGCTCGCAAGGGAAAAGATAAAGAAGAAGAATCCATTGATAAAGATATGGGTAATA
Source organism: Calophaca sinica (assembly GCA_037113605.1). Taxonomy (NCBI): domain Eukaryota; kingdom Viridiplantae; phylum Streptophyta; class Magnoliopsida; order Fabales; family Fabaceae; genus Calophaca; species Calophaca sinica. The sequence goes on from CM073731.1 coordinate 636,482, forward strand.
AGGCAAAGAAAGCAGTATCTGAAGAAGAGGTTTGTAAATTCCTGAAATTTATGAAGCAGAGTGAATACAAGGTGGTGGATCAGTTGAATCATACTCCTGCAAAAATATCTGTGTTATCGCTGCTGCTGAATTCTGAGCGCCATAGGGAATCGTTGATGAAAGTGCTAAATGAAGCTCATGTCACCCATGACATCACGGTGAACCAATTCGACGGGATTGTGGGTAATATTGTTGCTAGTAATTACCTTACCTTCACTGATGAAGAAATTTCAGTTGAAGGAACAGGACATAACAAAGCATTGCACATATCTGTGAAGTGTGGAGACTATATCCTTGCTAGGGTACTCGTCGATAATGGGTCATCTCTAAATGTTATGCCAAAATCTACCTTGGCAAAGTTGTCTGTTGACGGATCATATATGAAGCCCAACACCATGGTGGTAAGAGCTTTCGATGGGTCTAGAAGAGAGGTTATTGGAGAAATCGACCTACCTATACAAGTCGGCCCTCGCACATTTGAGGTAGTCTTTCAGGTGATGGAAATCGTACCAGCATACAGCTGCCTCCTTGGAAGACCATGGATCCATTCAGCTGGAGTTGTGCCTTCAACTTTACACCAAAAGCTGAAATTTTCAATGGATAATAAGTTGGTGACTGTCTCTGGTGAAGAGGAGATGCTAGTAAGCAAGCCGTCCTCCACACGCTATATTGAGGCTGCAGAAGAAGCTCTTGAGACGTCTTTTCAAACGTTGGAGATTGCGAATGCCACTTTCGCAGGAGAAGGAGTCCTAATGAAGAAACCAAAATTGTCTGAAACCTCCACGATGAACGCTAAAGTTATGATGAAAGGAGGGTATCAAGCCGGATGTGGATTGGGAAGATATGAACAAGGGATCGTGATGCTGGTAGAACTTCCAGATAACAGAAACAGATATGGGTTGGGATACAAACCTAACAGATTTGATAAAAAGAGAATTGCCAAAGAAAGAAAAGAAAAGAGGATAGCTAGACTGGAAGGCAGGGAGCCAAAAGATGAGAGTATTCCCATCTGTGACATCAGGCAAAGCTTTTGGAGTGCAGGAATATTGGATCTGAATCAAATAGCAGCTATCAAGGATGATCGCAGTACAGAAAACGACAATGTCAACCTTGTCCGCCCTTGCTCGCTGAATGAAGAACTTGGAAATTGGGAGATCGTTGAGTTCCCCGTGATCTTTGATTCAAAGTAATTATGTAATGCAAATTCTATTGCTCTGCCCAAGGCCTTAGAATAATTTATTGTCAAAAGGGCGCATATGTTTCATTTCAGTACCATTATCAATAAAATGCACTTTGAATTTTCCAATCATTTCTCTTTTCTTTCCTTTTCCATCTTTTCCATCTCTCTTCATCTTTTTTCGCTTTTTCATTTCGTTATTTTTAACTAATGCAGATCGAAAAACATTGTCTTTGAAAATAACGATGCCAGTAACTCATACTATAATTTTGAATACCCCATTAATCATACTGAGGAAGATAATGAGGACAATTGGGATACCCCTCCTGAATTAATGAAGTTGGTGGAACAAGAAGCTAAAGTGATTCAACCCCACGAGGAAGAAATCGAAACAATCAACTGGGCAATCAAAACGACAAGAAAGAAGTTAAGATTGGAACCACAATGAAAAGCGATGGCGAGAAAAATTGGTTAAACTCCTATTTGAATATGCGGATGTTTTCGCATGGACATACCGAGATATGCCTGGATTAGATAATAGCACGAGCACAAATTACCATTAAAACCCGAGTGCCCACCGGCCAAGCGTGAGAAGGATGAAGCGGAGATGTCACTCAAGATTAGAGATGAGGTAAAAAAAGCGATTCGGCCGGTTTTTACGGTGTAGCAAAATACCCTCAATGGGTGGCTAATATTGTTCCAGTCCCGAAGAAAGACGGAAAGGTCCGAATGTGTGTTGACTATAAAGATCTAAACAGGGCCAGCCCTAAGGATGACTTCCCTTTGCCACATATTGATGTCTTGGTAGATAGCACAGCTCAACACTCTGTCTTCTCTTTCATGGATGGATATTCTGGCTATAATCAATCAAGATGGCTCCCGAAGATAAGGAAAAAACCACATTTATCACTTTATGGGGAACTTTCTGTTACAAAGTAATGCCTTTTGGATTAAGAAATGCTGGGGCAACATACCAAAGAGCAATGGTGGCTTTGTTCCATGACATGATGCACAAAGAGATAGAGGTCTACGTGGATGACATGATTGTAAAATCCAAAACAGAGGAAGGTCATGCCATTAACCTACAAAAACTTTTTGAGCGACTGAGGAAGTATAAACTCCGGTTAAACCCAGCTAAGTGTAGTTTTGGTGTAAGGTCAGGCAAGCTGCTAGGGTTTATAGTTAGCCGTGGGAATAGAAGTTGATCCGGCCAAAGTAAAAGCAATCCTCGAAATCCCGACTCCTCGCACCGAAAAAGAAGTTCGTGGATTCTTGGGAAGACTGAACTACATCGCCAGGTTTATATCCCAGCTAACTGCTACTTGTGAGCCAATTTTCAAGCTGCTGTGTAAGAATCAGGAAACCAAATGGAACGACAATTGCCGAGCTTTTGAGAAAATCAAACAAGACTTACAAGATCCACGGTTTGGTACCCCTGTGCCAGGGAGATCCTCATCATGTACTTAACAAAGATTGGACGAATCAATGGGTTATGTGCTAGGCAAACATGATGAATCTGGTAAGAAGGAGCATACCATTTACTACTTGAGCAAGAAATTCACTAGTCATGAGACGAGGTATTCATTGTTAGAACGAGCGTGTTCTTGGCGTTAACCTGGGCCACACATCGTTTGAGACAATATATGCTATCCCATACAACCTGTTTGGTGTCCAAAATGGATCCGATCAAGTATATTTTTGAAAAGCCCGCTCTCACAGAAGAATTGCTCGTTGGCAAATGTTGTTATCCGAGTATGATATTGTGTATGTCACCCAAAAGGCAATTAAAGGCGATACCTTAGTGAATACTTGGCTCATCAACCTGTGGAAGACTATCACCAATGCAATGTGATTTCAGGCGAAGACATAATGGCTCTATTTGAAGGAAAAGAAACCCTGATGGTGAAAAATGGATCTTGTTGTTTGACGGTGCCTCTAATGCATTGGGACATGGGATTGAGCTGTCTTTGATTTCCCAGAAAATCATTTCATTCCATTTATCGCAAGATTGTGTTTCGATTGTACAAACAATATGGCAGTATGAGGCATGTGCCATGGGCATTCAGCGCCATTGAATCAAAGGTCAAGATTCTCAAGTATATGGAGACTCGGCTTTGGTTATCCATCAGTTAAAAGGCGAATGGGAAACGAGGGATTCCAAATTAGTTCCTTACCACGATTACATCAAAGAATTGATGGAACAGTTTGATGAAGTCACCTTCCATCACATTCCGCGTGAAGATAATCAGCTAGCGGACGCCTTAGCTACTCTATCATCAATGTTCAAAATCAGTAACAGGGAGAGCCTACCGCTCATAAAAATACAGAATCACGACCGGCCAGCACACTGCCTAGCAATAGAAGGAGAGCCTGATGGCAAACCCTGGTATTACGACATCAAACGATACATCACGAATAGAGAATATCCTCCTAATGTCTCAGAGAATGATAAAAGAGCATTAAGGCGTTTGGCAATGGGATTCTTTCTAAACGGCGAAGTGCTCTACAAGAGAAACCATGACATGGTACTTCTTAGGTGTGTTGATAAGACCGAGGCGGAAAAGATTATGCGAGAGGTTCATGAAGGTTCCTTTGGGACTCACGCGAACGGGCACGCAATGGCAAGAAAAATCTTGAGGGCTGGCTATTATTGGTTGTCTATGGAGACTGATTGTTTCAGTTATGTGAAAAAATGCCATAAATGTCAGATTTACGCCGATAACATCCATGTGCCACCAGTCTCTTTGAACATCTTAATAGCACCATGGCCATTCTCAATGTGGGGATTGGATGTCATTGGACCCATTGAACCTAAGGCATCAAATGGACATCGCTTCATTCTCGTCGCAATCGACTATTTCACTAAATGGGTTGAAGCGGCTTCATATGTGAGTGTGACAAAAAATGTGGTTGTCAAATTCATCAAGAGAGATTTGATCTGCCGCTATGGTTTACCAAATAAGATCATCACTGATAATGGGACTAATTTGAACAACAAGATGATGAAGGAGCTGTGCAATGACTTCAAGATCCAACATCATAATTCCTCACCGTACCACCCAAAGATGAATGGGCGATTGAAGCCGCAAATAAGAACATCAAGAAGATTGTCCAAAAGATGGTGGTAACATTTAGAGATCGCACGAAATGCTCCCTTTCGCCTTGCGGTTATCGGACTTGATTCGCACCTCAACGAGGGCAACCCCTTTCTGTTGGTGTATGGAATGGAAGCAGTGCTTCCCATTGAAGTCGAGATCCCTCGTTAAGGGTATTGATGGAGACAAAACTAGAAGAGGCGAGAATGGGTTCAGGCTCTACCGATCAATTGAATCTCATTGAAGAAAAGAGAGTGATGGCCTTATGTCATGGGCAACTATATCAGCACAGGATGAAGAGGGCTTACGAAAAGAAAGTTCGCCCTCGGGAATTTCAAGAAAGAGACCTAGTACTCAAGAAGATTTTGCCCATCCAAAAGGATTCTCGCGGAAAATGGACTCCGAATTACGAAGGCCCGTATGTTGTGAAAAAAGCTTTTTCTGGAAGAGCCTTAATCCTCACAAGGATGGACGGTGAAGATCTCCCACTCCCAGTGAACTCTGATGCAGTCAAAAAATATTATGCCTAAAAAATGTATAAAAACAAAGCAAAGGTGAGCTCGCTAGGTTGAAAACCTGAAAGGGCGACCTAGGCAAAAATCAGAGCGACCCGTTGGATTGAAAACTTGAAAGAGCAATCCAAGCAGAAGTTAGGGTCTGAAATCGGTCATTGAAGAAGGCTGATGCATTAAGGGGCTCTTACCCAATCGCGCTTTATATATTTTCGTAAGTAGAGTAATGGGTAATCAAAGTTATGGATATGGGAAGTCGACATTTGTTCCTACAAAGACACAAGCTATAAAATATCCGCTTAGTTATTGTCTTTCTTTGTTTTTCTTCTTCCTGCATTTTTCTTGATGTATTTTCAAGTCCTGTAACTTCAGTCCTTGTACACATAACTCTTCTTTTGAATACCAAACACCTCCGTTCTTGTATTTCAAAATGTTGTTTTATGATAATAGGCACTGAATTGTGAAGCATGTGATGATATGGGAAAGCATTACGGTTATTATATACATCTTAAGAATCACGAGGAAACACCAAATCTCAACGAATAAGTTTCAAAAAGGGCAAAGGGATTACCTTTAAAAAAGTAACTAGTCTTTGCATTGATAACTCGCGCTCTCTCCCAATCGAAGCATAGCATGACTAAATTTGATGAATCTCAGTCCGTCCGATATCTTTAAGCACTAGAGATCATACGGGACGAGGAATCAATAAAAATAATAATCACATTGCATACATGCACCACATATCATCTATTCATGCATCATCTTCATATCACCACCTTTTAGCCGTTTTGTTACACCTGGTCCGTGCACCAAATTTTGATCCTTCATTCTCGGTTACAAACAATGCGCCTAGCATTGATCCTTTATTTTGCTTTCTAAGCGACACGCCAAGTATCGCTCACTCTTTATTGTTTTTCGATCACCGTCGATGCAGACCTGGCGGAGATCATTCTTTATAGTTTTCGATAAATGCGCCGAGCATCACCCCTTTATTGCTTTAAGATTACCACAAGACCCGACCTGGCGGTAGTCCCTCATTATTGCTTTTTGACCAACATATCAGTTCCGGACCTGATGTTGATCCTTCTTTATTGGTTTCCATCGACGCGTCAATACCCTACTTGGCGTTGAACCTCCCGACCACCGTGTCAGTACCCGACCTGGCGGCGATCCTTCTTCATTGCTTCCCATCGCCGCGCCAATCCCTTATTTCACGTCGAACCCTCTTTATTGCTTTCCGATCACCGCGTCAGTCCCCGACCTGGCGGAGATCCTTCTTTATAGTTTTTTGATAAACGCGCCAAGCGTTAATCCCTCATTATTGCTTTCCGATCACCGCATCGCGACTGACCTGGCGGAGATCCTTCTTTATAGTTTTTGATAAACGCGCCGCGTTAATCCTCTTCATTGCTTTTCGATCACCGCGTCGATGCGAGCACGGCGGTGATCCTTCTTTATAGTTTTCGATGAACGACCGAGCGTTAATCCCTCTTTATTGCTTTTAGATTACCTCACAAGATTCGACCGTCCGTATTCCTTCCTTATCACTTTCCGATTAAACGCATCAAGCGTTGATCCCTCATTGTCATTCCTCACGTCAAGTTCAAGACAAAATTAGTGTATTTATCTTTAGCTCTATTTTATGACAAAAATATAACAACCATTGTTGTTTGCATTTTCTAATAAAATATAACTAAAGAGGGGCAGCTGTTATACCCCAATTTTGTCCGCTCATATTTTCATTTTTTTATTGTGTCTTTTTTTTTTGAAGCAGACTAATTTTAATAATACTTGGGCTCAATTATTATTATTATTTTTTTGTTAATTATTTTGGGCCAATTTTAGCCCAATTGCAAGAATTGTCCATTACAAGAGTCCATTACAAGCGTTCTAGAACCAAAAAAAAAACCAAAATCCAAAACTGAAAATCAAAGTCAGATTTCCACACTCTTATCTTCACCCTTCACAAAGTCATCTGCATATCTTCACCAAAGTCCTCTGCATATCTCCTCAGCCACTCTACAAACTATGTCTTACAAATTTATATGTCCCCATAGGCCTCTTGCTTTTTCTTCATCTGCCAACCAAGTTTGACAAACAATGCAATTTAATCAAAAAAGGGGGAGCACCGTTGTTGAAGTCACGGCTGATTGCAATTTTTTTCAAACCATTGATACCATCTCAGACTTTGCACATGTTACCATCTCCTTAGCATCATTTTAGCACACACTTAGCATACAAGTTGCAACCTCAAGTTGACAAACGGAACCTTTTTTTTTATAAATAGTAGAGCAAGAAGAGAGAACAAGGGGAAAAAATTACATTTAATTTCAGAATTGGATATCTCATTCTTGGTACCAATTATACACAACAATTTGAGAGAAAATTGAGAGAAAAAAGAGAAGAACTAGAAAGAAAAAAAAAAAGAAACAGAAGCAAAAAAAAAACGCAGAAGAAGCAAAAACAAGAAGAAGAAGGGAGAAGACAAGGAGGTAAAACCTCCCTCACCCTCTCAGCCTCCCCCACCCTCCTTCTTCCTCCCTCTCCCACCACTTTCTCTCACTCTCTCTTTTTCTTCCTTCACGATCCCACCCCCCTTTCCTTCTCCCTCTCTGCAGCGTCCCCACCTCCTGTTTCATGCACAAGGCGTGCCAGGACTGGCATGGCGGCCGCGCCCCTCCCCTTCTCCTTCTTCCTCTCGCCACCCCTCTCTCTCCCTCTTTCTTCTCCCTCTCTCACGCACCCTCTCCCTCCAAGGCCATGTGCCAAGGATCAAAGGGCTGTGGCCGCGCCACCCCCTCCTCCTCTTCTTCTTCTCGCCACCCCTCTCTCTCTCTCTCTCTTTCCCCTCCTTCACTCTCGCCTCTTCTTTTTCTTCTGCCAGCAGCGGCGCTGCATCTTTTCTTTCCTTTTGTTTTGTGTTGATGTGTGTGTGTGTTTAGGTTTAATTCCCTTATTTCATGTTCTGCTCCTTTTTATTTTTTTTTTTTTTTCTTTTCACACTCCGTTCCTTTTTATTTATGCCCCCTCCCCTTTATTTCATGTTATGTTATCTTTTATTTTTTTTCTTTTCACACCCAGTCCCCTTTTATTTACGCCCCCCTCTTTTTTTGTGTTTTTTTTTCTTTTCCTTTCTTTTATTCTGGTCTTTTATTTATTTATTTATTTCTAGTCAAATTAATACAGTCTCATTCAACTAAAGTTCACATACAAATATCGAGATTTGATAAAAATCATTTGATAAACATTTGATAATTACTCGAGATTGCTTCCCGTTTAGTCATTACAAATATCTTAATTTTCTAAATAAAAATGGGTTATTAGTGAGGACCACTCTTGATTGCTTCTTGTTTGGTCCCCATGAAAACCTATCCTTTTCATAAAAAATAAAATTAAGTTTTTTACTAGTAACGATCACTCGAGATTGCTTCCTGTTTGATCATTACGAACACCGTTAATTTTCTAAACGAAATAGGTTGTTAATGAGGACCACTCTTGATTGCTTCTTGTTTAGTCCCTACAAAACCTACCTTTTTTTTCCATCAAAAAATATATAATTAAAATCAACCAACACACAACCATTTTCTACCCAAGAACTACGTAGCCTTTGATTTCTCCACTGCACCCGGAGATACGTAGGAGCAGGAGCCCACTCCTGTCAAGCGCAAAAATAAACGACTTTTATTAAGTCCTCTTTTTTTTTATCTTGGTTAAGTTTTTTTTTAAAATAAAAGGGAAATAAATATTTTTTTAGAAGTTAATAAAATTTGCACAATTAATTAGAGGTAACCTTTTTCGAAAGGATGTTGTAGGGTGCTAATACCTTCCCTACACATAATCGACTCCCGAACCCAAATCCGGTCTTAAGGACCATTTTTCTTCAAAAAGGTTTTTTCCAATATTTTTCCTATGAAATAAATTATTGGTGGCGGCTCCATTAAACTCGAATGAATCCCTCCGAATTTTTCGGTCGCTACAGTGTTAATACTATTGGGAAGCCGTATGCAAATAACACTCTGAGTATGTTTTGTACAAAATAGTTTTTACTTATAACAAAATATGTTATTGTTGAGAAGCTTTTGTTCATCATCAGAAGCTCATTAACTTGCTTACACACGTACTCTTTGATAATTTGTTTTACATTGAACAAACTCTAATGAACCATGTTTGACCGAAAGCTTTCTGTTAAAAGTGTTTCAAAACAGTTTCAAAAATTATAAGTGTCATATTTATAAATAAATAAAATTAGTTTCAAAATTAGTGTTATTTTATGTTTTCAATACAATATTAATTATCTTTTTTCAGTTTTATCCCTAATAATGATTTTTAAAATCATGTTGTTGCGTTGCATCATTTTTAATATAATAAGGTTAATTTAGTAAAATTATTATTATCTTTCTTTCATTTATAGCTTACTAGTGTAATAACCCGTGCCTAAGGCACGGGCATGAGTATCGACTATACAATATTTATTTTTTTATTTTTTATGGTGTTTTCTACTATTTTTATGTTTTTTAACTTTTTTCTACCAAAAGTTTTAGAAAAATAACTCCAATAGATATGAATATCAACATATGAATAATTATATAGTTTTATCTAACTAATATAATGTATATATGTCTTATATTATCCTAAGTGTTATAGACATAATTTTTAATAAATATAAAATTTTAGGGATACGAGAAATTTTTAAATTCAGGATACGGGTGCGGCCCAGATATGTTTAAAAATTTTATTAAAATTTTTGTATAGACACAATATCGTAAATAATAATTTTTAACTATTTAATATTATATATTATGTAATGTATTAAATAATATTTGTATACTAAATTTATTGGTTCAGGTACCATTTGTTCAGTTATAATAAATAATAATAATAACACAATATATTTTCAGAAATAATAATAGTAATTATAAATTATTATTATTACTATTATTATTATTATTATTATTATTACTATTATTATTATTATTATGATCATCAACAAAGCAATATTTATTTAGTGAAATAATTTGCTTTTTACCTCACCGTTCATTATCTAGAGTTGGTATAATAAAAAAAAATGCATTATCTATCTAGAGTCTTCTGTCATGTCTTGTCTCATCCACCGTTTCTTTCAAAGAAAAATATTTATTTTGAGAAAGAAGAAGAAAAAGAAACAGAGAATGAGAAGCAGTAAAAAAAAAAAATTAAAGGAATAGAAATAGAAGGTGAACCTTGCCAAACAACATAAAAAGTACCTGAAACAGTAAAAGAAAAATGAGAACAAAAAAAAATTATAAAAACCATAAAATAAGAGAGGAGGAAAAGATAATATCATCCGAACTTGTAAAAAAATGAGTATGTTTTAAATTTTAAATTTTAAATTTTTATTGCTATTTTACAATCAGAAAAAAAATTAAAAAGAGCAAGCACCAAAACAATAGAATCTTAATTTTTAAAGTAATAAATTAATAATAATATATATTTAAATTTAATTACGGTTGGAACATTTATATTATTTACGTTTAATGTTCAAATTTTTAAAATTTATTATGAATAATTATCAAGATGATGACACGTGATATAATTCTTTTATATAAATAGCATTATAAACATAGATATAGATATATTAAAATTCATAATTAAACATCATAAAATTCAAAATTGAAATATCCTCTAGAATTAAATTCAAAATCTTATTTTATACAAATAAAAATATAGACAATATATTAATTTAATTTAAGAAGATAATTTAATCTAAATAGACTTTGTTTTAATAGTCAAACTGGAATGAATGTTGTGTAGACACCTATCATAACAGCATATAACAAAGCATTATTTTAAATAATAATAATAATAATAATAATATAAATATAAATTTAGTATTATAATAGATAAATAATAGAATATAGATAATAGTAAAATAACAGATAATTTGAGGTCGAATATTTAAAATATAGTTTAACTTTAGTAAAATAAATTTGTTATGAATGAATGTGAGAGTCACACTTGACATTATGAAAAACCTTTTTGTATATGTGTAATTCATCTATAATTTATAATTTATATTTTATAATTTATAATAATATAATAATAGATAAATAGATAGATAGATAATAGATGATAGTTGAAAGATATTTAAAATATTTAAAATAGAAAATAAAAACAAATTTGAGTGATATTGTCATAATCAAAATTTTAAATATTTTTTAAATAAAAAACACTCTAATTCATTCTAAATAAAATTTCACCTAATTCAATTTTATGAATAAAAAATAAATATTGGTAAAATTTTATCTCTTAATTTAAAATGAGAGAATGGTGAATGTTGAGCAATTTATGTATGTTCACTACAGATTGGCTTTTCAATCAATCATCAATTTATTTTAGAATAGGAAGGAAATAACAATTATAGTTTATAGGGCCACGGAGATTTTCAATGTTCCTTGTTTTCGAACAACATTTTCACATTAAACGAAGACCAAGAATATACAAAAACCACGAAATATTCTTAAGGATTAAAAAAATGCATCACCAAAATAAATAAAGAAAACTAAACAATTTACACAATAAAAAACCATTAAAAATGGTAAGTATAATTCATCACACAACAACGGAAAAACAAAATCAACACAAAATATTAAACAAAATAAACCTAAGAGTCAATCTATTTTTTGTGGATCCTAAAAATCAATCTCAACCATAGTATTGTACATCAAATCAATTTCACGCCACAAGAATTATATATCCAAAACAATATCAAACATTGATTTAAAACAACTATCTTTCTCTGAAGCAAATCCCAGGGGAAAAAATACGGTTTACCTTGTTATCTATACCTCCAACAAAAAAAGAACATCTAAAACAAAAATAAATAAATGAGCGAGAGAAATAGAGAAATAAAAATGAATAAAAAAAGAATAAGAGAAGAAGAGTTGAAGAGAGAAAAACAATAATAAGAAATACGTGTAAGAGTAAGAGAAGTTGAAGAGTTGAAAGAGATGTAGAAAAAATGTAAAAGAATTGATAGAGGAGAAAAGAAAACATATGAATTATTGAGATAACAAAATTAACGGGTGTAGAGAGAACATATATAAGAATAAGCTCTAAAAATAAACTAGCATAATTTGAAATTCGAAAGTTAAAATATATTGTGAATGAAATTGGTGGTGACACGTGGCATAACAAACTTAAAATAGATAGAAGATAACAGATAATAGATTTGTTTTAAATATATTAATTAATATATTAAATTAATTTAAATAGAATTTGTTTTAATTTTTAAACTGAAATGAATATGGTCTTGCCATGTGGTATAACCTAAAGTAACAAAACATTCTTTTATATATTGATTTCAAAATAACTTTAAAACACATACTATCAAATTTCGAATAGAAGGGTTGTTATCGATTTTTATATTTTAAAATCAAATTTTGAAATAACTTTAAAAAATACAAATAATAAATTTTGAATAGAAGGACTGTTAATGATTTTTTGGATATAAAATTTTTATTGATTTCAAATTTATTTGAATATTAAAACTCATTCAAATTAAAATATTTTAAATAATTTAGGTGCTGACACGTGGTATAAAACTTCTAATATAATTAATAGATTAGATAATTAATATCTAAAATTTAAAATTTAAAAGTAGGAATAGGTTAGTTGAAAATCAAAAAACTTCTTTTGCAATATATAATAGATAATAGATAATTGATATCAATTTTAATTATATCTATCATAGATTTATTTTTAATTCACTTTAATTTATTTTAAAAATAATAAATTAATCTATTTGTTTCAATTTAAATGAAAGTATATCGATTTATTTTAAAATTTCTAAACAAATTAAAAAATTGTTTTAATTTATTTTAAAAATATTAAATTCATCTACATGTTTAAATTTACAATAAAATATTTTGTAAAATAATTAAAAAAAAAAAAACTAAATAAAAAAAATTATTAATTTATTTTAAAAATATATCTATCATATCTTATATTTAAATCATTTAATTTATTTGAAAAGTAATAAACTAATTTAAATAGAATTCATTTTAAAATAATAACTGATTCAAATAGATTTTCAATTTAAAAATAGATAATAACTTATTCGTTTTAAAAATAGATTTTGTTTTAATAAAATAATTAAAATAATTGTGGAGGTGACACATGACATAACCGAATATAACAAAACCATCTTATATATATATAATTGGTATAATTGATTTCAAACGAAATTTTCACATTAAACGAAAACCAAGAAAATACAAAAACCACGAAATATTCATAAGGACTAAAAAAAATGCATCACCAAAATAAATACAGAAAACTGAACAATTTACACAATAAAAAACCCATTAAAAATGGCAAGCATAATTCATCACACCACAATGGAAAAACACAATCAACATAAAATATAAGAGTCAATCTTTTTTTTTTGGAACCTAAAAATCAATCTCAACCATAGTATTATACATCAAATATATAATTGATTGATTGATAATTGATAATTGATTGATTTCAAAATAACTTTATAAAACATATCTATCAAATTTCGAATAGAAGGGTTGTTATCGATTTTATATTTTAGAATCAAATTTTGAAATAACTTTAAAAATACAAATATTAAATTTTGAATAGAAGGATTGTTAATGATTTTTTGGATTTAAAATTTTTATTGATTTAAAATTTATTTGAATATAAAAACTCGTTTAAATTAACATATTTTGAATGATTTAAGTGATGACACGTGGCATGAAAACTGCTAATATAATTAATAGATTAAATAATTAATATCTAAGATTTAAAATTTAAAAGTAGGAATAGGTTAGTTGAAAATTGAAAACCTTCTTTTATAATATATAACTAGCGTATTTGACCCGTGCAATGCACACGTGAGATTCGGGGTTGATAATTCTCGAAATAGCAAAAAAATATTTCTAAAAAAGTGAAAAAAGATATGTGTGTCATAAGATATAAATATTACCAATATAAATAATATCATCTGAAATGTAAAATTTACTCTATTAAAACTCTAATAGAAAATAATAATGAGAACTAAAATTGAAAACAACTTCTAAAAGTTCCATAAACAACTTATCTATAATACGATGATTTGTATCTCGCACGGTACATTTAAAATAAATAAACAAAATTTTCAGATAAACACATACTGATATTTCATTTTTAATAAAATGTTCGTCAATAGTAATTTAGATATAAATTAAAATATTCATGTAAAGTAGATATTTATTCTAAATATTCTAATTAAAATATTTGTTCTTTCATGCTAAATATTAGTAGTTTTTATATAGATATTAATATGTTTTTATTTAAAATATTCATCTCTGCGTGAAAATATATGATATAGAAATATATCTTTAAATGTTCACTAGCATGTGATGTATGTAAATACATCTAACTCTTAATACGCCTAACACCTTCGTGAAAGTTTGGCCTTGTAACCCCAAGGGACAGAGTTCAAATCCCATCGGGGACAGTCGTAATATGGTCATTAGTGCCACTGAAATAATAATATATCTTCTTCCTCCATCCTCTTAAAAAAAAAACCTTCATGGAAATGTTTTACTTTTTTTATTTGTTACATACAAATATCTTGATTTACTAAAAGTATTAAAAAGTTACTTTCAAATATTTTTATTTAATTCCGACAAAAAAATTATTTACATATAGCTAAATATATTACGCAAATAGTTGATGATTTAAAATTATATACATCTTAATAATTAATCATTAGGATTTTCATATAAAATCATTGTGTAGTAGTTGATTTGAACACGTTTTAGGTACACCTAATTATTATTTATTTACATTTTCTTATTAAAAATGAATTTAAAATGAGTTTGTTAATTTTTATTAAGTTTTAAAATAAGCAAGAAAATAGGATGTGGTGAGATGAAAATAATAAAACATAAGTTGATTACAAAATAATATGAATTGACCACATAAAATTTTCAAAAACATTTAATATGGTTGGAACACATGTAAACAATAGAATACATCACTTGTCACGATTAGAGAAGATTAAAAAGAACTAAGCATGCATAATATCGTCTACATAATTTAAAAAATGTACCTAAAAAAGGAACATGAATAATAATCTAAAATTTAAATTAATTATATTTTTAAAATTTAAAAATTAAATAAGAAAGGGTCAAATGTATAGAGTCATCCTAAGCATCAAATCTATTATCTATTGAATAAGAAAGGATCAAATGTATAGAGTCATCCTAAGCCCTTGACAATAGATAGATAATTGAAATTAAATAAGAAAGGATCAAATGTATAGGCAATAATTGATTAAAATTCAAAATTAAATATTTAAATCTTGAAAGAAATTATTTTGAATTAAATTAGAAAATATAATTTTATATATTTAAAATAAAATTTTAATAAATTAATTATATTGAATTACATTTCAAAACAAATTTTATTAATATTTTTATGGGTATTTTTAGTAATTTTAAATTTGAAAGAACATATAGTGAAAAAAACGTGAAATTCACTAAGCAAAACCAAAAAATAGAAACAAATTTTTAAATGATTAGAGTGTTGAACGTAACAGAACAATTTGAGATACAATATTTCTTTTGAATATGTTAAATTAATTTAATTGTATTTTATTTTAATTTTTGAACCACAATGAATATAATATTAACACGTTGTACAATAGCATATAAGAAAACCTCATTTTAAAAAATATAATAGATAATAATAATAATAATAATAATAATAATGATAATAATGATGATGATGATGATGATGATGATGATGATGATGATGATGATGATGATGATAGATTTCGAAATTAAAATTTTGAAATAAATCATCTCTATTTAAAATTCAAAAATAAAAAATCAAAATTTGAAATTTGAAATAAATTATGATTAATTAAATTTTAAGTGAAATTTGCTAGATTTGAGTTTTGAAATAATTACATATGTTATATTGCATCAATTTCAAAATTAAATTTGAAATTTTTACTAAATGATAATTATATTTTGAATTGTAATCTATAATTTATTCTCCCTCCGTTCCTTTTTACATGTCAGTTTTTTAGAAAAATTTTGTTTCTAATTACTTGTCATTCTCAAAGTTTAATGTTACATTAATTACCTATTTGTCAATTATACCCTTAACTATTTATTATAGAAAGAGAAATATTTTCTATGGAGTAATGTATAGTCAAGGGTATCACATGGAAAAAGGCTAATAATTTCATCAAAAACAACAAATTTTTTTGATTATCTTGGTTTGTGTAAAACAACCTTAAATGACATGTAAAAAGGAACGGAGATAGTAGTAATTAAGTATTGAAAATTAAAAATTCTATATAATATAATGGATTTCAAAATTAGATTTTTGAAATAACAAATTTGAAATAAATTATCTTAAATTTAATTTATAAATTCAACTTTCTATATTTGAACTTTGAAATAAATATTGAATAAAAAATCAAAAATAAAATTTAAAACGTAAGAATTGTTTAAGCAGAAAACAAAACCTGCTTTTATAATATATATATATATATATATATATATATATATATATATAGATGAGATCCATTGACACCAGGTGTAAGTCAAAAGACTTACACCAAATCTCCACCGTTGAAATTATTAAATCTTACGGCTCAGACATTCCAATTAAAAAATTAATAAAAAAAAATGGGGCACGTGAATTCGATCTCTTTACATTTTTTTCGGTACATGATCTCTTTCCAATTTTATCTCTTTCAAATTTTTCCCTTCTCAGATCTTTCTCGCGAGGCCTGAATATACCACTGTCAATTAACAAGAGCTCTCCCACCAGCAAGCCATTTATATGGAAAAGTTGGCAATCAACATCAAAATAAAAAATTGTCAATATATTGGATTGGTCTTTTTCCTTTTCTTCTATTTTTTTGTCTGGCCCACCTCTTGTTTTTTTGTCGCAACTATGTTTTCTCGTGTGTGTGTGTTTGTCTGTGTGTGTCTATAATAGATTTATTTTTAAATCTTTTCAATTTATTTTAAAAATATTAAATTAATATATTTGTCTTTGTTTGAATTTAAATTAAAATGTTTTCATTTATTTTAACAAATCAAAAATAATTTAAAATTGTATTAATTTAATTTAAAAATGTTAAATTAATGTAAATAGAATTTTATTAAATAATAATTGATTTAAATAAATTTTATTTCAACTTAATAATTGAAATAATTTTGGTGTTGATATGTGGCATAACCGCTTGTAGCAAAATCTTAAATTTCAATTTCAATTTTAATTATATCTATCATGAGTTTATTTTTGAATCGTTTTACTTTATTTTAAAAATATTAAATTAAGTTAAATAGAATTTCTTTTAAAATAATAATTGATTTAAATAGATTTTATTTTAATAAAATAATTGAAATAATTGTGGTGGTGACACGTGGCATAACTGATCGTAACAAAACCTTTTTAACAATAAATAGTTAATTGATTTCGAAATAACTTTAAAAAAATATCTATCAAATTTTGAATAGAAGGGTTGTTAATGAATTTATATTTTAAAATCAAATTTTGAAATAAATTTAAAAATATACAAATATCAATTTTTGAATAGAATGACGGTTAGTTAACGATATTATAGATTTAAATTTTTTATTGATATAAAATTTATTTTAATATAAAAACTCGTTTAAATTCAAATATTTTGAATGATTTAAGTGGTGTCACATGGCATGAAAAACGCTAATATAATTAACAGATTAAATATATAATATCTAAGATTTAAAATTTAAAAGTAGTAATAGGTTATTTGAAAATTGAAAACCTTCTTTTATAATATATAATAGATAATAGATTTAAAATTTATTTGAATATAAAAACTCGTTTAAATTCAAATATTTTGAATGATTTAAGTGGTGATACGTGGCATGAAAAACGCTAATATAATTAACAGATTAAATAAATAATATCTAAGAATTAAAATTTAAAAGTAAGAATATGTTATTTAAAAATTGAAAACCTTCTTTTATAATATATAATAGATAGATTTTTAGTTTATGTAAAATAACATAGTACGATATTTATAATAGGATGGAGGGAGTAGAATGTTACCATATTTAATTTTTTTTTTATCAGCTACCGTATTTAATTAAAATTAAATACAAAGTTAACGACAAAATAAATTGCATGGAGTTTTTTTTTTTGTTTTTTTTGACGAGAAATTGCATGGAGTTAGTGGTAAAAGTTAAAACATTTGGATAAGTTACAATAAGGAAAAAATGTTAAGAAGGGTTGCGTTTTGTTTTTGACGTGAGAAGGGTTGCGTTTTCTTGGTGCATTACTGCGGTTCCGTTAACTAATAAAGGCAAAAGGGAATTTTTAAATGTAACTAGCAAATTGATGGTACACCTATCATTTCTATGAGTTGACAAAAATGCCCTTGATAAAATTAAATCATTTTTTTCTTTATTCGTCTCACTTGCAAAGAAGATATTTGAGGGGTTCCCATTGCTAATAGCATATTTGTGCGTGAAAGAATTCCAAAAATTCTAACACGCGCAAATAACATATTTGCGCGTAGTTGTAATTTTAGAAAACCCATTTGCAAATATGTTATTTGCGCCTGAATGAATTCTATAAATTTCAACACGCACAAATAGCATATCTGCGAGCTATGAAGTCCGGATACACCAAAACATGAAACGTACCCGTGTCGTACCCGTATCGGATACCGATACTCCTCGGATACTTCCTGATAGTGTCTCAAAAGTATTCCTATGATCTTTTATTTTTTTAAAATATTTATTGTTGAGGATATTTTCCGATACTCCTTGGATACTTCCCGAGTCCCGTATCCGGGTGATAGATTCTTTCTTTCAATCTCGGTGTTGATTCTGTTCTCTCCATCTTGTCGACAGTTTTGGGTCTCTCCATCTTTGGTTTTCAGTGTTGTAAGGTTTTTCTTCACTCTTGCAAAAATATTGTTCTGATGTTCAGACGTTGTATGTCTTATTTATTCTCACATATTGTGTTGTACTGTTTGTAAAAAAATTATAAAATAGCTGAGAAAATGGTTCAAGTGTTGGTTCTAATACTATTGATCCAATGTCTCTTTCCTAACAAGTATTCTGCATATATATAAGTTTTTATATAAAATTTTGTTAACGTATCCAGATCGTATCGTATCCTAAATTTCAAAAAATTATTATATTCTCGTATCCGTGTCGTATCGTACTCGTATCGTATTACGTATTCGGGTTTCATAATTTGCGAGTGTCTTTTTTTAACACGCACAAATATGTTATTTGCGCGGGAATTCAACTTTGCTCAGGAATTCCACTTTTCCTGATTTGCTTTCAATATTTGCGCAGGAATCAAAGTTATTTGCGCATGAATTCAATATTAGCAAATATCTAGTCGCAAATTCGCAATCTCTATCACAAATATCTACTCGTAAATAAATTATTTGCGAGTGTATAAAATTTTTGTACACTCACAAATAGCTTATTTGCGCATGGTATACAGAAATTTATGTCATTCGCACAAATAAGCTATTGTGCGTGTACAAATTTTTAACTTTTGTACACGCACAAATAACCTATTTGCCCAGGTGATACATTTTTGTATACCACACGCAGATAAACTATTTGCAAGTGTACAGAATTTTTGTATACTCACAAATTGCTTATTTGTGTGTGGTATACAAAAATATATATCACCTGCACAAATAAGTTATTTGTATGTGTGCAAAATTTAAAAATTTGTACATATACAAATAGCTTATTTGCATGAATTTTTTTTATTTGCGTAACATAATTTGTTATTTGCGACCTCCAGAAAAGAAAAATTATAGTAAAAAACTGTTACTAGTCGTAAAATACTTGAGATTTACTAAGAATATTTTTGAAATGTGTTAGGTGTAACCATCGTTTGCCCAATTAGGTATTTGTAACAATTCTCCAATTAGGTGGCAAGGGAAGTTATACTGTGATGTGATTGGTTGTAATTTGCAGCTTAGCCGTAGCCCGTAGGATACTGCAACTGCAAAAATTTAGTTGATTGAGGATGGAATGGTCAGTCCACTCCAGCTTCATCATCTGCCGTCTAAATCTGACTTTTCAATTTATTCATTTCATTGAACCACCTGTCACCTCCTCTCTCTTTCTGCCACAAATATTATTAATAAAATACAATACGATAACGCATATTAATAATTAATAATAATAAATTCTTCAACAAAAAAAATTATAATTAATAATAATAAATTAATTTTTTTTTATAGGCAAATTTTAGTAATTGTTAGATTAGTAGCTTGGGATGAGTTTAAACCCACACACCTTATGTCTCCCAACTCCTACACCCTTTCCTCCAAAGGGAGCCAACCACCTTATGACTCCTATAATAATAAATTAAAACTTTGTTACAACAATAGATACTGCCCGAGGCTTAAGTTTTACGGGTAAAATATTATAAATATGTCTATTTTTAATTTTAGTCTTTACAAATTTGTTTTCCTAATTTTAATCCCCCACGTATCTGCCGTTTCCATTATATTATTATTCCCATTCGTTAAATTTTTCCATTATTTTACCCAAGTTTTACTGATCTTGTTCCATTCTCAGGTATATATTGACTTCTTCTTCTTCTTCAATACAATCCAATCCAAACCGATCGAAAATACAATGTTTCTTTCAGTTATATTTGCTTGTGCCTTTTCCCCCATGCCATGACTCATCACTAATACTATTAATGTACTGATTGCTTTCTACAAGGTTTGGTTTTCTTTTTAGATTTATTATTGATCTTCACTTTCTATTGCGATGCTGCCAATGCCTCTGCTATTTTCCTCACCACCCCAACCCACGTTTACTATTATTGTTATTTAATAATATGCCTTGTTATCGCTGCAATGTTGGCAGAATTCATATATAGCTCCCCCGTCGAATCTTTGTTTGACACGGGAAGATGGTGGAAAATGGTTCTGTTGAACTTGAAGGCGACAACAGAACCGGCAAGTCTTCTGGCATAAAGGTAGAGTTTCTGCTTTCTATATTTTTGGGCTCTCATTGAATTCATAGTGATCACTTAATTATCTATTTAATTCTCATGCTTCCAGTCCAGTTTTGTGTGACAATCACCTGCCACTGCCACATCTACCCTCTTTTGCATAACATTATAAATAAATAAATTTAACTATTGTCATATAAACTTTGGAGATTCTTTGGAAGCTCTCAAAATTGAAGAGATAATGATCACGGCTGTAACAAACTGTTCTTCTGTCCTATATTTGTTCATGTGAGTGAGCTAGGGGCGGATAATTATTTATTGATGCCACTCTTACTGATAGTGAAATTTATTTATGTTACTTTTCAATGTGCAAGTTAAGAAAGTTTCTCATCCTAGAACTTCAAGCATTTAAATTAGTGGATTAGATCATGCTGTCTGAACTAAAGAATATAATACCTCTTCTGAAGTGAGTATATATGCAGTCTAGAATAAATCCCAGAAACCGGCAAGGATCAGGTTTATTTAGTAACCACTGTACAATTTCAAATAAAGTCAAAACTGATAAATGTGACTCTTCTAAAATATTTACTAACAATTCATGTGAAACTTAGTTGATTCTATTATAATTTTGTGATTTTGGAGACTGCTTTTAAAGATCCAGCACGCAAAATTTCTCAAATTAGATGACTTAAGCCCTGAAGAGAGATTCAACATCTGACTCATCCTTTTTTATGCATATATGCCTGGTTCTAACATTTGTTTATGTGCCTGATTGATTAAGGTTGACCCGGATAAACTTCCAGAACTTACCTGGCAGCGGAAATTAAACGATGAAGGGAATGCTCCATCAGAATTCACCTTAACTTTAAAGGAGATGATTCATCTGGTAGGCTAACTCGTGAGATAATGACAATTTTTTGCCTCTTTTTATTGTTTAAGTTCTATGATATGATTTGATGACATTATAATCTCAGCACATTCTTTAATTACTTGTCCCTATTTTCTGAAACATTTTATTCATGGACTTAATTCATTGTTAATCATACTCGACTTGTCAAGAATAGTTATAAAATGTTAATAGTACCCTAACATTCAGTGTCACTGCATTATATGGAAAAACAAGTTAATAATTATACAACCAAACTTTTTATAAAGAATTTAAAGTCTCTGCGTACAGAGTTCTTTATTTCTAGTTTTTTAGGACAAGACCCTTCAATGTCACCTCCCCCGTTGAAATACTTTGATGCTGATCTCTATTATCCACACTGGGTGTATAAATACGTTATCTCTATCATTTTTTCCCTTTACTTATGACCATAGTATATTTGAAAAGTTAAGAGTATTGAGCAATTTGATAGATTTAGCAATCCTTAGATTATTCTTTGATTTGCTAGGCACCAATCGGTTATCGACTATGGCGCCATGTTCGGGAAGAAGCTGCCAAAGGAAGGGTAATCTTCTTTTTATCAATAAATCTCTATCTTATCTTGATTTGTCCTTATGAAGTGCCCACCTGATAATCTTTCTCAAACCGATTTTTTGCTTTTGTTTGTTGTTTGTATCCTTGTCGCAGGGTGGAATGATTGATCCTTTTGCTAAGCGTCATGTAACATCTGGTCATGGTGTTCCTTTAGGTGGTGTTGGGTGGGTCTTCAATCTTTTTCTAAGTTAGAATTTCTCTTCCAATTGCAAAGCCATAAGATAAGCAGGAGCTGTCTAAATTAACCACCCTTGTAATACTTGAGCCTTTAACTGCTACCTTGAACTACATAGGTTATGAAAACATAACATATTTGTATGAAAAAATATGTGCATATTAAAACACATTATCTTGAACTTATAAGATTAGTACTACTTTGCATGCAAATTGTATTTAAGGGTAAAATGTTAATAAGTAAAATAAGTTTTTATTTCTAATTAGATCCATATTATAATAAGTTACAATCGTAAAACAATCATGGTCCTTGAGTAAAAATGAGGAAAATTGGAATAAAACAAAGCAAGACACTAAGAAGGCCATAAGCAAAGTTAAAACAGGAGTATCTATAGCCTTAGGTACCAAGGAAAAGGAACAAAATATCTATGAACTTGCTAAAAGTAGGAAAAGGAGACTGGGATGCATCAAGGATAATGAGGGAAAAGTATTGGTCACAAAGCGAGATATTAGGGAAAGAAAGAATAGCTATTTTCATAAGGCTTTTAATGAAGTGCACAAGTATTCTGAACACAGTTGACAGAGTAAAATGCTCCCTTAGGGGGAGAAAAATGAGGAAGATTAAAGGAAAGCATATGTCAAACCATTGAAGAGAAATTTGTAGCTAAATGGTTTATCTTTGGATTTAATACATTACAGGACATTATGGTACTGTATGGTCTATGTTGATGACCTCACTAGTGGGAAAAGGCTTTGTTGTTGTTGTAGTTGTGCAATATGTTACATTCACATTAACATCATTACTATTCAATATTTGCTTGATTTGAGTATGTCCAGAACATTATTTGTTAATCCGAGTCTATAATAAGCAGTTTTTGTTGTTTTCAAACTGGTCTCCAGTGCAGGAAGCATTGGAAGAAGTTTTAGAGGTGAATTTCAGCGTTGGCAACTATTCCCTAGAATATGCGAAGAGAAACCAGTTTTAGCAAATCAGTTTTCTGTAAGTTTTATTTATCTGATATTCTGATCGAGGTTCCTTGTTGCTAACTTCTAAGCATTTTAAAAATCTCAGTGGATTGACTCTATCTCTTTGAAGTTTGAAGTTCAAAGCATTGATACTGTAACTTACATGTCAGAATTACTCCATGATGTTTATTTAAATTGTGATAAACAAAGTTATCCACCCTTTTTCTCTAGTTTTCAGTAAAACTATGTATTTTTCACACATGCACAGCATAGTTGTTGTTAGAAATAAAATAAACCATTCACATGTCTTCACATAACAGCAGAAGCTTTTGGGATAATTGGTTCATGAGTTATGGCATAAGTATCAGTGCCTGTATGAGCAAGTGGTCTAGAGTTCAATACTTGCAAGTTTCCGTCACAAGTTTGGTGGGCTTGTGCATTGTAGATTTTGAGATGGTTGGTTTGTTAAAGTTCCAAGGATATCATAGTTGATTATACATTTTAAGGATGAGGTACTACTGTACTAGACCATTTTGGTTAACCTGGCATTTTATACCATTTCAATTAACCATCCAGGTTATCAACAAGAATTCTCACAACAGATTCATAATATGAGCATGTACGAGCTTGAAATTTTTGGTTGCTTACCTGTGACAGTATAAAGAATGACTTGGTCCATGTTTGAGTATGTTCATATAAAAGCATAATACAATGTGGTTTGAGTACTGGATTTGTGTTTATTGTGATGCAATATGTGATTCTTGATGGAATATGGTTATGCTTGAGTTAGACTCAAGTTTCAGGATTTGAAGTCCCAGTATCTCTAAAAATTTACTTTAGGTCCATGACAGTTGTTAAAGGAAAAAGGACATTCAGAATTAGTTATATTTTCTTTACTTCATAAATGCTAATAATATTACCTTTTTTTGACATGAAACGGACTTTTGTCTCAGGTTTTTGTTTCACGTCCAAATGGCAAAAAATATTCAAGCGTACTATGTCCTGGGAAGCCAGATATATTGAAGTAAGATTGCCTTGTAATTTTACAGTTACTAATTCATTATTAAGGCCTGATTTAGAATCTTGGAATTTATTTTTTTTAAAAACTTATTCATGAACTTCATTTAGAGAAAATCCAGTGTCAGGGTTTGAATCATGGGATTGGAATATGAACGGAAACAGTTCCACATATCATGCATTATACCCGAGGGCTTGGACAGTATACGAGGGTAGGGCTAATTGGCATACTTCCAAGTCCATTATGATAATTATACTGTATTAGATCTCTTACATTGATCATTTCTATTGTTCAAATGCAGAACCTGACCCAGCATTGAAAATAGTTTGTCGCCAGATTTCACCTGTTATACCCCATAATTACAAGGAGAGTAGCTTTCCTGTATCAGTTTTTACTTTTACGGTAGGCAAGGGTCACTTAAATATAATTTTTGGTTAGATTTTTATATATACAAAATTAATAATAAGCTGCCAATTTTATTTTATGCAGCTGAATAATTTTGGTAAAACAACAGCAGATGTCACCTTGCTTTTCACATGGGCTGTAAGTGACATTTTTTTATGGCTGTTACTGTTACAGTTAAATACTTTTGCTTTTTGTTGAGGAATTGAGTGCAAAATTTGGTGGTGCATTCAGAATTCTGTTGGAGGACTTTCTGAATTTACTGGTCATCACTTTAATTCAAAGATAAAGTAAGAAAATTGTCAGTTGGTTTACCTTCTTTATGCAGATGTTCCCATTTGATTGCTTCCCCCCCTCCCTCCCCCTCTTCACTGCTTGCCTGTACTTTATTCTAACATTTACATATTATCTCATGCTAGGATGCCTGATGGGGTGCATGGTGTGCTTCTACATCACAAGTAAGTCTAAGTTGTTAATATCTTTTTGGGCAATGGATGAAAAGAAAAACAATCCTTTGGGTTTATAAACTAATTAATTTATGCATACATACACAGGACTGCAAATGAGCGATCTCCAGTCACATTTGCGATTGCAGCAGAAGAGACTGAATATGTTCATATCTCAGAATGCCCTGTCTTTGTTATATCTGGTGCTTACAAGGGTGTCTCAGCAAACGACATGTGGCATGAAGTTAAACAGGTTTTGGACCTTCTTTCAAAGTTTATACAATTTCTTTTTGAAAGATCTTTGTTCAGTGTTTTTATTATATTGAGTTATTCATTCTTCCTTCATGCTGTCTTCTCACAGATAAGCTAATCATTATGTTCTAACCTAAGCATTATATAACGCAAGTACTTGAAGTTTCCGTTATTTCCTTTTCCTTTTCTCTTGGGTGTCTGATTTTTTTTTTATCGTGACAATTATCAATGCTTGAGATACCTAACGTGACAATCTCTATTTATCGGTCTGAATTTCTTTTTATCACTCGTCCATTATATTGTAAGATTAAAGAATCACACCTCTTGAACTGTATTTATTAATTTCTGATGCCTCCTGGAAATGGAATAGTGTTGGAGTTTGTTTGATTACACTTTTTAAAATAGTTTTCTGTTTTTTTTAAAAATTTAACAAGAACAAAATTTGTTCTTTGTCTATTTTCAAAAACAAAAATGCTGTTTTTAAAAAGTATATCAAACAGACCCTTGGTCATTGCAATTTGCAACTATGGATTTACATATGCTGAAACTTATGTGGGAATCATATTTGCTAATCATAAGATGAAGTAACTTTAGGAACTCGTTCTCTGCAATCCACATTGTGTGTGATCTCAAGTCAAGTATCAAAATAGGCTAAATCATCATTTACTAGCAGATTACGTTTCTAGAAACTCAACACCTTAATTGGCTTTGCAAGGATGCACAGGTTGCAGACCTATCTAAAGTTTAAAGACTGTCAAGAAACAGAAACCTGTTATTACTGCTAAGTCATGGTTTAATCTCCATTGGTGAATGTTTTAAAAATAGGGAATAGGGATGGCTGAGCTGAGCTGATTAAATGATGATAATGCTGATGCAGATAGTAATTCTTTTTTCTGCTTATCATGCTCTTTTTGTAGATTCGGAGTGATACTAGGATTTATTTGCTTTGTTCCTTTAAGAAACATTGTAATTGTTGAAATCCCCCATCGATTAGAGATATGACTAAAGTAGTCCTTATAAAGTTTGGGCAATCCTCACCTCTTCAGCTAGCTTTTGGGTTGAATTAGGCCTGGCACCCAAATTCTAAGAGTAATAATGAAATTTAAGAAATTCTTTTTCCTATTGGCGACACAATGATGCCATTTCCCTGGGTAAAAGAATAATTCCCACTATATTTTATATTTTATTTTATAATTATGTAAGTTAGAGGATATCAAACTTCATGTCATCCATATGCATACTATGTTATATTTCACTAAACTGAATTATGGTACTCATTTTCTTTTCAGCATGGGTCATTTGACCATCTGAATTTTACTGAAACACCTGTGCCTTCACAACCAGGATCATCCATTGGAGCAGCTATTGCAGCAACTATGACTATTCCATCTGATGCTCAGCGTATTGTGACATTTTCATTGGCATGGGACTGCCCTGAAGTCAAGTTCCCAGGAGGACAGATTTATTACAGGTTGGTGGTAGAAAACCTGTATAAGAAGATTTCTTGTTTCAAGACCATACATAACTAATGAAACTTGATTAACAGGCGTTACACTAAATTCTATGGTACTAATGGAGATGCTGCTGCACATATTGCACATGATGCTATTATTGGTAATCCTCTTTGCTGAACTACATTAACTTTTGTATCTGTAAGGTGGAGATTTCATCTAAATAAGATATCGAGCATAATTATATCCATATATAGACTTTTGAAGAGGCAGACTGTGGATAAAGTTTTTCTTGATTTCAATTTTAGATGAGGCTCCCACCTTATTGACAAAACCATGCTAGAGGCATGCCTTATTTGTGCTTGTTGATACCATGGTTACTTACTCGAACTTCGATGGATTGGTGATGTAGAACATTGTCAGTGGGAGTCCCAGATTGAAGATTGGCAAAGACCAATCCTTAAGGACAAGAGACTTCCTGAATGGTAATTTTCAGTTCTTTATTCACTGCCTGCTCCTACAGTCAAATTCTGAAGCTTTCAGACTTCTGTGCAGGTACCCGACTACCCTTTTTAATGAACTTTATTATCTGAATTCTGGGGGGTCAATTTGGACAGGTAATTTTAGCTCTTAAAGTTTGGGATCCTATTTATTAGAGTCCCTATGATTGTAATTCAGTTTTTCATTTTTCACGTTCAATCAATAGATGACTTTTAGTTTCTCTCAAATTCTCTGAACTCTAGCACTATTTATCAGACAATTAGCCTAAGTTTATATTGCCTTTAAATTCTCCTAATCTCACATTCACATACATGACAATATGTCACCATTGTCAATTTGTTATCATTATTTTTTCTCCTTTGCAGATGGTTCGCCTCCTGTGAATAGTTTAGTTAACATAGGAGAAAGAAAATTTTCCCTGGATGGATTCATATCTGATTTAGGGAATAGCAATAACATCTCACATCAAAATGATACTGCTATTAACATTCTTGAAAGGTTTAGCTCGGTAGTTGAGAAAATACAGAGCCCACCTGCATCAAAGTCTGCATATGGAGTAGGTCTGCTCCAGGAAGGGGAAGAAAACATTGGTCAGTTTCTTTATCTTGAAGGAATTGAGTATCAAATGTGGAATACCTACGATGTCCATTTTTACTCTTCTTTTTCACTAGTCATGCTATTTCCAAAACTTGAACTCAGTGTCCAAAGAGACTTTGCTGCAGCAGTACTGATGCATGATCCTGGAAAGATGAAACTTCTACATGATGGACAATTGGTACCAAGAAAGGTTCTTGGTGCTGTTCCTCATGATATTGGAATCAACGACCCATGGTTTGAAGTAAATGGCTATAATCTTTACAATACAGATAGGTGGAAAGACTTGAATCCAAAATTTGTTCTTCAGATTTATAGGGATGTGGTTGCCACTGGCGACAAGAAGTTTGCACAAGCTGTTTGGCCCTCTGTTTATATTGCAATTGCTTATATGGACCAATTTGACAAGGATGGTGACGGAATGATTGAGAATGAAGGATTCCCTGATCAAACTTATGACACATGGTCTGTATCTGGTGTGAGTGCGTATAGTGGTGGATTGTGGGTAGCAGCACTTCAGGCAGCATCAGCCCTGGCTCATGAAGTTGGAGACAAGGGTTCTGAAGTTTATTTTTGGCTGAAGTTTCAAAAAGCAAAGGCTGTATATGAAAAATTATGGAATGGTTCTTACTTCAATTATGATAGCAGTGGTGGAAGTTCAAGATCATCCATTCAAGCTGATCAATTAGCTGGACAATGGTCTGTTTTCTGTCTTTTGGAAACCATTTCTTAGTTTTATGCCTTATTTACATTGGTAGATCCTAGAAGTAGCTTTATGGTCATTTTCATTGTGTGACATGGTTTACAATGAAGTTTGCATGATATAAATAAGATAGGTGTGGAAAAAATATGATGTCATGAGGTGTATTAAAGATATGGCTCGAGATCTTTGATGGCCTAGAAGATATATGTGGTTCATTTGTTTAATGTATTAGTTAGGACTCATTCAGCTGAAACGAATTGTTGGCTTAGTTGTACTGACTATGTATGTGCATATGTGTTGCAATTACACATGACTGACATGAGGGTAACTTTTGTGAAATTATTTTAGAAGCCCCAGTTAGAACAACTGATTAAATTGAGGATAATCTAATAACTAAAGATAAAGGAAGACTAAGAAAAACTTTGACTGAAACCATTAAAAAGGATTTAGATCTGAGTGGCCCTTCTGAAAAATTGGTGTTTGAAATAATACAATGGTGTCGTTTGATCCATGTAGCTAACCTCATCCAGTGGGAAAAAGTTTTGGCTGTTAATATATACAAGCATACCTTCTGAAAGTAAATTTATATCAGAAGAAACTGCAAGCATCTAAACAATGTTGTAGAATTATTAGTTCTCTATACAATTTGACCCTTGAATTTATCCTCAATTTTGGCACATGTAGCTTCCTCTTGGTAATATTTAAAATGGAATTGGAACTTCATGTTTCTGGTTTTGCAGGTATACTAGAGCATGTGGTCTTTCACCAATTGTTGAAGAAAAGAAAATTAGCTGTGCACTTCAAATGGTTTATGACTACAATGTTATGAAAGTAAAGGGTGGGAAGCGTGGTGCAGTAAATGGGATGTTACCTGATGGGAAAGTTGACATGTCATCAATGCAATCACGAGAAATATGGTCAGGAGTCACATATGCCTTAGCTGCAACAATGATCCAGGAAAACATGATTGATATGGCATTTCAAACTGCTGGTGGGGTGTATGAAGCTGCATGGTCCACTGATGGCCTCGGGTAATTACAGTATACTGTCCTTTTAGAAGTGGATTTGTGTGACAAGATACAAGCTTTCCTTATACTTTTTCTTATCCCGAACAATAATATCATATTCTCTAATAGTAATAATGGTGTCTGCAACTTGTGCCTGAGTTCTTGTTTGACATATAGTTATACTTGAAAGAACCATGAAAGGTAGACCATTATGGTTATTGGACATAATAAGTTACTAATGTGTTTTAATTGTGTGCTTTGTGACAAATTATCACTTAGATGAAGTTTGATGCTGTTTTCATATTGAAGAAGGGATCCTATGTGTTGCTGTTTTGAATTGCTGGGTAGCACGTGCCGAAAGTATAATAATTGGCTAACTACTTGACCTTAAAAGAAATTGTGTTTAATTGGGTTTCATATATTCTTTATAATAGCTAACTAAGCTGCTTCTATCTGGTCAACAGCTATTCTTTCCAAACTCCTGAAGCATGGACTACTAAAGATGAATATAGATCTTTATGTTACATGCGCCCTTTAGCCATATGGGCAATGCAGTGGGCATTATCAACACCAAAGCTCACTCGACATGAGAGTAAATCTGATACAAAGGAAGAAGATATTGTGTCTAGATCCCATGCTGGTTTTTCAAAAGTGGCTCACCTTCTAAAGTTGAAGGAGGAGACAGCATCCAGAAGTTTATTTCAGGCTATATATGATTTTACTTGCAAGAGGGTATGGGCATAGATATGCCTTGTTGTGTAGAGTATGTGTATACTATTACATACTGCAACTCCTGTTTCATGTACTGTGCTGTTGTCACGCCTTGTTGATTCTGAATGGTCCACTTCCCTGATGAACTTTACCATCTTTCGGTAGCAAATTGTCTCAGTTACAGTTACAGTATATAAGAAAAATATGATTCTATTGTGTAGAAAAGCAGAACATGCAAACTTCTTGCATCGTTTAATGACGTAAGCTCCCAAATCTCCTTGATCAATTGTCAAAAAAAAGATGTTTATCTTCATGCATCTCAATAACACATCAAATGATGAAATTATACATACATATATATATATATATATATATATGATCTCTGTGATAATATCTTTTAATCCAACGGTGACTTTTGTAATACATATATATTTAACAAAGTTATTGAATAGTGTAACAATATCTATATATATATATATATATATATATAATTTAAGTAGTAAGTTACATTTGTATAATAGTGATCAAATTACATTTGTATAATAGTTAGGTATTGTTACACTATTCAATAACTTTGTTAAATATATATGCATTACAAAAGTCACCGTTGGATTGAAAGATATTATAACATAGATCATATATATATATATATATATATATATAGAGAGAGAGAGAGAGAGAGAGAGAATCCGTTGAAGTATATTAATTATAAAGTAGTAAAAATTATATGGGTTAATTATGTTTTTGGTTCTTAAAATATGGCAATATCAGTTAATTACTATGACTTACGTTTTGAAATTTAGGGACTAAAACCAATCATTGCCATATTTTGGGAGACTAAAAGCATAATTAACCTTAATTATATTCACTATTTAAACATGCATATATTTTAGTCAATTAAGATAAATATAAATAATAAATCAAAAAAGAAAGATAGGCTTATGTTTGAACCTAATTTAAGAACCAAAAAACAATATTATCATGTCATGTCAAACTTACTACTTAAATTATAATAAAATAAAAAAATGAAATGAGTATAATTTAAAAAAAAAATCAAACTAAGTAAAGGAACAAACTTTAGATACGAAAATTTATCTAGTATGAATTATTTATATTTGAAATTAAAAAGTTATTGAAAATAATTATGAATGTATTGTTTGATCGACTTAATTGAATTTAATGCTTTATGTTTACAGTAATAATTTAACATGAGTTTTGTTACAACAATGTTAGACTAGTTTAAAGTTTTGTTTAAATTTTGTAATTCCTGATTTTAAAATATTAATTTATTAAATCATTTTTTAGTTAATTACTAAATAAATCATAAAATAAGAAATTATTTTTTTAGAAAGAAAATAATTTTTTTTGACAAGTAAAAAGAAAATAATGAATAGGATGGTAATGGTTATGATATTAGATTAAAAGTGAAAAAATGGGATATTGGATTACTTGAATTTATTTAAATTTGATAGAAAGTAATCAAATTGATTACGCATGTGTGTTTTGGTCTATATTAAAACCAATGCAAACGGCAAAATTCAGATTCCCGAGGTGATTTATTGCCATTTTCCTGCAGCGAGCGTGAAGCTCATTTTGGCAAACTCCGTTTACTATAGCAGTTGCGTTGACAAGTATCTTATACAAACGAGCCTTATATTGTACAAAATCATCAAAATTGAATCCTAAGTCCATGGTGTTCTCTTTTGAACATCATTAAATCAACATTGGATGCTTAGTTATTGCAGCTCTATAGTTTTCTGCTTTGGTCCTTGTGAAAGCTAGAGAAATTGCAAGAAGTGACATGAACTGAAATGTTCATCTTAATTGTTCTTAAAAAAGGAGTAATATATATACATACAAGTGAACTAACTAAGCTAGCTAGTTCAGCTAAGACTACTGTTGCTATACAGGCAAATATACCTGATTGTAAGTAATAATAAAAGTAAGACTTTTAGAGTCACGAGTTGTCGAAATCACATGGAATAGGATCAATACTAAACTATTAAATACCCTATGTTATTTAAGTTGAAAAATCAATAATTGTGAGCGATATGCAACTGAAAGACAGTAAAAACATTAGGGTCGTGCTATTTGTACACAAATAGCGGACACAAAATACGCGACACTATGTACAGACGTCCGTACATGGGCTTCTTTTTTTCCAAAAAAAATATTTTTTAAAACATTTTTTTTCAAAAAAATATTACAAATTTTTTAACTGGTTAATCAAGTTCACATACCTGGTTAATGCTATTCATTATCTGTTTAATGTCAAATCCTGAAATTTTTGGACATCTCATTTTCTTAGCTGGTTAATGACGTTCACATATCTGGTTAATGCTATTCATTATTTGGTTAATGTCAAATCCTGAAACTTTGGACATCCTATTTTCTTATGTGATTAATCAAGTTCACATATTTGGTTAATGCTATTTATTATCTTGTTAATGTCAAATCCTGAAACTTTTGGACATCCAATTTTCTTATCTGGTTAATCAAGCTCACATATCTGGTTAATGCTATTCATTATCTGATTAATGTCAAATCCTGAAACTTTTTCTTATTTAGTTAATCAAGTTCAAATATCTGGTTAATGTTATTCATTATGTGGTTAATGCCAAAATCTGTGTTAACCAGTTTAAAAAATCTAAAAAAATAAAATAAAATAAAAAAATATTTTTTTGAAAAAAAGTGTCTGTACTGTACCGACATACAGTCCGTACAGTACGGACATACGGTATCACGTATTTGTGTCAACTTTTTATGTTCAAAAATTATTTCTCAAACATTAAGTTGTGTACAATAGAATAAAGAATAGGGTCACATTATAGTTTTTGCCATGGGTGGGGTTTTTTAGGTGTGGTTGGGGAGAGTTTTACTGTGGTCCTATAATGAGCACCAAAATGTTATTGCACAAAAATGGGTGGTTGAGTCCAAAAACAATAACACCCGATTACAGAAAGAAAGAGCTTTGGAAATACAAGGATAAATCTTTATTGTGCAAAGTAAACTTAAAAATTTGTTGGAAAAATATATTTTTTGACAAAACTAATAATCCAAAATTAAAATTTTATTTGAAAAAATTATTTTAAGATAACTCACTTTTTTAAAAAAAAAATATTTGTTTCTAAAAAATTCAGAAAACAATATTTTTTGAAAAAAAAAGTTTTCGAAAAAATATTTTTAGAAAAAAGTCAAAAATAAATTTTCGAAAAAATATTTTAAAAAAACAATTTTTGGGAAAAAGTATTTTAAAAAAATAAAATAAAAAAGGGAGTGAAGAAGGAATTTCAAATTCTAAAATTTCAGATGATATTTCAAATTCCCTAAATTTAGTCTTAATAAAATACATCCTAAAATCCCTTCATTTTGAAAATTCTCCATATTTATTATCCAAACATGTTAATTTGACTTGAGTGATTTGAATAAACTTCTAAAATTACATTACCTCTCATCCAAACACACCCTAAATGTTATTTTAACACCCAAATTTGACACCGTATAACAAACATCGTATGACACTGTTTATGTGTTTCTGTGTGGTTAATGATTTTACAAATATTTGGTTAATTCAGTTCATTACGTGGTTAATGAGTTATTATTTTTTGACAGAATTAATTTCTTTTTGCACAACCCAATAAAAAGTACATGGTTAATGACTTACAAATGATTAGTTAATTCAATTCATTACATGGTTAATGGGTTATCCTGATACCTTAGTCATATTTCACAAACCACTAAAAAGTACATGGTTAATGACTTGCAAATACTTGGTTAATTCAGTTCATTACGTGCACAATCTGCTAAAAGTACATGGTTAATGACTTGCAAATACTTAGTTAATTTAGTCCATTACGTCGTTAATGGGTTACTTTGTTACTACATTTTTCACAACCCATTAAAAAGTACATGGTTAATAACCTGTAAATAATTGGTTAATTTAGTTCATCACAAGGTTAATGGGTCATTTTTTGCAACTCACTAAAAAGTACATGTAAAATATGATTAACCCATTAACCACGTAATGTACTAAATTAACCAACCATTTACAAGTCATTAACCATATACTTTTTAGTGGGTTGTGAAAAAAAAATTAATTTTGTCAAAAAATGATAACCAATCAACCACGTAATGAACTGAATTAACCAAGTATTTGCAAGTCATTAACTACATAATAACACATGAACAGTGCCATATAGTATCTGGTATACGGGTCTCAAATTTAGGTGTTAAAATAACATTTCTATTATTAAACACACCTCCCAAAATTGCTAGCATACACTCCTTTCAGGTTTTCATTTTTTCCCCCTCAAAATACCCCTATTCGTAAATCTATTTTTAGATGTGATAAACCCTAGTCGCTGGTAAAATAGCATTCTGTAGAGTAATTTACAGATAATTTATAACCTCTAGAAATGTATTTATGCACAAATTGCTAGTAATTCCATAAATATATTTACGGTCACATTCTTATTTGTCTCTATAAGTGTATTTCTAAATGCGTGTAATTGCATTCAGAAAATGTATTTTTGGAGCTTATAAATATCTCAAAAAACATTTGTTTTTGCTAGTACAACTCATAATGCGTCAGTGTCAGCTTGTGTGTCAGTAATTGAATGGATACGATCACACTGACAGTTTGAACGGTTGAGATCACACTGACATTTGTATAAATAGAATTGATATGAAACACCACACCTCAGAGTTCTTTCATCTTCCTTCCTTCGGTCATCTTCGTTATAAACATGAGTTCTAGACTTGTTGTGTATTACAATGTTCAAATTATAACAACTGATAAAGTGATCGCGTTTGAATGTGATGTCCATAAAATATTTAGGGTAAAACGAAGAAATCACACTTGATGTCTTAAAGAAAAAAGTTCTTGATAATGTTGGAGTTGGATATACTAAAAAAGGTGGTTGATATCCATTAGCTACCATACATATGTGGGACCTCGATGTGTTAAATACAGAGCTCTCAAACTTGAAGATGACGGCGATGTGGAAAAGATGTTCTCTGTCTTCGCCAAATATGCTAGCATCGAGACGAGCGAGTTATACGCGAATCTGGTCAGAACCAATGAAGAGATCATCGTCTACTTGAGGAAACAAAATCCATCAATGAAATGATCGCCATTTTGAATGAACCAGAGCCAACAAAAATTTCTGATAACCACACCATCACTGGCTTGACACAACCATGAACTGTATTTTTAAGTTTGTTGTATTTTAAATATTTTTAAGTTTGCTTTATTTTTAAGGGGCCATCTATTATCTTAGTCGTTTGTTTAACGATGCTGAGATTAAATATACCCCTGTTGAGAAGTTATGCTTATCTTTATTCTATGCTTGTACAAAACTTGGAGTGTATTTGTTTCGTGGATGCAATCTCTATTCTCGGGAATCCAAGGTTGGAAACAATTATTCCTACGTTTGTTTCAAGGGAATAAAAAACAAGGGAATGAAATTTACCCGAAATGAAATTGACCCTGGTGTTCCGACTTCAAGACCCGACATAGTTTTCTTAGGTATTGTCCACTTTGGGCCTTTCATGGTTTTGTCCTTAAAAAGTATCTTGATGGGTTAAGGCATATGGGTGTTTATAAAGTCCCATTGGCCTTGATTCTCAATCAATGTGAGACTTTTTAGTGTATCTGGAACAATAGTCCTCCAATCAAGGCCAATGGGCTAAAGGGCTGTGGGCCTTCATAGTTTTCTGAGGTATTGGGACGCAT
The DNA here is from genome assembly GCA_037113605.1 of Calophaca sinica. Lineage (NCBI taxonomy): Eukaryota > Viridiplantae > Streptophyta > Magnoliopsida > Fabales > Fabaceae > Calophaca > Calophaca sinica. The sequence goes on from CM073731.1 coordinate 672,728, forward strand.
GCGATATGGGCCCTCATGGTTTTGTCCTTAAAATTTTATTTTACTTTTATTATTCCACAACTTATAATAGGGGTTTATGACTTATATGTTAAAAACTGAAAACATTTTTGCATAAGAACCTTGATTATATTAAAATGGATAAAAGTATAATATGCATTTAGTTTCTAGGGTGGGGAGAATAGGTTTTAACATAAGAAAGGAGAGTTAGTGAAAAAATTATAAGAAGTGAGGGGAGTGCAATTCAAGGGGAGTGTGTGTGGTTATCTTTCTTTCTTTTTTCTCGCACTTAGGAGTGTAATTATCTATTCTTCTTATTCTTTTTTTCTTCTTATTATTAACTAAGTAATCTCTAAATTTCAATGCATGAGCATGGATTATCGTAGAAAATCATAGATGTAAAAAACTAAAGCGCTTTTAATGTTTAACTTTAATAACTTTTTGTTTTGTGAAATATAAAAAATAATGTACTATCTCTATTTCTAAATAACAATGGTTTAAGGTTTTTGTAAGCTAATCAAGGAAAACAATAATTTTCCTTTTTGTTTTTATGAAATTATTGGTCTTTTTCTTCTTATACACTTGATGTTTCCTTATTCCATTGCATATATTTCTCTCTTTACAATAAAAAGTTCACAAAATAATTGACAATAAATATTAATGTAACCTTAAATTTTGAAAATGATAGATAAATAGTAACACATTTTCTCTAAAAAAATATATACTTAAAAAAGAAAAGAGGGAGTAATATCTAGTTAGATAGTTGACTTAATTACACTTTTAGTCCTTCTAGTTTGAGTTTCGACGGGGTATCTTTCTCGTAAAAGAGGTGGCAGACAAGGTGATCCTCTCTCATCTCATTTCTTCTCTTTTATATTGCGGAGGACATTTGGAGCATGGGGCTTTCTTTTTTGGTGCAACAAGGGAAATTTATTCCTATGTCTAGTCCCCGCAGCTACATGCAGGGGCGGACCCACATAGTGTCCAGTGTGGTCAGTTGCACCCACTGAAAAAAAAATTACGTATACCCCATATAATTTTTTTTGACCTCACTCATTTCAAAGTTTTGCACCCAGACCCCTGACTCACTCACAACTCTCTGTTCTCTCTCTCAACGGACCCACACTGTGTTCTCTTTCTCACTCTCACGGACCCACTCTCTGTTCTCTCTCACACTCGACGTTCTCCTCTTATGCTTGACTTGTCACTACCACAGCTTGCTTCAGAATTTTCCACTGCATGATTTTTCACTGCTTCTTATGCTTGATTGTTCACACTTCCCTTTTGTTATGATTTGGAACTAAATCCCCGTCATTTTTGCATTGTATCCACTGGATCATAGAGATTTGGGTGGGAATCAAATAAAAATGAAGGAAAAGATCAAACTTTGGGTTAGGGAGTGATTTTTGGAAGAGATGAAAAGATAGGGAGAGGGTGTGGGTCGTATGGTTAGAGAGAGAAGGAAAAGAGGAAAAATGGAAAGATAAGATAGTGATGAGGGGCGGTTTTGATGGGAAGAGAAAGGGAAGAAATTAAATGAAATAAAAAAAGAAGGAAAGGGAAGATACTGCTGTTGTTCATCTGATGGAAGATTAGGTTTTTTAGGTTTATGTTAGGTGTTGGTTTTTTGGGGAGGAATGGGCCAAGCAAAAAAGAAAAGGGCCACAGGGTATGCAAAGAAGAAAAACGGGGTGTATGTAGTCAAATGTAAGAGACATGCCCATGGGGACGCGATTAGGAAAAAAAGGGTGCACGCAGGGCTCGTGATTTTCCCCCTTCCCATTTTAATTTTCGCACCTTCCCTCACAATAAAAAGACAACACTACCCCAGTTAATTTCCCTAACCCCTCCCCTCCCTTTTCTTTTTCATTTCCCTCCCTCACTCTCACACCTCCCTCCCCGATCAGTTCTCTCTCGAAACCCCTCCCCCTCCGTCGACCACCTCCCTCCGCCGCGTCTCCCTCCGTCGACCACCTCCCTCCGTCTTCCACCTCCCTTCGCGCTCGCAGTGAACATCGCTATCGTCAGGTAACATCGCAATCCCATTACTCTGCGCGTTTTTTTCTCTGCAAATTTAAACAATCCGAAAACTTGTTTCCGAAAATATATGGAAACAAGATGTCAGACGTTAGAAAAATCAGTTTTGGATTTCAACGTTCCGGAATCTTGTTTCCATATACCTCTGGAAACACGTTTCCGGATTTGGAAATTGGGTTTTAGAAAAGCAGCTTAGGATTTCTAACGTCCGGTATCTTGTTTCCATACCATTCCGGAAACAAGTTTCCGGAAGTGAAGATTCCAAAAGAACCAACCCAGAAACAAGTTACCGGATCCATCCGGCAACAAGTTGCTGGTGGTTTAAAATGTTTCCGAAAACAGGTTTTCGAAATTTCTTTGAATTCAGTTTTTTGAGATTTTGGCTTGGCTGATTTGGTTGTTTAAATTTTCACAGATATGGTACGCATAAAACAGGCAGCCATTGCTGCGGCTGCTGCATTTAGTAGTGAGCCAGGTCGTGAAAGACCCACAGCGTCAGCACGCACAAAACGGGTGGAGCAATCAACAGCTGCAGAGTGTCCCCAGATCTTTTGACCGGATCTTTTGACGTGCGTTGTAAATCTGCCTAATTGTAGTGTGGCTGTCTGGGTTGTTATGTTGCAATGATAACAAGGTGCTTCTCGGCTTGATCATATTTTTTGTCATGTCACCCAGAAAAGACTTCTCTTCGGAAGTAAGCCGACCAACATATGGATGACATTCGAAGTTTTTTATCAGCTCGTGATTGTGAGTCCTGCACATTACCTTAAAAACCCACCCTTCAACACCTTTCACCAGGCTTCCTTTCAGTCTGAATGGGCACTGACTTTTTCTAGTACCAGTTGCCTTCACTCCCGTCCTGTGAGGTTTATACTTGCCACTTTTTTCACAACTCAACATCACAAATGTCTTGCCACTTGATCGCCCGTTGTTTGATCCTGAAATAACAAGCACACATCCAATAGATTTACCAACAGCTCGTGTCCATGCCAATAGGTCATCTCGGGTAGAAAATACCTGAAAACGCAAAAAATATTGATTTAACAACTCGTCCAATCCAATAGTAAAAACCTACAAAACTAATCAACAAAATAATAAGTACTGCCTTAGTAGTGAATGCCCTAGTACAATCTTGTGTAAGTTCTATTGCGGTACAATCCGCATCCTGTAACGTGTCATCTACCACAGTACAATCCATGACTTCAGTTACGTCCATATCAGTACAATTTGCAGCTCTGTACTATCCATTGCACTAGGCATTCGGGTGTCGGGAAAATTGCCTTTCATGGTAATCTATCTGCAACACACACAAAACCTGTCAAAAACAAAACTGACTTAATATCGGAAACTAGATTTCGGAACTAACCAGAAATATGAATCCGGAAGGTTTGAAGATATTAACTTTCCGGAATCTTGTTTCCGAATACTTCCGGAAACATGAAACCGGGTGTTTTTAACTACCGAAATCATGTCGCCGGAATAATCCGAAAATAAGATTCCGAAAAGTTTGAAATCGCAGGAAAAAAAAAGACGACAGACGGACCTGTATTGACGGCCGGCGGTGGCTGTGATGCCCACGGCGACGACGAAGGGACAATGCGAGGCTGAGGTCAACGTTGGGAGAGAGATGTAGTGAGAGAGAGATGCAGTGGGAGAGAGAGATCGATTGAGAGAGTGGGAGGGGTCCTGATTGAGAGTGGGAGGGAGGGGAGGTGAGGTGGGAAAGAGGGAAGAAAAAGAGGAGGGGCATTTTTGTCTTTTCATGTATGAAGGGAGGTGGGAAAATTAAGTGAGGGAAGGGTTAAAACAAAATCCCTGCACGCAGGCATTAAGGAGTTGCGCAGGGGTTCTGGATTGGGCCTGGGTGTAGTTTTGTCCACTAACAGATTGCTAGTGGCACCCCCAGTTTTGTTATTTACATCTCTCTTTCCTTTTTATTCATTTTCCTTTTTTTTCTTCTCCTTTTTCTTTCTATTCCTTTTCTTTTTACTTTATTCATTCTTGTATTTTTTTATTATTTTGAGACCCAAAATATTATTTTACTTTTTTTATTTTTTATTTTATATTTAATATTATTACTATTTTTTTTTGATTCACAGATTCGAACTCGGTACAAGTGCCAAAGGAGCTTACTAAGCCTAAGGGTGCAACCGCTGCACCAACCCCTTGCTGGCTTTATTTAAGCAAAGTAAAAAAATAGAAAAGGTGGCCGGACAAAATTAAAGTATGACAATAGTGTATGAATTTAAATTTTTTTTGCACTTACTGACCTAGGGTCTGCCACTGGCTACATGGTTCCTAGTCATGTTCTCTATGCAGATGATATTCTTATTTTCTGCAAAGAGACTACTAAGAATATCAGAAATATTATGGACCTCTTTAACAGATACAACGAAACTTCTCGGCAGGTAATTAGCCGAGAGAAATCTACTTTTTTTGCAGGGTCAATCTCTGATGCTAGAAAAAATACTTTGAAGGATAATCTTGGTTTTGGCTTGGGTCGCCTTCCCTTTACTTACCTTGGGGTACCTTTGTTTAAGGGTAAACCAAGGAAAAGTCATCTTCAACCCATTGCTGACAGGATCAAAGTAAAATTGTCTACTTAGAAGGGTATGCTGCTTTCTATCATAGGTAGAGTTTAGCTAGTTAATTCGGTTATCCATGGCATGCTTATGTATTCTTTCCAAATTTATGCCTGACCTTGTTCTTTATTAGATTTAATTGACCAGTGGATCCGTAACTTTATCTGATCTAGGAATATTAACAATAGGAAGGTTGTCACAGTGAAGTGGTCTAAGCTTTGTGCCCCGAAGCAAGAGGGTGGTCTTGGTATAAGATCCATTAAATCTATTAATCAAGCAGCCATGCTAAGATTGACTTGGGATCTGATTTCTTCTTATTCTCAATGGGCCGCCTTGCTGCAGGCTAGGGCCTTAAAGGATCGTACTCCAGTTCGTCATTATATCTCTTCTTCTCTTCGGTTAGGGATTAAGCCCCATATTCAGACAGTCTTCATGAACTCTAAATGGAGGTTGGGTAGCGGTCAAACCATTAATTTTTGGACGGACTACTAGCTTTCTCGGCCGATTGTTGATTTTATTAATATTCCTACATATGTGCACTTAGCTCTGAAAGCAACAGTTAGTGATTTTTATGATGATACAGGCTGGCGCATTCCTTATGGCCTGCTAAGATCTTGCCCATCTCTTGTTGCAGAGCTCTCTGATTTCTGTATCTCATCCGCCCTCGCTCATCGATACTGCGGTTGGAGTAATTCTGATTCTGGTCAATTATCCTTGCAAGAAGCTTACCATCATATTCAGGCTCCCTCTCCCTCGGTTTCTTGGGGAAAATTCATTTGGAGCAAGTGTATCCCTTCTTCCATGTCCTTTTTTATGCTGAAGACTATTGCACAATAAATGTCCAACTAACGATCAGCTTTGGGCTAGCGGCTGCTGTGTTGTTTCCATGTGTAGCTTATGTCGGTCTTGCTATGAGACCTCTCAACACCTTTTCTTTAGCTGCAATTTCGTTATTGCCCTTTGGGATTATTACTCTTAACACTTCTTCTTTGCAGGATATTTTATCTGTGTGTCGTCAAAACTGGGAGCTCCCAAGTCAGAGACGCCATTTTATCAGCCATTGTTTTTACAGTTTGGTTTATCTGGTTTAGCAGAAACCATGCCAGATTTGAAAACAAAAAAGTCACTGTTGGCACTGCTAATAATATGATCGTTGCTAACGTCTCTCTTTGTGGTAATCTTTCTTCAGGGCATTTATTTGCTAATATGACAGAGGTCTCCATCTTACAGAAATTCTCAGTCATTGGCATGTATGATAAGGCCCCCTCTATTAGGGAGGTCAATTGGCATCCTCCTCTCTGTGATTGGGTTAATGTTAATACTGATGGCGCTGCCAAAGGCTCTCCAGGGGTGGCCGCTTACGACGGTCTTTTTAGAGGCTATAGAGCTTCTATTATGGGTTGCTTTACTTATCATATTGGTATCACTACCGCCCTTCATGCTGAGCTCATGGGGGCCATGATTGCTATTGAGACTGTCAATTTTCTTTCACCCAAACCACTTAAAGTCTCATTTTTTTTAATTAAAATTTTGGGGGCTCAACGATGAATTTTAGATATAAAATATTAAAAATAAAAAAAATGATAAAATTTGAAATTTTAGTTAAGAAAATGATAAAATTTATATCAAGTTTTATAGATCAAGTTCAACAATTTTCTCTCATAAAAAATTAGTTATTTTTTTAAAAGGTATATTGTATAACTACTCTTATATTTTTTTATAAAAAAATAATTAATTTTTTATGAGAAGAAATGATTAAACTTCACCGATGAAATGTAACTTTTATCTTTAAGAAAAATCTAAGCATCAGTTTGTACGTAGTTTGTATAAATTAGCAACGTGGCAAATGAGCGTTCGTCCCGGAGAAGTTGGGATGGCAGTAGCAGTGAGGTGGGTGGGGGCACTGCCCTTTGCGGGTCGCAAATTGAAATCATCATCGGGGAGAGAGAGAGAAAGAGAGAGGGAGAGGGCATCTCCATCTTCATATAGAAATAGAATCAATGCGCTGTTTTGGGGAGCTGGTAATCGAAATAGCAGCGAGTCCATCTCCTCCTCCTCCACGCATCAACAACACCAGCAATTCACTTTCACCCTCACAGAGGCAGAGACACCCAAAGTGATAACGGTTTCGTTCGTATCTTCAATGTCAGAGGTTCCATCCACCCAATGGGATGCATGTGCTCTCGATGCTACCGGTCCTGATAAGTTCAATCCCTTCCTCACCCATGCTTTTCTATCCACCTTAGAGGATTCTGCTTCTGCTTCCAAGGTAGTAGTAACCTCTAATTCTTCACCTCTCCTCAGTCCTCACCACATTCTTTTTCTTTTCCAATTTCTATTTATTTATTTATTTATTTTATTTATTTCAGGAAAAAGGATGGAGGCCACACCACATCATTGCTAAGGATGAAGCCAACAACATCCTCGCTGTTGTCCCACTCTATCTCAAGAGGTAGGTAGTTAGTTGCTTATTAGTTACAATTACAGTCTCCTTTTTTGTAATTAACAATTAATTGATTCTCTCTCTCTCTCTCTCTCTCTCTCTCTTACTTTCCAATTACATTTCAATTGCATGCAGCCATTCATATGGTGAATTTGTTTTTGATCATTCATGGGCCAATGCATACTATCATTATGGATCCGCATATTACCCAAAGTTACAATCTTGTGTGCCCTTCACCCCTGTAACCGGTCCAAGGATCTTACTTCGTAACACCTCTTTCAAAGATCAGGTTTTTGACTCTATAGTCTCTGCAATGAAGGATCTCACTGCCAAGGTGGGTAATCATCATCCACACCCACACCAAACCCTATCTATTTATCTATCTATTCCTCATATTTATTTATTTTTTATGTTTATTACTGCGCTGTCTTTGTTTCAATATTTACATGTATGAGCTGCGCTAATTTCACTTCCTATCTCTTCTTCACAGTCTCAGCTTTCATCATTACATGTTACTTTTCCCTCTGAAAACGAGTGGCACAAATTCACTGAAAAAGGCTTCCTGCCCAGGATTGGAATGCAGTACCACTGGAAAAACCGTAACTACAAAACGTGAGTCATATCTTCAGACTCCATGTCTTCTTCAGTCAGCAGTGCAAAATTTCCTACAATAGGAACTTGCTAGTACATAGAGTCACTTTCCTGAAGTCAGTCTTAGCAATTGTAAAATAGAAACAAACTATTGGTTTTTTACCTATGCTGTTATCATGTGTTCTATGCCTGTGGTCTTGCGGATGATAACAATAATCAGTTTCTTTCCTTTGCTATTTTGTGGTAGATTATAATCCGAAACCCATATCATGGTAGAATGTAGATCATAGTCATATTACCTGTAATGGTTCTTCTTTTTCTTTTTCTTTTTTGACACGAATGTCATAATCCTTTTTCCTCTCACACTAATACACTATCATTTTTCTATTGTTAGAACTCCGATAAGTCTTTCCCATCTTTAAGTTTCTCATTTTTCCCATCATGTTTAGTATCTTTGGAATTTTTATTCTGTTTGGAAATTTTTAGCTTATATTGAATTTGTTTAGCATTTAAATACAATACTTTATCTTGTTTCTTGAGTCGGCATCTCTCATGACATACTGATCCTTAACAGTAGTCGATACAATTTTTGTTTTCTTGGGCTGGCAGTTTTGATGACTTCTTGATGGACATGAAGCATAATAAAAGAAAAAAGATACGTCAAGAGCGCAAGAAGGTTGGTATTCATTAAACATAGCATTTATTGATATGCGCAGGTTTTTTCAGCTGATCATAGAGTTAGTAATATCCAGTAGCACTGTCCTGGTTGTGTTGTTCTTTCTATTTAACAATGTGTTTTTGTTTTCTTTCATTCTATTTGTGATAGCATAATCAGAATGTGTTACAAAAATGTTTCTTTTCTTTGGGTCACCATATGTCAAATGACCCTGGATTCTTGGTGGCATTAGTGCAGTTGATCTGAGAGTTTTAGCCGCATAAATCATATGATATCTTTATCTGCAGGTTGCAGCCCAGAACTTGATTATGAAACGGCTCCGGGGTTATGAAATAAAGGTATTTTGCATGACGGGTTTATCTAGAGGGCTGCATTTTCTTTATATACTGTTTATTTAAGTGCGTACTATTCACAGTGTATGCTTTGTGGCAAATTGATATTTGACTATATAAATTTATTTTTCTTCTTTGTCAGATATTAGCAAGCTTCTGTTGAACTGGCTTTGGCCAATTTATCATGTCTTCTGGCAGTCTTATAGTAGGATGAAAATATGAATTAAAACTTCATAATTATCTGTTTGTCTGTGCTACCTATAAAAAAAGAGGGGGGGGGGTGGGGCGGCCCAGTACAGGAGGCTCCCACCAGGTGGGGTCTGGGGAGGGTAGATGTACGCAGCCTTACCCCCGCTATGCGGAGAGGCTGTTTCCGGATTTGAACCCGTGACCTTCCGTCAAAAAGACAAATTTACATAGGGTAGGATATATCAGAATCACAGTGCACTTTTTCCTATAACACGGGATTTTCTAATATAAAGGTAGCATATTGGTCGTCATCATAAGTTAATTAATGCCAAACTAAGGGAAAATTGCAGCTTATAGTCTCCAATTCAAAGGTGCAAATAGAGACTAAAACCTCGAACCATGTGGAAAAAACCATTTCTTAATCAAACCGTTAAATATCTGAATAGTATTGTCATGTAACACCAAACAATCAATGAGGACCAATGTTTGTCTAGGTTATCTAATTATTGGCTTGAAATGGTTCAATCATATAGCTTCCAATGTCTTCATATCATTTAGTTAAAATGGTTTGGAAGATATATTCATCAGAGCATTCTCTCTATACTACAATGACCTTCCTGTTTTTTACTCATCTGACAGCAGTTCAGTTTTGGTCCTTTAAGAAATTACAATGAAGTATTTTATTGTGAAAATTATAGGATCTGTTTGGTTTGAGAAAATATTTTTTGTTTTTACTTTTAATTATAAAAATGTCACCTTATTTTCACTTTGTTTTCCATACTTGGAAATAGTGAAACAAAAACCAAACAGGCCTTTAGATTTTGATTCTTTCTATTTGCTTTCTAATTACTTACATGTTACCTTTTTGTATTGGAAGGCAAGCCACTGGGATTCCTTCTACACTTTTTACAGGAACACAACTGATAACAAGTATGTTATCCTAATTGAATCATCATATTGTGATAAGAAATTTATTTGATGACATGGGGAGGGTTGGTATTGTCAATATTTAGTATGGTTATTGATCTATTGACAGATGGGGTACTGCTCACCTTACAAGGGATTTCTTTCATGAGATGGGCTCGAGAATGGGAGATCAGGTACTACTTGTTGTTGCTGAAGAAGGGGATGAACTAGTTGCGGGTGCCCTAAATCTTATCGGAGGAGATACTTTGTTTGGGCGCCTATGGGGGTGTCAGCCACAAACTTACTATCCATTTTTGCATTTTGAAGCATGTTATTACCAGGTTCAAGCTTCTCATTATTTCCTCCTCAATAATTGTTAGATGATTATTTCCAGTTTTGCTAGCTTTTGGTTTTATGGTTGGAGAATAATGCTTTATTTTTTCGTCAGTTATTTATTCCATCACATCATTTATGGACTAGACTTTTCCTTTTGGCTTTCTAGTGGGTGACAGTTTATAGGCAATGTTTGGTTCATGAACAGTTTGTTTAGTTCTGTTCTCTTTGGTTCCACTAAAAAGGTGGAACCACAATGTACTACACATTTTTACCTTATGTCCCATTATGTTCTATTTTTAATATGTACCAAATAGAAAACAGAACCCATATGTTGTGTTTTATCCTATTTTAACTTGTCAGCCAAACACTATCGTAATGTCTATTTTTATTGGGGGGTGGAGTGCAAAGGCTTCTCTTGAACCTCTGATTTGGCCCCTCTTCCACCTATTGTTTGGTTGAAAGGAGAATTTTTTCTATATCTTCTTTTTACTTGCTTATGGTTATCAAACTTGCTTATAGAAGCCTCAGCAGCAAGAAAAATATATTTTTTTTTATTTGATTATATTTAGGAGGATATTTTAACCTTTGTATTCTTGTACCCCTTCTTTGTTACTTTAACACAATTTTCTTTTTGTCAAAAGAAGAAAAAAAATAAGATAACATATTTTTTCGTTTACATGAATTAAAAAACAAATAAAAAACTCAAATTTAGTACATCAGGTAAACATCATATAATATATTTACGTTTTGTTTTGACATCACAGGCAATTGAAGCAGCAATTGAACTCAATCTTAAAACAGTAGAAGCAGGAGCTCAAGGTGAACATAAGATTGAGCGTGGATATCTTCCTGTGACAACTTATAGCTGCCATTACCTTATCGATGAAGAATTTAGGAAAGCTATAGGAGATTTTTTAGTTCATGAATCCTCTCAGGTATGGTGTGCCGAAGATTTATATTTTGCTCCTCATCTTTACAAGTTCACTCTTGTTCTTATATTGCTTGTATATCATTTTATCAAATAGATATAGTACTTATTAATTATTTGAATTGTTACTGCTGTGTGTAACGCCCTTATGTATTTATATTATTTACCCATATTTTCGCGTAAAATAGTAATAAAACACAAAATACAGCAAATAAAACTTTTCATTAATATACATCTGTTTATACATACAAGGGTTCCATCTAGGGAACCTCCAAAAAAATAATATACAGACTCTAACAGTAACCCTAAGGGTACAGCCTGCCTAAAAACCCTAAGGGTACAAAGTAACTCTAGAAGTCAAAAGTCTACAAGGTCAAAAGTCAAAAGTCATCATCAACCCAACGGTCCACCCAAACAACCCACTACCCTTGACTTGGTCTTGGAATTCTAATCCTAAAACGGGGTGGTAAACAGGGATCCTCCACATGCTGATAAGTCGCACACCCATAGGTCCTCATAGGATGACCCTGGAAGATGAAGGAATAGTAGACTCAGATCTCTGCATCCCACGAACTCCAACACTATCTCTAAAAACACTATAGGATCCTGAAGACGAAGCACCAGCATGGTAGTGGCATCCCGGCTCACGCCACATACGGGTGAAAGGTAGTCGCTGAGCAATGCGAAAGTCTCCAACAAAAGACGCTCTAGGAGAACCTAACAAACGGAAGAAAATACTAACTAGACCGGTGTATATAACCACATGGCGATTGTAATCGATTTCCCAGCAATCGCCGTCGACATCATGGTAATAGACCTCAAAATCTCCCCATACTGGGATCCTTGGCTCCTCCGCCATTGCCGGGTGAAAGTGATGGGACATCTTTTTCAGACGGATCTTCAGAGTTTAAGCATAATACATAAAAAAGAAAGAAAACAACATACAAACACAGCAGATAAGAACACTACACACCAATCAAAATGGGAAAGTAAAGGAATAGAACATGTGAAAGAATAGGCCATACATCTCTCGATCCACAGCTAGGATCAATACCTGGCTACCCCTACCACACGGTTTGAGTCTACGTGTCTACGTGGCCACACTAACTATTTATTGCAGAACTAGCCCCACCTCAGCTACTCCGCATTGTCCAAACACCATATTCCAACTCAAGCCAGTTGTCCATCCCCCTATCCCGCACATCGTACCCCTAAGAGTGCATCCCTGCTTTGCGACTTAATGATAGAACACAGGTATCGGGGCGGCACTCGGGATCGGCACTATGGACAATGATGTGATGGTACCTAGTCAAGATAATTAGGCTACCCAACGTCCCGACAGGATGGTAGCGGCCATCTGTCACCTATAAACTTGTTGGACCTTAGTCATCCCCAAGGATTGACGTCCTGTACCCGACACATCGTGCCTACACTCTGGCACCTGGCTTCATACACAGCCTATGTGCACGACAATGGCTTCCACTACACAATCCATCTCACCTCTTTTCCTTATATTCAGCTTTCCATTTCTGACTATTCAGTTTATCATTCTTTTACTTGATCATTCCTATCCTTTTATAATATTATTCCCCACACTGATATTCATAATTTTATATTGCAATAGTAATTAAATACAACAAGTATTAATGCACAACAATCCTATTGTCGCATAGGCAACCAACTATCAACACAATGTCAAACACACACACAACAATCAATCATAAGTTGTCTACCCTAGGGTTTATAACTATGGTTGATGGGCTATTGACTACTATCCTTAGCAGCCATAGCCACAACACCCCTCCTAGAGTGTTAGGGCATCAACCCCTAGTAGGGTTTGGGCCACCCTACTTTCCTATTCTACACCTATCCTATTCCTACTATCCCTAGTGTATAGAGTTCAAATCTCCCCATACCTGTTCTAAGCTCTATTTAAGCCCAATTTAATCCAATTCCTACCTAATCATCATTAATAATTTATTTATTTAAAAACTTTCTAAATATTATTCTAGTCTATTTTATTTCTACAGGATGTCACATTTATACTCCCTTTAAAATAACTTCCGTCCTCGAAAATTGCGAATTACATACCTACAAACAGATGAGGATATTCTCTTTTAATATCAGCTTCTTGCTCCCAAGTGGTATTGCCTGTCCGTTCATCCCACACAACTCGTACCAAAGGAATGTGTTTACCTCGAAGTTCTTTAATTCTTCGGTCGACAATCTTGCAAGGCACTGCTTCATATTCTATATTATCTACGAAATTTATGCAGGCTCGGGCTCGATAACATGAGGCGAATTAGGGTAATATTTTCGAAGTTGAGACACATGGAAGACATCATGTAAGTTTGATAAGTTAGGGGGTAAAGCAATGTGGTAAGCTACAGGTCCAACTCTTTGAAGAATTTGAAACGGTCCAATAAATCGAGGAGTTAGCTTTTTAGACTTAATAGCTCTGCCAATGCCAGCTCTGGGAGATACTCTCAGAAAGACATGATCCCCTGCTTCAAATTCTAAAGGTGGACTTCCTTTATCATGATAGCTCTTCTGTCGGTCTTGGGCTGCCTTCATCTTTTGTCTGATCATCTTAATTTGTTCTGAGGTTTGTTGAATCAATTCGGGTCCTATGATTAGGTTTTCTCCTGTCTCAAACCAACAAAGAGGTATTCGACACTTACTACCATATAAGGCTTCAAAAGGAGCCATTCCTAAACTGGAATGATAACTGTTATTGTAAGTGAATTCTATCAATGGTAATAATTCATCCCAGCTTCCCATCTTCTCAAGGGTACAAACTCTTAATAAGTCTTATAAGGATTGAATAGTTCGCTCAGACTGACCATCAGTTTGGGGATGATATGCTGAACTCATACTTAGTTTAGTTCCCATGGCTTTTTGTACATTTCTCCAAAGTCGGGAGGCAAACCTAGGGTCTCTATCTGATATAATAGGAGTAGGAACTTCATGTAGTCTAACTATCTCATGGATGTAAAGTTGAGTTAATCTTTCTAAGGAATAATTGCCATTAATAGGTAGAAAATGAGCACTCTTAGTTAATCTATCTATGATAACCCAGATAGCATCATATTTCTTTTGAGTTCTAGGTAATCCTACCACAAAATCTATAGCTATACTATCTCATTTCCATTCGGGTACTGCTAAAGACTGAAGGGTTCCTGCAGGTTTCTTGTGTTCATTCTTAGCCTTTTGACAAGACAAACAGGATAGGACAAAATTCGCTATGTCTTTCTTCATTCCAGGCCACCAAAATAACTTCTTAAGATCCTGATACATTTTGGTGGTTCCAGGATGAATACTTAATCTACTTCTATGTGCCTCATCTGAGAGTATCCTTCTAATTTCTAGATCCTCAGGAATACAGATTCTAGTCCCAAACCTCAACGCTCCGTCTGCCCCTATATTAAATTCTGAAGTCTGTCCTTGTTCAACTAAGGCTTTCTTTTTCCTAAGATATTCATCTATCTCCTGCTTCTCTTTAAGATTTTCTATGAAATTATTGGTAATAGTAATCTTCCCCAAGTAAATCCTTTCTTTTTGTATATCCATTCCAAGACTTAAATCTCTAAATTGTTCTACTAAATCTAATTCTCTAATCATCATAGCAGATGCATTTAAGGATTTTCTACTTAGGGCATCTGCTACTATGTTGGCCTTCCCTGGATGATATTGTAGATCAAACTCATAATCCTTTATAAATTCCATCCATCTTCTTTGTCGCATATTTAATTCTTTTTGATCAAATAAATACTTCAAACTTTTGTGGTCACTATAAACACAAAACCTCGCTCCATACAAATAATGTCTCCATATTTTTAGGGCAAACACTATAGCGGCTAATTCTAGGTCATGAGTAAGGGTAATTCCTTGGCTTTTTCTAACCACACCCCCCATTAGACTAGCCACACCCCCTGTCAGCTTTTTTATTGATGAAAAGACCCAAATACCCCTACCCCCAAACCCAATTAGCGCTGCACATGCTATGTTTCGTCTGTCCGTGAATTGAATTCACGTAAGTTACGTAAATTAAGTTCACGGAAGGGAAAAAAATTAAACTAGTTACGTGAATTCAATTTGCGTAAGTTACGTAAATTGAATTCACGTAACGTACGTAAATTTAATTCACGGAAGAGAAAAATTTTTAAACTCCTTCCGTAAATTCAATTCACGTAACTTTCGTAAATTCAATTCGCGGAAGAGAAAAATTTTTAAACTACTGCCGTAAATTCAATTCACGTAACTTCCGTAAATTCAATTCGCGGAAGAGACGTGAATTCAATTCACGGAAGAGAAAAATTTTTAAACTCCTTCCGTAAATTCAATTCACGTATTTAAAACAACAGTTTTTTTTTTTTTTAAACATCAGAACTCACTCACATGAAGAATCTTTACAATGACATTATATATTTCATCCAAAACCATGTGACCCCTGCACCACCCTTTGAACAAAGAAGCGACACAGTCTTTGCTATCTTGAAGCTTGTAGAATTGGATTGACACCAAATGCTAGGGGGGTTACTAATAGTCATACTATACCAACTAAGAATAGTATTATGGAGAAGTCTTTGACAATTTCTAGTGAGGATTCTAATTGTTCTGTGAAGCTCCTTGGGGTTCCTCTTTGTGGGAAAAAGAGATTGCACTCTGGTAATCTTGATCAACAAGAATAATTTCATTGTAGTTAGAGTGTTTTTGTTGACATTTGAAGGGAACTATTTTGTCATGTATAGTAGAGGCTGATATTTAGATTAATTAGACTTAGTTACTTCTTTAGAATTTTCCATTAGTTGATAAATGTGTTTCTGAAAAGTAAAAAAAAAAAAAAAAAGCGGCTGTTTTAAATACGTGAATTGAATTTACGTATCCAGTTTAAAACTTTTTCTCTTCCGTGAATTGAATTCACGTAAGTTACGTGAATTGAATTTACGTAAGTTACGTGAATTGAATTTACGGAAGGAGTTTAAAAGTTTTTCTCTTCCGCGAATTCAATTTACGTAAGTTACATGAATTGAATTTACGGAAGGAGTTTAAAAATTTTTCTCTTCCGCGAATTCAATTTACGGAAATTACGTGAATTGAATTTACGGAAGGAGTTTAAAAATTTTTCTCTTCCGCGAATTCAATTTACGAAGTTACGTGAATTGAATTTACGGAAGGAGTTTAAAAATTTTTCTCTTCCGTGAATTGAATTTACGTAAGTTACGTGAATTAAATTTACGTACGTTACGTGAATTCAATTTACATAACTTACGCAAATTGAATTCACGTAACTAGTTTAATTTTTTTCCCTTCCGTGAACTTAATTTACGTAACTTACGTGAATTCAATTCACGGACAGACGAAACATAGCATGTGCAGCGCTAATTGGGTTTGGGGGTAGGGGTATTTGGGTCTTTTCATCAATAAAAAAGCTGACAGGGGGTGTGGCTAGTCTAATGGGGGGTGTGGTTAGAAAAAGCCTAATTCCTTTCGCGAGTTCTGAGTTGTCTCGACGCATAGGCCACTACCCTATCTTCTTGCATCAACACACATCCTAACCCTTGATAACATGCATCACAATAAACCTCAAATTCCTTCAAAGGGACAGGTAAAACTAAAACTGGAGAGGTGGTTAATCTATTCTTCAATTCTTGAAAACTTCTCTCGCATTTATTTGTCCATTCAAAAACAGATCATTTCCTAGTCAATTGGGTTAGAGGTAAGGCTATTTCAGAAAATCCTTCTATAAATCTACGATAGTACCCAGCTAACCCTAGAAAACTTCTAATTTCGCTAACAGTGGTAGGTCTATCCCATTGTAACATAGCTTGAACTTTAGCTGGATCCACTGCTATCCCTTCTTTATTTATTACATGTCCTAGGAATTGAACTTCTTCTAACCAAAACTCACACTTTGATAACTTTGCATAGAGTTGTCTATTCTTAAGGGTTTGCAACACTATTTGTAGGTGTTTTATGTGTTCTTCCTGAGTTCGAAAATATATAAGAATGTCATCTATGAAAATTACTATGAATTTGTCTAAGTATGGTCGGAATACCCTATTCATATAGTCCATAAAGACTACAGGTGCATTGGTAACTCCAAAGGGCATAACCAAATATTCATAATGTCCATCTTAGAAATATCTTCTTTCTTAACTCTAATTTGATGATATCCCGATCTTAAATCTATCTTAAAGAAGACAGAAGCTCATTTTAATTGATCCATTAAATTATCTATTCTAGGTAATGGATACTTATTCTTAATGGTTACTTTATTCAATTGCCTATAATCAATACATAATCTAAAGGTTCCATCTTTCTTTTTAACAAACAAAACTGGTGCACCCCAAGGTGAAACACTAGGACGAATAAATCCTTTACCTAATAATTCATCTAGTTGTTTCTTCAGTCCTGCTAATTCTAAGGGTGACATTCTATAAGGTGTTATGGAAATAGGTCCTGTTCCCGGATTAAGATCTATGGCAAACTCTACTTCCCTTTCTGGTGGTAATCCTTAAATGTCTTTGGGAAAAACTTCAGGATATTCATTTTCTACTGATATATTCTCCAAAGTCACGGAATCCTTACCTTCCATTGAGCATAGCATCATGTATATCTGAGAATTCTCTTTTTCTTCTTTAGTCCCGGTATTAGCAGGATTTTCAGAAAAGGTTAAGGTTTTTCGAGCACAGTCGAGTATAACATGGTTGCTGGATACCCAATCCATTCCTAAGATTACATCTAATTCTTGTAAAGGTAAACAAACCAAGTCTACTAAAAAGTCTCGGTTTTCAAGTTTAATGGGACATTGACGACACACAATGGCAGTTCGAAATGAATTATTAGTGGGGGTTGAAACAATCAAGGCCCGTGGTAAAGATGATATAGGAAGTTTGAGTTGTTCAACACAATCATTGGAAATAAAAGAGTGCGTAGCACCTGAGTCAAAAAGTACAGACAAAAGATGTCCAAATACGAGGCACATACATTGAATCATGTCAGAGGATTCCGCTACTTGCATTGGAAACACTTTGCCAGAAGCAGGTTTATCTGATTGCCCTCTTAATTGTCTTCCTCCTCCTGGTCTTCCTTGGTTCTGACTTGATCCTTTCTCAATAGTCGTTCCAGTTGTCGTAGAACTTGGTTTTACCTTGCAATCTTTGATAACATGCCCAGGCTTCTCACAACTAAAGCAGACTCTGAGATCCTTTTGTGGATGTGGACAATCCCATATCAGATGCTCTCCTCCACACCTATAGCAATGTAAAGGTCTATCAAACTGTCTGGGAGCCGGTTCCCTCTCAGGTCGAGCATATGGATTTCTCCGATTTCCCCAACTTCCTCGTCCCTTATTTCTGACTGGTCCTCCGCTCTTAGGTTGTTTCTTCTTGTGTTCTATACTTTCCAACTCCATACTTCTTTCCACTACATCTGAGAACCGAGTTAGTTTCAAAGGCAAGATAAACTTACGAAGATCCATTCTAAGCCCATCCACAAATCTCCGGCACATCCATGCTTCACTAGGGTTGAGTTGATAATATTCAGAATATTTAACCAAAGCCTCAAACCTAGTCACATACTCTCCAACAGTCTTATTTCCTTGGGTTAAGACAATGAACTCTCGATCCTTTTGCTGCTTTATAGTACTTGGAAAATATTTCTCGAGAAAATTCTCTCGAAAATCTTCCCAAGTAATAACTCTACCTCCAGCCTCCAACACTCTTTTCTTGCTTCGCCACCAACTTTCTGCTTCTCTAGTCAGCTGAGAAGTAGCATAATCTACTCTTCGCCCCTCTCTGCATCTCATTGCCGCAAAGATCTTTTCCATCTCTTGTATCCACTTCTCAGCACCTTCTGGATCATAGTCTCCTTTAAACTGGGGAGGGTTCCCTTTAAGAAAGGTCACCAATCCATGATCTGTCTCATTATCTCTTCGAGGTCTTGCTGCTAATTGAATCAATTCCGCATTTTGTTGATTTTGCCGCAGCATGGCCGTAGCTAGGTCCTGAAGAATCGTAGCTTCCGGATTCCCTTGTTCTTGTCTGGCTCTCCGAGCTCCCCATGCTGCTGGTCCAGAGTTCGTAGATTCGGCAGATCTCCCAGATCTCCCGTTCATGTTTCTTGTTTGCACCATGATTTCTCCTGAAAATCTGTCATTCATAGGATAACTCTGATAAGTACCATATCAATCATCTATATCCACTCACCCAGATAAGATAATTGATAATCGATCTCTCATTCACTCCCCTTCAGAGTTGGTGTTCGATGGGAACTCCAACTAGAATATGAATCAGATCCCATAACTCACAGTCCGGTTAGGACCAAACTGCTCTGATACCATAAATGTAACGCCCTTATGTATTTATATTATTTACCCATATTTTCGCGTAAAATAGTAATAAAACACAAAATACAGCAAATAAAACTTTTCATTAATATACATCTGTTTATACATACAAGGGTTCCATCTAGGGAACCTCCAAAAAAATAATATACTGATTTCTAACAAGAACCACAAGGGTACAGCCTGCCTAAAAACCCTAAGGGTACAAAGTAACTCTAGAAGTCAAAAGTCTACAAGGTCAAAAGTCAAAAGTCATCATCAACCCAACAGTCCACCCAAACAACCCACTACCCTTGACTTGGTCTCGGAATTCTAATCCTAAAACGGGGTGGTAAACGGGGATCCTCCACATGCTGATGAGCCGGACACCCATAGGTCCTCATAGGATTGACCCTGGAAGATGAAGGAACAGTAGACTCAGATCTCCGCATCCCACGAACTCCAACATTATCTCTAAAAACACTATAGGATCCTGAAGACGAAGCACCAGCATGGTAGTGGCATCCCGGCTCACGCCACATACGGGTGAAAGGTAGTCGCTGAGCAATGGGAAAGTCTCTAACAAAAGACGCTCTAGGAGAACTTAACAAACGAAAGAAAATACTAACTAGACCGGTGTATATAACCACATGGCGATTGTAATCGATTTCGCAGCAATCGCCGTCGACATCATGGTAATAGACGTCAAAATCTCCCCACACTGGGATCCTCGGCTCCTCCGCCATTGCTGTGTGAAAGTGATGGGACATATTCTTTTTCAGACGGATCTTCAGAGTCTAAGCATAATACATAGAAAAGAAAGAAAACAACATTCAAACACAGCAGATAAGAACACTACACACCAATCAAAATGGGAAAGTAAAGGAATAGAACATGTGAAAGAATAGGCCATACATCTCTCGATCCACAGCTAGGATCAATACCTGGCTACCCCTACCACACGGTTTGAGTCTACGTGTCTACGTGGCCACACTACCTATTTATTGCGGAAGTAGCCCCACCTCAGCTACTCTGCATTGTCCAAACACCATATTCCAAGTCAAGCCAGTTGTCCATCCCCCTATCCCGCACATCGTACCCCTTAGAGTGCATCCCTGCTTCGCGACTTATTGATAGAACACAGTTATCGGGGCAGCACTCGGGATCGGCACTATGGACAATGATGCAATGGTACCTAGTCAGGATAATTAGGCTACCCAACGTCCCGACAAGATGGTAGCGAGCCATCTGTCACCTGTAGACTTGTTGGACCTTAGTCATCCCCGGGGACTGACGTCCTGTACCTGACACATTGTGCCTACACTCTGGCACCTGGCCTCGTACACAGCCTATGTGCACGGCAGTGGCTTCCACTACACAATCCATCTCATCTCTTTTCCTTATATTCAGCTTTCCATTTCTGACTATTCAGTTTATCATTCTTTTACTTGATCATTCTTATCCTTTTATAATATTATTCCCCACACTGATATTCATAATTTTATATTGCAATAGTAATTAAATACAAGTATCAATGCACAACAATCCTATTGTCGCATAGGCGACCAACTATCAACACAATGTCAAACACACACAACAATCAATCATAAGTTGTCTACCCTAGGTTTATAACTATGGTTGATGGGCTATTAACTGTTATCTTTAGCAGCCATAGCCATAACACCCCTCCTAGGGTGTTGGGGCATCAACCCCTAGTAGGGCTTAGGCCACCCTACTTTCCTATTCTACACCTATCATGTTTCTACTTTCCCTAGTGTATAGAGTTCAAATCTCTCCATACCTGGCCTAGAAGACCGTCTGTCGCTTGCGTCCCACGTCCCGTTCCTTCTCTCCCTTCGATCTCCCTTTTCCACACCTCAAATGACACTTTTGAGAGCTTCACGGAAATGGGACGGACGAGCCCTATTTATAGGCAAAAATCGGTCCATCGCGTCGCGATAATATTACACGTAAAGACCGTCGTGTTGCGACTTGGGACACGTGTCAGCATCCGCACGCGCTGATCCACCGACTTAACCACCGACCTAATTGTCGCGTCGCGACCCAGGTAGTATTGGTCTCCATCGCGTCGCGAGACACGCCGCCTGTTGAAATTTCGTTTTTACCCCTCTACACGTTTCTAGGGTTTTCTAAGTCATTTTAAGCTGTTCTAAGCTCTATTTAAGCCCAATTTAATCCAAGTCCTACCTAATCATCATTAATAATTTATTTATTTAAAAACTTTCTAAATTTTATTCTAGTCTATTTTATTTCTACAGGATGTCACACTGTGACACTTGGTATTTCTCCTGTAGGATTACTCCAAAATAGTTAATTATTAAAACCTAGCTGGGATAGTGTTGCATGAATGCTAAGACATGTTGTTTTTGTTTGTGAGGGTGGGAGTATTAAAATTTAGTTAGAGCTATATCCTACCTAGTTATTATTCTTTTCAACTGTTTTACCTTAATGTGGTTTTAAGTTCTCATCTGATTAGAAGCTCTTTTTTTAATTACATTCATCAAACGACTTTCACCTTTGCAGCAAAAAGAAGAAAATTACGTAAATGCTATTTTTATCTTCACAAAATATGTAGAGCCTGGAGGAGTCTCTTGTCTGCCCCATTTTTTTTTCCCCGTTTCCTCGTTTCTATTCTAGGATTGTATGGAGTACAATCAAAGGCATTGAGAAATAACTTTTTTTTCCTTTGTTAATTGGTAATATTTTATACACGCGTGGACACATGTATCTACATATATGTACATACATATATAGGCGTTTTGTTCTATATTTATGTTATTACCATCCATGTTCACTTGATTCCAAAATAATTTACATAATGTGACATTTTGCCTCTACAGGTTAAGCTTGTTATGAAACTCTTGCATGATTCCAGTCCTTTCAAAGAAGGACTCCCGTAGAAAGTATACACATCGGCAGTGTTAATTTTAATTTGTAAATATATATAGTTTTTATTTTGCAATCATTATATTTTGTTTGGAATGTATGTACAGTTGAATCAGTGGCCACCTTGGGCAATGTTTGAATGTTTAATGGAGAGCTAGAGTGGAATGGCATAAGATAGAACGAAATGGAAAATAATATCCATTCGATTGCTTATATATTTTTGATTAATTGTATTTAATTGGTATTGTGAATTCGTGCAAGAATTATTTGTGAGTAATTCCATGGTACGCTTGTGCTGCGTTTACTCGTCAATTTAGATACATGTTGCGATACTATAGCTTCATTAAGTTTGTGTAGACTGTGGACTAGGATTTGCAACTGATTGCCTGGGATAATTATACTCATCTGAACACATCAAATGTATCGCCGCATTTTGAGCGTCAATCAAGAAAAAAATAATGTAAGATTTAAGAATTATAAAATTTTACCCAAAAAAAAAAAGAATTGTAAAACATCCAATATGAAAAGTGCAAGTAATATCTGAAAACATGGTTTGCGTAGGTAAGTAGCCCTTTAGTTGTATTCACCAGTCACTACAATACTTTATCATCACTATAAAGTAGTCATCTTTATACAATAAATAAGCTATCATTACCGACTGACTTGATGATTAGTCTCCCGGTTATATCCAAATCCATGAGAATAATTAGTCAAAACTTAGAAGTTGAAACTACATTTGTTGGGTCAAGAAAACAAAACAAACTGAATACTAATACAAATGAAGTTGACATGCACCTACCTACGAGACTGACTATGCTTCTACAATAATCAAAGCAATCAAAACTTTGGCAGATAAGAATATTGTTGTATTTGTATTGTATGCCATGCCATAAAGAAAGAGTGAATTCAAGCGGTGAGAGAAGCACCATTGTCTGCGGGCGTGAGATTGAGTATCATGGTGGCTGCCTTCAAAGCCCTGATTTGATTGACGACGAGACCATATAACAACAAGAGTGATTAATTAATTGATTGGTTTTTAATTTAATTAAGTAGAGAAAATGCGACTTTGCTTGCAATTAAAAAAAAGAAAATGCGAAATGAATAGGCAGTGCATACAACAGCATTATTTAGGTACCATACATACATACCATGCTTCAGGGGATTGATAGAGAGCAGCGAAGGCACCAAAGCAAGAGGCAAGCATGTCAGTGTTGATTACACTTGGATTTAGTGCCACAACCGCCATTCCTTGCGACAACTCTCTGGCCACTGACTTGGTCAAACCTTCAATTGCCCATTTGGATGCACAATAAGGAGCAACTAGCGCAGCACCAGATCTTCCCCATCCTGAAGACATGTTCACTATTATTCCTCCTCCTCCTGCTCCTCCTTCCTTCTTCTGATTCGCCATCATCATTAGAGGGATGAAGTGCCGCAACACGTTCGCCGTCCCTTTCAGGTTCGTACCATCACTGCGTCAAACTCTTCCTCCGGAACCTCCCACATCTTGTTGTTCATATTAATCGTTCCTGCACTATTCACTATTACATCAGGAGGAACGCCCTTTTTCTCCATTACTATTCGTGCCGTATTTTGGACGCTGTTATTGCACTTCTGAAACCCAAAAACAAAACAACAAAAAGAACATTCTAACTCTAATTCTAATTAATAATTGGAAATTTAAAATAAAATAAAAAAGAACTGACAACGTCGGCGTTAAGGATGGTCTTAGAATGAATAAGAAGCAAAGCTGTCCAAGACAGCATCCGTGTGGTTTCATGTCCAGGATTTTAAAAATTTAGCTAATTATATTTGTTCCGGACTGGGCCGAGGCCCAATCCGAATAATCACACTCCAGCCCATTACCAACGTCGGTTCTCACCGCCTTGCCACGAGACCAAATCGACGTGGCCAATCCAACGGTCCTTGGCATTTCGCCCAGCTCATCATAGGTCGGCAACGATCTGACGATACCCCGGGTTCCACGGTAACCGCCCTCAAACTCCTATAAAAGGAGAGTCACTTCAAACGATTGAGGTATTATTATTCATTTCATCACCTCTTCACTTACCTCTTACACGCACTGACTTGAGCGTTGGAGTGTTTGCAGGTACACCACCACCACACGCTGTCGTCATCCGACCTGACGCAGCCGTATCGCTTCTCTCCGGTCATCCTCTAAAGTTCTGTCCAGAACATTGGCGCCGTCTGTGGGAATCATTTCTGATTTCATTTTTCTTTGCTCGACATCTTTGCTCGACACTTGTCGAGACGATGACTGGATCGAAGCTTACCAGTCGCGACTTCAGACCCACTCGTGCGAACGCAGATCTTGAACCACTGAATCCTCCGATAGCTCCGACGGAACCACCTCACCACGAACCTGTTAATTTCGTCGTGGAACATGAGAGACAGAGGAGTAACCTTCCACCTCCCCATCAGAATGACGCCGTTCCGATCCACGAATTCCGTGAATTCATTCGAACCATCTTTGAAGCAATGCACGCTCAAAATCAACGCCTCGATCGAATGGAGAATCAGCAGAAGGAAATCCCCGTTCGCATTGCCACACAGGTCGAAAACAGAGAAGATCATGTTTCTCGTTCTACTCAGAGGTCGAAGGAGTCTGCAAATCTCAGATCTGTTCATCGCCACCACCGTGGCTCGACTCCGCATCACTCTGTGGATAGAGCACACCAAAATAACCGTTCGGTGGATCGTACTCCGCCGTGCCATCGCCTCTCCCCGACGCGCGCGTCCCGTCGCGAAGATACCACCTCGAGTAGTGACACTCCTCCTAGAAGAGTCGCCTCAGCATCTAGGCGGCAAGTCAAATCTTCTGGGCACACCTCTCACCGCCGCCGTGCTCGCTCTGTTTCATCAACTCCTTCTCAGAGCGATGACACAGGTGACTCGTACAAGGCTTTTGGTCCTTTTACGTCCAAAGTCATGAAATTCCCGATTCCGAAGCATCTTCAGAAACCACCCGCTTTGGACTCATACGACGGCACCACCGACCCCGACGAACATGTTGGTTGCTTTGATACTGTCATGAGCTATCGAGGCGCCCAAGGGCCGGTGAAGTGCAGAATCTTCCCCCTCACTCTGAAGAAGGCGGCGCTGTCTTGGTTCCAGACTCTTAGGAAAAATTCCATTGGTTCCTGGACTGAGCTCGTTAGCCAGTTCTCCGCACATTTCACTGCGTGTAAAGTCCAACCCAAGTCGACAGCGGCTCTGGCGGCAATTCAGCAGGAGAAAGATGAGTCTATCAGAGACTACGTCGGGCGTTTCAACAAAGAGGCCATTCTGGTAAAGAAATGCTCTGACGAGATGAAGCTGTACTTGTTAGAGCAAGGCCTGATCGAAGGAAGTTTATTTAGCGTCGACATTGGTGTCGACCGACCGAGGACCCTGAACGAGTTCCTGAAGCGAGCTCAGAAACATATGAATTATGAAGAAAAGTTGATGACATCGAGAACTAAAGGTAAGACCCAGGAGAAAGCTGGTGGACAACGCGAAGACAAGTCGCGTAAGGAGAAGGAACGCCGTGGTCCGAAGTGGTATGACGAATATACCCCTTTGAACACTACACCCAAGCGCATACTGAATGAGTGCGCGAACACCGAATTCCGCAATGCCGGAGTCAGATTTCCCTAGAGGGGAAAAGAGATGCCGAACGCTGATAAATCAAAATACTGCCACTTCCACAAGTGTGTTGGGCACGAGACTGATGAATGCTTTCACCTGAAGGACGTCATAGAACAACTAATCAAGAAAGAGAAGTTGACTAGATACGTGAAAGGAAAGCCAAGATCCGGGGATAGAAGGTCTAGATCTAGATCACCTCGACCTCAAAAGAAAGAATCAACTTCTGTGACGCAACGCGAAGGAGCAGCTCGTGCTTCCGAAGAGAAATCTCGTCCTCCTCCTGTCGCCATGGTCATTTCCGGAGGATTCTCCGATAAAGAGGGGGCGAGCATCAATTCGACAAAACGGAAGTTGAGAGAAGCAATGACCGTTTCTACTGTTTTCTCTTCATCAAGCTGGCATAAGGGAAGACCACCCCTAGCCTTTTCAGATGAAGACTTGGTGAATGAAAGGCCGAACTACTTGATTCCCCTGTTGGTGAAAGCCTATATGGCTAACTTTGACGTCAGAAGAATCTTGATAGACCAGGGGAGCTCGGCGGATATCATGTTCCACGAGTTATTCAAAACCTTGAAACTTCCGGAAAAAGATCTCGTACCATACCCGGGGTCTGATCTGACTGGGTTCAACGGTTCGAAGACAAAGCCGTTGGGCTATGTGGAGTTGATGGTGACTTTTGGAGAACAACCAATCTCCAAAGCGTGAAGGTCCGGTTATTGTATTACCATGCAAGTCCGCTTACAAGCGCATCGTCGGACGCCGACGCTGGGTGAACTTCGGGCTGTAACCTCGGCGATCCCACTTGAAAATACGCTTCCATGATAACGAGCACAAAGTCGTCACCATCGCAGCGGATCAAGAAGCTGCGAGGAGATGCTATCTTTTATCTTTAAAGGCCGACGAGCCAAGAGAAGAAAAGCAACTCCTGTCGACCAAGAAACCCGACCCCGCAAAAGCTGCTGCAGAGGTCAATCTCACCGATTTTGACGCCAAGATTGAGATCGAAGATGAAATACCGGAGAACGACCCCCTAGCCCGCGAGCTCCAAAGAAAATTAAAAGGCGGTGCAGATGGAGAGTTCATCCGAAGTTCAGCTAGAGAAGACCACAGGAAGACGGTGAAGCTTGGTGCCGACCTCCTGAGCAGGTCAAGTTGCAACTAACAGAGTCCCTAAAGTCCAATGCAGACCTCTTCGCTTGGACTGCTGCTGACATGCCAGGTATTTCTCCTGATATCGCTTGTCACCAACTCGCTCTCAACCCCAAGGCTCATTTGGGTAGCTCGAGCCGCCGTAAGCAAGCTCTGAAAAAGTGAGCCATGACCAAAGGCTGTTGAAAACCCGATAAAGGTGAATTCATTAGGAGGTCAAATATACTACTTGGCTATCAAATGTTGTATTAGTTAAAAAATCTAATGGAAAATGGTGCATGTGTGTTGATTACCGATCTTAACAAGGCATGTCCCAAAGACGCCTACCCCTCCCTAATATCGACAAACTCGTCGATAATTCCTCGATTTCAGTTGTTGTCTTTCATGGATGCATACTCTGGTTACAACCAGATTCCGATGCATCATGCCGATCAAGAAAAAACTGCGTTCATGACCGATAAAAGCAATTACTGCTATAACGTGATGCCTTTTGGCCTCAAGAACGCTGGAGCGACATATCGGTAGCATGATGAATAAAGTCTTTGCCAACCAAATCGGTAGAATCTTTGGAGGTATATATGGATGATATGATATTAAAAACGACGAGGAAATCGACCACGTCGTCGATCTTAGAAGTCTTTCTTGAAATACGAAGACATAATATGAGGCTCGATCGAAAAGTGCACTTTCGGATGCAGTGGAAATTTCTGGTTTTTATCTAACCGAGAGGGAATCGAGGCCAATCCCGACAAATGTCGGTATCCGCGAGATGCAAAGCAACCATCGTCGAAGAAAAACATCCGGCTGACTCACCTGAATGCTCGCATCCTGGCGAGGTTTATCTCAAAGTCTGCAGAACATGCGTTGCCTTTCTTCCGCTTGCTCAAAGGGAATTCGATTCGAATGGTCGCCCGAGTGCGAAGAAGCCTTAACACGTAAAAAGCATCGTCCCAACCGCTTGATCTTGGCGAGGCCGTATCCAGGAGGTCCTTTATCTCTACTTGGCGTTGTCGAGCGAAGCTCGAGTGCCGCCCTCATTCGCGAAAGCGGATGAGGGCGGCCGGTCTATTTTGTAAGCAAAGCACTTCAGGGCCCAGAGCTGAGATACCAGAAGATCGAAAAAGTCGCGCTCGCGCTGGTAGTCGCAGCTCGACGCCTAAGACAATACTTCTTGGCACATCCCATTATGGTTCGAACTAACCAACCAATCAAACAGATTCTACACAGGCCTGACCTGGCAGGGCGTATGATCAAGTGGTCGGTCGAGTTGTCCGAATTCGGAGTTACTTTTGAGCCGAGACAAACTATCAAAGCCCAGTGCTTGGCGGATTTCATTGCCGAGATGACTCCTGGGGCTCTGAGAACCATGTTCCGGATGGGCGGTCCATGTCGACGGATCGTCGAATTCCAAAGGCAAAGGGCACCGCTTATTGCTCGAGAACGACGGCGGTGATTGTCGAAGTTTTCATTGGGATTCTCCTTTCCCACCTCCAACAACCAGGCAGAGTCTGGCGTGTTTAGGCGGCCTCACACCGCTCGAGACTTCTGCCAGAAGAGGTAAAACTTCAACCGATTCTCGGTAGTTGTGTCCCAGATTGGTGGAGAATACCAGGCTAAAGATCCACTTCTTCAAAAATACCTCGCCCTGGTAAAAAAGAAAATGAGCGACTTCTCCTCAGTTGAGATCGTACACGTCCCGAGAGAACAAAACACCAGAGCTGACATTTTGTCCAAACTCGCCAGCACGAGAAGCTCTGGAAACAACAGATCGGTGATACAAGAAACACTGGCCAAGCCTAGCATTACTGCAGTGGTTGATGCCACTTATGACGAAGCACTGAGAAAACTGCCGAAATTCTGCTTTGCAATTTCCCAGGCAAGTGTCGAGGATTTGCCCGATGAGCCCGACAGTTGGATGACACCCATTCAAGAGTTTATTCAACTTAGTCAACTACCTGATGATGAGAAGGAGGCTGCCAAAATCCGAAAGAAAGCATCTTCATACTCTGTGATCGACGATATCTTATATCGAAGAGGGTTCTCCACCCCCCTGTTGAAATGCCTCGACGATACACGAGCGCAATATGCACTTGCTGAAGTGCATGAAGGCATATGTGGGCAACACCTTGGAGGACGTTCCTTGGCAAAGAAAATCCTCCGCGCAGGATACTATTGGCCAACTCTGAATACGGACGCAACATCGTTCGTGAAGAAATACGACAAATGCCAGAGACATGGAGATCTACGCTTAGCTCCTCCTACAGAGTTAACATCCCTGACATCACCATGGACATTTTCCTGGTGGGGGATTGATATACTTGGACCTTTTCCAACGGCTCCCGGACAGGTGAAGTACCTGGCCGTTGCGGTAGATTACTTTACCAAGTGGGTTGAGGCAGATCCCCTGGCAAAGATAATTGCAAAGAACTTGATTAAGTTCTTCAAAAGATATATTCTGACGAGGTTCGGGATTCCCAGGGTGGTCGTCACTGACAACGGAACACAATTCGCAGATCGCGGATTCCGAAAGACTATGGAAGACCTCGACATCAAACAACACTTCACCTCGGTAGAACACCCCCAGACGAACGGTCAAGCTGAGGCCGCGAGCGAGGTTATTTTACGAGGTGCGAAAGCGAAGGTTAGAGCGAGGCCAAGGGCAATCAGGCGTAAGAGCTTCCCCGAGTGCTTTGGGCGTGTCGGACTACTCCACATTCAACGGCGGGAGAATCCGCACCGTCTCACTTATGGGGGTGGCGATTATTCTGTCGAGATTGGGAACTTAGTTGGAGAACCACACATCCCCAGTAGCATTGACAAGCGCCGAGTGTACGAGAAGAACTTGACCTCCTTGACGAATCACGAGGAACTCGCGGCACTTGGCGAGGTCGCGATAAAAGCAGAAGATCGCGTGAAGATACAACCAAAGTGTTGTACCCGGAGAATTCATGCCTGGAGATCTAGTTCTTCGACGGTGATGTTGGCCTGAAGAACGCCCCAGGGAAACTTGCGCCCAATTGGGAAGGCCCGTACAGAATCGTCGCAAAGACTGGTACCGGCGCCTACACCCTCGAGACACTACAAGGACAGCAAATTCCAAGAACTTGGAATGCGGCAAAAATGAAGAAATATTATAGTTGAAACAATTGTATCCGAAACACACAATGTGAAGCAATAAAGTATGATTGAAGAAAACAAACACTGTTATCGAGCCTCGTGCCGAGACCGCGTGCACGAGCCCGCGACTAAGCCTTGTGCGTTTGCACAAGCACCCGTGATCGACCTCGTGCCGAGACCGCGTGCACGAGCTCGTGATAAAGCCTTGTGCGTTTGCACAAGCACCTGATCGACCTCGTGCCGAGACCGCGTGCACGAGCTCGTGATAAAGCCTTGTGCGTTTGCACAAGCACCTGATGAATAGACCGACCTCGTGCCGAGACCGCGTGCACGAGCTCGTGACAAAGCCTTGTGCGTTTGCACAAGCACCTGACCGACCTCGTGCCGAGACCGCGTGCACGAGCTCGTGACAAAGCCTTGTGCGTTTGCACAAGCACCTGACCGACCTCGTGCCGAGACCGCGGGCACGAGCTCGTGGCAAAGGCTTGGGCGGTTGCACAAGCACCTGATGAAGAGATCGACCTCGTGCCGAGACCGCGTGCACGAGCTCGTGATAAAGCCTTGTGCGTTTGCACAAGCACCTGATGAAGAGACCGACCTCGTGCCGAGACCGCGTGCACGAGCTCGTAATAAAGCCTTGTGCGTTTGACACAAGCACCCTGACCGACCTCGTGCCGAGACCGCGTGCACGAGTTCGTGACAAAACCTTGCACAAACACGACATGACGACGCTTACAGTTCCTTACGGACAAGGACGTTGAACGTCGACATCAACGGACTTCGACAAACAAGTCACCACCTCGACATTCGAGCTAGCGACTTGGGGGGCAACTGTTCCGGACTGGGCCGAGGCCCAATCCGAAGAATCACACTCCAGCCCATTACCAACGTCGGTTCCCACCGCCTTGCCACGAGACCAAATCGACGTGGCCAATCCAACGGTCCTTGGCATTTCGCCCAGCTCATCATAGGTCGGCAACGATCTGACGGTACCCCGGGTTCCACGGTAACCGCCCTCAAACTCCTATAAAAGGAGAGTCACTTCAAACGATTGAGGTATTATTATTCATTTCATCACCTCTTCACTTACCTCTTACACGCACTGACTTGAGCGTTGGAGTGTTTGCAGGTACACCACCACCACACGCCGTCGTCATCCGACCAGACGCAGCCGTATCGCTTCTCTCCGGTCATCCTCTAAAGTTCTGTCCAGAACAATATTCAATCACAAATAGATGAACAATGACAGTATCTTTGGGTGATGCAAATTTGACTCGTATTACATTTTGTTTTATGAAATAGAATTAGGACTTATGATAATGGGAAATGTAAAGAATGGTATAATGTATTTTAGAGACTTAATGGACTATTTAATATTTATTTTAAGGATTTAAGGACTAAATAGATGTATTTATTCGGTCCTTTTATCTTCAAACGTTATAGAGACTGATATGATATATTTTAGAGACTTGAGAGACTATTTAATACTCCCTCCGTCTCATTTTGTTTGTCGTTTTAGCAAGATAGTTTTGTCCCATTTTGATTGTCGTTTTATAATATCGATAAAGTATTAAATATTTTTCCTACTATACCCTAACCATTAATAATGTATTTTTTGATCAATGTATTTTTTTTTCAATTATCGCCAATGATAAAGAAATCACACAAAACATTAATTGAAATCATGCAATACTTTTTAAGAAATCTAAAATATTAATTGTAATTCTTAATTCATGTGCGAAACCTTAAACGACAAATAAAATAGGACGGAGGGAGTATTTATTTTAGGGACTTTGAGAACTAAATAGATGTATTTATTTGATCAGGGACTGATATGATGTATTTTAGAGATATTAGAGACTATTTATAATACACGTAAAAGAGAGAAAATTGTCAACTTGACACTTAAGTTTGAAAAAAGGGGTTAAGTTAACTGAGAGACTAATTTGATAGATATGTGAAAATGTTATGGACTTTTTAATATTTTCACATATTTTAGAGATCAAGTAGAAGAGATGATGACACTTTAGGGATCAAATTAAGGGTTATCTATTGTGACATTTCTTACCCTCATTGGAAGGACTTTTGGACGTAAGGATAATTTTTGAGGGAATTGAAATTGAAATTGTGAGTGAAATTAGTTATAGGGAACTGTGAGTTAAAAAAAAAATTATGGGAGACGGGCCACTAAAAATTAATTTTGATTAAATTTTTTTTGGGGAAATTGATCAAAATTTTAAAATTGGGATATTATTGAGGGGAATTACGTGTGATTTAGATCCTCTCCCACAAATCTGTCTCTCCATCTATCTATAAAAATACATCCCAACCATTAGATTAGTCAAACGGTTGAAGATTAAAATTTCAAAGTATATTTAAAAAAAACAAAGAAGTGTCACGTTCAATATACAAATCGTTGAAACAGTGAAACTTGTTTTTCTTCAACGACCTGGTGCAATTAGAGGAGTACAGACCAATTTCTTTGATAGAAGCCTCTATAAAATCTTATCTAAAGTACTTGCAGATAGACTAATAATGGTTATGAAGTCTGTTGTTTAAAAAAACCAGTTCGTTTTTTTTGAAAGATAGATAGATTTTTTATGGTATTCTGATCTTGAGTGAAATAATAGATGATGCTCGCAGAGGTGGCAAACCTTGTACCTTACTAAAATCGATTTTGAAAAGGCATTTGACTCGGTGAATTGGGATTATTTGGATAACACGATGAAGAGCTCAGGGTTCTATTTAAAATGGAGAGGCTGGATCAGGCAATACCTCACTACGACCGCCTCGTCAGTTATCGTAAATGGCAGACCTGTAGAGGAGTTCCTAGTCTTGAGAGGCATTGTTGAAGTTGTGACAAAGGCAAAGCCTAATTGTAGCACTCGACCTCGAAGAAGGGAACCAAAGTCAGTCAGCACAAAAGATACAAAACATAGTTAGCACCCCGACACTAAGGTATGAATGTGTTAAACAAACATTACCTTGGAACCAAGCTATGGGCAACTGTTCCAACATAATATAGCGGTCCATATCATACCAACCTATTATGTGATTGCTTAGTCCCAGCACATGTACTGGGCCTCAAGTAGAGCCTAAAATCTTAAGGAGAAGGGTCCCTATCAAGAAGATCCCCCCAGGACAAGGCGTGGGAGGCAAATCATACCTCTCTAACATACATGCACCTATTCCCCAACAACATGAAAGGGTTTGTAAAGATAATATGTAGTATAGACTGATATCATGGCCGCAAAGGTTTTGTCCCTTGCACACTACTTTACTACAATCAGCTTGCCACCAAGGGTTGACCTCGAGCAAGCCAAGACAAGGGAAGTGGTCCCCACTCCCCATCACATATAAGGAGAAAAACGTAACACATAAAGTTTGTGCACTTTTCCATTAGCTTAAACATAATCATACGTTTAAACTAACTTAAGCGTCAGAGTGCTTTTATATGTACCAACTCCTATCGCGCTAAAACACATTCTGTCAGAGAACTCAATACATTGAACCAGGTAGAAGGAGGCCTAGACTAGCATTCAACCCACTAAAAAATTGGAACAAAACAACTATTATGGTAAGTAATTACGATTGGTTAGCAAAAGAAGGCCAAAGGTAATCTCCAATCCACTAAAGTTTTTAACAACTAATTAAGATTGATTATTTATCTTAAAGAAGAATGATTAGTACTGCATTGTCATTTATTTTGTGGTTGAAAAAAATAATTTTTCCTTAAAATATTATGTCCCAGAATACGAAAAGATTATTATTGCGTCATGGGTGAAAAAAATCTTGTTATCTTTTTATTCCTTTAAAAAAGAACATTCTGATAGGGATGTAAACGAGTCGAGTCGAGTAGAGCACGCTTGAGTTTGACTTGCGAAAAAAATGTAAAGCTTGGGCTTGACTCATTTATAACTTAATTATTTTTGTATTTATGAAAAAAATTCTGAAATTATTTTAAAGTTTGTTTAGTTAATAAAGATTTTAATATTTTGTGACAATCTATAAATAAAAATATGTATTTAACATGCGGTATGTGAAATTCAAAAATATTAATCAGCTTTCAACCAAAAGGAATAAAATATAAAAAATATTTAAATTCGATTTCCTAAAATAGCGTTTTCATCACTAGAAAATATTAATTTTTTTTATTAAACACTCAAACATTGCATTTTAATTGAACATGTTTAAAATTCTTCAAAAAATTACATTTCTTTACCAATGTGGTATTGGTCGAGTGGAGGTGACTTACAAATTGGGTAGGGAGAAGAAAACATTGAGAAACAAATGTGCAAACACCATTGGAGATTTATGAATAGGGGAGAGATTTGGCGACAAAAGAGACATACTCATTTCCAATCAACATATATATAGTTAACAAAATTTCTGAACCATGGTGACGATAAGAAATCTAATACAATGTGCAATGTATACGGACGAAAATCAAAATGTGCTTATTCACACGGTATATAGGAAAATAGTTTGAATTAAATACAACGGCCCACTATATCATCTTTTCAAAATTTAATGAATTACACAATAAAAATAACATGAAAAAATAAAATATAAACCAAAAAAGATACTTATACCCGAAAAAAATAAAATATAAACAAAAAAAAATATTTTTATTCCTTAAAGAAGAACATTCCGAAATGTGCAATTTTAATTTTAAAATATAAGCACAGTGGCGTCGCCAGGACTCGAACCGGAGACCTTCAGTGTGTTAGACTGACGTGATAACCAACTACACCACGACACCACAGGATGTTGATACTGACTTTACAGGATATAAATAAATATGTAAGTTAATAGAATATTCGGGACAGCCGTGCGTTTTGTTTCCTCGAAAAAGTTGAAGTTGCGCCTTGTGGCTGGGCTTTCAAATACGGTATTGTGGGAAACGCAGGGCAAGGAAGAACGAAGAAAGAAGCAGAAGACGAAGAATGATACTCAGAACTCCTCCGCCACCGAAGAGGCCACGCGCCGACGACGACGCCGAAGCCAATCGGCAGCTCGTCATCTACGAGGATCCGCCGGAGTCATGTCAAGATCCCTCCGTTTCCGACCACATGCTCTGCACCTATCAGTGTCACCAAATGGTTTTTTGCTTTTCAATTTCATTCTCCTTCTGCATCCGCATCTGTATGACCATGACCTCAAAAGTCAAAATATTAACGCTTAAGCTTACAGTGCATTAACGTGATTCATACTCGATATGTTCCAATGCTATGCTGCTGCATTAGATTAGTAAAGATTCTCGGATATCCTATCTAATAAATCTCCGTGCAATGTTTGAACTATGTCTATGTTATTGCTTTGAACGCCGATTATTTTGCATTCGTTATATCCTTGTCAATATTATTGCACAGGTCAAATCGGATTTTCTAGATGCCTTAAGCAGAGCTGAAACTCAAGTTCGTGATTATCAATCTCAATTGGAGACATTGAATGACAATTTCCATAAAGTTGGTTGGTATATCATATATGCTTGTCCAAGTGACCTTTTCATTTCAGCACCCACTATTCGTTTAATTTAGTCAATGAGGAAATAAACTTTTTGTATGTATTGGAACGTTGTATTCTTATGATTTTTGCCTTTATGAACATCATTTTCATACATATCCTTATGTACCTTAGTTTTGACTGTCAACTTGTCAGAGACTGAGAGGAAGAAGTTTCTGGACCAATTTTTATATGCGGAACAGGAACTTGCTGCTGCAAAAGGGCGCGAACAGGCACTCCAGGACCAACTTTTGAAGGAGGTCACTGAATCTCAAGAACGGTTGAGAAAGCAAATACAATTAAACAGTGAACTTGAGGTCTGTTTTATTTTATACTCAATTATGCTTAATTAATTTTGTGCCCATCATTCCTGCTAACTTTGAACTGATGCATCTTTCCAGAGTTCTTGCTTTCGCTGCTTGTGTTATGTTAGTATGTCTTCTTTGAATTGTTGGTCTGGTCTGGTGGTAATATCTAATGTTATTTTTCAAACTTATTGTTGAAGCTTGTTTTATTCTTCCATCTGGAATTTAGGTTAAGCTCCAAAATGAGATGAACCTTCGCTTAAAAGCTGAGTCTCATGCCGCTTCAGCTGAAGAGAAAGCAACATCTGTAGAAGGGAAGCTAGGCCGTCTTTCAGAAAGCATAGAGAGGGAAAAAAAGAGACTTCATGATGAGCATTCACAACTGAAAAGGGACTCAAAGTCATCTATTTCTAGAATAACTGCAAATGTAAGCGGCGATATTTGCTGTTCAGTATTCAGACTAATGGTCATTCAAAGCTACGAATTATTGTTTGTAAGTTGTGTAATTCTTTTTCTGTAGCTTGAACAAATGGAATGCAGAGCTAATAATGCTGAGAGAGAAGCAGAGCTGCTAAAAGAGCAACTGGATCATCTTAAGGACCAACTCAATGAGGTTTGGATATCTAATTAGTTTCTTATTGGCTTTTATTGTTCCTTTAAGAATGACCTTCGAGCAAAGCTATGCTTACTTTGTGATGTTAAATTTGATTTGGTGTTAAACCTCTAATATTCATCTGGAGAGTTTCCTGGATGATTCCATTTTACTTGCTTCATGTCACTGCTATATTCCCTTTTCCACTAGGTTCACGAACTCATGTTTCCTTGGTGTCATGATTTCTATTTCCAGTGTTTGCACCAGAAGATTGAAGTTGAAAAAAAACTAGCAACTTCAACATCTCAAGAACTTGCTTCTACAGGGAGTAATGTTTTGGTTAAAAATTTGCAACAGGAGCTTCAGCACTATGTAAGTTTGCTTTCTTTTTTATCTTGAGTCCGATGCCTCTTCCTATTTTGATTGTTGTAGCGTGAGGTTTTGCATACATTGATGATTTGATGTGTAGACCAATTTTAGCTGTAATTCAAGTTGCATGATCATAAATGGAAAGGAACAATGTCATTTTTGTTTCCTTAAAAAAATGTCATTATTTTATTGAATGGTCTGGATACATAAAGGAAAGTTTTGGGTGGGCTTGGCTCCTGAATTGTGTTTTATTTTCTCAAATTTTTTGGGTTGTTTATGGATCGGTGCCAAAAGTTATGACTGTGTTTTTCTGTCATGTAATTTCTCTTGTTTGTAGCCTTCTCTTTGCTGGTGTTTTGACAAGTTTATAACTTTCCGGGATTTACAATTTGTGTAGGAGCTTATTGGGCTGGTGTGTTTACTTGATATTTTTTCTAAAATTACAGGCTTGGGATATAAGTTAAATTCATTCATGGACTTAGAAACGAATTAGGCCTGAATGTTGCATCTAATACGAATCTATGGCCTTGTTGTGAATGATCTTGGTATCAATTGGGCCGGTGTCTTCACTTGGTATTTTTCTAAGATTGAGTTTGGGATGAAAATTAAATTCATTTTTGAACTTGAAAACAAATTTGGCCCGATTGCTGCATCTATTGCAGACTATAGCATGAGTTAGTATCAGCTTGGTCTTGCTTTTGTTAGTTCATAATATATGTAATAAATGGTTTTGGTGGAATTGATTTGATTTGATTTGATTATCTGAACAGAAACACGGAAGATTTTACTGATGCGTGATTCTAAGTCCATATTGATGTATGACTGTGTGCATTATGTTTTATGCTTGGGAAGGATGCAATATTTTGATTCATTCTCATATACTTATTTCTCCTGCATTATTTTTTAGGAGCACCTCTTATCCTATGCTCGGTGTCTTTCATTTTTTGGGGATTCAGTTCATGGACTTCTTTTTAAGTTCAAATTATAAGTACCATAATAATGCATTGTCCCCCTCTTTTATGCACTAGGAAATTGTCAGGTGCATTCTCACCATAAACTTGTTCCTCTGTGGTAATCTGAGTAATGTATCCTGTTTACTTGAACATTTTAGGAATCTGAAGTAAGGGAAGCAAGAAAGCTAAGATCAAATCACGAGAACATTGAGCTTTTGAAGGAGAAATTGTTGGAGGAAAAAAGCCGCCGGGAAAGGGCAGAATCAGAGCTATCTAAATTACAGGACATCCAGTCAAATATGAAAAAGTTAGAGGATCAAATATCATCGTGGAGATCGATGATTAAAGATATACCTGGCGTCTCATGTTTTGAGGACATTCCTATTAAATTTGCAGCTTTACAGAAGTACGTGGGTAGCTAAAGTTCTGTTTGCTGGGCTGTTTTAATAGATTTGAGTTGTCAAGGCATTGTCTAGACTAATAACTTTGGAATATTGTTTTGTTGATATTTTATTTATTATGAGTTGAGACTGCATTTGATTCTGAGTGATCTTTTTGTTTATGACCACCTTGAGTTCATGAATATATTGAGACAATGTCCTACTGGCCTCCTAGTTAATTTCTTTTTAATTTTATCTCCAGTGTTCCATGACACAACCTTTTTTTGGGTATATGAATGGAGCTACTTACTTAAACATGCTGGTGGGGAAACTAACTCGTGCATTGTGTATTTGTCCATATGCATGATATCATTCATTTCTGTTAGTTTATGTCTGTATGCAAATGATGCACAATAAACTGGATATGCGTGACCTAGGATCTTTCCATATTGAGATTGCTTTTCTGTGGGTTTTTTTGGTGTAGCAAAAATAGAGATTGCTATGCTGCATTACATGGTGAGTAAGCACATGTTTTTTCCTCTTGATATCTTCTATCAATGCAGAGAGGTAATCTATAGCACGCAGAAGGAGGGGGAGGGAACTGCTCGCTTGAAACAACTGGAAGTGGCTTTGGATGCTGCTGAGATTAGTAAACAAAATGCTGAAACTGAGACTGCGTTGGCCAAAGAGAAAGCAGAAGTATTAAAATCAGAGATTAAACGGATTGAATTAATGGTTAGTATTTGATTAGAACTTAGAAGTCAAGTCGTTATTACACTATAATAATTATTGAACGCTTGACTTGTTCTTAATATGCTTTTATATCATGCATTTGTTCCATTGCCATCTTTGAAATCTTGGATTTATTATCTGCTATTCTGGATATCCAGGCTGGTGTAGAACATGCATTTATAGGACAGATGAAGCAATCCAGTGTTAGAACTGGTAAAACAAAATTAGAAATTTACTGCTGAACAGTGATGTTTATTGATGAACAATCAGAGAACAATGAGTTTCTCTGGTATAAAATAGAGACAGGATTCTTAATAGGAAAATACAACAACTGACAGGTATTCAAGAGCCTCTCCTCTCCCTAACACCAATTCCTAGCTGAAAACCTGAATGCCTAAGCTTCCCTTCCCCTACTTAATTTAAATTTAAACAGTTACAAATATAAATAGTTACATCAGACACCAGCAGACAGCAGTTTCAAATAAACACTAGGCAGTTACAAATAGATACAAACAGTTATAAATACAATCAGTTTGGCCCATATGTCTTGCGACTCATATATGTATTTTTAATTGGAGGCCTGGTCTGCTAACATCCTGATAAAAACAGCTTGGTATGAATTAATGGATAAATCTTTGGCTATTAATTTATGGCTTTTAGAGATCTAGAGCCCCCCAAAGAAGGTAGGATTTGGGAGGTATATAGTTAGGTTATAGGTAGGAATGTGTTTGACAATTGGTGAATATATGGTATATTAAGAAAATGATTTAGATGCTAGGAGGAAGAGATAGCTTAAACACCATTCCTAGAAGGGACTTATGTCACATAATTCCAAGGAAATACCCTATAACATCTTAAAATCTTCAAAATTTTCTTCTCTATTGATCTTTCTCAACTCAGAATATAACCAGATGCATATATATTTTCATCGCAACTCACCAGCAAATATATGAATCACTATAGCAAACATCTTGAGTGATACCCTGAGATGAGGTTTCCTGCAGCCTTGGTCTTTTAGCTTCCTTCTTCAAGTGCAACATATACCGATTGCTTGCAAAGATATATTCAGTACTAATAGGGCAATTGATGTTGTTGGAAAGTATCTCCTATTGTAAGAATTTGAGAGAGGAGAGAGAATTCTGAAATTCTATTTCTGTGTTCATTAACAATCTAAAGTCTCTAACACAGAGACTTACATATACAGAGTACAACTCAGATAGCAGTCTGCTATCAACTATACTAACCGACTGTGACGGCTGTATAACAGCTTGCATAATTAACTGCCTAAGCTTCTAATTACAACATATCAATCGCATAACGGACACACTATGTACTCTATCATTCCCCTCAAACTCAGGAGGGAGAAAGAAGCTGAGAGCTGCTAAACATACTGAGTTTGTCTTGAAGAATGCAGAAATGAGGTTTAGGCAGTGGTTTAGTCTGAATATCAGCCACTTGTTCTTTGAGAGGGTACATAAGCAACAATTAGAGACTAGCTAAGGACTCTCTCCCTGACAAAGATGTCCAGTTCCATATGTTTGGTTCTGGAGTGAAGAACCGAGTTGTGACTCAAAACAGCCGTGCTTTGGGGTGCGTTTGTTTCAAGTTATCTTGTAACATTCCCGGGAATATGGGTCTGGAATGTGTATTCCCACGTTTGTTACAAGGTTTTAGAATTTTATTCCCGGATATAAAAAGTTCCTGGGAAAGAAATAACTTCTCGTATTCCCATAGTTTTATTCCCATGAATAAGAGGTGGGAAAAAGATTCCCATGAAGGTAGGAAAGAAATCTATGTGTAACTATTCATATACCCCACTTTTTCAATAATTTCCTGGAATGTTACAAAAGTCAACTAAACACATTTTTTAACAAATACCTGGGAATATGATTCCCATCATTAGGAAAGTTATTCCTGGGAATAAATTTACAATACTTGAAACAAACACTCCCTTGGTTGTCACAATAGATGATAAGAGCAGTAGTCTGAACCCGAAGCTCATGGAGCAGTGATTGTACCCACAAAACCTCAGAGGCAGCAAGGGCAAGGCATCTGTATTTGGCCTCTGTGCTAGACTTGGGCTTGGCAACCAGTGTTTGATTCTTGGATCACCAAGAAATAAAATTTGGTCCAAGAAAGACACAAGCTCCTGATGTGGACCTCCTATTATCAATATCAGAGTCCCAATCAGCATCACAGAAGGCATTCAAGCTGAGCAGGCTGGAGTTCAAGACCAAAGTCAGTGGTGCCCTTGAGATATATAAGGATTCGCTTGACAGCATTCCAATGAGATTGCAAGGGCTGTAACATAAATTGGCATACTTTATGCACAAAGTAACCAAGTTCAAGCCGAGTAACAGTTACATATTGCAATGCACCCACAATAGATCTATAAAGAGCAGGATCTTCAACATAATCTGAACCATATCTAGAGAGTTTCAAACTTGCAGGTAGAGGAGTAGAAATACCCGTGGCAGTAGCCATTTCAGCTTTGTGCAGTAGATCCCTTACATGTTTAGCTTGAGATAGGATTACAGAACCATAGGAAGTATGCTTAACCTCAATCCCAAGAAAGTAATCTAAGTCTCCCAGCTGTTTAAGGGCAAAAACAACATTCAGCTTAGGGTGTGTTTGGTTAGGGGGTTTTGGAGGGGAGGGAAGGGGTTATTTTAAATTATGTTTGTTTGGTTCAATTTTTTTAAGGGGAGGGGAGGGGGGCAAAATCCCTCCTAAGCCAATTTTGGCTCTCCTCCTAAAGTGGGGGGTTTTGGAGGGGGGAGGAGAGATTAAATTATTTAAAATAAAATTACTTAAATATCCTTATGTATAATATAATATAAAAGACTATAAGAATATACTAGTAAATTAATCCTTCTTCTTCATTAAAATCCCTCCCCTCCCCTCCTGAACCAAACAAGCAAAGGCTTCCCTCTCTTTCCCTCCTTTCAACCAAACACAAAATCAAATTAAATCCCTCCCCTCTATTAAAATCTCTCCCCTCCCCTCGTTTGAACCAAACAGACCCTTAGTGATTAGGTGCTGTATCAGTGACAGAGAAGTGCCCGTGATGAGGATGCCATCCACATAAACCAGAACATACATGCAGTGACCATTTTTGTTGTGAATCAATAGAGATCGGTCACATTTACTCTACTGAAAGCCAAAGCTGATTAAGGTTTTGGTCAGCCTATGATACCAGGCCCCAGGGGGGCTGTTTTTACTTTTAAACCATAAATGGCCTTCTGAAGTTTACAAAACTAGATTCCCGTTGGTATTTTCGATCCTGGAGGTTGTACCATATATACATCTTCCTCTAAGAAACCATTGAGGAAGACATTATTAATGTCAATCTGTTTAATGGGCCACTTATTAGTAAGGGCTAGGGTGAGAATGAGCCTGATAGTCACTGGTTTAACCACTGAAGAGAAGGTTTCAGAATAGTCACAACCTTCTCTTTGATGAAATCCTTTTGCAACTAAGAGAGCTTTGTACTTATCAATAGTGTCATATGGGTTTTCCTTTATTCTAAACTGAACACCCATTTGCACCCAACTGCTTTGCGGCCAGGGGGAAGAGGCACTAAACACCAGGTCTGATTGGCTAACAGGGCATCAAATTCCTGCTGCATAGCCTGTTTCCAACAGGGAGAGCACAGGCCCTGCTTGCCTGTATATGGTTCTGCTTCGGTTAGCAGTAAGGTAGGATTGAGTCTTGGCTTAACAATACCAGATTTGGATCTGGTTTGCGTAGGATGAATTTTTGTAGGAGGAAGGGGAGGAGGAGGAGAGGAAGACTCAGAAGAAGCCACAAAATGTGGGTCTATGGTGCTAGTGGCCGTTGAAGGGAGAGAGGCAGGAGAAGAGGAAGATGAAGAAGATGGTGCAGCATGCTGTACAGGGGGCTGTGGGAAAGGTATTGGGCTGTGACAAAACCCCAAGAGGAAAGGGTTGAGAGCATGGTTATCGAATCGATTCGAGATACATATCGTGTATTGAAAGACTTATTTTTCAAATTGTGTATCGTATCTTTTTATGAATCGTAAGATACATGATTAATACAAATATGACATTTTTAAGTAAAAACAAGGAACATAAGCAACAAAAAAAAAGCTAATATATCATATTTCAACTTAATGAGATTTTGAGAAACTAGAAAGTAGTTTACCTTGAAGATGCCATTTATTGTTGTTGAATCTTTCCCCTTCTGTACTAAAGCTATGGTTTGTAAACTTTTAAAGCTTTGCATTGTATGCTACATGCTACAACAAGCATGATGTTTCCCCATTTATTATTGTACATGACAATCAGACTCGAGACATGGGTGTGAGAATATCATTTCCATTTAATTGAAAGTTTTGATTTTTTGTTTTGAAAAAACTACTTTCTAGCTTCTCAATATCTCAGATTATTTCCCACTTCCCATCTTGTTATAATTCTGGTGTATTTTGAAGAAGCTGGTTGGTATTGGGGCACCACCTGCCTAGACTCCTGGGCAATCTATTTGTTATAACATTAAATGATTGCTGCATGAATGTGATAGTGATTGTGTAGAGTTATGTTCTGAAACCTGTAGTCATTTGTTTGCTGTTAATTTCAGTTATGTGCTTTCAATCACCTGTTTATTGTCTTGCAGCTTGCAGTCGTTACTGAGGAAAGAAATAAATTAAGAAATCTTGTCAATTTGAAGAATGGTGAAGGTGGAGATGAATCAAAAAGTGCTATTCCTGTTCAGGTTGAATTTCCCCCTATTTATCATCATTTAACTTGTCGTGCAATCTCTCAATGTTTCTTGCTTGTTGTTTGGCTGATGCATGTAGGAACTTGAATCATCTCTTATGAAGAAAGATGATTGCATTAAAGAACTAGAAAGTACCTTACATGAGCTGAGAGTGGCCAATAGTCGTCAGCATGAGGAAATAAAGTTACTTAATGAAAAATTGCACAATGAAGCAAGAAGAGTAAAGTCGTTGGAGAGGGAGAGTGACCGGCTCCGTTCAGAGATATCATTATTAGAGGCAAAGGTTGGTGCTGCAGAAACTTATATGGATGTTATGTAGCTCTTTATTTTTTATGCATTTCATGTGCATAAAATCATCAAATTAAAGTCCCTTCTATTTCTTCATACAAGCATCTTCAGTATGAGCATTTATATAGTTTGAGGAATGCTAGCGATACACTCTTTTAAACACATTCTTTATGATTGGTTCATTCTTCAGAAAAAGTCAGTTTAGTTGCCTCATAAATTGATCACTTGTTAAAAATGTTTTAACTTCTTAAGGAATATCAAACAGTGAGTTTAAGGGTGTGTCAAAAAGTGTGTTGCTAGCATTCCTTAAATGGTTTTCCG
Source organism: Calophaca sinica (assembly GCA_037113605.1). Classification (NCBI taxonomy): domain Eukaryota; kingdom Viridiplantae; phylum Streptophyta; class Magnoliopsida; order Fabales; family Fabaceae; genus Calophaca; species Calophaca sinica. The sequence goes on from CM073731.1 coordinate 717,074, forward strand.
TGATCCATCCATGATGCAAATACTTCATTCATTAACCAAACTAGGGCTTCATTGATTGGGAGCATGCGACTTCTATTGAAAATGTAACTTTGTCGTTCAACAACAGTTCTCTTACAGCACAGCAGTACACTAATACACTATAGAATGGACATTTTTTTAATATTGTCTTTAATTCTAATGTCTGTTTTAACTGTTCATTTACCCAAGCTGCCCAGTTTTTTATTTTCATTTCAGTTTGACAATCTACATATTGTTTTTCCTTCTATAGTTGGGTCATGGTGATTTTTCTGCTGCTAATACGAAAGTTCTGCGAATGGTGAATACACTTACTGTTGATAATGAGGCCAAACAAACCATAGAAGCTCTGCAAACTGAGCTGCAGAAAACAAAAGAGAAATTAAAAGCTGTCGAAGAATTGAAGAGTCAATCAGGTAAGAAACCTTGTAATTACAGTGGATGTAATGCTCTAGATATTATGTTTCAAAAAGAGTTGGTAATACAAGCAAAGAGGGCTGGCAAGGGAGAGTTTAAAGCTTTTGAAAGTGGTTTGCAATTTCTAGTATTAATATTAATATAGGTGCTTAATGGAAGAGAATGATGCTCTATAATATCTAGTGTTTTTTTTATTGCATTGTCCTCATTTTCCTTTTGCAGAACCTATGAGTATGGAACTATGGATTAGAATTTTGCTAGTGCTGGTATATATGATAATTATGGATGAAACTACAAAAAATGTCACAAGGTAGCATTTTGTTTTTGTTCCTCCAATGAACATTTTTACCACACATAATTCACATTTTGCTTCTCTGACAAGACAGCTGTCACAATGGATCACTGCTGAAGATTTAATCACAATGGATTAAGGGCTCAGCTTGAACAACCAAATTAGTTTAGATCAGCAACTTCGTAATTGTAAGTTAAGATTAGTATAAGACGAATGTGGCTGTTTGTGATCTATAAAGTTAAGTGTTCTACCCGGGCTTGGCTGGAGTAGAAAAGGAATTTACCGTACAAAGTACTTAGCTTAAAACCGAGTCTCTGAGTGAATTTCTTGTCTAGTATCTGCTTGGTTTAAATTAAAACTTTAGAAAACCTTCCAAGGAAACTATACAGAAGATGTGTCAAGAGGGCCCCTCTGAAGATTGCTAAATTAAAAACAAAAAGGAGAGAAAAATAGACCTATGTGCACAGATGAAATGTACTTTCTTTTTAATTATATTAGTCTGACTTCTGTCCTTTAGACAGACATGAATAGTGTCGTAGGATTTTTTCCAAAAATGAAAGGCATCTGTTAAGGCCTTAAGGGCGGTCAAGGCTTCCAGTATTGTCTTATTAACTACTGAATAATAATGTTATCAAATGTATGCTTTTCCTGATTACTGCAAACTGTTTAGGAGAAGCTGGAAAGCTGGTAGATAGCTACATTTCGGATAAGATATTGCAATTAAAAGAGCAAATTGCAACACTCGAGAAGCGAGAAGAAAGGTGAGTATATAAGTTTCTACCTTTTGTACATTATGTTTTTGTTGTTATTAAGATGATTTTGGAATAACAGAAATACTGAAACGTCGACAGATACAAGACCGTGTTTGCAGACAGAATTTCAGTTTTCCGGAGGGCATGCTGCGAGCTGTTTGGTTACAAGGTTGGTATTTACTGATATAGATTTACTGCAATTTTTTATATTACTACATCTTTCGGTGTTTTGCACCAAATGGTGTTGCTTTTATTTCAACCACACGCCTTTCCTTTGAAAATATTGTGGTATTGGTAAAGATGTAATTGGCACGGGGAACCCCAATGCAGAGTTGATATTTTTTCACTACATTTTCAAATAATATTGAAGCATACTTCTGTTGGAAGGTGGTTTCTATACACATTGTTTATAGTTCAGTTGGGACATTCTACACATTCAGAAGTTTGATGTGAACAAGGGGAATAAAATAAAATTCACATCAAACTTCTGTGTAATTTGATATGTTAACCAATGGTTTTGCATATAGGGTTTGTCATTTTCTCTCTCAATGAAATTGACTCTCAAGCATTTTTCTAATTAAGTTCTTTCCAAACTGGACAAAGCTGACAATTGGTTCTATGATAGTTGATACTAAATTTATCTTTCTGCTCACTCTTGAAACACTTTTTTGTTTGTCAATAACTAAATTTGGCAGATTGTGATGGATGAACACCAGCGATCAAATGGAATCCCAGTGACACGATTTACGTTGCAATCAATTTATGCACAAAGTGATGATGAAAAGCTTGAATTTGAATATGAATCAGGGAATACTAACATTCTGGTAAGATGTTGAACTTCATTTTATATTTAATGATGAGAGGGGAATGGTGATTTTATTTTGTTTAATTATACACCGATAAAATTCAGTTTGGGTCGATCTTCAAGATTCAATGGTTATTTTCTTTTAGCTGGTAATTTGGGTCTTCCGATAATCCAGAAAATAAAAACCAGGAACTATGTTCTTAGATTATTTTCGGCTTTTCACAAATAATGGCACGTAAAGATGCTGAAATTTTTGTTTTTATTTTATTCTATTTTATTTTTATGACAGGCAAATCATTACACATCTCAGCCTGAGGTATCTCGTCAGGTAAGGAAGCTATAATTAATATTTTTCAATAATATATATATTAAATGCTTGAGATCTTAACTCTTATTTCTCTGATATCGAGCATAAATATGATTTTGTGTGTGCATGAGGGGGGTCCTTGTGTGGGACTTCTTGCTTTTGTGCCATAGCAGCAAAACCTTCCTTGTAGAGGAAGATATTTTGTTTTTAGCAGCAAATATTGTCAGCTGAAAATATTTTTCTGGAAATTGCTCATTTTCTGTCGCATATCATAGAAAAGGAAAATATATTTTGAATAAGTTATTTAATCACATTATTTCTCATAATTAAATAAATAGCTTATGGAAGGTATTTATTAAAAAAAACTGTTTTGCATGAAATTGTTTATTTAATATTTTTAAATTAATAATGGAAAATATTTTTTTATATTTAATGCTCGAAAAAAAGATTATAGAGACGTTTTAGAAGTTGAGTTGTTTATAAAACAACCAGATTCTTTAGATTTAGATCTTTGTGAAGAAAAATAATATATTTTTGTATGCATTATTTACAGCTCTTCTGACTTCTGATATTTCTTCTATTGTTAAAAAAAATTATTAGATCCATTCAGCCTAGTGTGTGTGTGTATGTAAGAGAGTTTGAGTCACAACAACTGAAAATGGTTAAAAAAACAGAAGACGTGTTTGGAATGAGAAATGCCACCATGCATGTAATTTACATATTCATGTTTCTTTTATTGTCTCATACTTGTGACTTGTACATTCCCAGGTTGAGATATTCATTCGGAAAATGAATTCAATTCCTGCTTTCACTGCCAACATAACGGTGGAGTCTTTCAATAGAAGAACCTTGTCCTAAATTCAACCAACTTGTCTAGGCTATACAGTTTAAGCATTGATGTTTCTTGTGGCAACTATTAGTTATGCTGCACATCTTCCGCAACTTCTGGATGTTGGTCAACTAGTAAAGCAGCTACGACTGGACACACTTGCATTCTGATATTGGTGCCTAATAGATGGCTTGCATTTGAAAAATATCACATTTTTCTTTTTAAAAATAATTCAAGAGTGGGATGGAATTTTGAGCACACAGACTTACGTGTATATCTCTGGCATGACTACATTATCTCCTTGTTTTGTCCTTTGGTCGCTGATAATATTAGGCTTTTCAAATTAGGTGGTGGTTGTGTTTTCTGGGTTCAAAAACTATGCTCGACAATCCAATCATATTTAATTGTCTTGTTATATCATAATATTACCTCTCAAAATATCTTCACGGATAGGAAAACATGATTGAATGTTTATATAATACTTGCACTTATTTTCTATTACTAGTATATAATTATTTAACCAGTACTTTAAAACATGATAATTTCTGTGGGTCGTGTAGGGAATAGGAGCTAGTGCTTTGTTTTATTCTTCAACTAGATGAGAAAAATCCGTGCTTAGCATGTTTGGCAAAGAAAAACGTAACTAAAAATGGAACTTACAATGTAGTTAAGTTTTTTGTGGGAAAATAGTTTTGTCAGGAAAACGAATGAATATGTTTTTATCATGTGTCTTCAGTATAGTTAAGTTTTTTAAATAAATAATAGATTAAAAAAAACCTATTTTAATCCTAATTTTTTAATGTCAATTTACTTTCTCATTGCGTCACTTTACAAATTTGAGGCAAATTTTGATAGTGTGACAAATTGAGATAAGTTTCGCCGAAGTGCTGGATTAGATCGTAAATTGTGAATGTGAATTATGGCATATGAGGAATTCAAGTTAAAATGAAAAGTTGAAAACCAACGTATTAGTGAGATATCGGAATACTATGTTTTCCATAGTTTCCTCCTCTCCCCATTCCTTTTGTATTTTGGTGAGAAACTGATGGCCATCCACATAAAACTAATAGGGGATTTTATTTCCCCACCTTCCCCACTTAATTTCCCCACCTCCCATATTTTTAAAAATCCAACTTTACCCTTGCATACATAATATCAATTGTTGCATTTTTTTTTCTTCACGTCCCTCACATACTCCCTCCACCTCCCTCACATACTCCCTCGCCATTTCCCCACCTCCCTCGCCATTTGTTAGCAATCCACCACTTGTTTGCCGCGATGGCAGCACCACCGTTGGGTCCCTGCATCGCATTCGTTCGCCATCTCCTCCACAGGTTGTCGGCCTCTTTTTTTTTTTTTTTTTTTTTTTTTTTTTTTTGAAATCGCGGTGTCCTGATTCTTATTACCGGATCACTCCGGATATAAGAATCCGGACGTATATTTTTTGATTACTCTATTTCCCAAGTCCGGATTCTAATATCCGGAGTACTCCGTATTCTAAAGTCCGGAGGTATAAAATAGTCCGGATTTAAGAATCCAAAATATTAGGAATTAGAATCAGGACTCTTTGTCTGTTAAAGTCTTGACTTGTCTTTTCAGTCTGATTTCAATGGAAGACAAATTTTCGAAGACAACTTTCCGACACCATAGTGCCCATTGTTCCTGATGTTCCGGAGGTCGTTTCCATGGATTGTACCGGTGCATTCACTCTTTGCTCGGGTACTTATTTTATTGATCAATTTTGTTAAGATTTGTTAGATGAGTTGGTGAATGATACATGTTGTCGTTTCAGGTGTTTTCTACGCGGGATGACCTATTGGCATGGGCACGAGACGTTGGCAAATCTGTTGGGTGTGTGGTTATTATTTTAAGATCAGACTATGGGCAATCAAGCAAAAATACTTTTGTGATGTTGGGTTGCGAGAAAAGTGGCAAGTATAAGCCTCACAAGACTATGGGAGTGAAGGCTACTGGCACTAGAAAATGTCAATGCCCATTCAGATTGAAAGGAAGGCTGGTGAAAGGTACCGGAGGGTGGATTTTGAAGGTAATGTGCGGTATGCACAACCACGGGTTTGTCGAAAACTTTGAGGGTCATCCATATGTCGGTCGTCTAACTTCTGAAGAGTTGTCTAATCTGAGCGACATGACATTGAACATGATTAAGCCGAGAAACGTCTTACTCTCATTACAGCATAAAAATCCAAACAGTCACACCACAATTAGGCAGATCTACAACGCACGACAAAAGATCCTATTTAGTCTAAGCGAAGCGAGCGAGTTACAACATTTGATGAACTTGATGCACCATGATCGTTATGTGCACTGGCATAGAAAAGCCGATAACTCTGATGTTATCACTGATATAGTTTGGGCACATCCTGAAGCTATCAAGCTTGTAAATTCGTTCAACATTGTTTTGCTTATTGATTCGACATACAAGACTAATAGGTACAGGATGCCACTAGTTGAGATTGTTGGTGTGACCTCAACTGAGATGACATTCGTTGTTGCATTTGCATTTGTGGAGTCGGAGAAAGCGGATAACTACACATGGGTGCTTGAGAAGTTGAAGGGTATGTTTGTGAGACAGATTCATTACCACAGGTGATAGTAATGGCCGAGAACTTTCTTTGATGAGTGCAGCGGCTATCGTTTTTCACCTATCGCGTAACATGTTGTGCCAATTCCATATCCGTAAGAATGTGAGGGCGAAGTGCAAGACTTATGTGTATCCACAAGAAAAAATTGAATTGGTGATGACTGCGTTTGATTCAGTTGTTGATTCACCAACGATGGATGACTACCAGCAGCGACTGCAACATTTCGAGGATGTTTCAGCACCGTTCAGTAACTTCATTGACTATGTCAAGAACACATGGCTAAATCAACACAGGATAAATTTGTTTCTGCATGGATAGGCCAAGCGACATATGCACATTGGAAACAAAACAACCAACATGTATGCATCTGAATTGTCGGTGACATCCGACATTTATCACTATTTTTGTGGAGTTCAATTGTGTTTGTTTTACGATGAACGAGGTTGAGTCTGCACATTGGCGGTTGAAGAAGTTGTTAGGCGATAGCAGAGGAGATTTGTGTAACTGTTGGGATGCAATGAATAACATGATCGATTCTGACAATCGAGTTGAAGGCTTCATTCGAAAGCATAGCATTAGTAGACAACAACATTGCTTTAATATTGCGATCTACGAGCACTTAAATGGCCTTGTGTCTAAGAATGCGTTCTGATACATTGCCGTGAAGCTTCTCCGATCTAGCACCGCTTGGCATAGATAGTTCTGCGTGTGGTTGTGTGCTAAGATACACGCATGGACTACCTTGTGCATATGAGCTTGCGGATATATGATGCACTACATCCCAATCCCGTTGGAGGCGCTCATACTCACCTGAGGAAATTGAGCCGAGAACCCATGTGACAAGCGGTAGCCATGGTTCGTAACTAAGTATACAGTTGAGCTTGCGGCATTGGCACGTAGGTTTCGGGAGCTTGATATTGCGGGAAAAATGGCATCAAGGCGAAACTACGTGAGTTGGCATTTCCTGACACCACTTCTATCCGCCCACCCTTGTAAGGTGAACCCAAGGGAGCACCAAAGAAAGGAAAGTGGTTGGCGGTAGATATTTCAACAAGACGCGATCCATCCTCATGGGAGCGTGTTGATGACTTCTTTGCCTCCCAACACGATAGTGCGTCAACTCCAACCTCGTCTAGACGTTCAGCTCTTCCTCTGCCCAATAAGTCGGCTCACACTTTGGCTAGACATTCAGCTCCTCCTCCCCTCAAGTCGTAACCACCTACAGCCTCCTCCTCCTCCCATCAAGTCGTAACCACCTACAGCTGCTCCTCCACCGATGAAGTCGCCCGCCCCGCCATTCATACACCGCTTCTTATCAAATTCATCAATACATTGACAACATTATTGATGTAGAGCCCGATGGGAACTGTGGGTATCGTAGCATCGCTGCTTTACTTGGGATGGGGGAGAATGCATGGCCCTTAATCCGATAGGATTTGATTAGAGAGGTTCAGAGAAACCGGGACGACTATGTTGGTGTACTTTGTGGCGAAGACAACCTTGAGGCATTAAGGCGATCACTCTATGTTGACAGCGTTGATCATGTTGCCAAAAAAGACAAATGGATGACCATGCCAGATGCAGGATATGTGATTGCTAACAAATATAAGGTGGTTCTGATCTGTTTAGACCCAAGGGGAAGTACCACAATTTTCCCTCTCAGGCACGGACCACCGAAGGATTGGAAAAATCAGCGCGTCTTCTGCATTGGATTTCTGCATAGAATGGAACACTTTGTACAGGTACAATAGTTGTGTTAACTCTTTATTTTTTTTAACCTTTGCATCATTTTTTACTTTGTTTAATTGGTTTCAAAATGACATGTTTTCAGGTCTATTTAAAGCATGACGCTCCAATACCGCAGCCGGATGTTCAATGGAAAAGGTTTAGAAGCGATTGTGCTAGGGATTGGGAGACACTATATCTTAGTCGCATGCAACATTGGAAATCTATTTTTATTTCATCCGCAGAACATGTAGCTGTAGATCATTGAATATTTATATATTGGATCTCTATATTTATGGTTCAATTTGTGTTTTAATTTGTGTTTTAATTGTATTTGCCTCTCAACGACATAATGGTACGACCAGGAGACGCAAAATTTATGAACAAATAAAATGCATATATCCCAAAATACAAATACATATATATGTCTGATCAAAATACATATGAAAACACTAAGAGGGTGCTGCTACTCGTGCCTACGCCTGACCCATCGCTGTGTATATATCTGCGGGAAATGGGGGCGTGCTAATCTCTGTAGCTCTCGCATCAGCTCCCAACCATCGGTGTCGGGCTGGATGTGCAGGCGTCCGTCCATCACTTTGCTGTGCAATCTCGGACACTAGCCCAACTAGCGACCTACGACAACAACAAAAAAAGATTTAATTTTCGTATTCACAGCTGTTTAAGACAAATAAATAAGACTTATAAATATAACATACATCTGCTGGTGGCGGTGGTGGTGCGGATGGTGGTGGTGGTGGTGGCGGCGGCGGCGGTGGTGGTGATCCTGGATCTGGAACTGGTACATGATCAGGATATATATATATGGATGTGAGATACGTCGGAACCAATCCATGTATCCAGGCTCCACGTCCGGTAATCCAGGCGCCACCGGAGCACCAAGAACAATGAGGTGCTGATCAAAATGAAGCCACCTTCGCCCATCTCTTCGAATCGACCGACCGCTGCCTCAAGTCCTGAATCGACGGTATGCGCCGCACATGTCCAAATCGGCGCAATACCTGTCCGGCGGTATGGATAGACGAGAGTCCCAAACGGATGAAGCCCTGAAGCGAGATATAGCGTAGAACTCCGCGCTTTGCTGGCCGACATACGGGTCCCGGGTAACATCGCCTCTGATCGGCCGATCCAGGGCCCGCCGATATGGCCTCACCAGTCCTGCGCCTCTGACCACATCCCAACGAGAGGCATGGGGTACTGCCTCATCGTACTCCAGACATAAACTCCTGGATCCGAGGTCAGGTGTCTGGAAGTGCTCATGAATCCAGGCCTGCATGAAAATTAAAAACTCAAATACTCTTTAATTAGCGCTTTACAAGTATAATAACAGATTATTGAATACAACAAAATTCGTACCTGTAATAGCGTCGCAAATCCCGCCATCTGCTTCGTCTTAAACCTGCTCGCATCCCTGAGCTGGTCGTACAAATGTGCGAGGGCCATGGCACCCCATGCGTAGGTCTCGACACGGCTCAAGTCCCTAAACATGTGCAGCCATCTTATACGCTGGCGAGCCACTCTTCTCGGAATGCAGTGGTGCCGACAAGGTGCAATAGGTAAGCCCTGGCTGCCATGTCCCACTCTCCATCCTCGCAGCATCGCCTGTATACCTCGGTCTTGCTGACCACTCGGTCGAGCAGTACATACATTCCTATCAATCTCCTCATGTCTTTGCGGCTCTAGGGATGCCTAACGACTCGTCGGCATAGCGACAGAATCGTCACTTATCCGGTGTGCGGCGGTGTAGAACGTCCCATCAACTGGAATATGGAGTAGGCGTGACACGCCATCCGTAGTGACCGCTATCTCACCAATCGGCGGTGGAAGTCGGAAGTGTGAATGCCACCGGTCTACAAAGGCACCGATCAATCCCTTGTCGACCGCCCATAACAAAGCCGCTGAGTGGATCAAGCTTCGACTCAACCGTAATAGCATGAATCTGCGGACAAGGGCAAAGCAGATACACCGTGTCGTGGATCGATCACCCTAATCTCTCCCATAATCGACATCAAAACAGCACAGTATAAGTCAATTACATATAAATAAATGAAATTAATGTAAAAAACAAAAATAGTGTTTACTTACGTCGGGCTCAAGCCACAACCGTGCGGCCACATGTTCTTGTCCATAACTGACAAGAACTGATCTGTCGTATGGGCCCCCAGGGAATGACTCCGGCTGCTGTACCGGCTCCACCACCGGCTCCACTACCGGCTCTACTACCGGCTCCACCACCGGCTGCTGTACCGGCTCCACTACCGCCGCCTGTCCAGCCTGACGTACCGCCTCCACGACCGGCTCATGTGCTGCTGACGTACTAGCTGAAGTACCGACTCCACTACCGTCATGATGTCGACGCAGCTCATCCTGACGCTTGCGCGCCGACATAGTAGGTCTCGTCCGGTCATCAACAGGGACTGATATCCGACCACTTGGTATCCGACCACCCCTAGCGGGTGCCCGACCCTTCGTACGTGCCATAATCCTGTAAAATAAATTCATAAATAAAATATAAATAAAAATCAAATTAAATAACTACTGCTGTCATTCTGAACGTCCGGACTCTAGAATCCGGAACACTCCGGCTTCAAGAGTCCGGACGTAGGAATTGCAGTTTCTGTCATTCTGAACGTCCGAACTCTAGAATCCGGAAGTTCAGAATGACATAAACTTCAATTCCTACGTCCGAATTCTTGAAGCCGGAGTGTTCCGGATTCTAGAGTCCGGACGTTCAAAATGACAGAAACTGCAATTCCTATGTCCGGACTCTTGAAGCCGGAGTGTTCCGGATTCTAGAGTCCGGAATTACAAAGAAACCAGAAAAAAAAATAACGGGCGATGCTCGTACCTTGCAGAAAGTGAGAGGGAGAGAGACGATGGGAGACGGTGGAAATGTGCTGCGTGTGAGGGGCGAGAGTGAGAGGGAGAGGAGAGGGAGAGGAGAGGGGAGGTGAGGAATTGTGGAAGTGAGGGGAGGTGAGGCGAGGATCGGGAGAGGGAGAGGAGAGGGGAGGTGAGAAACTGTGGAGTGGGGGGAGGTGATGAAATGAGGAGGAAATTAGGGTTAAGTTGAGGGGTATTTCAGTCTTTTCATTAGGTTGGGGAGGTGGGAAAATTAAGTGGGGGAGGTGGGGAAATAAAAGGCCAACTAATAGTGGGGAGAGTACCGGCAACCCATGGTGGCTTACGCTTGCATGCTAGCCATTTGTAAGGGCTTTTATTTTGGGCCTCCCCAATTTAATTTTTTCACCTCCCATCATTTTGGAAAAGACTAAAATACTCTTTTACTTTTCCCGTACGCGATGTTTCATCTCCTTTTTTTTTGTTAGATTTAAATTTTCCGGATTCTTGTTGATATTCCGGAAACAAGAAACAAGAATCCAAAAGTGTTTTTGAACAACGTAACGTTGTTTCACCTCCCTTTTTTCTAGATCTGAAAAATTAACACTTCCGAATTCTTGTTTCCGGAATGTCCCGAAAACAAGAATCCGGAAGTGTTTTTGAATAACGTTGTTTCACCTCCCTTTTTGTTACATCTGAAAAATTAACAATTTCGGATTCTTGTTTCCGGGACATTCCAAAAACAAGAATCTGTTTTATATATTCATCCGGAAACTTGATTACGGGAGCTTCCGGAAATAAGAATCCGAAAGTCTTAAATTTTCAATCGCTGCACTCACAGAAGCAGGGAAACAGTGGAAGAAAAAAGGGAAACGCTTCTGCCAAAATAAAATCGATGAAACGCTTCTGCCAAAGCGAAGGAGTGGGAGGAGTTGCATGTTAATTAATTTGATGTTTCTGTAATGTGATTTATGGAATTACTAGTACGATACCCGTGCATTCGCACGGGGTGCGCGTTGTTTATTACGCTTAATATTTTAAGACGGTGATTGTTTATAGCAAATGATATTTTTGATTCAATGTATTAAAAATTAACTAATTTTATAGTGAAAGTGAAAGAAATATTAAATGTGTATCAAATATTCTTAAACAATTATAAAAATGATCTGTGCAAAAGATGATAAAATTATACCAATAACATGTAATGTTTCCCTATCGACACTTAAAAGTAAAATAATCATTTAAAAATAATCAAAACATTTATAAAAATTGATATGTGCTTAAAGATAACAAAATTACAATAAAAAGTAATAGCGTTCAAAAAAATAGAATATAAAAATTAATTATATTGACAACATATAATATTTTTTCGTCTAGAATCAAAAGTAAAATAATAGATAATAGTATATAATATTTCCTCCTGTTAAGAATCAAAAGTAAAATAATCATCTATAAATAATATATAATAAAGATATTTATAATCAAATATATAAATAGTAAAATATAAAACAAAACTCTGTTGGGACTCAAAAGTTAGATAATCATTTATAAATAATTTAAATATTTATAAAATTGATCTGTGTCGACGATGATAAAATTATACTGATAACATGCAAATGTTTTCCCCGTCTATACTTAAAAGTATAATAATCATTTAAAAATAATAAAAACATTTATAAAAATTGAAATGTGCTAAAAGATAACGAAATTATAGCGACAACATTTTATTTTTTCTCGTCGGGACTCAAAAACAAAATAATCATTTATAAAAAAATAATAGCATTCATAAAAACATAATATAAAGATTAATTATACTAACAACATACAATATTTTTCGGTCTAAAATCAAAAGCAAAATAATAGATGATAGTATCTAATATTTCTTCCCGTTAAGAATCAAAAGTAAAATAATCATCGATAAATAATATATAATAAAAATATTTATAATCAAATATATAAATAGTAAAATATAAAACAAAACTTTTTTGGGACTTAAATATTTATAAAATTGATATGTGTCAAAGAAGATAAAATTATACCGATAATATGCAATGTTTCCTCCGTCAAGACTTAAAATTAAAATAATCATTTGAAAACAATAAAAACATTAAATTGATATGTGATCAAAGATAACGAAATTATAGGGACAACATATTATTTTCTCCCGTCGGGACTCAAAAACAAAATAATAATTTATAAAAAATAATAGTATTCATAACAACAGAATTTAAAAATTAATTATACTGACAACATACAATGTTTTTCCGTCTAAAATCAAAGGCAAAATAGTAGATGGTAGTATCTAATGTTTCCTCCCGTTAAGAATCAAAAGTAGAATAATCATCTATAAATAATATATAATAAAGATATTTATAATCAAATATATAAATAATAAAATATAAAACAAAACTCTGTTGGGACTCAAAAGTTAGATAATCATTTATAAATAACTTAAACATTTAGAAAATTGATATGTGTCAAAGAAGATAAAATTATACCGACAATATGCAGTGTTTCCCGCGTCGAGTCTTAAAAGTAAAATAATCATTTAAAAATAATAAAAACATTTATAAAAATTGATATGTGCTCAAATATAACGAAATTGTACCGACAATATATTATTGTCTCCCGTCATGACTCAAAAGCAAATTAATCATTTATAAAAAATAATAACATTCATAAAAACAGAATATAAAATTGATACGCACTTAAGTAGTATTTTCCCGTCAGTAATTATACGATATGTAATGTCTCTCGTCACGACTTAAAAACAAAATAATTATTTATAAATAACTTAAAAAATATAAAAAATGTTAATAAAAAATAAAATAAAAAAAATGTTAATAAAAAATAAAATAAAAAATGTTAATAAAAAAAGAGATGCACAAAAAAAAGATAAAGAGAGAAAGAGAACAGAGAAAAAAAAGAATGAGAGTAAGAAAAAATGAAAGAATCAGATAGAGAAAAAAATGTAAGAATGAGAGAGAGAAAGAAAGAATGAAAGGGAAGAAAGAGAAAAGTGGGAGAGAGAGTAAAAAGTAACTTGGTGAGAGAGAGAATAAAGAGAAAAGGGACAAAAAAGTGAAAAGTGAGAGAGAGAAAGTGAAAAGTGGGAAGAAAAATAATTTTTTATGTGAATTAAATCTTTGTTTTTATTTATTTTTAGTTAGATTGACATTTTTGTCCCTAAAAAATACATGTGTCATTAATAGAAGATGTCTAAAATTGTAATTTTGCTAGCCTATTGGTTTATTAGTTTGATTAGTTTGATAATAGATAATAGATAAATAGAATAGATAATAGATAATAGAATAGATAGATAGATTCGCATGATCCTTTTTCCTTCTCACCTCCCTCTTTTTTTTCTTTTGGTACATCATTTTCCTCTTTCTTTCATTCTGTTGCTTCTCTTTCTTAGTGAGAAGAAGGAAGAAGGAAGAAGAAGACAGGAAGGAAGAAGGAAGAGAGACTGAGAAGAATGAAGAAGGAAGAAGAAGAAGAAATAGATGGGGGTAGTTTTGGTATTTTAGAGCAAGGGGAGGTGGGAAAATAAAAATGGAGAGGGGAAAAAATCATGGGCCCATTACTAATCATCGATAACTTAATTAGTCTGCTTGAAATGGTTACATGAAGACGGGAGGGGCCTAGATGTTTTCATCTAAGCACTACGATAGCGATCGTGTTGAGCACACTTTGCTGAAAGCTTATTTTATTCACTAGTATTTTAAGACTTACTTCTTTATATTTTCATGTCTCAAATATATGTTGTAAAATGAATTACATATAATTTGTAAGATAGGTAATTTTTTTATATATTTTTTGGGTATTGTATAATGATTGTGGAATTTTGGCAATATATATATATATATATATATATAGTTGTTGAAAATCATCATGCTCCTGTTATTTTTTGCATTTTTATCAAGATGTAATATTAGTTCAACAACTTATTTTCCCACCTGCCATCAAGATCTAGCATTTGAATTCGAAAACATTTTTGTGAAATTTGGTTGAAAAAGAATGAAAATCGATCGAAGGTTCGAGGCTCTGGATGTAGGTGGCAGCATGTCTCGCTCTCGCAGATGATAATTCGGTTAGGGCTTCTGCTCTGGGGAGAAGAAGATAGATAAAGAATGAAAGAGATGGAATGGTTACATACTTATTTAGCTGCATATCATACCAAACTTATACAGAGTAGTGATTTTGCGTTGAATGGAGATACTCAAAAGCGGATATTTTGATTTTGTGACATACATCAATTCCGCGAGATAAATTGGCTGCAAATCTTTTGAGATATTAATTAGGGAAACATGGGACTTGTGTCAACAATTTTGTTTGTAAATAATACTGATTTTTTTATTGGTGTCATATATAGGTGATTGAATTTTACGTTATTGAATGAAAAAAAAAATATGATGATGAATAGCATTGAATATTCCTGTAAAAAGAAGCATTGAATATATTATTTAACTAAAAAATTATTTTTATTAATAAATTTTATATGAAAACATATTCTGTGGTTTGTCTGAATATATCATGATTTTTTTCCCGAAACACCATATATTTGTTAAGTAATAAACATTTTTATTAAAAAGTTTAATTAAATAAATGTAAAAATTTTATGAAATTTATATTTGAAATAAAATTTAAATTATCAATAGATATGTATGACGATTGGTTGAAAATTTTCTTTATTCTCAAATAAAATATAATTGTTTAAATTCATTAGATTTATTTCAATTGAATTAAAATTTTAACATGATATTGTCTAAAATTATTAATTCTTTAACAATTGTATATTAATAATTATAAATTTGGAATTTTCAATTTTAGAGTTAAAATTTTTATGAATTCATATAAAAAATTGAAATTATCTTTCCATAAATGCTATTGTCATTTATTAGGTTTATGTGGCCAATTATCAATTATTAAATGATATTGATTCAAATACCATCTATATATGCTGCAAAAAAATACCATTTATATAAATTCTCATCAATTGTATTAATAATTCATTCGATATATTATGTTAAAATGATAAATGATATAAGGCGAGTAGAGGGCCCCATTACTATGCATTGTGGAGTGTCCCAAGTAGGTAGCTCGGTTGGTGAGCTAAGGGACGCTGAAGGAGTTTAAGCTGGAGGTCCCGGGTTCAAACCCGGGAAACTAATATTTCTAACAATTACTAACAACTAACATTTGCCTATCAAAAAAAAAAACTATGCATTGTGGAGTATCATTTTATCTTCATAATGTGTCAGAATCGAATCATAAAAGGTAATGTAAAATAATTTCGTTTTCAATTTACACCAGTTTTGTTTTCATTGACCTGTGACAATTTTTTTTAATTAGTTCTATTTTCATTAACATACCAATTAGCTAATTGCATTGTGAAGGAAAGTGATTAAATGTGCATTCAATTTGAAAATTACGTTCAAAATTACTATCAATTATTTTAAATGAAATTGCCAATTTAAAAAATGATGAAATTATAAGGTCAATAACAATAATGTTGATTGCGTCAAAAAAAGTGTTGATCGTATGATATTCCCCGATCTTTGCTATTAAACTTGAGTGGCAGGATTTTATTTTTCTTTTCAAAAAGTAATATATTCTATTGTATCACAATGTGTTTTGTACCAATTCATATTTTTTTGGAAAAAAATTAATGGTATTATCAATTATAAAAGAACTTTTATGAGTTCAATACGAATGACAATGTGATTTTGACAAAAATCACATCACATAATGATTAAAAATAATTTTTTTTTGGTAAAAATGAGTAATTAAAGAGGGGAGAGAAAGAAATTAGGGTGGTGCGAAATGACGATTCAATCCCTATTTACACTGATTTTTTAGGAGATATTTTGGTTCCTTCAAATTAGCAACAGCTTTAAGTTATAGAAAAAGTGAATAAATGAGAATTAAATGCGACATAGAAAATTAGAGAGAAGAGAGAAAGAAATTGAAGTTGTGCAAAATGATGACTCTACCTCTATTTTAGTCTGAATTTTTTGGCGGGATTTTTGTTCCGTTATATTAACAACAACTTTTATATATAAAGATTTGTTTGTTTGAAAAACTTCGGTGAAATCCTAAAGTTATTTTCTTAAGATGGATATGGTTATTGGTAGTAAGTAGCCATTTGTTTGAATAATATTCAAAATGTAACTTTATAAAACAAATTTGTTTTGGCAGTGCAAAATAAATTACGTTCAAAATTTAATATTATGAAAAGGGATATGAAGTTAATTTTAATTAAACTTAGTACAGAAATATATTTGTAACAGTAATTTGGGCTTATTTATAATATTTGTAGCATTGGAGGGTTTTTAATTACTAAACGATGAAAAACTTGCTTTAGCATGCAACTTTTATATGGTACATAGTGAGGCATCCATACAACTAGTTTTTTGAACCAATCCATACAACTAGTTAACACTAGTAATTGCTTGTTCTAGAATATTTCTTTGAAACTTCTAAAATTACAGTGAGGTGACACAACACAACAATGGAAAAAAATTATATATATATATATAGAGAGAGAGAGAGAGAGAGAGATTATGTATTGCAATACTTCAAATGTCATAAAGTCTTGAATTCTCTGTCAAAAACAAAATAAAAATAAAGTCTTGATTCAAGTTTTTATTATTTTTTAAAAAAAACCAAAAACTCGATTTTAAATCACCAAAAACTTAAAATACTTTGCAATGTGGGTACATATAAAATGAATCATATTATTTTGAGGGGAAAAATAATTTTGAGCTCAGGCTCCACCAGCAGGGAATTGTTTAATGCACTCAACAAATTGCTGGATACACCCAATATTTGACAAAAATACCTCTGAGTACATAATAACAGGTGTAAATAAACTATTTGCGCGTGTACAAAATTTTAAAAAAATAACCTGCGCAAATTAGCTATTTGCGATCATGTACAAATTTTTTTTACACTGTCCAAATAACTTATTTACACGTGTTGAAAAATTTGAACTGCGCAGTGTAAAATTTTTTACTTACACTGTGCAAATAGCTTATTTGCTTTAAGAAAAAAATTATCGCAAAGTGTAAAAATAGTCAACATGCAAATAGCACTCGCAAATAGCAATGGAAGCGCAAATAGCACCGCAGGAAATGCGCAAATAGCACTCGCAAATTTTCAATGGAACGTACCATGTAAAGCTATTTGCGAGTATTTTTTTTTCTTTTCAAAAAAGATACACTCGCAAATAAGACATTTGCGTGTATGTTTTGTTATGTGCAAATAGCATATTTGTGAGTGTTTTTAGCTACTCGTAAATATTGGAATTTCTAGAATTTCTTTACGTGTAAATATGTTATTTGCGAGAGAACGTAATTTTATCAGGGGTATTTTTATCATCTCGTATAAATATTGAGTGTACCCAGCAATTTTCCGGGTGCATTTAACAATTCCCCACCAGCAACGAAGATTTGGGCCGAAGAAGCCCAGCCCAACAGATAATAGAACTAAAAGGGGATTTGAGGAGGAGTCGGGAGTCCTTATTCTTCGTTTCAACTACCCATCTGCGTCATCTTCTCTGTGTACGTGTTTCTTTGGGTGTCAACTGGAATCGAAAGAAAGAGAAGAGGGAAGGGAAGGGAAGGGGTTATTAGTTAATTAGAGAGAGATGCAAGGCGGTGATGAAGTAAACATAGAGGAGCTGGCCTCCAATCTCTCCCTTTACAAAGATCAACTCCACCAGGTCAGTTTCGTTAGGGTTTTTCTTCCTTCTTATTTTCCTATTCTCTGTCCTCTCTCCTCAATACTAAACAAATAGCACCTTCTCGTAATTGTTTAAGAAAATTACTTCAATAACTCAATCTCATTGCTATCCCTTTATATTCAATTATACTTTCAAATTTTATATATGTAAGTATGTACTCGTCCATCTCTTTTCCACTGACTTCACCTCATCTCTGGATCAGGTTAGACAACTTTTAAATGACGAACCTTCAAATTCTGAGTATGTTGACATGGAAAGGGAGCTCTGCGAGGTTTGCTTCTTTTTCTCTTTTATATCTTCTCCCCCCTCAAAATGCATATCCTTTCTTTTTTTACCGCTTATGGTTATGTGCGCTACTTGTTTTCCATTGATTCAGCTAATATCCTCCATGAGTAATTTTTTTTTATATCATTTTAAAAATAAAATAAAAAATTCTGAATTGATGATGATTGATTCTTTCTCAAGAAAGCAGATCTCTACCTACTTACTGACCTAGCATATAAACATCAGAGGACCGATGTACGGGTGTATGGCTATGCTACTCACCTTATTTTACTTTAATAATTCAGTCAACCAAATGAACTCATTTCGTTTGTTGAGAGATTAGTCCGCATTTGTTGGTTGAAAAGGTGAGTGAGGTCGGTATTTTATTTGGAACTGCTGTATGGCTGTTATTAGTCATATAATTCAAATTGCAGATCCTCAGGAGCATGAGGACAGAAATAAATAAATGAATATTATATCCATGTAACAAAAAAAAAAAAACAAAAAACAAAAGAGAACCTCGTCAAAATGCCCATCACTCCTATCTTGGTTCTGTGCAGGTGTGCTCTGTGTCGTGATGTCCAGCATGCTTTCTCCCTCTCACCTGATATGAGATGTTCACACTGAGATTCTAAGTTAGAATTTTGACATTAATTTGGTTTATGATGTAAAAATTTCTGAAAAATGTATTTGTTTTACTGAATTGGAATGTGGCCTAAAATTGTGTCACACAGGTGATTGCTTTGACGGAAGAACTCCTCGCAGCTGCAAAGCAAAATGAAATTTCTGGTACAAATGCTGCTCCAAATGCCAGTGCATCTCCAAGTTTGTCAAAACCTAAGGAGAATAAAGTGGTACGTGCTAGATATTCTAATTTGACTATGGAGTTTACTTTCACGACGTGCAGAATATGTCATTATTTGCTGTATCCAAAGTTGGGAATCACAATTGGGAAACACCTGATTAACAATTTGTGAAATTTTTTTCATATGATATCTGCATTTGAGTGCACTTTTTTTTTTCGTAGCTCCTTAACAGCCCCTTTCCAATTTGAGACTATGTGCAATTGCTCATTTCAAATGTTTGTTCCATGCTTGGGGGTTGTTTATTAATAGTCTTGGGTGGTTAATTATGAATTGTGGATCGGTTTAGTGAATCTGGGGTGTTCATTTGGAACTTGGAGCAGTTTCTTTGTCAGAGGCTTTTGTGAATAGAGAAGAAAAAGTTCAGAGGTTTTGGCAGGAGTAAGGAGGCCCAAGTTCTACAGCAGTGTGATGCATGACCCCTTGATGTTTTATCTGGTGCCGTTAACACGGATCGCGGAAAATCGCGGCGAGCCCAAAATCCGCTATGTGAAATAGCGGATCGCGTAGCGGGCAAATAGCGGAAGTCAAATAGCGGGTGAAAAAAATAAAATTATATATAAAACAGTGAACTAAAAACTCCAAAACAGTAACATAAACTGTCAAATTCAAGCAACATAAACTCAAATTCTCAAAACAGTGAACTCAAAAACTCAAAAACAGTAACATAAAAGACAAAAAACTAATCATTCTCCTCTCCTTCGGCTTCTCCAATATAGTCATCATTGTCATTGTCAGATAATGAAGCATATCCTTCAGCTTCTTCTTTGGAATCCTCAAAATCACTGCCCTCCAATTCTGGTTCGTTTTCTTCAATTACTGGTTCATCCTCAACTTCAACTTCAACCACTTTCTCTTTTCCCTTTCTGGATGAAGAACCAGCAGCCACTCCTTTCTTTTTTCTGGATGCAACAGCAGCAATTTGACTAGGGGCTTCCTTTCTTTTTTTAGTTCTCTGTCTTGTATTTGTTGTAGGCTCTCCAATTCCTGAAGCCGTAAAAACTGCTTCCAAATTAAGGGCATCATCACCATTTTCATCCCCAAATACTCTTTCATTCCCAGCACCATCTTCATCACAATCCATCTGCCCAATCAGCCACTCATTACACTCTTCAATGTCATTAAGTGAAATTGGGTCAATTTCATCCCTAACATTGTATCTCCTAAGCAAAGCTTGATTATATTTGACATACACCAAGTTGTGTAGTCTTTTATGCTCAAGCCTATTCCTTTTCTTAGAATGAATCTGCTCAAAAACACTCCAGTTGCGTTCACATCCTGACGCACTACATGTCAAGCTCTAGATCTTTATAGCCAATTGTTGTAGATTTGGAGCTGATTGTCCATACATACGCCACCATTGCGCTACAATACAAATCCAAATAAATGTTATGCAATGGCATATGTGACAAATTTTAAAATTTAGAAGAGTTGAGAAATATTGTTTCACCTGGTGCAACTGTTTTCCTTTGTGAAACAACAAATTCTTTTCCAAACATACCACCAGCAGCTTTATATATTGGCAGCTCTGCAAGAATCTTTTTCCTGCCTTCTGCGTCAGGCACCAACCTCTCAATGCACAAGTACAACCCATTTGTCACCTCAAAATCAAATTCCATGTTGGGATTGTTGTAAAACAACTCTGGGTTTAGAAAGTGGCCAGCAGCATGTAATGGGCGATGAAGTTGGCAATTCCACCTTTTATCAATAATTTCAAAAACCTCCTTATATTTGCTTTCATTCATGGCGAAGGATATCATAATAGCTTCTTTTGCCTTCTCCATTACCTCGGAAATATAACCCATAGCTGGTTTTTTCTCACTATCAACAAGGAGAAGCACACGGACAAGAGGAGCCATCACCTTGAGAGTATACACTATATTATTCCAAAAAGATGGCATCAGTACAATTTTGGTTTCTTCCTTCCCTTTGGCCTCCTTGGACAATTTGTTATTTGTCCATTTATTTGATATAAACATTTTTCTAAGATTTGCTTTCTCCTTGTGAATCCTTTCCAATGTGAGGAAGGATGTGGCAAACCGAGTTACTGCATGCCTCACTAATTCTCTTTTGTTGGTAAAGAACCTCAATAGGCTCAATGTACTTGAATGGTTGTAGATGAATCCAACAAGAGAAATTGCCCTTTGAACCGTCTTCTTTATAAGTGGGAGCTTTCCAATGTCCTCCAACATCAAATCTATGCGTTAAATTTGCACAAGGAGTCCAATACAGATTTGGCCTTTTTTCTTGTAGTAACTCTCCAGCAAGAACATAGTTGCTGCCATTGTCTGTTATAAGTTGAACAACCTTTTCTTCCCCAATCTCATCCACGAAAGCATCAAGCAACTCAAATATTTTTTGTCCAGTCTTCACTATGTCTGACACATCAATAGATTTACGCTTTGTTTGGATTGATGGAACATAATGGAGCGGAGTGGAATGAGATGGAATGGAGTGGAGCGGAGCAGAATGGAATAAATTTCCCACTCCGTTGTTTGGGTATTTTACGATGGAACGGAACGAAATGGAATGAGTTATAATTTTTAAATTCCTTTTTTACCCCTGACATAAACCTAAAAAAAAAATTGTGCAAATTATAGTTTTCTCAAATAATTACCACAATGCACTTAAAAAAGAAAGTTTGTATGAAAGTTAAATAATTTAGCAAGATTTTTCCCCCCCTAAAACTTACATAGTAATTAATTATAATTAACATAGTTATTCCCGTCAAAAAAAAAATTTAACATAGTTATTAATTAATTATAATTAAAATAATAAATATGAAGCCCCTTTTTCTTCTCTGTTCTCTCGCTGTCCCCTGTTCATCGTCTTCCATCTCTCGCTACCCCCTTTTTCTTCTGCAGATCAACGCCGTCGTGGTCTTCGTGGAAGAAGAAGAAGAAACGTGGAACAAGAGAGGGGTAAAAAGGTAATTAGCTAAACCAAGCCCTTCATTCCATCAGATACCGACCGAATCGGGGGGACGGAAAACTGGAGGAGACAGTGGTATGTGATGGAATCGATTCCATCCTGTTCCATACCACTCCATTCATTCTTGACAAAACCAAACGATGGAAGCTGCCTCCATACCACTCCAATCCATCCTCTACCACCAATCCAAACATACCCTTAATGAACATTGTCCCTGCTGGATAGTTCACCTAGATGTTCATTATAGATCTACCTTTTCTGTCAGTCCATCCATCAGACATAATGGAGACTCCAAATTTCCCCCATTGCTCCTTTTGGCTTTGTAGCAATTCATCAGTGTATGCCAACTCCTTGTTAAGGAGTGGAACTCTTATGTCATGATAAGATGGAGGCTTCAAATTTGGTCCAAACTGTCCAACAGCAGCAAGCATGTCTTGAAAGCTTTGCAACTTAATCATGTTGAAAGACAAACCGGCTTGGTACCAAAAGCGAGCTACGTATTGATGAACTCGTGCAGTAAGCTCCTTGTTACGTGCCTCCCTTATGCTTGGTTGCCTTATTTTCTCTCTTTTTTTTTTTTTTTTTTTTTTTTTTTTTTCTGAATTGCAGTCTCTGGTTTCAATAAAAAGAGATCAACAGGGCCCTTTTTTGAAGCTCTCTTACTCTCACCAACATTAGGTGCAACTGCAACTTCTCTAAACCCTTCATCAAGAGCACGTTCTTCATCACTATCACCATAGTCATCAAGGAGATCATGCTACACCCTGTGAAATGCCTCACTGTCTTGTATCATTTTGTTCTTCACATATTGATTCAACTCTTCTCTGACCTCTTTTGGGCATTTAGTACAAGCTTTGCAATTGCCCTTCTTTCCCATCAAGTGCCCTTTCATTCTAGTAATCCCTCCCCACGTTGTCTTCCCACAAAAATTGCATACACAGCCAGCGGTTCTGTTTTCATGTACTGGACGGCAGAATTTCCAGCCAGGGTCACCCCTATTAATCGCAACTGTTGAAGGCTCTACTGATTCTTGACTTGCCATGCTATTAAAAAAAATATGAAAACAGTATAAATAGATTGGAAGAACCAAAACAAAAAACAGAGGAACAAAGAAGAACATAAGGAATAGTAAGAGAAGAAAGCAGAGCAAGACCAAATAGATTGACAGAACAAAAAAAAAAAAAAAGAGGAACAAAGGCATATGCAAGAACTAAAAAAAAAACAGAGGAACAAAGACATATGCAAGACGTCCAGAACCGGGAAAAAAAAACAGAGGAACAGAAAGTAAGGAGGAGAAGAAATAACAGAGCAACAAGGAAAGAAATAAAAAGAGAACAGAAAGTAAGAAAGAGAAGAAATAACGGAGCAAGAGAAGGAGAGAAAGCGTAGCAGAAGCAGAATAAAAATAAAACAAAAAAAGATAAGGGAGAGGAAAGAATAGAAACTTTATATGTAGCAGAAGCAGAATAAAAATAAAACAAAGAAAGAGAAGGGAGAGGAAAGAATAGAAACTAAGGATTAGTAAGAGAAGAGAAAGGAGACTCACCTGATGGACCCACAAGAGTTGCAGAGTTGCAGAGGTGCAGAGTTGCAATGTGCTAGCTGCTTTGATCAGGGCAGAGGACGTGACTTGTGAAAGGAGGTAGGGTTTACATATAGCCTTATAGGAGTGGTTTAGTGGAGAGAATGAATCCTGGATTGTTGGGGAGTGGAATGATCTGATCTGATTTAATTTGATCCTCTGATTTTTCTGTTTTCAAACATTGCATGCACCGATTCAGTTTCCCTCTTCAAAAATAACCGCCCTTTTGAGTTATCACGTGCGATTTCACCTCAAATTAAACGGGCCGCACCAAAGTGGGCCGGATCCTTCGACTTCTTCACAAAATCCGAACCTGAAAACCGTATTGTCCGCAATTGCCGCGACGGAATTGATGGTGGATAACGGTGTCACGATCGATATAGCGGTTGTCGTGAAATGCTCATCGCGTTGCGGTTTCCGTCGCGGCCAGGCCAGAATCCGCGACGCAATAGCGCAATAGCGGCCGCGACGCCGCGATTTGACAACACTGGTCTGGTGTGAAATGATTAGATGTTGAAGGCAAACTGTCTATCTTTAACTTGTTATGGGGTGGGACTGCAGGAGTTTTTATGTCCTTATTTTGGTCCTTTGCTCGTGGTTTCCATTAGTGTCTTCTTAGGTGGATAAATATTAATTCAGATCAAGCAAATGTTCTCATCTGCACGATAAGGAATATATCTTAACCCCTCATCCCCCTTTTTCTTCTGCAGTCTTTCTTTTTTCTATGATAAAAGAAGAAAAATGTATTAAATGATGGTCCCTTCTGCTTATATGTATTCGGCTATTTCTTCATTGCTGAGTTCTTAACATGTACTGCATATTGAGAGACTACTAGACTAGTCCCAATGGTGGGTTATTTTGGTTAACAAAGTAGTATCTAATTATGCACTGGTACATATCTATATTTTTCTGCTTTTGGCTTCAGGAAGTAACTGAGCAGATGATAACATTTGCTTGATCTATATTAATATTTATCCCGAGTATAATGCATTTCCTTGTGCTACCATAAAACTGCTTGTTCAAAATTGACTTAATTGCTTGCCATTGATATTGATGAAATTACAATCTGGGAGAAGCTGTGGAAGAAACGTTAGAAATAATCTCTGATAATTTGTACTCAATTCTGATCTTTAGTAATTCCTTGTGTTATTTCCCTTTTAGGAGCTGGATAGCCGCTTTGATCATCAAGAGAGATTTCCTGTTGGTGCCAAAGTTCAGGCAGTTTGGAGTGAAGATGGGGAGTGGTATGTTACCCAATATTTTCCTTCTAGTTACTATTTTTTTTTTTTCATTCCATTTGCCTATGTTTTCTTCATGTCTAACTTGTATTTTGGATGTCCAGGTATGATGCAACAGTTGAGGCTTATACACCAAATGGTTATTATGTTAGCTATGACAGTTGGGGTAATAAAGAAGAGGTATGATTTTAAAACTACTTGATTTCCAATCCTAGTCATATGGAGTCTGACATGGTGTCTGCATAAATTTTCCTCTAAATTCTTATTACTACATGGTTTGAGGTAAGTTGCATTGTTCATATGTTGGAATTTCCAATGTATTGCTGATATACTGTGTTGTTATATCTTGCGTCTTTTCAGCATTATACTGCATGAGTCATGAGTGCCTGAGTCTTTAGTATACTGCATGAGTCAAGCGTTCTCCAGTTCTTTGTTTAGTTGAGAAAATAAATAGAGGAATCAATTTATAAAATAAAGACTTTTCAGTTATGTACTGTGTGCACCATGACATGTGCATTGATTTGTTCTATTGTGCCTCGTTGAATTGGGAAGAGAGTAATGGAGTATTTTACTGGAGATATTAATTTTTAACGTTCCCCACTCAAAAATTGCATTGACAGAATATTAAATAGATGCCATAAAGATGAGTCACTAACTTATCATTTACAATCTAAAGCATTATTTCTGGTTATCAACAAATATTCCAGTAGTTTTTCAAGTTTCTGATATCTCAAGGTAAACTCCATGTGCTGATGGTGGGTGCTTATTACAGGTCGATCCAGATAATATAAGACCAATTCAAGAGGGTAGTGTTGATGCTTTGGTAGAAGCTGAACGAGTTGCCGAAGCTACAAAGCAGGCTATCAAACGGAAAATTGCGCAAGCAGCATCTATTGATTTTCAGTCACGAAGTCTACCTGCAAAGCTTCGTATAGAGCCTGATGACCCTGAGGATGTGGTAAGTTGTTGCAGCAAATTTTACAGGTTTCTTTAATGAAAATGATTGTTTCAATATTAATGTAAGTGCTTTAATTTGCTGTCTTTGCTATTCTAGATATCCTTGGGTTGGTCTGTCATTCTGTTGGCTACTTTTAATGAAGTATTTATTTTTCTGAATATATTTCTTGTTAGTGGGGTTCTGAAATAGTTTTTTGTTTTATCCAAGTTTATCTGCCAGTTTACTGGGATGCCATCAATGACATATTTGCTAACTTGATGATTACAGAAAGCTGCCAAACGTAAGAAAATACATGCCTTTAAGTCCAAGATGCGGATGGAACAACTTGAAGTCACACAAAATAAGCGGCAAAATGCTTGGCAGCAGTTTCAGTCAACCAAAGGAAAGACAAAGAAGGTACCTTTCGCAATTTGTCTAATTTGTATTCCCACATTTATTTTAGTTTTAACAAGTTTGATGGCTCAAGTTCTCTTTGCCCCTTGGGGTTGATGAATAGTTTTCATGGAAGAATCATATAAATTTTTATTTGTTTGGACATTTTAATAAAGTGAATAATGGAAATGAGCTATGAACCCCATTGTTTACCATCCAAACACGAGTGGATGTTAGCTCATAATCATTTAGTAAAGAATTTATGTTTTATTCTACTATATTGAGTTTGAATGCGATACAAGACAGTAAAAAAATTAAATTGATAAATTCAATAGAGTAAATTTACCTCGGTAGAGAAATATTATCGCAGTCTGAGATCCCCCTATCAAGTTGAAGGCATACTTGAAAGAGAATATACAGCCAAATAAATTTTCTCATTGAAATTTCATGGAAAATATTTTTTAACCAAGTATTATAATTCTAATTATCTCTTGAATTGGTTGCAAGTTGGATACGAATAAGAAGGAAAAAGTAACATCAACCTTGGAAAGGTTTTTACTTAGAAGGCCAGATCTCTGGAATTTGATGTTATTTTCATTTATACTTCACAATTTGCCGATCTTTATTTTCTATGT
The DNA here is from genome assembly GCA_037113605.1 of Calophaca sinica. Taxonomy (NCBI): domain Eukaryota; kingdom Viridiplantae; phylum Streptophyta; class Magnoliopsida; order Fabales; family Fabaceae; genus Calophaca; species Calophaca sinica. Next base: position 744,271 of record CM073731.1, read on the forward strand.
ACAATTTGTTTGTTATGCCTATGTTGTTTTTGTATAAATGTTCTATTTTGTGGTGTTTGCAATATGGTTTTGCTTCAGATTGGTTTCTTCTCGGGAAGGAAGCGGGAGAGCATTTTTAAATCTCCTGAAGATCCCCAAGGAAAGGTTGGTGTGACCGGAAGTGGGAAAGGTTTGACAGAGTTCCAGAAGAGAGAGAAACATTTTCATCTCAAGGATGGTACAATCGAGAATGATGATTAGGTTAAGCAGCGAATTAGCCTTTCGATTGTATGTTATCATTCACTGTAGAGGCTCGTTGATGCCGAACAAAACGATGCAGCATGTTATCAAGTGAAATGTTGAGATTGTTTTAGCCCTTATAATATGTGTATTTTATTTCCTTTTATAATTTGTGATAGTGATACTATTTATTCTGCTGTCTTGATGATGGCCGTTTTTATTTTTAGATTCTATTAATTTGTGATACTACTAGGAAGAGAATTTCAGAGAAAACTTTTTTGTATTTATTGATGAAAAAATGTACAATTCCAACTCTGCTACTGAAGGTATATACAGATGCAGAGTCTAGCGAAATAAACCGAGGGGTTATAACTATTAGCAAACTAAAGAATGTAAAGCCTACTCGAGAATTCAATATTCTGTGTCAGACATGCACTCCAAGCTCAAGGTAGGTGTGGAGACCGTAGGCACTGCAGCTCAAAAACATTGAGCTTGTTTCTCCAGAAAAGGAATTGAGTATGTGAAAGAGGCTTAACGACCTAATTAGGTGTTCAGATACATTGAGCTCGTTTGGTTCAAACGAGGGGAGGGGAAGGGAGGGATTTTAATGGAGGGGAGGGAAGGGGAAGGGAGGGGAAGGATTTAATTTGATTTTGTGTTTGGTTGAGGGGAGGGGAGGGGAGGGAAGTCTTTGCTTGTTTGGTTCATGAGGGGAGGGGAGGGATTTTAATGAAGGGGAGAGATTAATTTACTAGTATATCCTTATAGTCTTTTATATTATGTTATATATAAGGATATTTAAGTAATTTTATTTTAAATAATTTAATCTCCCCTCTCCTCCCCTCCAAAACCCCCCACTTTGGGAGGGGGCCAAAATTGGCTTAGGAGGGATTTTGCTCCCCTCCCCTCCCTTTAAAAAAATTGAACCAAACAAACATAATTTAAAATAACTCCTCCCCTCCCCTCCCCTCCCCTCCAAAACCCCCCAACCAAACACACCCTAAGAGTATGTTTGGATGGAGAGTTTTAGAACGGAAAGGAGGGTTTATTTTTTTTTTTCTAGATTAAGAAAGCTATAAAATGTTTTTAAAAGCGAATAAAGTGTAATTGAAATGTTATATTATTATTTATCATGTTGTTCTTTCAATTTTTTTGTTAAAATCTCAAATATATATCGACGTATAGACTTAATCCTCTAAAATTCTCTCCACCAAAACTTTCATCCAAACATACTCCAAGAAAAGGAATTGAGTAGGTTAAAGAGGCTTAACGAGCAAATCAACCCACTGGTTTGGATCAGGTATATACTGCACTTAGACCTCTGCTCATTTAGCAACTTTATTTTTCGAACGAAAAAGAGATAAAGTTTTATGTGCTTAGTTCTAGTACGAAGAAATAGATTGCAACCTTAATTCACTATTGCAATATACAACCTCCATGTTTGATTTAGTAACTATTGTTTGCCTTTTGGACTGTGTTCAGATCCTCTCTATTTGGTGGGGAAATAGACATCTCCATTACTTTCATTCTCTATCAGTTATAATAGAAATAAATGGCTGGGTTTAATTTTTTTAAAATCAATTTAATATTTTTAAAAAATGAAACATTTTTCTCTTCTGAAACATTACCCTTTTCTTCCATAACACATTTTTCCATTTCATTCTAGTGGCTCGCTGTTGTATTGCCTCGCCGGTTGTTGTCCACCTCTACGTTGTCGTTGGAAGCTTATATATCCTCAGCCAGTATTTATTTCAATGTTCACTTCTAATGAGATGAAATTAGACAACAAAAAACTTCCAATGGCAACTTATATATCCTAAACCAAGATCTATTGTAGTGGAATTACATTAGACAAATGTTCCATGTGACAAGAAATTGGGGTTCCAAAAACGAATAAAATTGGGCAAAGGAACAAACATAGTGAACAATAAGGGGATAGCACACACCTTCCAACAATCTTTTAGAAGAGGAGGAATTCATGGAAACCGTGGGGCGATAGGGGAAAACCAGGATGGCAGAGGATGAGGCGGAGGAGATTTGGAGAGAAGGAGATGAGTTGGTTATGAGTGGAGTTGGCTTCACTGGTGGGCTGAGCATCGGGGCTAGGCGGCGACGTAGAAAGACGGCGGGGGGCGACCTTGGGCATGAGATGAGAATGAAGAGTTGTAGTTCGGTGGAGTTCTATACCTTCAACCATGTTTTCTTTCTTTTTCAAAGTAAGACCACATTGATTTAAAAATTTAAATCCCTGTTGTTGAAAATTTCTCATGCCACTTGTTTGATGAATGTAAAAGGAAATGAAGATCTCCATTTCTCCTATAAATGGAGAGGATCCGTGCACTTCTGGAAGATGAAAACTCGGCTTTCCAGTTTTTCGTGGTTTATCTGTCTTCCTTTGTTTCTTTCTTTTTCTCCTTAATTTGTTAAGAGTTTTTTATGACAAAAGTTTTCATTTTTCCTCATGGAGGTTGTGTAGGGTCTAGGTTATCAAGAAAGGTCTTCCTATTGGAATAATTGTGTCGCTTGCAGAAGCCTTTATGGTAGAACAATTAATGCTCCACCCCGACGGTGGATCCGACGTAAGGCAGTCTTTCCACACAATCGCGTCGTCTTGCAGCCTGTGTGCAGCCTTCGCGCGACTTAGGGGATGCTATTGCGCAAGGCCATCACCTCAACATGGTTTTTGCCACTAAGTGTGCCCCCAACAACGACATTAAGGTGATGGTGAGAGAAGGGTGGCGGGGGCGGTAGATCGGGTGGGTGGCTCCAAAAATGATGGGGAGAGAACAGAGAGATGGGGTTTGTAGGGTTTTTTAAAAAAGTTTAAAGGTCTAATATTTAAAAAAAAAATCAAAATCAAAATAACCCTTTGTATTATGCACAACGCTTCTAGCTCATGCACGATAGAAATTCCCATCTCACATATACTATTAAGTATTAACATTGGTTTGCTATATATGTAATATATTTGTCACCTCTAATCACTTCAGAGATTTCATATCCGTGAAATACTTTTGAAAAATTTAAATAATAACAACAATATAAAAATTAATTTAATCAATAAAAAATATTTTGATAATAATCAGGATAAATTTTATATAAAAACAAGTATTTAAACTTAAATATTTAAAACTTAAAAATTTATTCATTAATAAAATAAATAAGATATTATATTTAATGTTATTGAGGAAATTTAAATAATTGAAGAAATTAAAAACTCATTGGTTGAAAATTTTTGAAGAAATAATATTTGAAATTTTTATATTTACAAAATAAAAAAATACATCATTTCACAAAAAATAAAATGTGATTATCTCACACTAGAAAATTCAAATTTCATATATATATATATGAACATATTTTCGGCGTTCAATGGTGATCAAGGGAAACGCGACTTATGGCCTTTTGACCCTACTAGTGTAATTTGGATTGAAATAAAAATAAAAAAAAACCAAACTAGTGCAACTTCAAACAAATTTACCTGTATGGGATAAGTCATACTCCTCATGCATGACTTCACTTTTGGAAGTGCACTTAATTTTTTTTATTAAAAATAGTGGGAGTCGTACATTCTGTTGATGGCTTTCTCATTTTAATATTATTTTTTTAAAACATGTCGTATACTGCATTTACCGTTTCCGTTTAAACCCCATGCAAAGCCATACATTCAGTACATTACTTTGTTTATAAAAATAAAAAGAATAAAATATGAAAGTCGTCGACTGAAAATATGATATAAGTTATTTTAAAATAAAAAAAAAAAGGTTATGAGCACAACTTCCAAAAGCAAAGTCGCAAGTAATTTTTTTTAAAGTTGCACTAGATGGGTAGTTTTGATTTAAATTAACCTAGGAGGTCAATTTTCCCGAGCAATACTTATTATTCAGATATATATTTAACATATGGAAATATTACATGTAATCGTCGGAGTTAAACAAAGTCGAACACCAGATTCGATATACATCGAACAAGCTGTGGTCCAGGCAAAGCCATTTGAGATGCAGCAGCAAGATTAAAATATGCTACAAAGGTAATTCACGAATTTTGGGTCATTGGACGTTTTACTTACATCCAACGACGATATTTAGCTTGCAAACTAGGGCTTTTATTTCAACACCTCCCCAACTTAATTTCCCCACCTCCCCAACCTAATGAAAAGACTTAAATACCCCTCAACTTAACCCTAATCCCCCCTCATTTCATCACCTCCCTCCCCCACAGTTCCTCACCTCCCCTCTCCTCTCCCGATCCTCGCCCTCACCTCCCCTCTCCCGATCTCACTCTCGCCCCTCACACTCCCCACATTTCCACTGTCTCGCATCGTCTCTCTCCCTCTCACTGGATCATCACTTGATTCTGCAACTCCAATTCCTACTTCCGGACTCTCGAAGCCGGAGTGTTCCGGATTCAAGAGTCTGGAAGTTCAGAATGACTGCAGTAGTTATTTAATTTGATTTATATTTATATTTTATTTATGAATTTATTTTACAGGATTATGGCACGTACGATGGGTCGTGGATCCGCTAGGGGTGGTCGTGCACCCGCTAGGGGTGGTCGGATACCAGGTGGTCGGATATCAGCCCCTGTTGATGACCGGACGAGACCTACTATGTCGGCACGCAAGCGTCAGGATGAGCTGTGTCGACCTCATGACGGTAGTGGAGTCGGTACCGGCTAGTACGTCGGCCACATGAGCGGTCGTGGGCGATACGTCGGCACAGACGGCGGCGGTAGTGGAGCCGTCTGGCCGATGGTAGCCGTAGTAGAGCCGGTGGTGGAGCCGTCTGGCTGACGAGTCATTCCCTGGGGGCCCATACGATAGATCAGTTCTTGTCAGTTATGGACAAGAACTGTAGGTGGTTCTGACTTGATGGGAGGAGGAGGAGCTGTAGGTGGTTCTTACTTGATGGGAGGAGGAGCCAAATGTCTAGACAAAGTGTGAGCCGACTTATTGGGTAGAGGAGGAGCTGAACGTCTAGACGAGGTTGGAGTTGACGCACTATCGTGTTGGGAGGCAAAGAAGTCATCAACACGCTCCCATGAGGATGGATCGCGTCTTGTTGAAATATCTACTGCCAACCACTTTCCTTTCTTTGGTGCTCCCCAGGTTCACCTTACAAGGGTGGGCGGATAGAAGTGGTGTCGAAATGCCAACTCACGTGGTTTCGCCTTGATGCCATTTTGCCTGCAATATCAAGCTCCTGAAACCTACGTGCCAATGCTTCTAGCTCAACCTCAGATACTTAGTTACGAACCATGGCTCTTTGTCGGTGTCACATGGGTTCTCGAAGCTCAATTTCCTCCAGTGAGTATGAACTGCCTCCAACGGGATTGGGATGTAGTGCATCGTATATCTGGCAAGCTCACATGTACAAGGTAGTCCATGCGTGTATCTTAGCACACAACCACACGCAGAACTATCTATGCCAACGGTGCTAGATCGGAGAAGCTCGTCGGTAATGTACTGTAACGCATTCTTAGACACAAGGCCATTTAAGTGCTCGTAGACTGCAATATTAAAGCAATGTTGTTGTCTACTAATGCTATGCTCGAATGAAGCCTTCAACTCAGTGTGCTGTAACCTGATCATGTTATTCATTGCATCCCAACAGTTACACAAATCTCCTTTGCTATCAGCTAACAACTTCTTCAACCGCCAATGTGCAGACTCAACCCTGTTCATCAGAAAACAAACACAATTCAGAACTCCACAAAAATAATGATAAATGTCAGATGTCACCGACAATTCAGATGCATACCTGTTGGTTGTTTTGTTTCCAATGTGCATATGCCGGTCTATCCATGCAGAAACAAATTTATCCCTGTGTTGATTTAGCCATGTGTTCTTGACATAGTCAATGAAGTTACTGAACGGTGCTGAAACATCCTCGAAATGTTGCAGTCGCTGCTGGTAGTCATCCATCGTTGGTGAATCAACAACTGAATCAAACGCAATCATCACCAATTCAACTTTTTCTTATGGATACACGTAAGTCTTGCACTTCGCCCTCACATTCTTACGGATATGGAATTGGCACAACATGTTACGCGACAGGGGAAAAACGTTAGCCGCTGCATTCATCAAAGAAAGTTCCCGGTCGGTCACTATCACCTGTGGTAACGAATCCTGTCTCACAAACATACCCTTCAACTTCTCAAGCACCCATGTGTAGTTATCCGCTTTCCCCGACTCCACAAATGCAAATGCAACAACGAATGTCATCTCAGTTGAGGTCACACCAACAATCTCAACTAGTGGCATCCTGTACCTATTAGTCTTGTATGTCGAATCAATAAGCAAAATAATGTTGAACGAATTTACAAGCTTGATAGCTTCAGGATGTGCCCAAACTATATCAGTGATAACATCAGAGTTACCGGCTTTTCTATGTCAGTGGACATAACGATCACGGTGCATCAAGTTCATCAAATGTTGTAACTCAGTTCTGCCCTGCCTTAGACTAGACCGGATCTTTTGTCGTGCGTTGTAAATCTGCCTAATTGTGGTGTGACTGTTTGGATTTTTATGCTGTAATGAGAGTAAGACATTTCTCGGCTTAATCATGTTCAATGTCATGTCGCTCAGATTAGACAACTCTTCAGAAGTTAGACGACTGACATATGGATGACCCTCAAAGTTTTCGACTAACCCGTGGTTGTGCATACCGCACATTACCTTCAAAACCCACCCGCCAACACCTTTCACCAGCCTTCCTTTCAATCTGAATGGGCATTGACATTTTCTAGTGTCAGTAGCCTTCACTCCCATAGTCTTGTAAGGCTTATACTTGCCACTTTTCTCGCAACCCGACATCACAAAAGTCTTTTTGCTTGATTGCCCATAGTCTGATCTTAAAATAATAACCACACACCCAACAGATTTGCCAACGTCTCGTGCCCATGCCAATACGTCCTACCGCGAAGAAAACAACTGAAATGACAACATGTATCATTCACCAACTCATCTAACAAATCTTAACAAAATTGATCAATAAAATAAGTACCGGCGATGAGTGAATGCACCGTACAATCCATGGAAACGACCTCTGGAACATCAGGAACAATGGGCACTATGGTGTCGGAAAAGTTGTCTTCGGAAAAGTTGTCTTCCATTGAAACTGCACTGGAAAAGACAAGTCAAAACTTTAACAGACATAGAGTCCGGATTCTAATTGCCGGAATACTCCGGATTCTTAAATCCGGACTATTTTATACCTCTGGACTTTAGAATACGGAGTACTCCGGATATTAGAATCCGGACTTGGGAAATAGAGTAACCAAAAAAATAAACGCCCGGATTCTTATATCCGGAGTGCTCCGGTAATAAGAATCCAGACTCTCTGCGATTTCAGGAAAAAAAAAAAAAAGAGGCCGACGAACCTCAGATCAGTGGCAATGTGGAGGAGATGGCGAACGAATGCACCAGGGCTGGCTACGACCTCCAAGGCGAGCCAAAAAACTTCAAAAAGTGAGAGATTAGGAGAGGGCGATTTCCAGGAAGAAAGGGAGGTTGGGAGGAGAAGATGAGGAAGGAGGAAGGAGGGGAGGTGCTGACAGTTTAACGAGTGAGAGAGGGAGTGAAATTAATCTGAAGGGTAAAGTTGGAATATTGAAAAAATGGGAGGTGGAGAAATTAAGTGGGAGAGGTGGGGAAATAAAAGCCCCAAAGTTTATTACGAAAGTGAATGCAATAAAAGCAATCGCAGAACCTTCCATGTTAAACCCCAAACAAAATAATTTGAAAAGTAGGGGACGCCTAATATGGTCTGGGTCCATGGCTTAACCGGCCATCAGCGGTTAATGTAGTTTTTTCACTTTTTACTTTTATTCTTTTTTATCACAAAGGATCTATGCAGAATTACAAAAATCTCAACAAATCCCTGGTTCCTTTGCCCTGCTGCTATCACCGTGAACTCTCTTCATTTGAACTGAAAAGGATTTCAGTAGATTATAGCTAGTTTTGGAATTAGCAGCCAGTTAGCAAAAGGTGATTGATAGCTAAGAACTCAGACCTATTTTTACAAGACCATGTTAGATGGACCCTGAAAAGTAATCACAATTTTTTTTATAAACTTTTACGAAAACATTTTTTTTTAAAAGAAAGCATTTGCCTTTTACAACATTTTGAATTGGTTAGGAAACACACCACAAATTCTATTTCTAATAATTTATTAGAAATAGAATTTAGTTTTGACTGTGACAGTTGACAACGCCTCGGCAAATGATCGTGGGATTGAAATTTTGAAAACGATGCTGAAGTTGAGGAATGGTTTAGTTTTGAACGGAGATCACATTCATATGCGTTATTCTTGCGCATATTCTAAATTTAATCGTGAAGGAAGGTTTAAAGGAGATTGTGATTACGATTCTCGAGAATTCGTGGTGCGGTGAAGTATGTCGTGGCTTCTCCTTCTCGGCAATAAATTCTTGCAATGTGTTAAAAGTAGAAACATTGAATACTGAGGCGATGTTGATTTGATTGTGAAACCAAAGTGAATTCGACATATGACATGTTGAATCTTTGCATTGAAACTTCAAGCGGCATTTCTAGAGCTTGAGGTCATAGATACTAAGTATCGTGAAGAGCTTAACAAGGGAAGGGCGTGCCTACCACTCTAGATTGGCAAAATGCATGTGGGATCTCAAAATTTTTGGAAATTTTTAAGAAGGCCACCGTGCGCATATCTGGTTCATCTTACGTAACAAGTAATGTGTATATGCTAGAGGTATTTTCAATTGGGTTGACATTAAAAAACATGATGACTTCTACGGATGTAGATTCAACAACAAGGGACATGGCTAAAAAGATGAAGGAGAAATATGATAAGTACTGGGGAAATCACAAGAGCTTGAATATGTTGTTGTTAATTGCTTTTGTGTTAGACCCCGGTTACAAAATGAAGTTTGCACACTGGTTTATTGAACAAAATTTTGATGCACTTGAGGCCGATGAGTTGAAGCAAAATTTAGAATTATGCTTGAATAACATATATGAAGAGTATAGTGGTGGGGTTGGAGGGTACCAAAGTAACTTTCAACCAACCCAAACCCAATTTGATGGACTAGGTGAGGATCCCAAGTATTATTACACTCAGTTTTTGCAATCTACCGGTGCCATGTCTAGTGCCTCCAAATCGGAGTTAAGTAAGTACTTGAGCGAAGATTTAGAGAGTTCGAGCACTAACTTCGATATCTTGAACTGGTGGAAGGTGAATTCAAGTCGACTTCCAATCCTTGCGAGCATTGCGAGAGAGGTGTTGGCTATACCGGTCTCCACGGTGGCATCTGAATCTGCCTTTAGTACTGGAGGACGGGTGATTGATGAGTATCGTAGTCGCCTAACACCTAAAACAGTGGAAGCCCTTATCTGCACAGAAGATTGGCTAAATGGATCGCCTTTACCATTGCCTTCACAAGAAGATATCGAAGAGATTGAGAATTTTGAGCAAGGTAAGATAAATAGATATATTTAATTACTATTTATAGTATTATATCATGACTTAATAAGCTATAAAATGTCTTTTTTTTTTTTTTTTTTGCAGAAATGTTTTCCCTAAACTTAGATGGTGGTGCTAGTTCAACCCATATCACTCTTCATGAAGATTAATGGTATTGTTAGAATTCAACTCTTTGAAATTAGTACTGTCATTAGGATTTTTCCTCCCTCTATTACTTTTACGTTTACTGATTGAAATTTACAGACATTATAATTATGACAATCAAAGTGAATCTCGTGGGAATTAAATACTTTAATTTTGTTTTTTTGATCAAATAGAGTACTTGGTTTTGTTATGTGTGTGTCAATTATAGGATACTTTGAAATTTAATCATATAGTTAGGGGATGTGTTTCTCTTGTTGTTGTGCTCCAATATGCAAATATCATATGCTGAGGCTGTGGCTGCTTTGGTCTCACTTTTTAAAATTGATGATACAACAGGAGGCTTGAATGTGGAAGGAGAAGCAGACAGCTGAGACTTTGGTGTAGGTATGTATGCCATGTCAGATCATTATTTTCATATTTGGGTCTTGATTAAACCTGACCTGGTGGATTCAAAATTCAGATATTTTGACATGCATTATGAAGCCCAATATGGAATGGAAATATGGAATGGTGGATTCAGTTGAAAACATGTTGAAGGTTATGAAGGCAAAAGGAGCTGTGTTTGGAAACCCAATATTGAGGCCAGACTTGAGATCAGAAGCATGAGGGAGCTCGCATCAAAAAAAGAAGAGGAAGCATTGGCCATTGTGACAACTCCTATTTCATTGCATGTTCTCACAGGCTCATTTGCAAATCTTTGTTAATATTAAACAAGTCAATGAACAGGAACTTGCATGTTCTCACAGGCTCATTTGTTCCAGCCTTTTCTGTAATAATGTTGCATTAGAATGTTGCAGTGTTTGCTGCTAAGAAAGAACATGTTTTTGGAAAGAAGTTTTTTGGTAAGGCTGTGTTTTATGACAATGGTCAAATTCATGATCTTGTCAATTGAGTGTGATACTTCGAGTTCGAGTGAAAATCTTTGTGTTTTTGGGAAGTTTATAATAGGGACCATACTATTTATGGTGGATGGTCTTGCAGTAGAAGTTTTTTGGGATGTCTATAATTGGCTCTTTGGTACATCTTTTGGAAATGCGGTGTTTATATCTATTATTGAACACTAAATATAATTTAGAATCAGATTTAGACAATTGAAAGCAGCTCACTCTTAATAGGAAGTTTTTAACATGTTCCCTTGGTGCTGTAAGTCCTCTAATATATATATATATATATAATTGTGTTTATTCCTGCTATATAATGCAGACAAATGCATCTGTGTGCCTTGTTATGCATTTAGGCTTTTCTTTTATTTTACTAGCTTATACACTCAATTCTACACCTGTCCAACACTTTATATTTTTTCCAATATTTCTTAGTTGCGAAGGCATAGCAGGAAGCTTGAGCAGTGATTAATGGATCCATAGTTAGGTGTAACTTTTTGCTGATTTATGAAGTAACTTTTTGTTCATTTTGCTGATTTTACCAACATTTTGTAAATTTTTCTGTCTGTTTCAGCGACAAAGTAAAGGATTGAAGTTGGAGCCTTGGAGGTGTTGATGTAAATCACAGAAGTATTTATGACAGTACCCAGAATTCTAAAAAAGTACAGAAATGGTGGATGTTAACTGTTGAGAAAAAACCGGTTTTGAGAGGGAAAAACAGGTTTTGATAAGGTGAAAACCGGTTTTGAGAGGGAAAAACCGGTTCTAGAGGACAGAAACCGGTTTTTTAAAGTGAAACCCGGTTTTATAACCGGTTTTGGTAACTATAACCGGTTGCGTAACCGGTTTTAGGATAGAAACCGGTTTTATAACCAGTTTTGAGTCACAACCGGTTTCATAACCGGATATGTGGAACAACCGATTTTATATCCATAACCATATTTTGAAAACCGGTTTTAAAAATTTGGATTTGAAAACCCAACCTAATATATGGTTTTAATTGGATTTAGTTTTGGTTACATTATTAACCAAACCATGAGCACCCCTACTAATAAATATGAACCAAGAATCTGCAAGGAGAATGGATGCCATGACTCAAGACGACTCAAGAAAAAATAACATGTATGATGAAAAGTTACAGAAAGTTGTTCCGGGGATTCCATCAATATAATTTCTTTACCGGCATTCAATTTTTTTTTCCCCTGGAACGATAGGGGCCGGCAATTGATCATCAGATGATCTAGCTAAAATACAAAAAACAGAGGGGCAAAATCTTTGATCCTATACAAGAAATCAACACTAGTATTACCATTGCTTGAATCGAATTCTCCTATGGTACAATGAACTAGATTTCCAGACCCCTTGTATAAACGGGTACCCAAACCACCGTATAACTTTTTCCCGTGAAGGTAAGGTTAACAAGCAGCAGAGATGCCCCGCAGGGGATAGCATATCACTCCTCTCTGAACTATGATAAATTTTTAAAAAAGGTATATATTTGCATCATTCATTGCGGATCGAATAATACTTGTCCCAGAGAGTTTGTGATTTTGATATTTCATTCATAAGACTCTTGAACTTGGCGCTGCAATCTCCTCCACTGCAAAATGCAAATTCAAAAAAGGTATATAAACACACGGACAGAAATGGAAAGAGAAACAGGAAGGAAATAATACGTTTTCATCCAACAGAACCCCCCCCCCAAAAAAAAACCCAAAAAAAAAAAACAAAAAAAAAACAAAAAAAACAAAAAGAGGAGTTATAAAATGAGGGCACTTGAGGTTAACAAGAATGATTTGCAAATAAACAACCCACTTGTAAAGAGAGCGCATCTATATGGCAACATGGGCTAAAATTGACGATCATCCCTAATAGTCTGTTTTAAAAGATATAAAAACAACGGATAATATCTTGATACTATCTTTTAGAATAAATTATATTATCACATAAGATTAATTTCTTTAAGAGTATCTTATTAGTTTCCATTTCTCTTTTTGAAGAATGCTAGCAACACACTCTTTAACACTCCATGATTGCGTGAAATTCAGGTGGATCCCACAAAAATATGGGGGACGCAATCCCAAAGTAGTGGGACCCATAAGAATTTCATCCAATCATGGAGAGTGTTGGAAAGAGAATGTGTAACTAGAATTTCGTTTTTTAGTTATTATCATGATTTGTTTCTCTATTTATTTAGGTTCTGGTGTCTTGTTTTAGTATAAATAAGGGTTAATATTTAGTCTTCTGTACAAAAATATCACAACAATCAATTATACCAGAATATAACAATTCCGCTGCCAAGTTCCCTAATGCTCGGGACCCAATTATAATAATTGCATTCAAAATCCATTTCCAGCCATCATTGTCGATGTCCACCTTCAAGGAGACTGGCCTTTTCTAAGTTGGTTGTTGGGTGTCCAGGGCAAACCACTGTTTGGTACAAAGGCCGCAAATCAGTCGTTCCATCGAGCACTATCGCTAAAGGAGTTTCACGCGCTGTCATGCACGCCCGTCTAGCAAGCTTCTTGTCAACATGTGAGGTTCACATGCCACCTTCCTATCATCTGGTCTCTGCACTGCTGGTCATGTTTGGTTAGTCAGTCCCCCATTTGGGATTCACTACTATTTGTAGCTTTGATGACACCTCCAAGTGATCTCCCCAGACCTATCCTTGTTTCTCCGAATCAGCCTATGATTGGACGTGTTTATTTGAAAATACTAGTGTAGTTTCTGTTGTGGTTTGGTAATGGTTTTGCCTCAGACCTCAGTTTTACACTGGTATTGTCTCAGTTGTGGTTTGGTACTAGCTTTGTTTCAATTGCGGTCTGGTATTGTTTTCGTCTCAGTTGCGTATTGGTTTTTTGTCTCAAATGCAAATTTAGAATTGGTTCTATTTCAGTTGCAGTTCTGTAATGGTTTTGTCTCGGTTGAGGTTTTGTCCAAGATGCACTTTGGCACTAATTCTATCTCAGTTGCAGTTTGGCACTTGTTAGACCTCAATTCGGTATGTCCCCGGCTTTGTACCAAGTCCCAACTGCAATTTGGTCTTGACTCTTGTTCCAGATGTGATATGACCCTATCTCAATATCATTATATTAGTTGGTTATTTTTCTTTCAAAGGATACATTTGTAACAAGATTAAAGCTTAGTAAGTTTTAGCTTTAAGGGGAGTGTTAGAAGATATGAAAATATCTTATAATATCTTGATATTATCTTAGAGTATTTTAGATTATCTCATAGGATTAGATTCTTAAGAGTATTAGAGTATCTTAGACAACCATTAGGTATTATTAGTAACTAGTAAAGGGTAAGTCGTGCAAAACATGAAAAGCTTGATTCACAGACAGCACAAAATACAAACCTTATGCGGTTCAAGGATGCAATAGCTCGAAGTGCGCTTCGAATCATGTCTTCATTACGATCTACCTCTTGCTTGACAGCATCTTGCTTCGGCTTAAAATTGATAGTCTTCTGGAGAGGATCCACCAACGAATCCAACACTGAAAGGTGAAATCCCAGTTAAAAAAAGACAAATGCTATACAAGCATAATCTTAATACTTTAACAGAGGCAACATAAACCTGCCAAGACTGCAGAAGGACACTTATCGGCCAGTTTTGAAAGGATCAGGTGACAAGGCATTTTAACATCATAATGATCTGAAATACAAAACATTTGAATCCTTGAAATTAGTACCAACAGATATGACCTGGAAAAAAAAAATTGTATCCTTGAAAATTAGTACCAACAGACAGGGATAGATAGATGGAAAGAGAAGTAGGATCATCAACACCAGAAGCATTAACAGTAAAACGACATATTCAACAAATTTAGTGGAAAAAAAGGACACCCTGAGGTTGTAAAGCTCCTGTTACGTGTGGGGCCTACTGGTATAATGTACAAAGTTTCCTAAGCTTTAGTAGCAAACAAATTAGAACTGATAACATGAAATAAAAATGTCTGAAATTAAAAGTAACATTAGATAAGGGAATCAGAACAATAAATGTAATTAGCAGGGATGGGAGAAAAATTATTACTAAGGCTCACCATCTAAACCAGATTTAAGATAAGGAACAATGAATGATGAGGGGTTCAGTTGATCAAGACAACTATCCAGCAATGTGTCTACACATTCGAAAGCCGCCTTTCTCAATTCAAGCCCATCATCCACAATATGCTTGAAAGGGCCAAGATCAACTGTCCTTATAAGTTCTTGCTGTCAGAAATTCATTATAAAAATCAGAACACCTTCAGTAGTACCAGAACTTCTATTTTGTTAAATGCATCTTCCAGTAAACCCAAGCCATTACAAAATATATTAAAATTACTTCAAAAAGTTCATAGAAAAAGTCAGGTTTATTGTAATGTCATATACTCAACAGAATTCCACTGAACAGAGTGCCACAATGCAAGTTACCTTAACAATTGTTTGATCATACAGAAGAGGCAACAGATCTGGAAGAAGTCCCTTGATGAGGTTTGGTTTATTGTGCGCAAATGTGCTCAGAGCCAAGACAGCAGCTCGCCTAACATGCTGCATGTTCACAATAACAATCAGCAACAATAAAGTTGAAATTAAACAATATGCCAATAAGCCACAAATACACAAACAATAAAAAGAAAATGGAGGAGTTATAACCATTGATTAGAAAATCAATCTTTAATATTTGAAAAACTTCATAATTTATCATACATATCAATATGCATGCATATAATTACAATCTCAAGAGTTGATTTTCTAGTAAATAGCTATGACTCCCCACTTTTCCTTACTCCCTCACTTTAGAAGAGCCACATCCAAAGAAAATTGTGTTACATTTCTTTATCAACATTCAGTAAGGTGATTAAAAACTCACCCTGTCATTATCCTTGATAAGCATCAGAAATGATGATATTTCAGGGTATATAATCTCATCTATCTTTTCTGGACGTTCAACTATAGAGTACTTCACAGCAATAACAACAGTAGCTCGAGTAAATGCAGCTGGGCTGGTTGTTCTCACCTATACAAATTTTAAAGTATAAAAAAACCAGCAAATATAAAACATGCAAGTCACAAGCATGAGTACAGGGTACCAAGATAAAATTCAGATACCTTAAGTGCGGGAACAAGTTTTACAGGTTCAATAAGCGCAATTTTTCCCAGACACTCAGCCACTACATTACGCACCCCCTCTTCCTCACTTTCACAGTGGTTAAAGAGTAAATTAAGTATTTTCTCAACACTGGACTCTTTAAACTCTGCTTTATCTACAGACTGTCTCACAATTACCTGTTCCAGTAGGGTTAAAAGAATTGAGTGTAAATCAAATTTAAGGAAGTTGTCATAATCACAAATATATTAATTACTGGAAAGAAATTATAACCAACCAGATAGAGTTTGTTCAAGGCCACATACCTCTTTTAAAGAATGAAGCAGGAGATATTGTTTCTTCTGCTGATTATCAATCTGATTCAAGATAAATGGCAAGTACTTGGGCAGATTACCAACAGCAATGTTACCGAGGGCGTATGAGGCTGCGGACTTTATCTCTTCAAAAGGAGATTGGAAAGACTCGATTACAATATTTTCTATATGTGCATGTATGCTTAGATCCTTCCTTCTACCAATCTCTCCCAAACATAGAAGGCCAAGGTGCTGCTTAGCCTTTGAAAGGGAAAAGGCATAATGATTAGTACATAGAGAAGATCAGGAACAATCTGAAAGGGAAACTGTTACGGCGATGTATTTCATTTTTAGCTGAGACAGAGAAAGTGTCAGGATTACGTGATTCCGCAATATATTCAAAAGATCTTCTGAAAATAACCAAGATATGCTAAGATATTCTCAGATATTCTTAAGATAGTCCAAAATACTCTGAAGATATTCTAACAGAAACAGTAAGGAAGGCATCGGAAAAAAAAGGGGAAAGAAACTGCAAATAATGGGATAAAACTGATAGCGGTCCAACATTTATATGATTTAAGATCAGATTGAATTGGAGCGGACTGTGAGCCCATATAAAACACTAAGGAGATGGATTATCCAAAAAAAACATTCACTACACAGCAGAAATATGGGAAAGAAAACTTACTGAGTTAGAGCTGCTGTCATCTTTGAGAATGTCAGTAAGCATTTTCACAGTAGACGAACACTTCTGATCACCGGCAGCAAGGCATAGAACAGCCACGCATTGAGCTATTGAATGCAATGCTTGTTTAGCAATGCCGCCTGACTGCGGAGAAGGCTTAGCACAGGCAAGCAGTGACTCCAGCAGAGAATCAAAACTAGTATTTGCAGAATAGACTAAAGCAGCAAAAAAGTTCTGTAAAGCCTGTAGCATTGAGCAAAAAAATTGAAAATGAAAAAATGAAAAAAAAAAAACAAAAAAAACAAAACTCTGAGCATGCATGTATTTTCTATCATGAAATGGGCCATGTTCGGTCACAAGCATAAAAATTACCAAAAGTGCTTGCCCCTGCAGCAATGAGCTTCTGATTAATGTTAGAGCTTGAGGAAGAACTTTGTTTCTAACAGCCAGTGCAACACTTTGACTTGACCTCTCGTCACCCATTAATGTGCAGCATAATTCCAGGGCAAGAGCCGTCATATGCAAGTCAGAATCACTAAAACACAAGCAACAAAATAAGAAAAAGTATGTGTCAATCAATCCACATCACCTGTGCGGATATACAGAGTAGATTAGTAAGACAAACCTGATTAGTCCTGACAGTTCTACAATAATAACTTCATAAGCAGCTAAACCAATCTTATCACCATAAGCAACTATGAGAGAATTTAAGGTTCCCAAGGTGGCTTGCCTTAGTGCACGATTAGCCTGTTAGCAAACCATCAAAGCGAATCTCAATATTTCACCCGTTATGGTGAGAAACTCTCAGAATGTTGAGGAAATTTGACTTCAAATCAAATGGGAGTACGACATGAAACTTCAATAAAATACATTACAAGTTGATAAACAGTTTAGTGTGACAAGAATTGCATACTTTTCGTAAGAATGCAGTCAACTCTGCTACTACATGCTCCAGGACACATGATAGGTCTACCCGAAGTGGAGAAGTAGCAATAACGGCGAATGCCTGCATAAGAAACCCGAATAGTAAAGACAACTGATACTCAAGCTAACTAGTTTTCTGGTAAGCATCTAGGACCATAATACAAATATGAAATATAGCCATCTAGATTACGCATACCCACTTACTACAATTTGGATTGGGAAGGTTCAACCCCAGTTTAGTTTGGGAATGGAGTAAAATTTACCCCAAACTGATTTAACCAATCCCGTTTTGGATATAACTCTTAACTGCATTATCAGAGCTCTACTTATTTAGTTCAGGGAACATTGGCAAAATTGTGAAGCAGCAAAAATCTCATGAAAATTCAATGCCAATTTCAAGACTGCAAATTTCTGAAGTTAAATATTCAGTGTGATTTTTTGTTATTTTTCTGATTGCAGCTTCAAGCAGAGAAATAAATGTTCAACAACAGTGGAGCAGTAGGTTAAATAATGAATAATGTGTGTGAAAAAAACGATAAGATACACGGAGCATATGACCAGTCGTTGGTTCACTACACACTTCGTGGAATCTTTATGACAAAACAGTTGTGGAACACATTTCCACAATTAAGTTTCGTTAAGACAAACAACAGGATGATGAGGAAATACCAGTAATATAAGTCAGAATAATGACGGAGAATGATTGAACAAATTTTAAAACAAATAATATGATGTATAAATCAGTTCGAGGCAAGGGCAGCCAGTTTTAAAAATCCCCTCAAACATATCAAAATCCAGAAGAAAAATTGTCAAAATCATAAACTGAACCCAACCACTAGGCTGTTTTGTGTTAGTTAAAGGGGTTTTAGTTAAAACCAAACAAACCAGGTTAAACTTGCTCAGGTTCTTGTGTTCTTCCACGGAACAGGTTTGTGCTAGGAAAAAGTAGACGGCAAGTTGGACGATCTATCATCGTCGGTCAAACCAGTGAGAACATGGTCGTGGGAGATGGGTCCAAAATAGGGATGAAACTATGGGTCTTAGATGTACTAACAGGGCTTTCTCGGCCAGACCGCAAGACGATGGTACTCGCATGGTGGCCGCTTCTACATAGTGGAATTGCATAAACTTGGGGCTCCACAATAGAGCGGTTACAGACCTGCAACATTTATTCGGTGCTTCTTGATGGCGGGCAAACGTTGGGGTTGGGAGTGCAATAGAGGTTTGAGACCATGCTTGCATGAAACCAGCGTGGGTATCCAGTGTGAGTATCATGTTATTGCAATAATATGGCAATGCAGGGGATAGTTTCTTGACCCATATTATGAAATAGACCAAGCCCAGTATGTTGTAAAGGAGAAATGGGCTTTTCAATATCAGAATGGAATAATACTGATCCAGTTTTCATGTACAAATTCAGGCAGTGGGATCCACGGGAAGTATTGATAGGCCCACTATTAATGATAGGCCCATTATTAATGTGGGGGGAGGGATAACACAATAGGACACATGCAGAGAGGAGATTGAAGGGAGCGAATGTGGGGAATCTGATTGAATCATGAGGAGTATTTGAGAGGGAGAGTAACCGTATGAGGCAGTTTTTGGCATACTGGGTTTATTCTGGTGTAGAGAGTAAGGACTGGTCCTCTCTCTAGGTATCTTTACATTTTCTTTTCTCAGCTTTATCCATACTGTGTCTGTAAGGAGCAGAGCTCCATTTCATTTTCTGTTTTATCACTGCTTTCCTATCAAATTCCTCACTGTTCAGTTCTGAGTTTCATTTCAGGTTTATTGAAATTATGGTACCTATCAGACTGTTAGAACTCTGACAGAATTTGGCAGAAATAGGCTATAAAGCGATAGGGAGAGAAGAAAAGACTAAGGGTATTTTGTTTAGTAGGAGATTAGTTTTGGAAGGAGAGATCTGATGCTCTCTAATCTTGAGAGGAACAACTTGCAATCATTCTTTCTCTTCTTAACCCGGGTACATACTGATCCAAGGCTAAGGGGGGTCCCTCCAATTAAATCCTATATTGTCTTTCATTCTTTCTCAGATCTTTGAATCAGTATCAAATCAGTTTGTTTGGATTTTGAACACCCTGACAATGGATCTTGTAAAAGAGAGTGGCGACCAACAAAAGAAGTAATGTACAAATACAGTCCCGGTATTTAGGATAAACTCTAACTATTAATGTTGAAAAAGAAATGTGAAAGATAGAACACCATATTTCACTAATTACTTAGCAAGCAAAAAACAACTACACCCTATACTTCGGGTACACTACAAGAAATCACTCTTAAACAGTGTAACTTCCCCATATATTAGCCTTTCCTTATTACTATACTATTAACAGTTTTTCTGCATCAGAAGTCGTAAGTCACATGACCCTCAACCATTTCTAGAATTTTAAATTACAAAATTCAACTGGCCAACCTTGACAGCAGTGAGTCGGGTTATCTCATTCCCCATCCGATCGACAAGCACAGGAAGGCATGTAGGTAATTCTGCATTTAGATGGTCGCCAAATGTTGACACAATGAGGCCCATGCAGGAGATAGCGCATTCCTTAACCTCCTGGAGTGGAAAAAGTTATGCATGACAAAAACATAAAAAGAATCCTTCGACAAAATATCCTACTAACCTGATCCTGATCTTGGTTTATTAAGCGTGACATAATGCCATTATATATGGGATGAACATACGGCCTGAAGTCAAAACCAGAACCCTACACAACAATGCCATTCTGATTGTTAGAAATTGATATAACATTATTTCAGACCAAAGAGGATATACACACACACCTCAATGTTTGGCCGCACAACACAAACAAGTTCTCCGCACACCCTCAAGGCTTCTGCAGTGACCTTGTAATATCGGTCACCAACAGCTGATAGAACAGGAGCAGAAAGAGCCTAGAACAGAAACACAGATACAACTATGAGATGGAATGGAAAATACATGTCACTTTCCTTGCATTGAAGAATTCAACAAACAAATCTAAACCAATAAAGTGTGTCAAAGAACCACTAAAAGTCTACAAGTAAAAGCTTGTGCTGCTAAGAACCCAGAAATGGATTTCATAACCGACACAAGTTACACAACCTATAAAGCGCAAACACCTCTTCATAATGTCGTGTCGGACACGCTTCGGACACAGACGCTTCACAGACAAGCCTTAGACACATGTCAAACACCCCTATACGGTATCACAATTAAAATATATTCGTTTTTTGGGCTCGAACACCTCTCTCACACAGCTTGAACACAGGCCAAGAGAATGAGCCTACACCCCAGACACTTCTCGGACACTCCTACCATTAGTTGTTTAAAGAGACATGGTCATTTTCTTATCTTGGGATTATTTTTGTAAGGATTGCATTGTGAAATGACCCCTCTTAGACTTCTAAGTATTCTTTTTGAGGGGGTCATTATCATATAAAAATTGTATAGCTTAACAACTTTGTTTTTAGAAAGTGATATATAAATCTTAATTCTTAATTTAGTTTTCTGTCATGTTGATCTCATATATATACATATAGACACACATATAAACAATTTTTACATGATACGGTGTTCTGTTGTCCTATAATTTGTTACAGCGCCGGTCACTGTGTCAGAATCGATGCTTCATAGGACACAACCCCTTGCATGAAGCCCACTTAACTTAGAATGTGGAGAAAGACAAGACATACATACAACTGCCTGTTGTGAATATTGACAGTAAACACAGCCAAATCAGCCATAAGGCTGAATATTGAAAAGATTGCAGTCAAGGAAACACAATTAACTAGGACATGACACCATGTCAAAGAAACAATTGAACCAAAAGCTTGAACTATTAAGTGCACAAGAAATTCTTTGTTAAATTATAACTCCTGCATGGTGATCAGTTTATTCCATAGAAATCAACTGCCATAAGTGGAAAAAAATAGTGGACTGGGTGGAGTCAGCTAACAAGAGCCAATAAGTTAATAAATAACAACCACCACCATTACCAATCATTATACCACTAAGTGGAGTTAGCTACATAAATCAAATGATGCCATAATTCCATATCAAAACAACATGTTAATAACAATAGAAGACAGAATTAAAAATTGGGTAAAGATGAGAGAGAAAACATTACAATAAGTATTTAAAAAATGGGTAATAATTTTAAGAACCACATTTTGTAGGGACTCTGCCGAACTCAACTCAATCATTAAGTTTATAGGCATCACATACTGGAATATCAAGAAAACAAAAAAACCAATCCTCTAAGACAGAATTTAGTATTTTTCCAATCTAATATTATGTGAAACAGAACAATAGACACTCCAATTCATAAAACCATAACCTACAGATACTATCTTCTATTTTTCAATTTTTAATGGAGAAAAGAGAAAATTATTGGCAGTAGATCATAAAATAAAATTTAACAAGAAATCAAGAACTTGTTAATATACTTATACTATGCAGTGTTATCGATTGCGGATGGCGGACCATAGCGTTTTGTCACAAATCCGCTATTTTGAGCTACATTTCCGCCATAAAGCGCCGTGGCACCGCCATCATTCACAAATTGGTCATAGCAGTTGGCAAAAAATCCGCCACCGCAATCCGCCATGGCTAATTGATAACACCGATACTATGTTTCTTCATAGTATATTTTCATCCTTTAAGGCACTAGCATTGCATCTAAAACACAAGTGGTGAAATAAATTCAGCGAGTAAATCAAACAAATGCTGTTACCTTGATATAAGGGTGGAAAACATCAGGACTATGTGAAGATAATACCAATCTTGTAAATATCAGAGCTTCAATCTTCAGATTTGAGGTAGATGATTTGTCCTGAAAAGCAAAATAAAGACAAAATAATGAGCAGTAGGAGAAACTACAGGAGATCAAACAAGAATTTAACTAGAGACAACATTGCTTACGTTTAATGCTTTTTCAATTCCTGGAATGAGTGACCCTATGTGGTCTGCAAGACAGTTGGGCAAGACAACCACGAGTTCTTTCAAAACAGAAAAGGCACCGACCTGCACAGGCAACTATGCTTAAAATCTATTGAGACTTCAATCACTATCAACTTTTGGTGGCCACTACCTTTGTTTTGATAGACTTCTCACGCAACTGTCTATTTATAGATTTGACAATCTTTGGCAGTTCTTGTTTCAACAGCCATCGAGGACTGCATTGCACGTCAGTGTTAAGAGAGTCGATTAGTGCCACGCATTATGAGGTAATTGTAAAAACTAAGCATAACTAAAAGAAAAGTGGAAGTGATAGCCAAAGTGGTTGATCATATTGCTCTTAATAAAGCTTATTAACCCATATATATTTTAGAATTTGGATGCATATTTGCACATAAATGTTGTTTTTATAGCTAAACTGTGAAGATCATATACAAAAATAGGTATTTCCTTGCACCTTTACCCTAAGGAGCAATGTTCAGATATAACTTCTGTACATTGCCATCACTGTAAGCGGCAATGAAGCCATGGGTACGAGTCATAACAGAAGTTCTGAGATAACAGATGCCATAGGTTACAAATCTCGACGAAGCTACTGGTTCTTATAGAAAACATCACTTAAAAATTTTACAAAATATATAGAAAATATTATTTGACTGTGGGGTCTTCTTAACTTTTAAATGTGCCTAGAAGTGCAGAATTAACTCACTTAGAAATTACCCACATGCACTCATCACATACAGTTTCCAACATCAAAAGAAATAAAATAAAATTATATAGCAAGTATTTTGACACTAGTAGGAAAAACAAAAGCCACTTGCCTGGTTTCATTTGCATCAATCTGCCCTTTTGTGACATTTCCAGTTTGACGTAAGAGCTCAATGAAAGTATTAAATACATCCATCTGCAACATATCCATGTCAGAGAAACGACCTTCGGTCATAAAAGACAAAAAATAAAATACTTGTTCTGGCCTACCTTGACATTTTCTTCTCTTTCTCTAAATCTGTCGATCAGTTTTGGACAAGCCTTTAAGACAAAAAGTTTAAGGTTAGGCAGTTATGCAACTAAAGATTATAACAAGGTGTGGACAGCCATATACACAAACAATTAAACAGTTTTTTGGGGATAAAGGAAATTTTAGAAGAACATATTATGGATAACAAAATACCTCATCAAACTATAGATCTAGTAAACCAAATGTTTATCCACTACCCTGAGTGATAAAATGATACCAGACCAGTAATATCTATAAAAATAAAGAGCATAATAGGTTATTTACAAAATACGAACAAGAAACTGAGAGCAAAGTTACCTCATCATACAGCTTTGAAAGCATCTCAGGACGAGAAACGATCAATGCTGCTAAGCATTTAGCTGCTGCTCTGCGAACTTTCCAGCTGACATCTTCATCATCTGTATATTCATTTGCACTCTCTCTGCAAAAAAAAAAAAATATATATATATATATATATACATACATACATATATATATATATAGCATATTTGGCATGATTAAGAAGAAGAATATCATGCAAATATGAATCCCCTACAGGTAGCCAAGTGAAACAAAAAGCACATACTCATCCTCCTCCTCTTCATGACCTTCATCATCAGTATCCTCCTCCATGTTGTCAGTGAAGTTTGGATCATAACTTAGATATGCTAGTGTCAAATGAAGAATTTCATCGCAATAAACAAAAATATCCCTTGGACACCTTAAGAGAAAGCTTTCTAGCGCCTGCAGTAAAATTATGACATTATTGAGTACATGACTGAGAGTGTATTATAATCATAAATACTAATACAAATAGTTCATAGTACAAAGTTATGGATAATAAACAAATATGGCACCTGCAAGCTGTACTCACGAAGCTCTTCATCATTTTCCGAGGCAGTAGTACAATAATTAATTAGAACTGGAACTGTCTCTCCAAGATGGGGCCCAAATCGATAGCCAACAGCTCGACTGAAACACCAATTAGCTCAAATCTGTCAGTACAAATGATCCCCTTTTCAACAAGTGTTGTTCAATAGTGGTTATGGCGGCAGGGCGGCGCAATACCACTATTGTATTGTGGGATCTGAAGAAACTGCCATGAAGACGGCATTGCAATGCAGTTTCTGCAAAATGCAGCTGCAAGTGTTTAGCAGGTACATTACATGTAGCACCCATTGCAGAGTGCAGGGCACTTTTTTTTTTTTCCCAAAAAGAAAAAAAGAGCTGAACAGTCACAGATATCACATGACTCTTTTTATGAAGTCATGCACTCAGCACTCTGTGTTCCCCCATCAGTCCCACACCCCTACTCACACTAAAACGGTAACCCTCTGCTCACGTAAAAGAAGGACCCCACTCCCAGTCCCACTTAGCCTCCATTCACATCTTCCTGCCCTCTCTGGTGAGTACAGTAAACTTCAGCAAGTCTCCTCTGACTAATCTCACTCTCAGCTAACGGCAGTTTCTTTCTCTTCCTCTGTTTTTTTATTGTTTCTTTGCTTCTTTCCTCTCCCTTGTTCCTTCTATATTCTGCCTTTTCTCTCACTTTTTTCTTCTCCGCTCTGTTCTTTCTTTTCCTCTGTTTATTTTCCTACTTTTTTTTTTCTTTTCTAATCCTTTATCTTTCTCTTCGTCCCTGTTTAGTTCTATTTTCAAATTCCACATTTTTAATTCTAACCATACTTTGTTTTCAATTTAAAAAAATAATAATTGTAGTGTCTCAAGTTAAGAATCTTCAAATCCTTCAACAGTTGGTGCTAGGACTGACCCTTGATGTAAATAACGCCATCCAGCACAAGGGAAAGATGCCAACTCTTGCGTGTGCAATTTCTGTGGTACGATCACAAGGGGGAGAATTACTAGAGCAAAAGAGCACCTGATGAGAAAGAAAGATAACACTGCAGCTTGTCCTAAATGCCCAAAAGAGGTCAGAGAATAATTGTGGGGAATTCGCATGATAGTGAAGCATTTCAAAGGACGTGTGATGATCTTCTTGATGACTGGTGATAATGATAAACAATGTGCTCTTGATCAAGGGTTCAAAGAGACTACACTTAATAAGGCTAGTTGAAGGAAGAGTTCTTTGAAGGGTCCTATTGATCTCTATTTCTAAAGACCTAAAACGGCCATTGGGAAAAGAAAAAAGAGAGAGCGAGAGAGAGAGAGAGAGAGAGAAATTAAGGCAATCAAGCATAAAGGAGGCATGTGACGGAGGCTACTGCAATAGCACAACAATACATAGCTTGAATTAGTTGGCTGCCTTGTCTTTAAACATGATTAAAAGGGTGCTTGGATAAACAGTTTAAATGAGCACTTATGCAAAGCTTTCACAAGTCACATCATGACTACAGCGTTGGAAACTTTGGACAAAATGTGAAACATCCATCTTACCATGGCACAAGAGTTCCACTCCTCAACAACGAGTCAAAGTACACTTGAGATTTGTTAAGGGACAACAGGAGCAATGGGGACGATTTGGATGCTTTATTATGCCTGACGCATGGACGGCTATAAAACAGAGATTCTTAATCAATTTTTTTGTCAACCCTCCTGCAAGGACAATGTTCATTAAATCTACTTTTGCATTTATAAAGACTTGTGAGAAAATAATCGTTGACTCCATTGTGGATGAGATTGGGGAACATAAAAGTTGTCCAGGTTATAATATACAATGAAAGAACCTATGTTCTTGCTGGTAAGATACAAGAAGAAAAAAGACCGCATTTACATTGGACTCCTTGAGTAGCGCCATGCATAGATTTGATGTTGGAAGACATTGGAAAGCTCCCTCTAATAAAGAGGACAACTCAAAGGGAAATATCGCTTGTTGGCTTCATCTATAGCAATCAAAGACCTTGATTTTTTATGGTGAGCTGAAGGGCTTAAACCCTAACACGAGAATTGGTGAGGCACATAGTCACTTGATTTGCTACATCCTTCCTCGTATTGAAAAGGAATCATGGGGAGAAGAAAGCAAATCTTAGAAAAATGAGTTTATCATATGATTAGACAAATAACAAATTGTCCAAGGAGGCCAAAGGGAGGGAAGCAACAAAAATGGACTTAAGTTAACTTTTGGGAATAATAATGTAGTGTTTACACTTAGTGACGGTTCCTCTTGTTCATGTCCTTTGCCTTGTTGATGATGAGGAAAAACTAGCCATGGGTTATATTTTTTAGTCAATGGAGAAGGCTAAAGAAGCCAGTTTAAGATCTTTTGAAGATAATAAAAGAAAATATAAGGGGGTTTTCGAACTAATGATAATTGGTGGACTTGCCAACTTCAATCGACCATTACATACAGCTAGCCATATTCCAAACCCTAGATTCTTCAACAATCCCCCAATTGAATTTGATTTTGAGGTGACAAATGCTGCATGAATGCATTAATAGGGTTGATGCCTACTCCAGAAGTAAGACAAAGATTCTTGAGACCATTGGTGCTATGTTTGGAAATAAATATGAAATTTAACAAAGGAAAACGATCGTACAAAGTAAGAAATTGTGATTGCTTCTCGGTTCCTCTAAATTTCAAAATTTTATACGCATTATAGCATAACAATTTCTTTGGATTTGCAGTGCAACGATGGCGAATGTATAGAATATCAACTCCATATTTGCAGCAATTGCCTACAAAGATCCCAACCTAAGCTTGACATGTAGTGCATCTGGATGTGAATACAACTTAAGTGTGTTTGAGCAAGTAATTTATTAATTAACAATATCGTTAGTAGTTGATACTTTCTACGCATCGCCACTTATATAGTGTCTTTCATCATTTATCTAACCTGAATTGCAAATTCAGTCTAAAAATAGGAATAGGCTTGAGCATGAAAGACTACACAATTTAATGCATGTCAAATATGATCAAGCACTGCTTAAAAGATACAATTTAGGGACAAAATTGACCTAATCTCACTCGGTGATATTGATGAGAGTAACAAGCGGCTAGTTGGGATTATGAATGGCGATGATAGTGATGCTAGGAATAAGAGTGTCTTTGGGGATGAAAACGATGACGCCCTTAATCGGGAAGTTGTTAATAGGGCTCTAGGAGTTTAAGAGTCTAGAATATATACAAGGCAAAGAACTAAAAAAGAAAGGCAACCCTCTAGTTTTGTAATGTTGCATCTAAGAAAAAGAAAGGTCTGGCAAATGCTTCTTCGTCCAGAAAAAGAAAACAGAAAGTGATTGTTGAAGTGGAAGATGATGCAGTCTTGGAAGAATTAGAAGAATAATTAAAAGACATTGATTTTGAGGATTCAGAAGGAGAAGTTCAAGGATATCCCTCACTATCCGATGAGAACGAAGCTTATATTGGGGAAGCAAAGGAAAACGAATAGATTTTTACTACCTCCGTCTATAAATATAAGCCCCTTTTAACCAAAACGCACAAATTAAGAAAATTAGTTACTCCCTCCGTCTCATATTGTTTGTCATGTTTGAAATATTTCATTGTCTCAAATTATTTGTTACTTTAGAATATCAAGAAGTATTAATTACTTATTTTCCAATAATACCCTTATTCATTTGTATTTCAACTAACCAATATTAATTAGTTCTCCTACCTAACTACCACTCCACTATTACTAATCACTCCGATTAATAAGGGTATTTTAGTCAAGGGAGATTATTTTACCATGGAAATTAATACAATCAGTCATTTTCTTAAGAAATGTGCATAACCTTAAACGATAAACAATATGGGAATGAGGGAATAACTCATTTAGTTTGTCTATAATGCGTACTGCTTTTCTAAAACTACCATTCAATTATTGACTTAAGAGAGAGAAATAGTCACCCCATTTACTATTGACTACAAAAAACATTGTAAATTAACTAGGGGTATTCTTGTAAAAAAAAAATAATCAACATACCTAGTAATTTGGAAATGGCCTTATAAAAGGGGATAATTTTTTTTTTCCAAAGGGGGCTTATATTTAGGGCCGGAGGTAGTATCTTTTATGTTTAACTTTTTTAGTGTTTTTACACTTTAGTGTTATATTGTGAACAATTGAGCTTTTCAGTAATATGTAACTTTTTCACACAGCTTATTTTTATTTGTATACAGCTTAATCTTTATATATGTAGCAGATTTATTTCAACCACCATAAAACTTCCACTATTTGCCCACAATGTTATCCACCATATGACATCGTGGATTTTCAGCTCTCAAACCAGTTTCCGCGATCTGCTACTGATAGCATTGTTTTCAACATAAAAAAGAAACTGAAGCAAGGGGGAGAAAATGTGAAAGAAACTGCTAACCTTAAAGCACCAATCATTTGTATATTCGTACGGGTCATTTCAGACTTGGCAACTTTATTTTTCAAGTTAGTAACAACTTCAACTGTTGCCTTTGCCAACAAATCATCTGACAAGCTTGAAGAAAGAGATGCTGAAGAGATGAAAAAGAATTTGTTAAGTAAAATACAATTTTGCGCTTTTGATTGCACTGACAACATTTTCAACCAAAATAAAAAGTGGCCACTTCAGGATTGAAAGTAGCTTGCTTCAATGTATTTCAATTTGAAATAAGTAATTATATGTACTATATCCAATCAATTAGTGTTCCATTCCAACACAACATATAAATGGACTTGCAAATTCAATTTCAATCCCAGGATTGGTAAATTTGTCTGGAGACCATCATCAGTTTTCTTCTTGAGTTGTTCTAATTAATTTTTATTGTTTCTAATGATTTTTCTCATAACTAATTATATTAGCTCTGCCATTCCAAAATTGGAAAACGTCAATTATATGACAAACATTCTACATAATGTAAAAACACCAAACATCCGCTTTAATGTAATTTTCAATATAGAAAATATGAAGGATTAAGAATTTCATTGCGTGTTTGGTTTCACAGTGGAGTGTGTCAAAATTGATTTTGCCTTCTGTCAAACTGACTTTAGTAAAAGTATAGCTGTTTGGTTACTCTGAATCAAAATTAATTTTGCCCCCAAACCTTGTTTTGACTAGAAAAGATAAAAAATAGTTATTGCGTATTTGCATTAGGTTGAAAAAATTACACTAAATTTTACATCAAAATTGCTTTTACATTAAAAACATTCAAACATAAATCATTTTACTTCAAAAACAATTTTAACCAAATTAATCATTCAACAAAATCACGTTTGTCAAACACTCACCCAAACACACACTTGGAGTGTGTCAAAATTGATTTTACTGTCTGCTAAACGTGATGTTTGGTAACTTTGAACCAAAAATGGTTTTGCCATCGAACCTCTCTTTTACAAGAAGTGATTAAAAGTAACTTTTGCATTAAGTTAAAATTGATTTTGCCTTCTGTCAAACTGACTTTAGTAAAAGTATAGCTGTTTGGTTACTCTGAATCAAAATTAATTTTGCCTCCAAACCTTGTTTTGACTAGAAAAGATAAAAAATAGTTATTGCGTATTTGCATTAGGTTGAAAAAATTACACTAAATTTTACATCAAAATTGCTTTTACATTAAAAACATTCAAACATAAATCATTTTACTTCAAAAACAATTTTAACCAAATTAATCATTCAACAAAATCACGTTTGTCAAACACTCACCCAAACACACACTTGGAGTGTGTCAAAATTGATTTTACCGTCTGCTAAACGTGATGTTTGGTTACTTTGAACCAAAAATGGTTTTGCCATCCAACCTCTCTTTTACAAGAAGTGATTAAAAGTAACTTTTGCATTAAGTTAAAGAATTTTCACTAAGTTTTATATCAAACATGGTTTTAGAGTAAAAATATCCAAACATGAATTACTTTGCTTCAAACTCAGTTTTGAGCAAATCAATTTTACAAAATCAAGTTCATTTGAAATCACATTTGCCAAATGTTCACCCCAAACACTAGTCTCCCTTTCAGCTACTGCTTACCAAATCAACATTCATGGTCAAATTTACCCCATATGCCAGTTAAAATGAAAATCTACATGACTTTCAAGAAATCAACAGGTTCGAATCAGAATATAGAAAAAGCACAGATGGTGAAAGTTGAATAATTTTATGCTCTAACCAAACTTTCTGCAGAAGAATATTCAACCAAGATGAAGAGGAAATTTTTGACAACACTCAAACTGCAGAAAGAAACATCAACTCTCCACTAATAAACAAATCTTTTCACGGTAAACAGAAAGCACAAATTTAAATTTGTCTTACCAATGCAAGCCACAGTCTTCTTGCGCACGGTAGCTTGATTAGAATTCAACTGAGATAGCAGGGAACTTAATAATAGCTCATGGTCAGTTGCCATTAGATTCCCAAATTTATGAAGGACGTCACTTAAAATATCCAGACATTCACATTTAATCTCTGTGCTCATTCCCTGTGGACATTGACATAAAAGGAGATTCATAATAGAATGCCACTTAGAAAAGCACTAATTAAAGAGTTCATGATTAAATATGATTAACACTTAAGCACGGGAAAGAAACTAATCTAAGCAATTTCATAAATAGCAAAAAAGAGCAGTCACAGCCTTGTTGTTAAGTCAAGAAGAATTCTAGCAGCCCATGAACCAATGGGCCTAACTAGACCTCAAAACCGAAAGGCCCAAAATCAATCTAATCCCCTTTTAACTAACAAATCACAAGTCGTGCACAAGAATGGCACAATTCTTGCAGCACGTATAGCTTATATTGCACCATAGAGCCATGAGGCTTACTGTACCAAAAAAACAACTGAAAAATCAACCCAAATTTATGGCAGATATTAATGATGGAGCAAAAAAAAACCTTAAAATTTTGTCAATAAACAAAATGCCTTTGTGAGAATTGCATTTGTAACATTGAAAATAAAAGCAAGCAAAGCAAGGAAAACGTTATTTAACAAGGGTATCAGTGATGTGCGAATGAGTATGAGATGCAGCACATTATGCCTAAAAATTTGTAAATGAAAAGGGTGTTGTGCAAATCTATATCTAAAAAATGTAAAACGCAAATGACAGTCATCAAAGTTTTTAAACAATTCTTGTCTTATTGAACAGGTACATAACAGATGAGAAGCCTAAAAGTCCAAATTGAATAATCCGCATGTATACAGAGGGATATAGATCAGAGAGGACAAAAGTTAATAAAGGTGAAATCAGCCCAATATACACACAGATGGGCAGCAAAGTTTTAACGATTGTAGTTCTAGCAAAGTTAAGAACTTACCGGGCCAGTAATTCCTTTTACCAATTGTGGTGAGAGAATACCAAGAATAGATTGTGCAAGGGACTGAGTAGAAACTTCAGCAACAACTGTCTTCAAAGCTATGCTAGCAGTGTCGCGATGCTGATCCTTCCCATTTAGCAATTTTTCACACAATTGACTGGTCATTTCCACAACCCTTGCCTCACTCATCTTCCTCACTAATGGAGCAAGACTGAAATTTTTAATCGAATATAAATTAATGAATAAATTAAACGACACTTAAAATATATTATTTGGTATTTCATTTCCTTATGGCAACCTGAATTCACTAAAACATAAGAGGAACACCTGTGGACAAATCATTTTCAGCAATACATAACAAGCTGACATTTGATTACATGAAGTTATTTCAAGTGAAGAAAACAATGTAAGCTTAAAGAAGAGCGGGCATAAAAATTAAAGGGTAGAAAAAGGAACAAAAGATTCTACTATAAGACCATATTGCATGAGTATAAGCTCTAAACTTTAAAAATCCTAAGAATGCATTTTTAAACTATGCATCAATATCCATTAAGAGCAATGCCATAGCAAACCATAGAAGACAAAAAGAACGCTACTGTAAATATGATACATGTTCACCTAAGTAAAATAATCCATAATGAGTGACCATCTGAGAAAAGCAGCAGTACCATTTCACAGCAAGCCCAGAAACATCACCGGCTGCATCGTCAAGCTGTTGGATGATGATATTTTTCAATTTTACTTCTAGATCAGCATCGGCCCTAAATGTCGCTTTGCTCAACTCGTTTAACAAATCAGATGTGGCCATATATCTGTAGTCTTTATCCTTCCCAGTCATCTGTGGGAAAAATTGACAAGAAATTGAAATGGCACAAGTCAGTCAATACATATATGAGTTGAGATTCTATCATATACCAACCACCATAATCAGCCATAACGCATAGGTAGATAGATACATGTATATGTGTATGCATGCACACAGACACATTCTTAAAACAAAATAAAAGTAGAAGTACCTTTTCTAGTATGCCAGTCAAAGCTAAATTGGCCATTTTTCCAGCAGTCGAATCTTACCGAATAGCAGCAATCTGAGAAGCAACGAAGAAACGTGGTTGAAAATAATCAGACATTCAAAGACCTTGATTGACACTGGCGATTAATAATAAGCAAAGCATAAAGTAAAGATATGAATTCTCTATGGCACTGATTTTTTTGATATATAAAATTATGAAATCTCGAAATGCTAATGGCCAGAAGAAGACAGTTAGGAGCGGAACGGAAACCTAGCAGGAGTGGGCTGAAAATGGATCAGAAGCCGAGACTTGAAATCGATGCAGGGGAAGATGCAGATTCGACTCTTCTCTACTTATGTTGCGAAGAAAATGCCTCGCTCTCACTCTACACACTTCTTCCTCGTGTCATCTCTCAGGGGCTTTGTATTTTAAAACCCTAATATATGCCTTTTCATTTCTCTTTTTCTGAAAACTTTAGCGATCGTTTTCGGATATACGTGTTCTTACAACAAAAATTTGGTAATGAAAAAACATTAAATAAAAAAAACGTGTAAATATAAATAGGATAAAACTTATATCAAAAGTAGAATACCCGTGCATGCAAATACATGGGTCGCGCGACATTGGTCGCTAACTTTTAAAGCATTTGTATATAGTAATTACAATGTTTTTTTACCTAATAAATATTTCAATACAATTAAATATCGACAAATTAAATTTAAGTTATATATTATATGTTTTTCTATTAGGACTCATGATTGTGAATGTTGCGTTGTTGGTACCGTATTTTTTCTGATTAATGTTGAGATAGTCAGTAAAAAATTTGTGATGCAAGTAGACTAAATAATGTACATTGACATATTATTATACAATTAGCATTTTTTGGTATTTAAAATGAAATATTTAAATATATGAAGATGACTAAGATTATATAGACATATAAATAGTGCAGTACATAACCGGACCACTGTTATTAAATAGTGCATAAGTATATAACAGGACCACTACTAATTAAATAAGTCCTAGACCAAAATAAAACAACTACAAATTATCTTTTGACATTTGGAGGTCAACAAAAGGGAACCACGACCAAGTTCTGGAGCTATATGATTACCAGAAATGTTGCACTTGTCATAAGTCCATCATGAAGCCTAAAACAAACATAAAAGTCCAGCATGTTTAGCACTAAAGTTTGGTAACATTAATGATGTTGTTCAGATGAAAATTCACCAATTCAAACTTCTGTCTATTTCCTCATTTGAATTCATTGTTCCCGCAGCAAACTAAAATATCAAATTAATGAGTATGTGTTTTTATCTAGCAAACTAAAATTGAATAATAGTTCAGTGCATCTTATATAACATGTAATGGTGATAAGACCCGATCCTTGAATGGGTTAATTCAGATATTAATGTTTTTTATGTAAAATAATCCCTTATACATACATACATATATATATATATATATATATATATATATATATATATATATATATATTACAATTTAGATCTAAATAGTTTCTCATATAGTTTCTATTGATATCATTGAGATTAACGTAGTCTTGTATTGCGAACTCGTGAACCCTCTCATAGTATATATAGTTACAAAGCAACAGTGAGCCCAAATGCTTTGAAGAACCAAAGAATAGAACAATACAATTTGATTAAATAAGTGATCTATTTCAGTCCGAGTTACTCAACTCTGGACAACAAAACCATTAAAATGGTAAAATTTAACAAAGAGAAGAAAATAACTTTTCTTTCAATTGGACAAAGTCTTCAGAAAGTAGTTTCTCTTTCATCCTCACCAACAGAATTGCTTAGCACATATGCTCCTACATTGTTGTGACATGGTACCCAAACTATCCATACTCAGACCTAGTAATGTAACCACTGCATCAAATTAGATGATTTTCTCAAAAAGCATGTTGATGAAAACTTGAAACAATTTCAGGAATAAAAATCAAGAGGCTTCATGTTTTATCTTGCTGCAGACAGAGAGGCCAAGTCATTCTTCCATATCCAAATGAATAGAGGCCAAGTCATACTTCCAGCGTCATTCAACAGAGAGGCTTCGTGTCTACTTCCATGCTAGGAAATTAGAGAGGCTAAGTCACTTCAATTAGAGCATTTTACTCGAAAAGCTCAACTTCCAATCCAAATGAATAACTTAATATCCAAATGAATGGCTCAATGTTGAATCACATATATTACAAATTGACAAAAAAAAACTATTAGGAGAGGAAAACTCGGTTCAATAAATCTCTTAGTGGATACTAATGCACAACAGACTATGCTTATCAATAAATGCCAATATGGGTATTAAATATAGCAACACTGTCAAATATAGCAACTAATCATAGAAGCTCAATAAGGTAAAAGGAGAAGAACGCCAAAATTAAGGAAAAAAATGAGAACATGATCACCAGAACATGAAAGCAATTTCTTGATAATACGTCAACCCAATTTGTTCCTCTTTTATGTTTTTAGATCCTAAATTTGATACTGCAAATCAACAGAGCAAGAGAAACGTAATGAATCATGGTAATTGCTAAAATGAATAACAAAAGGAGGGGCAATAACATGAGTTTTCCAATTGAAATATAAATAGATGCCAACCTTTCTAATAACCTTAATGAAATCTTTTGCCAATAAAGCAATTGTTAAGAAGGTATTGTTCTTTCCGCAAGAGAAAATGTTTCGATCTTTAGTAATACATAGCCAATACTTTTTTCTGTTGCTTGTAAGAAAGGCTTCTGAAAATAATGCATTCTTGTTTTATAAAGCAATTGTTAAGAAGGTATTGTTCTTTCTGCAAGAGAAATGCATGCACGGTATTCTTGTTTCATCAAGAGCAGAATCATGTGATAATGCATCAAATAAAATGCATGAACAAAAGTCAAAGAAAAGCCTCACCAATTAGCTATTATGTATCTTTCTTCCCCATTGTGAGAATAGTAGTCATAATCTAACTAAGAGAGTTAGTTATGCAAGTGTGTAGGTTAAGCTGTTGTTAGTGTAGGATAAGCACTATTATATAAAGCTGAGATTAGAGTTAGTTGTGACTAAGAAAATCAGTTGTAACTGTTTTACATTCAATGAGAAATTCTCTCTTCTCTCTTCTCTCACATTCTATCATGGTATCAAAGCTAACTCAATCTTCTCCTTCTCAACCTAAAGTAAAGGTGAAGAACAGCAAGTAAACACTGCTTATACAGAAAACCGTGGTGGTTACAGAGGCCGTGGAGGTGCAGGCCGTTTTGGCCGCGGAAGAGGACGTGGTGGTCGTTCCTCTCTTCAGTGTCAGG
This sequence comes from Calophaca sinica, assembly GCA_037113605.1. NCBI lineage: Eukaryota > Viridiplantae > Streptophyta > Magnoliopsida > Fabales > Fabaceae > Calophaca > Calophaca sinica. The sequence continues at coordinate 780,404 of CM073731.1, forward strand.
TCTGCTACAGAATTGGTCACACTGCTGCCAATTGCTATCATCGATTCAATCCACATTATCAGCCTTCTCCGCCACAAAGCCTTCCCTATCCTCAAAACACCTGGACTCCACAGTCACAGTTTCAGAGTCCAAGACCACCACAGCAACAACAACAATTTCAACAACCAGGTCTACTTCCACAACCATCGTTTCCACAGTTGCAACCGCAGGCTATGGTTGCTCACTCTGCTTCTACACCTGCTCAGAACTGGTATCCAGATTCCGACGCTTCATTTCATGTAACTGGCCAGTCACAAAACATCAAGGAGGCTTCTCCTTTCGAAGGTCCAGATCAGATCTTCATTGGAAATGGTAAAGGTTTGCATGTTCACTCTCTTGGTTCAACAATGTTTCAATCACCTATAAAACCTCACATTAACCTGAACCTTCATAACTTATTACATGTTCCTCTAATTACCAAAAACTTGATTAGTGTCAGTAAATTTGCAAAAGACAATGCAGTATTCTTTGAGTTCCATCCTCGTGAATGTCTTGTGAAATCACAGGCTTCGAATGAAGTTCTTCTTCGAGGCTCTGTTGGGGATGATGGACTGTACGCATTTCCAAATTTGAAGCTTCAACATCCTGGTTCTGCCAATTCTTCTTCATTTTCCAATTACAATCTGCCTGCAATAAATACTTGTACATATGTTTCTAGTGATACTGTGTACAATCCGAACAGTTCCAATAATTCTTGTTGTAGCTCTTGGTTTACTTGGCATTTAAGACTAGGCCATCCAAATTCTAATGCCATGAGAATTGCTTTACAAAAATGAAATGTTTCCTCTATAAATAAAAGTAGCTTTGATTTTTGCTCAGCTTGTTGTGTTGGTAAAGCACATAGGTTACCTTCCACTTCTTCTAATACTGAGTATAACTCTCCCCTTGAGTTAGTTTACAGTGATCTATGGGGTCCCGCATCTGTCACATCCTCTAATAGTTTCCTGTACTACATCACATTTGTAGATGCTCACTCCAAATTCACTTGGATCTATTTGATTAAAAACAAATCAGAAACATTCACCATTTTCAAGCAATTTAAAGCCATGGTTGAGTTGCAATTCAATGCTAAGCTTAAAGCATTACAAACTGATTGGGGAGGGGAATTTCGCCCACTCACAAAATACCTCACTGATTTGGGAATTCAACATAGATTGATTTGTCCACATACACATCATCAAAATGGTGTGGTGGAACGGAAACACAGACATATTGTTGATTTAGGCTTGTCTTTGTTAAGTCATGCATCCCTTCCTCTCAAATTCTGGGATCATGCATTCCTTACTGCAGTGTATCTCATTAATAGGCTTCCATCAGCTTCTATTAATTTTCAAACTCCATATGCTGTTTTGTTTAAGCAAGATCCTGATTATAACTTTCTCAAAGTATTTGGATGTGCATGTTTTCCATTACTTAGACCTTACAACTCGAGCAAATTCAATTTTCGTTCCCATGAATGTCTTTTCTTGGGTTACTCCACATCTCACAAAGGTTACAAGTGCCTTTCTCCCACTGGTAGACTCTTCATTTCTAAGGATGTTATTTTTAATGAGATAAGGTTTCCATATCAGTCATTGTTTTCAGCTCAGTCTTCCTCTCCTAACACTGCTGCATCTTCCAACAGTTCTGCTTTCATTCCTTCTGTCACTTCTTTTCCTTCTGCCCCTGCTTCTGTCCAAACTCGGTTGCCTACTGGTTCTACTACCAGTCCTTTTCCAAACAGTGCTGCTATTCCTTCCCCTGTCCCTTTGCAGTCCTCTTCAAGTCACAATTCCTCACATTCTGCAACTAATTCTGCTACTGAATCACCTGTCCATTCTGTTTCAGCTTCTTCTTCTGCATCGACAGGCTCTAAAATTGCTGACACTAATCATGGTCACACCTCTGCATCATTTGAAAACACTGCATCACCTGCAAACAATTCAACTACTGCATTACATACTGCATTACCTGTTAACACTGCATTACCTTCTAATACTCATCCCATGACCACCCGATCCAAAAATGGAATTGTTAAACCCAAAATTCATCCCTCTTTACTTTTGACACATGTTGAACCAAAGACAGTGAAACAAGCACTGCAACATCCTCAATGGTTTCAAGCAATGCAAGCTGAATTTGATGCCTTGCAGAAAAACAAGACCTGGTCCTTGGTTCCTCTTCCAGCAAACAGAAAACCAGTGGGCTGCAAGTGGGTTTTCAGGGTCAAAGAAAATTCTGATGGCTCCCTAAATAAATATAAAGCGAGGCTAGTTGCCAAGGGCTTTCACCAACAGTTTGGTCATGATTTTAATGAGACCTTCAGCCCTGTTGTCAAACCAGTGACTATTCGGCTGATTCTCACATTGGCATTAACTCAGCAGTGGACTCTCCAACAGCTGGATGTGAATAATGCCTTTCTCAATGGCATTCTTGAAGAGGAAGTATATATGTCCCAGCCACCTGGTTTTGAGCATTCGGATAAATCCTTAGTTTGCAAGCTTCATAAAGCCCTTTATGGGCTTAAGCAAGCCCCTCGGGCATGGTTTGAAAGATTGAAAAATGCCTTACTGCATTTTGGATTCAAGGATAGCAAGTGTGATCCCTCCTTGTTTGTTTATACTCATCACAAAGCTGTTGTTTATCTTCTTGTATATGTGGATGATATCATCATCACCGGCAACTCTCCTCAACTTGTTCAACAACTCATTACTCAACCCAATTCTGTATTTTCTCTAAAACAATTAGGACAGCTTGATTATTTTCTGGGCATTGAGGTAAGGCCACAATCGAATGGTGCTCTCATTCTCACTCAATCCAAGTATATTCGTGACTTGCCCTCCAAAACAAATATGCTTGATGCTAAGCCTATCTCTTCTCCCATGGTTGCTCATTGTAAACTCTCCAAGGATGGTACTGATTTCATGTCTGAACCGACCCTCTATAGATCAGTGGTTGGTGCTCTCCAATATGTCTCAATTACAAGACCTGAGTTGTGTTACTCAGTTAACAAAGTCTGTCAGTTTATGGCCTATCCCTTGGAGTCTCATTGGACTGCAGTCAAGCGCATACTAAGGTACCTAAAAGGGACAATTAATCATGGTTTGCGGCTGTTACCTTCAGCTCCAGCTCAAAGGTTTCAACATCGCATTTTGTGATGCGATCGGGCTTCGCACTCGATGATCGCAAATCAACTTCTGGTGCGGCTGTTTATTTTGGTCCAAATCTAATTTCTTGGCGGTCTCGCAAACAAACCGTGGTGGCTTGGTCTAGTGCAGAGGCTGAGTATCGAAGCCTTGCTGCTGTCACTGCAGAAATTCTATGGATTCAAACATCGCCATCGAATCGTTGTCCCATTCACAGTTCCTAGAGTTCTCTGTGATAATATGAGTGCGGTTGCCTTGGCTCACAATCCAGTTCTTCATGCCCGCACCAAGCATATGGAGCTTGATTTATTTTTTGTCCGTGAAAAGGTGCTCAGCAAGAAGCTTCTGGTTCAGCATGTTCCAACACACCTTCAATGGGCTGATTGCCTCACTAAGCCCCTTTCTCCTACTCGATTTCTGCAGCTGAAGAACAAGCTCAATGTGTTTGAGCTGATACCTACATCTCACCCACCTTGAGCTTGTGGGGGGGTGTGTGAGAATAGTAGTCATAATCTAACTAAGAGAGTTAGTTATGCAAGTGTGTAGGTTAAGCTGTTGTTAGTGTAGGATAAGCACTATTATATAAAGCTGAGATTAGAGTTAGTTGTGACTAAGAAAATCAGTTGTAACTGTTTTACATTCAATGAGAAATTCTCTCTTCTCTCTTCTCTCACATTCTATCACCCATCATTGGAATACCTTGAACATATGACATATAATCACTTGAGTAATGATTAAAGAAAAGTTAAAGAAAAAACTTTGAAACTGCAATGTCAGAAATTTTAGCACTTGTCCCTTCAAATCCCGATTTCTTCAAATTTGAAATTGCAGTTGTACTATATTCCCTCTACATACACATTAATAATGGTTAAACATGAATCAAATGTATTTGCAAATATGAAACTCAAACATTGTTACATAGATGACATTCATTGCTTTGACTCCAGCCTTTAGTTTAACAAATCACAACTTTTACTCCAGCCTTGCTAGCTGAAAAGCTTCCATCTAGAATCACTTTCCCATAAATAAATTCCCTAAAAAGTCCATAAAACTGTGTTGCAACATTCTGCATGTTTTGAAAACAGAGAGTAGTATTTGAACAATCAGTGGATACTCTTGTATATATTTTATCTTACAGTATTTTACCAAGCTCAAAAAATTACCTTAAAGAGAACCTGCACTTTAATTGTTTAAAGGGCTATAAACAGGTAGTATGCTAGCAAACTGAAAAAATAAGACAGAAATATTATTTAAACTAATAGGCATTTAGAATTCTATTGACCTGATACCATGTTATAGGTGAGGTTTTGATGTTGGGATGGATTACTAAACCTGCTATGGTTTGAAACTTGTAATTTTAGATTTATGATGAGATGGGGATAAAGATTCACCGAGTTAAAATTGTGAAGGTTCACCTTAGAATTCTATTGACTTGATACCACAATATTGAAGCAGAAATGAGAAGATATAACCGTTGAACTACAAAGACATTGTTAGTAGTGTCCATAAGACCATAACAGACAATGGACCAAAAGAAGAGTTAGTTAAGGGGCATCATGAGAATAATGAGTGGGAAGTAATAAGAATGATGAGCTGGATAAAGCAAGAGGACACCCATGAGTATTAGCTTTAATATAATACTAAGCATGAGATGCCATTTCCCTCTGCTCCCTACAACATAAAATGATAAAAAGTAGTGAAGCTTCTACATTTTACGGTATCATATCATAATAATCACACAAAAAACTGTGCATTAGAATATAGAATCAAAACATTTGCAAACACCTTATCCAGAACTCCTTATTGCCCTATAGCCACAAAAAGAAAAAAATTGTGCATTGCTAAGTTCCTTTTGTAGCTCAGTCCAAAACTCCTTATTGCCCTATAGCCACAAAATTTTCAGCATATACCTTGCATAAAAAGAGACAATTTGCAAGAGCATATTCAATGAGACAAACTCAATGATAGAGAACAGGTTTAGAATAAATATTTACCCAAGTAAGTAGATCTAATTTGTACAGCAGAGTTGGTTTAGGCTCCCAATCAAGTCTCCTGCAAGGCAATATCAAGGACATTAGCTCTAATTTGTTAGACCTGTTTGCTGCAAAAATATCTTCAACATTTGAAAAGCTGCAACACTTATATGTCTTCTCTCCAACATAAATTTAGAACAATCAAAAGCATAATGCATCAAACCACTACAACGTTATCCACCTACCAAAAGATCTAAAGCATAATCATGAGGACAATACTAATAAAGTGTTGGTAGCTGAAGAAAAGGATCTAGTTTATTAATCGCATTAATAACAAAAAAAGAAACTAAACATAAGAGCATATAAATCTTAATCCAAGTTCATCCAAAGATCAATGCTTTGCAAAGAACAGAATTCAAGCATCAAAATCTGCACGAAGCATGTACAAACAACCTCAATTGCATGCTAATTAGATGTTAAAGCAAGTCAAACAACCGGCTATCCTCTATCAGTCAAATACATAAGCATCTTGAGATTCAAAATTAGCAATTGCGAGTTCATGAGCCTCTTCCACCATTTAAAAGAATATGCATGCCATGTGATGACCTACTAACTACTACATTGTCTGAAAGGACTCCCAAGTTCTGCTCCTGCACTTTCAACCTCCAAAGTCCAATCAATGTACCCAACCATCCCCATTTGGAATTTAGTTCCTGATAAGAAGTTAACAAATCTTTCATTTTTTTTCATTAAAATATCATAACTGTGTTACCTTTAAATCAGGCACATAGGTTTATTCTTACCTTGCATCCATCAAAGCCAGCTTTGGTGACAATAAACAGGTGACATTAGTCAGTAGATATCCAATCTGGGGAGAAAACATACCAGAAGTAAATAAAAAACATTTACTGAATTTCATGCAACAAAATATAAATGCCAAGTATATTTTAGATATATCTCATCATGAAATAGATATGTTAGAACAACTAAACCCATGACATACAGACGTGCACACTTAATATATAGCAATTTCAAAATTTGTGCATATTCAAGAAAGAAACAATAGTGAAAAAATTATAGCTCTCAATCTCAAAGACAATAATTGATAGAGTTTGGTACCAAATACTTCATCAGGGTCCTTAGAATTATTCCATTTCTCCCCTTCAGTTATTATATGCTTCAATATTCTTCCATCCTTGGAAATGTCCAAGACACTGATCCACAGAGTTGTGTTTGGGGAAACAGTTGCAGAAGACCCGTAGTCTCCATAAGACAATTGTGGGGGTATTGTGAAAATGGCATCTTCACTCTTCATGGTTTTGATACCTTCATACCATCCCTTGGTCAGTTGCCCTGTATTCGCAAAACATAATAAGAATAATATTTTAGTTATTAACTGCAACTCAGTGATGAAATCAAACCAAACACGAAATGAAAAATAAAAGCTACTGTTTTAAAATGATCCTAGCATTTTTGTAATTCATTTCCTCATCAAAACTAAAAGCCAGCATGATTAAATCTAAAAAAGGAAGGATGAGAAAAAAAAATGAAAGGAAAAACAAAAAAAAAATTAAGAGAAGGAGATGAAGAAGAAAATGGTAAAGAAAAGGATGAAAGAAAATGTTATTCCCTTCAACCCAAATCGCAAAGCTTCGAACCCGACCCAGTTCCGTGCTCTTTAGTTGCAGCAAACCCTAATTACAACCTGTCCTTATCCTCATTTGTTGCCTCCAGTCTCCACCAGCAAAATTTTCATGCATTCAAAGTCACATATTCAAACACAGAATAAGGCAACAAAGTAGATGCAGCAGCAAAAATTGTATATGGTGAAGCTCTGAGGAAGAGCAAAAATTTCATGAACTCAAACCTGTTTTGGTTCTCCGACGACGCACTGTTGTCATTGTGACACATCAGAACCCACGCTGGCCGAAAGTCGCAACTAAGTTTTCGTCTTCGTCCTTATTTTGTTCGATTCTCATGGGGCTTTTGTTGTGACATGGCCGCAGTTGGCCGAAATCGCACCTGAAAGGCAGCGGTAGTGGTTTTCAAGAAGGAAGAAGATGGAGGGAGGAGGAGGAGGAGATCGAGAGAGAGAAGAATGAGAGGGATGACAGAGAGAGAAACAGAGATGAGAAGATGCAGATCGAGAAAGAGAGAGAGAGAGAGAGAAGAGTCTTGTTAAGTTTTCAAATTTTGTGTGACCTGAATTTACCTTGTTATCCTTATTACGTACATGTGTCAAGTATAGGATAGTCTACTATGGTAATTTTTCCTGCCCTGTATGGGCTTATATTGATAGTAGATAACCAAAAAAAAGATTTTATATCAAGTTCTATGCCCATTTCTTCATTTTTCTTGTTAAATACATTCAATTACGCGGTTTGACCTCATGCATCCCTTTAAACACGGTATGGCAGTTGGAGACAGTTTATTGCTTTTCTCAATTAAAAATATAACGAATTTGATATAAATTTTGTCCATATAAATATGGGTAAACTATCAATTTCGTCCTCCTTGAACTTACACTCACTCTGGTTCCCATTTTGTCTGTCAACTAAATAAAAATAAGGTTAAACTAATAAGTTGTTCCTTATAGTTTTATCCCATTTTAAATTTAGTCCTTATAGTTTATGCAGAAATGTTATGTAGACAACATTTCAGCAACATCGTATTGGGACAACGTAGGTACGGAGGGATAATTTGGTAAAATAAGGCCCAGTTAACTTCCCTCACTTATTTTTTCTTATTCCACTGACAGATTCAAAATATAACATTTGGGAAACCGCAACTTTTCCTCTTTCACTCTCTACTTTTTCACTGCTCGCGAGACACAGGCAACCATCACCGGTAACCATTCTCCTTGCCGCAGACAGAGGGAACTGGCACCCATCACCAGCAACCACAGCTTCTTACATTTGTGAACAACCACAGCTTTCCCTCTTTCACTCTCTACTCTTTCACTTTGCTCGCGAGACACAGGAGACACCGACAACCATCACCGGTAACCATTCTCCTTGTCGTAGACAGAGGGAACTGCCACCCATCACCGGCAACCACAACTTCTTTTAACTTTCCCTCTTTCACTCTTCCCTATTTGACTCTGCATTCCGAAGTGCGACACAGGGAGTCACCGACAACCATTCTCCTTGTTGCCACTACAGAGAACCTGCACCCATCCTCGCCGTCGAGCGTCGTCCGCTGTAGATAACCGTTGCACCATCACCGAAGAACCCTAGGTAATAGCTTAATCTGTTGACTTGATTTACGGTAGTCTCCATAAGGACTTTGTGCCACTTGACTTGATTTACGGATTCTGGGCATTAAAACATTGATTTATTCTCTTTCTGATTGTAACTATTTTCCATTTTTGGTGTGTTTAGGGTTTATTTGTCATTTTTGCTGGTTATGATTGCTTCTGTTTAGAGGTTTTGGGTCTGTTTTGGAGTTTATTTGCCATGCATTTTTTGGGTTTTTGGCTTTAGGTGATATATGTGTGAATAAGGAAAGTGAAGGCATTTTGAAATGTCTACGTATTTTTGGCTCTGTCTATGTGTTTTTGGCTCTTTATTTTCCATGTAGGTTCCCCATTTTTGTTGGTTCATGGTGAAATGTTGGTTACAGGTTCCTCATTATTCATTCTGATATATATAATATATCATCACCCACTCTCCCTTTTGTTTTCTCTTTTTAATCTTTTTTTTGTGGTGCACTCTTTTTAATCTCTTATTATAGGTTATGTTGGATTGGATCTGCTCATAGTTCATCTGAGATTGAAATTCCCTAACGCCATGTCCTAAAATGCCTTTACTTCTATGGAATTTGGCATTTCAGTTGCTTTATCTCCTAGTTTTTATTCAAACAGCATGGATATATACGCGTTGGACTGATTTGGTGCAATTCATTTTTCAATTTGATATGTCCATATTGGATTTTTCGCTGGAATGTAGTTCATGTGTAGTTGAATGCCTTTGCAGTTCATGTGTAGTTGAATGCCTTTTTTGTTACATTCTTATTGTTATTCTGTTAATGAACTATTGGGCCTTATTTTTCATTACTAAATTGCAGCTTTTGTACAATTTGTTGGTATGGTTGTTGACAACATGTATTTGCTAAATTTGCAGGTGGTCTGGTTCAAGAATGGAAGGAACAAGTTGCTCAAATGAAAAAAATGTAAGGAACATATTAACTACTTGCATTTGCATGAATGTGATTGATTTATTAATGACACGAACTTTATTGATACTTCGCAGATACGTTTGAGGCATGCATGTGCACCGAAATGGTTGCTTGAAGTTAATCAGAACCTGACACGTAAACAGAAAAATCAAATTGAGGTCACCCCATTCAAGTGGGTTCTAAACATGCCAGCTAAATTGGAAATTTCTGGTGTGCTATTATGGGAACTAGTGACTAGATGGGATGAGCGTAGCGGGGGTTTTAGAGTTAGGGGTAGGGTGGTTTCTTTTACGCCAATTGACGTTTGCCTTGCAATAGGACTCCCAGTGGTTGGTGTGCGGGTGCCCGTTGATGACGATGTTAACTGTTATACATCATCTTTGTTCGAAGGGACTAAGGTAATCGTTGAGGAAATTGTTAAGAGGCTTGCTTTGTTTGAGGAGGATGTGGGTGATTTTTGTAGAATGTACATTCTCTTGCATTTGGAGAGTTTTACTTTCAAAGATCAGGGAGACTGTCATTTACTGGTTGTATTAAATTGCTAGATGACCTAGAGTCCTTAAATAGCTTCAATTGGGGTCTAGCCGTTTATGATTTCTTCGTTGACAGTTTGAGCAAAACTACTCGTGCTGTCAAAGAGGGAAAAAATCTAAGCCAAATACACGTATGTGGATGTGCAGCTATCTTGTAGGTATCTATTTGGTTATGTGTTATATCAACATCATTCGTTCTCTTTTCATAAATTTACAGGTATTATGTATGTTAATCTTTGTTGCAGATCTAGGCCTTGAACCACCTGTCGGTGAAGGAAACACCTAACAATTCTCTTAGGTTTCCTTTCTCACGCTTTTTGAACTGGCAAATTCTGCGTTTGACCAAAAAAAGAATAAAGAAAGCATTTCAAAAAAACTTGGTAAGTATCGATGTTTGTTATTTGTAAAACATGTTGAAATTCAAATACAATGTGTATTTGATATGCTTTTCGTGTTAGCAGGTAACTCTAGAGGTAACAATAACAAATGAGGAGCTTTAGTTTGAAATGGTCAGGGATGCCTTGCATCAAGCTGAACGCTAGTTTGTGGGTATCACTGAGTATCAGCAATTGGTGGTGGAGTTGAGGCAGTGCCGGGAGAGGATTTTGAGTCTCGAGGAAGAGGTTGGGTGCTGAAAGATGCAGAGCTTCAACGCCAATCAACGGCCGAGCCGCACAATACATATAAGGGAGGTTCCTTTCATGTATCTCTCATGTATCCATCTCCTCATACTAATATTTTTGCTAGTGTGGAAGGATGTTCGGATGTTGAAAGAGGCATGTGGTTACTAAACGAGCATTATTTTTCCATTTTTTTTTCAAGTGTTTATGGTTGTTGTCTTGATGAAAGCACATTGATAAACTTCTCTATGCAGGTGAATTACTGCTAAGCACTCCTCAGGAGTATGCTGGTCATGGTGTTAATGATCCTACGACAGTTATGGTTGGTGTATTAGAGGAAGTAAACAATGAAGATGGTGTTAGTAAGTACTGTATGTTAGAGGAACATAATGTTATGGTAGGTGTATTAGAGGAAGTAAACATGGAAAACCTCTTAATTTGACTCATTCATGTGTCTACAAGTAAAGAGAGTTGGTACATTTTTGGCTTGGTTTTTTTTGTTACCCTTCATCTCTCAAAACGATCTTTTTCATATCTTTACATTGGATTCTGTTTGAAGCTCTCATTTGCTATGGCTCCTGGGTCTTGGTAAATATCTGAATGACAATTTTAATATAAATTGTGTTCATTTCTATATCCCTTTTTATTTCTTACTGATCCTGCAGTTTTAGAGGCTTAAAATGGTTGCTTAATTTTTACTAGGAACACTGTTGAAATTAGAATTGTCAATGTTATTAAGCTTTATGCATATTATATCTTAAAATCCCATTTATTTAATATCTAACATTTGGATAACTGTTAACAGGTGAACATAATGTGGATGATGGTGTTAGGTCTACATCAAACATCATGACAAGAATTAAGGAAAATCCAAGAAAGCGTGTTCAAAGTGTCTCAATGCGTACTCCATTTAAGGCTACGTATGTGAGAAAAAGAAAAGGGCAAAGAGCAGAAGTCTGTGGATGGGATATGAATATGGGAAGGCTGGTTAATGACCTTTTTTTGGGGGTTGTCTAGAGCAATATACAATACTACCCCCGGTCTCATATATAAGAGACAAATGCGCTTTATAGGTTCATTGAACAACTGATATATCTGATCTATATAGACCAGATACATTAGTTATTCAATGAACCTAGAAAGTGCATCTGTCTCTTATATATGGGACCGGAGGTAGTATTGTATATGGTAGATATGAATCACAAAGGTCATGTAACTCTTGTTTAAATCTTTTTGGGCTGATTGTATATGGTAAATATGAACCACAAAGGTCATATGACTCTTGTTTATATCTTTTTGGGTTGTTTTGAATAGTTAATGGTATGAATGAATGAAAATATCATCATCATATTTGTGTAAGTTCATTCCATCCAACTTTAGTTAACAGGTTAAAATTTGTGGTAAAAAATGTGTTGTAGATGGTTAATGGTCACACTTGTAATATGAAAGTATCCCATTTGTAGTGATGAAGTCTTGGGAAAAATTTACCAAGTATCAGGATAAGCCATTAACCAACAAATGAACTATATTAACCAAACTTTTACAAGGCATTAACCACCCTTTTTATGGGTTGTCAAAATTTACCAAGTATCAGGATAAGCCATTAACCAACAAATGAACTACATCAACCAAACCTTTACAAGACATTAACCACCTTTTTTGTGGGTTGTCAAATCAAGTATCTGGACATGTCATTAACCAACGATTGAACTATATTAACCAAACTTTTACAAAGCATTAACTAGCATTTTTATGAGTTGTGAAAAATTTATCTGGACATGTCATTAACCAACGAATGAACTATATTAACCAAACTTTTACAAAGCATTAACCACTTTTTAAATGAGTTGTGAAAAAGTATATGGATGTGCCATTAACCAACGAATGAACTATATTAGCCAAACTTTTACAAAGCATTAACCACCTTTTTGTGGGTTGTGAAAAATTGACTAAAGTATCTTGACTATCTGGATAAGCCATTAACCACTAAATAAACAATTAACCAGAAAATCAACTAAATTAACCACACTATTGCAAGCCATTAACCACCTTTTTTATGGGTTGTGAAAAATTTTACCAAGTATCTGGATACGCCATTAACCACTCACCCAACAGAATTAACCAAAGTTTTGGAAGGCATTAACCACCTTTTTTATGGGTTGCAAAAAATTTTACCAAGTGTCTGGACACGCCATTAACCACCCACTCAACAAAATTATCCAAATTTTTTGAAGGCATTAACCACGTTTTAATGGGTTGTGAAAAACTATCCGAATTGATCATTAACCAACAAATCAACTAAATTAACCATACTTTTCCAAACCATTAACCACTTTTTTATGGGTTGTGAAATATTATCTGGACATGCTATTAACAATTGAATAAACTAAATTAACCAAACTTTTGAACATAATTAACCACATTTTTTATGAGTTGTAAAAAATTCTGGACATGCCGTTAACCACCAAGTGAACTAAATTAAACAAATTTTTGCAAAGTATTAACCACATTTTTTATGGGTTGTTAAAAAATTAAACAAATTCTTCGGTCCTTGCTTCTCCATTTTCTGCATATGCCAATCTTGGTCGGAGGGAGTCTCCAACAATTAACTTGGTGCACAGTGCACACAATGTCACCATCGTGTTTCGAATTCAACCAAGGAATGAAATGAGACTAAATAGTGTGCCTGTTATAAAATTAAATTTATTGAACATACAACGCTAATTGGGTGTACATGCATAACAGTCTGCTTCAAATACAACTCCCCCCCCCCCAAAAAAATAAGAAAAGCATCTCCTATAATACACAAATTTTTTTGCTTGATCTATTGCCTATTTACAAAGATGACATTGCCCTAATCTATTGGCTATTTACAAACACATGGTTTTTGCTTGACGCTCCAATGTGCCCTCATCTCTGTACAGGATTTTTGCTCCACAACCAGGGCCATCCACTGGTCCAACAGCCTCTTCATCAACCAGTACCCCTTTTATGTTATCAATATTGGCCTTGTCTGGAATCTGTGATAAAAAGAAACCCAAAGCCAAAAAACCACATTCATATCGATAACCACATTTTTCTTCCAAAAAAAATCCACTTTTCTTTGCAATAGTTTTGGAGGGTAGGGAAATATGGATGAGGAAAACAATAGAATATCATCCTATATTTCCGTATGTAGGATGTACCTCAAACATTGCTTCAGTAAGAATATTTTCTAATAAGGCTCTTAAACCACGAGCACCAGTGTTCTTTGACATGGCTTTCTTTGCAATCAATCCCAAAGCATTATCAGTGAAATGTAAATTGACCTGAAACATTAAACCAGATTGAAATCCGGATTGAAATAAGTCACTGAAACAGTATAAAGTGCTACTGCTGGCAGCAAAATACTGAACAACTCCGTAAGGTTAGAGAGGAAGAAAAAATATCCCTGAGCACAATAAAAAAGAGTTGAAGATTAAAAGCTTACATTGTTCATTCTGAACATCTTCTTGTACTGTTTAACAAAGGCATTTTTAGGTTCAATCAGGACCTGTATCTCATAAACGATACAATAAGAAACAGAGGAACTCAACAAGTTGATAGAAGGATAAAAGTCAACAACGAATTTTCCATCTCATATTTTAGAAACTTCTGGATGTTGTGGAACCACATTTGCTCATATTTAAACTATAATCAGGTGTGCATGTGTCTCAGCACAGAATACAAGACAGAGCTTGATATACAATTGACGCAAATACATGATATTATATACCTGAAAAAGTTGGTCCTCATTCAAAGCAGACAAACCAGCTAAAATGGGAAAACGCCCCACAAATTCAGGTATAAGGCCGTAAGCAATTAAATCACCACTTTCTACCTGTGAATCTTTAAAAATACTGCATTAGCTACTTGGAAAATTTCTTCTATAACTAAGCCTAGAAAAAAGGAGATAGAGAAAGGGATTCAAACAAGAAATCCTACAGTAAGTAAAAGGAAACATAACTAAAACCTTAAATTTACAAATCAAGGCAAAATGAAACCACAAATCCAACCCAACAAATGATCCATAATGACAGAAACCAGCCAAACTAAAGAAACGCAGCATTCAACTTGAGTCTTTAGTTCTCACATTCTCTAGAAGTGATGATGCTACTACAGCCTCAGTGAATCCACAAGCTCTCATATTCGCACGAACTGGTACTCCAAAGCCAATGGACGAATCTTGTAACCTGGAAAAGGAAAGGACTTCAATTGAAATTCCCAAATACAGGGGTAGCATGCTGCATAGTGCATAGAGTGATACAAGATGACCTCACCTTTCAGAGATGGTCTTCTCCAAATTAACAAAGGCTCCTCCACATATAAAAAGAATATTTTTTGTATCTATCTGTCAAAAATTAAGCAAGGTTATGAGACATACAACCAAAGAGGAAAGTACAATAGAAGATGTCAAATTGCTAGACTGGAGAAGGGCAAATGGGCATTGGTTATTTACATTCTGACCTCTACTTTAACTATAAAAAATGGTGGAGAATTATGCATCCAGGAGATTCAACAAAGGGAGAAAACGATAGGGGCTAAAAAAAGGCATTGCAAGCTTGAAGCATTAAATGTATGTTATAATGCTCCAAAAAACAGGATCAAATTTTCATCTTTCGCTTCATTCATAGGAAGTTATTAGGAAGGTTCATTGAGCTTATCAACTACAGCACAGAATAAGTCATAAGGAAAAAGATATGCAGGCAGTAAAATATTCCGAAAAGCAAAAACTTCAATTACCCTTTAAAACCAACTTCATCATCTTCCCCTGAGAAGAATATGTTCAATTTTAAATTTGAACCATAAAAATTGTGGTGCATTCCCGGAGGTAAGTCAATGGTAAAAAGTCAGGACAAATGGAAATTATTTTTGTTCCAACATACCAGGACGCTATCACCAGAATGATGCTTGCGAGCTCCTTTATCAAGTACACTCACAACCTAAGAAAGGAGGAGATCCATTTGTAATATTAACAAATAAGAAGAATATATAGAAATAACAGGGAATACATACTTTGAAGTTCTAAAATATTTAACGGTATCAACAAATTCCAAATACTTCCCTCAAATTCGACAATGCTTGAGTTTTATGCAGAAAAAAGTGAACAGTAGCTTCATCCAATTGCTAAACATTTTCTACAGCTCCCTACTTCTGAATCTGATACAATGTTACTTCAAAAAGTTCAAATAATTTGTATGTTATGGCAATATGAAAAATTGGAAATTTTTATATTTAGGGTATCACACAAACTTTTCCTAGCATTGTATATTTTCAAAACTGCTATCATAACTTCAAATAACTGGCAATCTGCGTGCCGCACCTTTTTCATATAAGTTTTACATAGGTAACTATAAAGCTATCTCCAAAACAAAATCTTAATAATAAAGTTGACCTACAGTGCTTTCCAGCATTTTTAGTAAGGCCTGCTGAACACCTTCCCCGGATACATCTCTTCCAATGTTTAAACTCTCGGCCTATGAAAGCAGGAAGCCAACATCAACATTTATACTATTACAAACAAAAAAATGGAAACAGTATTCCATCAAAATGTGAAACCTTCTTAGTAATCTTATCAACTTCATCGATATAGACAATCCCTCGCTGAGCTACTTCCACATTGAAATCAGCTTCCTAAAAAGAAGGCCCATCAAGTAGGGTGTTAGAAAATGAAAAACTCTGCATCTACCTTTAGGCACCAAGACATTGAAGGAGGAGACAACAATGCATAAGTACTGCAATTAGGTTCTGTAAATACACACCAAGAAAGTCTGATTTTGATAAACAATGATCGGAAACACGAACTGTAATTTATAGAGAAATAATTAAGACTTACGACGACACTAGTTATAATTCCATTCTGGAAGACAGGCATGCATAGCATACATTTTTTTCTCTCAAAATAATAGAAAATTTATCAGAATATCAAGAAAATAATACACGGATGGGGTTTAAAGTAGTCACGGGTGATGCACAGACAGAGAAGTTATTGCAGTGATAAAGGAAATGAACAAGCAATGTAAAGTGTAAACGAGGGTGTGAGAGGAGAGGGCATACCACGAGAAGCTTATGTAATATTGACTCCACATCTTCTCCGACATAACCAGCCTGTATTCAATTAGATAGAGTAAGAGAAACGTGCATTTTATGAGTGAAGCATAGAGAGAGGTGATGAGGTAAGAAGTAAGAAGAAGAAGAAGAAGAAGATGGTGTGAAACATGCCTGCGTCAATGTTGTAGCATCGGCTATGGCAAAGGGTACATTGACAATACGAGCAAGCGTTTTTGCGAGCAAGGTCTTCCCTGTTATGTATGACGAACAGAACAGAACACAGTCATAGTCATGTTGCAATGCCATAGCTGATGAGCAGCTACATACATACATACATACATACCTGAGCCGGTAGGGCCAATGAGCAATACGTTGCTTTTTTCAGGCTCGACAAAATCATTTTCATCGTTATCTAGGGATTGGTTGGAGGACGCAAGGCGTATCCTGTTATAGTGGTTGTAAACAGCAACCGAAAGCACCTTCGATTCGAGATTGATTGGGAGTAACATATCAGTGAATGGATTGGACGACAATTGTTGTTATGGTATGTTATGCAGAGCCACGATTATATATATAGTGATAGATAGTAGTGAAGTGAGTGACAGACAATATTATATAATATTAGATGAAGAATGAAAAGGAAGGAAGGAAGGAAGAAAGCGAACCTTTTTAGCTTTATCCTGACCAACGACAAAGTGGTTGAGGGCATCAAACATTTGCTTGGGCGTTGGCAATGGCGAATGGTGGGTGTGGGAGTGGGAAGGAAAGGGGAAAGGGGAAGGAGCGTGAATTGGGGGAGGTTTGTTGTTATTGTTGTTGAGATTATTATTATTATTATTATTAAGGGGGTTAAGCCTGGCGATCTCGATGAAAGTGCCGTGGAGGAGGGGAGAGAGCTTGAGAGGCATGAAGTAGAAGGCAGTTTTGCAAGAGGGACAGAGATTGAGGGCCTGATACAGACCCGGTTGCCGACCCGAAATGGATAAGGGTCGGTTGGAGAAAAGGAGGGGCATGTGGTTGGAGCAACGGGGGCAGTTCACCTCCGCTCTTATGTGGTCGTAGTAGCATCCGCTTCCCTCCCACTTGTGCCGCTGCTGCTGAACTGACCATGACCATGACCATGGATATGGTTGCGGGGGATTGGGGATTTTACTTTTGGACAAACACGACGACGATGGGTAATACTGATTCTGATACTGATGGCAGTGGAATAAGAGTGAGCTGATCACCCTACTCCTCCTCCTTACAGCTGAAAACATCCTTTCGTTTCCTTCTTCGCCTTCCTACCTCCTCACCCACATGCTTTGCTTCTTCTGCAGGGGGATTTGGGGTAAAATTTCCAATACTACTTTGGTGTTAATTAGTCGTTGGTCGTGGCCTAGGGTAAAGTACCTTCGATATTCGAATATGCATCCGGTAAACCGATTTGGTTCAGATTCAAGTTTGATATTTTATATTTTTTAAAAAATAAAAAAACTTATATTTTTTGTGAGTCGTTTAATCGAGATCGGACGATTGAGATCAGTTGACTCCGTGACTATACGCAGTCACTTACTGCACAGAAGCCGGATCCTATGGTAAACCCATGGTACTTTCTGGTCTCGAATATAAACAAAAGTCAAAATATATTTTGACCTAATTTGAACTAAATATATTTTGATTTTTGCTTATATTTGAGACCGGAGGGAGTATAATATTTTTAACCGTTAAATTTATTAATAAAATAATGAAAAGTCGGGATTAGAGAATGGCAATCGATTATACCAGTTATGACCCATCTTTTTCTCTAAGAAACCCATACACCCCCTTCCTGTCTTTATGGCAATGTATCGCCGCGAAAACCTTCTGTATCTAAAATTCTGCACCATCTGGATCAAACTCACCCTTAAATTGTGAAGGCTTTCCTTTTAGGAATGTCGTCCACCATGCATCCTCAGATACTGCCTCCGGCCTCTGCTGCTACTCCATAATCATCTGCAACAATTGAGCATTCTGTTGGGTTTGTTGCAGCATATTTATAGCCAACTCACGCACAATGCGCAAGGTCTCTAAACACTCCTCTTTACCCCCAACATGAGAAGTCTCGCCATGGTCATTGGGCTCCTCAGTAACTCTAACCCGAGCTGGTCTACCACGTCCACGAGCCATGAATTCCTAAAAAATAAATCATTAGCCCCACTATTCATAAGACATAAAGAATCATAAAAGTATATATGCAATATATCTTATGAATGAATTAAATAGTTTTCCCTATTGCTAACAATATAGATAACTCGCAAAGCAAACACTCTACCAAACTCTAAGCATAGTTAGTACCCAATGTGGGTCCAACTAGACACGACTGGTAATAACATGTTAACCTCATAGTTCGGTAAAGTGCCAAATTGCCCTGATACCCCCAAAAGAGACGCCTCGTCGTCCTGTTAATGTGAAACCTTAATTAATTAACCTTAATCATATAATTAAATGTTAGCACGCTTATTAAGAAAACACATGGGAATTTATAACTGAAGGTAAAGGTAACATACACACAAAGAGATAATATATACATATAGTGTTTGTGGCCCCGTCAGCGGTGCTCACTTGCATAAGTGTATACATATACATCAGAGTATTTAGAAGCATAGCAAAAGAGTATATTTGTTACATTCATATTGACAGAAAAGAAACTAGGCACATTATTGCCTCAGCAATGCATACAATATCTCCAAAAAAGATCACCACAGTGAACTCAGGGCCATGAACATAAAAAATACAAGGTACCAAATACAAGGTACCACAACACTCTATCCTCAACATGGGTAGTGAGAACTCCCAACCTGCGGTCCTAAATGCCTATGATAGGTACAAAGAGCCTGTGCTGGGGCGGAAAGACCAGACGTCTCATCTCTTGTGTCTGACCTCATCTCGTTGGCTAATATCACGAGAATGACTCCCAGTATAAACAACCACATGGTAAGATCTAGCATGATAAAGCCAGACGAAGACATAATTGTGATAGTAGTCAGAGGGATCCTCCCACAATTCTCCAACCAAGCTCGCCCTCAGGAACCAAAAAGATAGAAATGTATGGTCACCAAACTAGTATATACAATAGTGTGACAGGAGTAGTCAATCTCCCAACCCAAGTAATCATAGTCATGGTAGTGGAGCTCAAAGTCGCTCCACACAGGGATCCTGGGGTCCATCAGCATAATCGAATATAGGTAGTGCGCCAGCCTTAACAAAAGTCTCCTCCTTAACAAGGACTAAAAACACGTAGTGCATATACAAAACATAGCAAACATAGGAGATAAGAACAACACAATCATCATAAAAATGGGAAAAAAGCAATATAGTATAAATCATAGTATGCACATAGACATGCATAGCACATGGTCATCTCTCAAGTCATACAATCAAACATCCTCAAATCATCACATACCAATCTATCTAACTATCTCTCTCATGCATCCCTAAGTCTACATGGACTCGTGGCCACCATACCTAATATCATAATGCATCCCATTTCTTGTTAGGGATACTCCAACCCCTATTCCCGTTAGGGATGAAAATAAGTTATCAAAGCAACATATCCCGCTTACTGTGACAAATAAGAGTGTCTCGTCATCCCCACATTCCAGTTAGTGATGGGTGTCTTGGCCTACACTCGGGATCGTTCACAAAATATGTGGAATACACAACACGTGCTAGGATAACTAGGAGCTGCGCCGACACTGCGACACAATAGTGTTCAACTTTTGGCCCCTTATGGAATCTGTCGGCCCCTAATTACATCCATAAGGTCTCCACGACCCATACTGCTATCCCATACCTATACTCAGGTACATCAGACCTCGCGTGCCCTATAACACATGATTGAGAGTCACAACAAAAACAACATCTGCAGTCTACATGAACCTCGCTAACTCATATCATGTCAAGCACCTAGTACCTCGATCTCACAAATCTCAACATATCACATCTCATGTCACAATATCCTCAATCATGCATAATGTCTCGACCTCAATAATATCACTAATTAATCTCAACATCAGGTACTAAGCTAAAACCATCAAACCCTCTCAACATGTGCATCTCCCAATCCATATATATCAAACCCTATCTCTAATCATATGAACTGTCTTAATCACGATAGTATATTAGGCATGATCATCATAAACATATCAGTCGTATATAAAGCATCAATCATATAACGGCATGAAAATATACATATAATTGTAAATTGAGACGAGATGTTACAATGAATTTACAACACATATATTATAACAAGATAACTGATAATTAATTAATATTGGAATGATAATCAGTTGATATTATCAAATTTCATTCTCAAAATAATGATTTGAAGATTTTATAAGCTTTTAATGCAATAATTTTCTTATGAAACAAATTACTTGAGAAAAGTAAAATTTTCATTTTTGTGTTTTAATTGAGAGTAACACACAGTGATTTTAAAAAAATCACATAAAAAATAATGTTTTTTATTCATTGATTGCATATATGCTCATATTTGATATTAAAACATAAATTAATAGTTTTTTTTTGGAATAGACGTGCAATTATTTAAATAGAATTTTAATTACAAAGTACCTCTTAGAGCTATATTTTATTTGTTAGATTTAATTTTTTTATACATACAGTTACATTTAAATTTGAATAAAGCCAACCGGAGTTGACACAAGTGGTTAAGGATCGGAGGCTCAACTATCACTTTCCCCATCGGCGAGGGTTCAAATCCTCCCAAAGCCACTACAATCCCCAACCGCCGAGAGGACCCCCGAAGGCTGGAGCCATTGTGTTGTGGGTGTATGACATTTGTAGGTAAAAGTTTATACATTCGAATAAATAATACATTCATAATTTTTTTTTACCTCAACTCAAACTTATTTGGGCCCATTTGATGGCCATGATATGATAGAAAATGATAGGATAAGAGAGTTGAATAAGATAGGATATAAACATGATAAGCTCTTATCCTGTCATATGTTTGTTACGCACCTCATTGCAAACTAGATAACATTATATTATCACGTCATGTGTTTGAGATGAACCAAATAATAGTATGATAAAATATAAATTATATAAAATGACAAAATTACCCATGTAACAAAGTTGCATAGCTTTTACTAAAATTAATTTAAAATATTTTTTTATCAATTTAATCATTTTTAATATGAATTTTTAATTTTAATTTTAAATATTTTTTATTTTATTAGATTTTATTTTTTATTACTTTTGATTTTTTATATCATATCTAATGACAAAATTAGCTTTGTGACAAACTTTACATATAATATTTTTAAATAATTTTTAACTTAAATTAATTAATTTTATAGTTTTTAATATTATTTTTAGTTTGTATTTTAAATATTTTTAAATTTATTAGATTTTAAATTTTTTTATTTTATAAAAATGATATAAAATGACAAAATTACTCATGTGGCAAATTGCAAATGATTTTTAAAATTAATTATTAATTTAATTTTTTTATAAATTACTAATAATATTTTATTGTTATTTTAAATATTATATTTTAAAATATAAATTTATATTTTGTTTATTTAATTTATAATATTCATTTTTTTCCATTGTTTTAGTTTTTTCTTTTTAATATTTTATGTTATGTTATATTTTAAATTATGTTTTGAAGGATAGATGAGAAAAAAATTTCTTATCCTATGTTGTTGGTTTCTAACCCAACCCTCGACTCAGGATAAAAATTACATTATAAACACATGATATGATAGAGTGATAAGATTGACTTATTATATCTTGTTGGCTCATCAAACACTGGATTAAGACAGAATATGATAACTTATCCTACCATGTCTCCCTTATCCTGGTCATCAAACAGGCTCTTTATGTATTTGACGATATAAAAGAACGACATGTACGAATTAGATAAATAATATGATATATTTAACTATCATGATATATTTAATTTTTAAGCTATCTGTGAAAATAAAATAAAATAAAATAAAGCCACTATTTGATATATTTTTGGATTGGTCCCTGCTGTGATTACTTGTCAAATAAGCAATTCATAGATTATGAATATTTTTATTTAAAAATGAATATATATAAATAATCCAAATTCATCCTTTGTATTGCGAGAAGGAAAGAGCATAACACTGAACACATGTATCAATGTATGGGCGGAGAATGCAGTTACGCATTGAAATTTGTTGGTGGGTGTTCCGGACTGGGCCGAGGCCCAATCCGAAGAATCATCCTCCAGCCCATTACCAAAGTCGGTTCCCACCGCCTTGCCACGAGACCAAATCGACGTGGCCGATCCAACGGTCCTCGGCATTCCGCCCATCCCATCACAGGTCGGTAAAACGATCTGACGGCATCCCGGGCGCCACACGGGATCCGCCCTCACCGACCTTAATTCCTATAAAAGGAGAGTCACTTCAAACGATTGAGGTATTATTCATTTCATCACCTCTTCACTTACCTCTTACACGCACTGACTTGAGCGTTGGAGTGTTTGCAGGTACACCACCACCACACGCCGTCGTCATCCGACCTGACGCTGCCATATCACTTTTCTCCGGTCATCCCCTAAAGTTCTGTCCAGAACATTGGCGCCGTCTGTGGGAATCATTTCTGATTTCATTTCTTTGCTCGACATCTTTGCTCGACACTTGTCGAGACGATGACTGGATCGAAGCACCAGGTCGCGACTCGCAGCTCCACTCGTGCGAACGCAGATTTTGAACCACCTCACCACGAACCTGTTAATTTTGTCGTGGAACATGAGAGACAGAGGAGTAACCTTCCACCTCCCCATCAGAATGACGCCGTTCCGATCCACGAATTCCGTGAATTCATTCGGAGCCATGCTGAAGCAATGCACGCTCAGAATCAACGCCTCGATCGAATGGAGAATCAGCAGAAGGAAATCCCCGTTCGCATTGCCACACAGGTCGAGAACAGAGAAGATCATGTTTCTCGTTCTATTCAGAGGTCGAAGGAGTCTACAAATCTCAGATCTGTTCATCGCCACCACCATGGCACGACTCCGCATCACTCTGTGGATAGAGCACACCAAAATAACCGTTCGGTGGATCATACTCCACCGTGCCATCACCACTCCCCGACGCGCGCGTCCCGTCGCGAAGATACCACCGCGAGTAGTGACACTCCTCATAGAAGAGCCGCCTTAGCATCTAGGCGGCAAGTCAAAACTTCTGGGCACACCTCTCACCGCCGCCGTGCTCGCCTCGCTTCATCAACTCCTTCTCGGGCGATGACACAGGTGACTCGTACAAGGCTTTTGGTCCTTTTACGTCCAAAGTCATGAAATTCCCGATTCCGAAGCATCTTCAGAAACCACCCGCTTTGGACTCATATGACGGCACCACCGACCCCGACGAACATATTGGTTGCTTTGAGACTGTCATGAGCTATCGAGGCGCCCAAGGGCCGGTGAAGTGCAGAATCTTCCCCCTCACTCTGAAGAAGGCGGCGCTGTCTTGGTTCCAGACTCTTAGGAAAAATTCCATTGGTTCCTGGATCGAGCTCGTTAGCCGCTTCTCGCACATTTCATCAAGGCCTAAAGTCCAACCCAAGTCGATACGCCTGGCAAAGAATTCAATAGGAGAAAGATGAGTCTATCAGAGACTACGTCGGGCGTTTCAACAAAGAGGCCATTCTGGTAAAGAAATGCTCTGACGAGATGAAACTGTACTTGTTAGAGCAAGGCCTGATAGAAGGAAGTTTATTTAGCGTCGACATCGGTGTCGACCGACCGAGGACCCTGAACGAGTTCCTGAAGCGAGCTCAGAAACATATGAATTATGAAGAAAAGTTGATGACATCGAGAACTAAAGGTAAGACCCAGGAGAAAGCTGGTGGACAACGCGAAGACAAGTCGCGTAAGGAGAAGGAACGCCGTGGTCCGCGGTATGACGAATATACCCCTTTGAACGCTACACCCAAGCGCATACTGAATGAGTGCGCGAGCACCGAATTCCGCGATGCCGGAGTCAGATTTCCCCAGAGGGGAAAAGAGATGCCAAACGCTGATAAATCGAAATACTGCCACTTCCACAAGTGTATTGGGCACGAGACTGATGAATGCTTTTCACCTGAAGGACGTCATAGAACAACTAATCAAGAAAGGGAAGTTGACTAGATACGTGAAAGGAAAGCCAAGATCCGGGAATAGAAGGTCTAGATCTAGATCACCTCGACCTTAGAAGAAAGAATCAACTTCTATGACGCAACGCGAAGGAGCAGCTCGTGCATCCGAAGAGAAATCTCGTCCTCCTCCTGTCGCCATGGTCATTTCCGGAGGATTCTCCGATAAAGAGGGGGCGAGCATCAATTCGGCAAAACTGAAGTTGAGAGAAGCAATGACCGCTTATCGCTTTCTTCATCAAGCCAAGATAAGGGAAGCCCACCCCTAGCCTTTTCAGATGAAGACTTGGTGAATGAAAGGCCGAACTACTTGATTCCCCTGTTGGTGAAAGCCTATATGGCTAACTTTGACGTCAGAAGAATCTTGATAGACCAGGGGAGCTCGGCGGATATCATGTTCCACGAGTTATTCAAAACCTTGAAACTTCCTAAAAGATCTCGTACTATACCCGGTCCGATCCGACCGGGTTCAATCGGTTCAAGACAAAGCCGTTGGGCTATGTGGAGTTGATGGTGACTTTTGGAGAACAACCAATCTCCAAACCGTGAAGGTCCAGCTTTATTGTATTACCATGCAAGTCCGTTTACAATCGTGCATCGTCGGACGCCCGACGCCGGGTGAACTTTGAGTCAGAACCTCGGATACCCACTTGAAAATGCGCTTCCATGATAACGAGCACAAAGTCGTCACCATCGCAATGGATCAAGAAGCTGCGAGGAGATGCTATCTTTATCTTTAAAAGCCGACGAGCCAAGAGAAGGAAAGCAAAAGTCAGCTGCAGGTCAATCTCACCAATTTTGACGCCAGGATTGGGATCAAGATGAAATACCGAGAACGACCCTAGCCCGCGAGCTCCAAAGAAAAATTAAAAGGCTTGCCGATGGAGAGCTCCTCCGAGTTCAGGTAGGAGAACGCCCTGGGAAGACGGTGAAGCTTGGTGCCGACCTCCCTGAACAGGTCAAATTGCAACTAACAGAGTGCTTGAAGTCCAATGCAGACCTCTTCGCTTGGACTGCTGCCGACATGCCAGGTATTTCTCTTGATATCGCTTGCCACCAACTCGCTCTCGACCCCAAGGCTCATTTGGGTAGCTCGAGCCGTAAGCAAGCTCCCAAAAGTCAAGCCGCACCAAAGCCGTTGAAAACCCTGATAAAGGCTGAATTCATTAGGGAGGTCAAATATACTACTTGGCTATCAAATGTTGTATTAGTTAAAAAATCTGATGGAAAATGGCGCATGTGTGTTGATTACACTGATCTTAACAAGGCATGTCCCAAAGACGCCTACCCCCTCCCTAATATCGACAAACTCGTCGATAATTCCTCCGGTTTTCAGTTGTTGTCTTTCATGGATGCATACTCTGGTTACAACCAGATTCCGATGCACCATGCCTATCAAGAAAAAACCGCGTTCATGACCGATAAAAGCAATTACTGCTATAACGTAATGCCTTTTGGCCTCAAGAACGCTGGAGCGACATATCAGCGCATGATGAATAAAGTCTTTGCCAACCAAATCGGTAGAATGCTGGAGGTATATATGGACGATATGATAGTAAAAATGACGAGGGAAATCGACCACGTCGTCGATCTTAAAGAAGTCTTTGCTGAAATACGAAAACATAATATGAGGCTCAATCCCGAAAAGTGCACTTTCGGAGTACGAGCTGGGAAATTTCTAGGTTTTTATCTAACCGAGAGGGGAATCGAGGCCAACCCCGACAAATGTCGAGCTATCACAGAGATGCAGCAACCATCGTCGAAGAAAAACATCCAAAGACTCACCGAATGCTCGCATCCCCGACGAGGTTTATCTCAAAGTCCGCAGAACATGCGTTGCCTTTCTTCCGCTTGCTCAAAAGGGAATTCGAATGGTCGCCCGAAAGTGCTGAAGCCTTAACACGTAAAATGCATACCGTCCCAACCGCCGCCTTGACGAGACCGTATCCGGGGGAGGTCCTTTATCTCTACTTGGCAGTATCGAACGAAGCTCTGAGTGCCGTCCTCATTCGCGAAACAGATGAGGGTCAGAAACTGGTCTATTTTATAAGCAAAGCACTTCAGGGCCCAGAGCTAAGATACCAGAAGATCGAAAAAGTCGCGCTCGCGCTAGTAGTCGCAGCTCGACGCCTAAGACAAGACTTCTTGGCACATCCCATTATGGTTCGAACTGACCAACCAATCAAACAGATTCTACACAGCCTGACGACCGGCGTATGATCAAGTGGTCGATCGAGTTGTCCGAATTCGGAGTCACTTTCGAGCCGAGACAAACTATCAAAGCCCAGTGCTTGGCGGATTTCATTGCCGAGATGACTCCTGGGGCTACGGAACCATGTTCCAGATGGACGGTCCATGTCGACGGATCGTCGAATTCCAAAGGCAGTGGCGCTGGCTTATTGCTCGAGAACGACGACGGGCTGATTGTCGAAATTTCATTGGGATTCTCCTTTCCCACCTCCAACAACCAGGCAGAGTACGGCGTGTTTAGTCGCCTCACACTGCTCGAGACTTCTGCCACCAAGAGGTAAAACTCGAATCGATTCTCGGTAGTTGTATCCCAGATTGGTAGAGAATACCAGGCTAAAGATCCACTTCTTCAAAAATACCTCGCCCTGGTAAAAAAGAAAATGAGCGACTTCTCCTCAGTTGAGATCGTACACGTCCCGAGAGAACAAAACGCCAGAGCTGACATTTTGTCCAAACTCGCCAGCACGAGAAGCTCTGGAAACAACAGATCGGTGATACAAGAAACACTGGCCAAGCCTAGCATTACTGCAGTGGTTGATGCCACTTATGACGAAGCACTGAGAAAACTGCCGAAATTATGCTTTGCCCGATGAGCCCGACAGTTGGATGACCCCCATTCAAGAGTTTATTCAACTTAGTCAACTACCTGATGATGAGAAGGAGGCTGCCAAAATCCGAAAGAAAACATCTTCATACTCCGTGATCGACGATATCTTATATCGAAGAGGGTTCTCCACCCCCCTGTTGAAATGCCTCGACGATACACGAGCGCAATATGCACTTGCTGAAGTGCATGAAGGCATATGTGGGCAACACCTTGGAGGACGTTCCTTGGCAAAGAAAATCCTCCGCGCAGGATACTATTGGCCAACTCTGAATGCGGACGCAATATCGTTCGTGAAGAAATGCGACAAATGCCAGAGACATGGCGATCTACACTTAGCTCCTCCTACAGAGTTAACATCCCTGACTTCACCGTGGCCCTTTGCCTGGTGGGGGATTGATATACTTGGACCTTTTCCAACGGCTCCCGGACAGGTGAAGTACCTGGCCGTTGCGGTAGATTACTTTACCAAGTGGGTTGAGGCAGAGCCCCTGGCGAAGATAACTGCAAATAACTTGATTAAGTTCTTCAAAAGATATATTCGACGAGGTTCGGATTCCCAGGGTGGTAAATCGCGACAGCGGAACACAATTCGCGGATCGCGGATTCAGAAAGACTATGGAAGACCTCGACATCAAACATCACTTCACCTCGGTAGAACACCCCGCATTTAACGGTCAAGCCGAGGCCGCGAACAGGTTATTTTACGAGGTCCAAACGAAGGTTAGACGAGGCCAAGGGCAATCGGGCGTAAGAGCTTCCCCGAAAGTGCTTTGGGCGTGTCGGACTACTCCACATTCAGCGGGAGAATCCCCTTTTCGCCTCACTTATGGGGACTGAGGCGCTTATTCCTGCCGAGATTGGGAACTTAGTTGGAGAACCTCACATCCCCAGAGTAGCATTGACAATCGCCGAGTGTACGAGAAGAACTTGACCTCCTTGGCGAATGCACGAGGAACTCGCGGCACTTGGCAGGTCGCAGTGAAACGAAGATCGCAGCAAGATACAACCAAAGTGTTGTACCCAGAGAATTCATGCCTGGAGATCTAGTTCTTCGACGAGCCGATGTTGGCCTGAAGAACGCCCCACAAAGGAAACTTATACTAATTGGGAAGGCCCGCATGTAATCGCCGTAAAGACTGCATCGCGCCTACACCCTCGAGACACTACAAGGACAGCAAATTCCAAGAACTTGGAACGCGGCAAAAATGAAGAAATATTATAGTTGAAACAATTGTATCCGAAACACACAATGTGAAGCAATAAAGTATGATTGAAGAAAACAAAACACTGTTATCCTTGTGCGTTTGCACAAACACCTGAATGACCTCGTGCCGAGACCGCGTGCACGACCTCGTGACAAAGCCTTGCACAAGGACCTATTGAAGAGACCGACCTCGTGCCGAGACCGATTGCACGAGCTCGTGACAAAGCCTTGTGCGTTTTCACAAGCACCTGATGAAGAGATCGAGCGTTGTGCCGAGACCGCGCGCACGAGCTCGTGATGACAAAGCCTTGAGCTCGTGATGACAAAGCCTTGTGCGTTTGCACAAGCACCCTGACCGACCTCGTGCCGAGACCGCGTGCACGAGCTCGTGATGACAGCCTTGTGCGTTTGCACAAGCACCCTGACCGACCTCGTGCCGAGATGCGTGCACGAGCTCGTGATGATAAAGCCTTGTGCGTTTGCACAAGCACCCTGAACGACCTCGTGCTGAGACCGCGTGCACGAGCTCGTGATGACAAACCTCAGGCGCTTGCACAAGCACCACTGACCGACCTCGTCGGAGACCGCCGCACGAGCCTCGTGATGACAAAGCCTTGTGCGCTTGCACAAGCACTCGACCGACCTCGTCGAGACCGCGCACGCAGCCTCGTGATGACAAAGCCTTGTGCGTTTGCACAAGCACCCTGACCGACCTCGTGCCGAGACCGCGTGCACGAGCTCGTGATGACAAAGCCTTGTGCGTTTGCACAAGCACCCTGACCGACCTCTCGTGATGACAGCCTTGTGCGTTTGCACAAGCACCCTGACCGACCTCGTGCCGAGACCGCGCGCACGAGCTCGTGATGACAAAGCCTTGTGCGTTTGTACAAGCACCCTGACCGACCTCGTGCCGAGACCGCGTGCACGAGCTCGTGATGACAAAGCCTTGTGCGTTTGCACAAGCACCTGATGAAGAGACCGACCTCGTGCCGAGAGCACCTGATGAAGAGATCGACCTCGTGCACGAGCTCGCGACAAAACCTTGCACAAACGACATGCCGACGCTTACAGTTCCTTACGGACAATGACGTTGAACGTCGACATCAACGGACTTCGACAAACAAGTCACCACCTCGACATTCGAGCTAGCGACTTGGGGGGCAACTGTTCCGGACTGGGCCGAGGCCCAATCCGAATAATCATCCTCCAGCCCATTACCAAAGTCGGTTCCCACCGCCTTGCCACGAGACCAAATCGACGCGTGGTCGATCCAATCGGCCCCCAGATTCCGCCCATCCCATCACAGGTCGGTAAAACGATCTGACGGCATCCCAGGCGCCACACGGGATCCGCCCTCACCGACCTTAACTCCTATAAAAGGAGAGTCACTTCAAACGATTGAGGTATTATTCATTTCATCACCTCTTCACTTACCTCTTACACGCACTGACTTGAGCGTTGAAGTGTTTGCAGGTACACCACCACCACACGCCGTCGTCATCCGACCTGACGCTGCCATATCACTTTTCTCCGGTCATCCCCTAAAGTTCTGTCCAGAACAGTGGGGAACAAGGTGCCGTTTAACATGGTCCCATAAAAAGATGTGACCATGAAGGGGAAATGAGCATCATAGACATAATAGTAAACAATTACAATGGCTAAGAATTTTGAAGAGCTACCTGTTAGTTAAGTGGTGGTTTGTAAATGAAAACATATTTGTATGTAGGGGTCTCAAGTGCTGTCAAATCACAATTAGTTTTGGTGAAGTTATAATTTGTTAAAGGGCTTACGCATCTCAAAAGTGAATATATAGTATATAAAAAAAAAGAGGATATGGGCTTCGGCCCATTGTTTCCGCTGCATAAATTTGTGTGTGTATCGTATTTATTGTATTTCATAATTTTTGATAGTTTGTATTTATAAAATTTTTTGATAACTTTATTTATAAAATTTTACTACAACATTTAGGGCATATGAATATTAAGTTGCGTAAATAGATTATCGCAGTGTTTTAAAAACCGAACCGAACCAGGCGGTTTAACCGGTTGAACCTTGAACCGACATTGTTTACGGTCCGGTTATTTTGGCGGTTCAACCGCGGTTTCGTCCCGGTTCGAGCGGTTAAAAGCGGTTGAACCATGACCCGGAAGTCTCACCGGTTCGATGTCCGGTTCGGTTTTTAAAACATTGAGATTATCATTATCGTGAAGATATCTTTTGAATTAAATATTGGTTAAATTATACATTTAGTCTTTTACGTTTATTTTAGGTTTTATTTTACCACATCATTTTGGTCCTTTGTACGGACGACACCTTCGTATAGTTTTTTTTTGAAAAACTAATAATTTTTTTTATTTTTTTAAAGATTTTTTTTGGTTAACAGAGTTGATATTAGTGGTTAATACAGTGTTGGAAGTGGTTAATAGGTGTAAGTGCAACTTAACTTGTAACATCAGATTAGCCATTAACCGGTTAGTAAAATATATTAACCACTTATTTGCACAACATTAACCACTTAGTTGCCCAATATTAACCACTTTTATAATGATTTGTGAAAAAAGTTATTAAAGTTGGTGAATGATACTTGGTTAACCGAATTGATATCACTGGTTAACACAATGTTGAAAATGGTTAATAGATGCTAGTGTAACTTGTGGCATCAGAGTAACCATTAACAAGTTAGTGAATTTTATTAACCACTTAATTGCACAATATTAACCACTTTTGTAATGATTTATGGAAGAGTTATTAAAGGTGATGAATGACACTTGGTTAACAAGGTTGATATTAGTGGTTAATACAATGTTGGAAGTGGTTAATGGATACAAGTGAAACTTGACATCAGAGTAACCCATTAACCAGTTAATAAACTGCATTAACTACTTAGTTGTACATCATTAACCACTTTGGTAATAATTTGTGAAAGAGGATGAAAATAAAAAAGCGCAAAAAAAAGTGTTCGTACATACCACCCGTACTGTCCGTACATACGGTATGAAAAAAAAACGGTGTTCATCATCTATCATTTCTATTCCTTGGCCCAACACAGCATCGTTTTTTTGTTAGGAAGGAATGGTTAATATGAATTCATTGGTGGCGCATAACAGAATTCTGGTATCCTTTGGGCAACATTTTGTAAATATAACAAAACCGGATATAACTTATAATAACAGGTTTTTAAGACGCCACCTTCATGGTCACATGACCAGGCTAAACGTCACCTTGACGGTGAACCCGTGAAAAGCAAAGCAAAGTGCGGCCTTGAATTGAATTGTTTGTGCAGCGGACAGGTGCCAAGTACCAACTGCCAACTTCATTAGCTGGAAGTAGAAGAAGTAGATGTCTGTGGCTTTCCTTTTCCAGCACCCCACTCTACTACCTAGTTGAGCTACCACCAGTTATCCGCTTACTCTCTTTATTCATACTGGTCCCTTTCTATCTATTCTAGGATTTATATCTTGTTTATCTTTTATTTTCTTTTCCAAAATTGCCTAACTTCGACTTTTTTTTAAGAAGAAAAGAGATGTAGTAGATCTGTATTTGTAAATATTTATTTACTTTCTAACAAACTCTTTTTGTAATATTGACAATATTTTAAGTGATGTGACAAAAATATGTATGAACGAGTGAGATATGTCGACACCAAAATTTTAACATCTCATTACAAAAATACATCTTGATAACACTATAATTAAAGTTTCAATAATTTAAATATTTACAAGCATGTAATTAAATAATAGATGTTTATTTATATTTTAAATAATAAGTTACAGACTTAATTTATTTTAGTTCAAATTCAATGGTTAAATTAATAAAATTTAATATATAACAAATATTAAAATACATAAGTAAATATTTTCACCAAAAAAACCTAGGGGAGACGAGCGTATGAGAATGAGGGCATGGGGAGGGATATGTTCACGCCGTCCATGGTGATGGAAATTGGAAGGAGAGCTGTGGCTGTGAGTGAAGTAGGGCAGCTCAAAACGACGTCGTAGAGTGAGTGTGAGAGAGGAGGGGCCTCGGAAGATTCATGAATTTACTAGTAATTACTAGTATTACTATTACTATGAAATGAAATGAAATGAAAGCGAGCCAGCCACCTGGGCTGTGGCGTGACCTGCCTCATTCTATTCGCCATCTTTTGATGGTTTTTTTTTCTCCCCTTTCAATTCAACTTTTTTCGATGAAAACTATGCACCCAAAATCAAACCATTCATTCATTCCTTTTCAACATCGGTCACCACCCTCCCTCCTCTCTATCTCTAATCTATACTCTATGTGTGTATAATCTATAAATACAACAAGGAGGGAGTAATTAATTAAGGAATCGAATTCCACTATCGATCTATCTAATCGGTCTGATCGATGGGCATGGCTCCGAATCCGATGAATGTGAAGAAGCAAACTCCGAAGATAGTATCTCCTTCGTCTCAGGATATTCTGGTCCGCGAAACGCTGCGTATCAGTGCCAATTTGGTGTCCACCCCGCTCCTTGAAACGGCGCCGCTTCAAGTTGAATCTAGCTTGAGATTTATTTGCTGCGAGGAAGTCGACGGCCGTCGATGGAAGTACGTGGCGGAGACTGATGCCTCCGGCGGATTCAAGAAGAGTTCCTTTCGCCCTCTCAGCTTGCAAATGCAAACCCCTAAAGATCCTCTTGATGTTAGCATTTAACTCTCCTTCCAGACAAATTCATTTTCTGCTCTGCTAATTTGCTTCCTAATGCACGCATACTGTTTGTTCTATGTAGTAGTCAAGTCATTTTTCGCTACTCAACTAGATTAGGTTTCTGTACTGGAAAACCTTCAATTACTCCATGTTGATGTTTTTCAATGCAGGAATTGATGTCGTTCGTTAGGTCCTATGTCGTTCCGGAAGGTTTCCCTGACAGTGTTACCCCTTCCTATGTCCCCTACATGACCTGGAGAGCTCTAAAGGTAACTCATCATTTGAATTTTGAAGGACTGCAATATGCTTCCTTGTTCAAGTTTTACTGGTTGGTTTCACTCCCAAGTTACTTTTTAAGGATGAATGCTTTTTGTGGTTTATAATTTGCTTTTGTTTTAGCACTTTTTTGGTGGAGCAATGGGCGTTTTCACAACTCAAACCCTTTTGAGTTCAGTTGGCGTCTCTAGAAACAGAGCTACTCCCGGGGCCGTGGCAATCAACTGGATTCTCAAGGTAACAATCAATTCCACTCTCTCTCTCTCTCTGTATGATAAAGAAATCCTTCCAATTTACAAGCTTTGGTGACAGTTAACTTGTATGATCAAAATTGTTGCTGATACCTAACATCTTATTCTGGTTACCTAGTTAGTTCCTTTCTTGGATTTATTGTTTCTAGGCTTGAGAGCAGCAGCATCTGTTTGTTTACTCACCAAGGCTTGAATCTGATTTCATATGAATGTGTTATTTTCTTTTTGCGCCCTTAATATTCAAGTGAATATGAACATGAATAATATATGCAGGATGGTGCTGGTCGTGTGGGAAAGATGCTTTTTGCTCGGCAAGGAAAAAAATTTGATTATGATCTTAAACAGGTATTAAAATACTTGCTGCTTGCTCTGGTCAATTTGATAATACAAAACAGCGACATCCCACAATCTGCTGATGAAAGTTATTGTGTTACAGCTGCGGTTTACCGGTGATCTTCTGATGGAGTTGGGTGCCGGAGTGGAACTGGCAACTGCTGCAGTGCCACATCTATTTCTTCCTTTGGCTTGTGCTGCTAACGTACTAAAGGTTCGATGGCTTTTCTGTGGTTGAGTGATTCAGTTTCATGTCAGTTCTGCAGGCTAATTAGTTTATTTCTGCTCTTAGAATGTTGCTGCTGTGACATCAACATCAACTAGGACACCCATTTACAAAGCCTTTGCTAAAGGAGAAAACATAGGGGATGTCACTGCTAAAGGAGAATGTGTTGGCAATATCGCAGACCTGGTATGTTTATGAACTTTAACAATTATTATTAAATGTAATGCTGTTAAAATTTTGGTGGCACGTTTTTCCCAACAATTTTGCACATCTAAGATCAGGAGCCCCTGTTTCAGCCATTTTCATTAAAAAATCACTTTTTTTTTTTGGTATGTTGAAGCTTTAGAAAAAAATAGAATCTAAAAAAAAACAAAAATATGATATTGATTATTTTGGAAGTTACTTTGAGTGGCTATTGCACAAAGCTGAAATTATAACTACCTTTAAAATAAGGTTTTTCTATAATTGTAATAAATGAAAAATAACTTCTTCTTTACATAAAATCTATAAAAGATAAATCGAATTTTTACACAACCTTGAAATCAGTTTTTTAGAAGTTTAAACAAACGGGCCCAAATAGACTGACTGGCAAACCTGGTTAATCAGGTTGACCCTTTTCTTTGCACACCTAATCAATCAACTACATGCTTGTGTGTGCGCGCCTGTTCTTTTGTTTATGTAACCGGTACTATATGCTTTGAAGTTTGAACACCAAGACTTTTGAAGTAATTACTTTGATTTGAATATTTGATGGTATGAAAAAAAAAATACTGGTCCAGAATCTAGCTGATTGATGTTGCCTATATGATGTATGACGGCAGGGGAAGCAGAGTTTCATAGGCCAAAACTATGTTTTCTTAGGTGGATTATGAATAGAAGAATGATGGATTGCAAATCTGTAGTATTTATTTTAATACAGGAATCTTGTTGGCAAGAAGAGGGGCTACCGTAGTCATATTAGGGACTGTTTGCCTCTTTGAACGGTGCCATTGAAATTGAAAAATTTAGTATTGATAGGTGTTCGAGAAAATTCAAACAAGGAATAACGGTGGTTTTGAAAGAACGAGTATCTTATTTGTTGTTTGCCAAAGGAAACAACAAAAGGAAGAAATTAGCATAAGCTTTGTACTTGGGTTTCCTTGGGAATAAACACAAGGGTTTGAGTGCATTACACGGCCAAGAGAGCAATTTCACTGTATGAGTCCTTTCTAGAAATAATTGCAACTTTTTAATTTTCACTTGTCCAGTCATACTGACTTGATCGACAATAGTATCCAAATCTTGCTAGAATCGATACTTCTTATTATTCTACTGAATCCATTGATTAAAACTGGGCATTAAAGTTAGATCCACTGACTGACACCCCAATAATAGAAAACTAAAGCCTAACTTTAGCTTATGAACAGAGACTGGAAAATTACTAAAGTAGCCCTGGGTCTGAAAATATTAACTTATCGAGGATCCAACTGAATATATAAAATTATTATGATGTAAGGAAGCCAATGGAGCACTAAAAACAGCTTCCAGTATCAATATTATAGTATGACATTACAAAGATTTGATGTTTAAAACTTTAAGCTTATGCTTTCTATATGCTAACACTTCCCTTGTCACTAATTTATCTCCAAGTTTAGTGTTTTTTAATACTTTTAGAATCTTATCTGTCAGTTATCTTATATTTTGAAATTTTTTCTGCCCCATTTGACGAATCTCTTTTTCAATTTGCAGTTAGGAACTGGTATGAGCATATTTATTGCCAAAAGGAATCCGTCGCTTGTCACCACCTTTTCCCTCCTTTCATGTGGATATATCCTGAGCTCTTATAGAGAGGTTTGGTTTTGTATTTCTTTGATGCCTATCTCACTGTACATCCAGTCTGGTGGTTTTGTCACTAATGCTTAAATTGTATTAATAGGTAAAATCTGTGGTTTTGCACACACTTAACTGTGCAAGATTCAGTGTGGCAGTAGAGTCCTTCCTCAAGACAGGTACCGTAACACTGCTGTAGATTCACTAGCATCTGACATCACGACACAATAAACGAAGTGATACATGTGTCTTTTTGCATCACAAAATAGTCAATCCATGCCACTCTTGTTGATCAATCTGTTCTTTCTTGCATAGTCATTTTCATATCTACAACTACAAGCGCCAGTGCACTCTGATACACTATTCCACAATATGCTTCATTCATATTTTAACTAAACTAATCCATTTCAGGACGAGTTCCCACTTTGCAGGAGGGAAATATGAATGAGAACATTTTCAGTTTTCCATGGAAAGAAAGGCCGGTTGTCCTTGGTATATCAATGTCTGAAAGATTTTTACTTGTCAACTCCAGCCATTTTGTCTGAAAAAGTAAAACTGAAATTTTCTTTTTTACTGTCTGTTTAGGGTCAAGAATCAAGGACGCATTTCATGACCCTAGTGCATATGTTGCCATAGAGCCCCTGTTTGATGTAAGTCCTTTTTTGGGTGCATAGGATTTTTCAGCTCTCCCAGAAATTTATCTCTTGATTGACATTTCTATATGATACATTCTTACTTTCTCTTAAATTGGTTACAGAAGGAGAAGTATATTGTGACATATAACCCTTCAAAATCTAAGGTCTATGCTGTGCTCAAGGATCAGGCAAAGTCGGACGACATTCTAAAAGCAGCATTCCATGTGAGATAAATGGCTGTCTTACAACTTTATTTAACAGCAGGGGAGTTCTTATTTTGAAAAATACTTCAAATATAAACAACCTTATTTTCCAGGCTCATGTGCTATTGAGTTTCATAAAATCATCGAATGAAAGTAAAGTCTCATCTTGGAAGC
Organism: Calophaca sinica; assembly: GCA_037113605.1. Classification (NCBI taxonomy): domain Eukaryota; kingdom Viridiplantae; phylum Streptophyta; class Magnoliopsida; order Fabales; family Fabaceae; genus Calophaca; species Calophaca sinica. Next base: position 817,729 of record CM073731.1, read on the forward strand.
AAAGGGAGGATCTGAACTCAAATGTGATGCTCACAGTTGCTGATCTCGAGGCTTGTATTGCTGATTCTTGCAAGATTGTGACAAATTCTTATGGGCTTTTCAAGAATAAAGCTAATGAACAGGTAAATGGAGCAAGATTAACTCATTAGTCCTGCATCATATCACGTTTATACTGCAGTATTTGTGGACCTGGCTTTGAATATGTTTTCTCTGAAATGTAATTGTTGGAATAGAGGTCTTGAATTTTCAGACATGCGGATGACATTGTGTTTTGTTAGTAACAGACCCCAATTAGGAAAGTATTTAGAAGGAGAAATAAGGATGGGCCTAATGGTACAATCAGTGTTGTCAGAATCGCGAGTCAACTCATTGACTCGTTCGATTTTACGAATCCTGCGCAGAAAACCGAGTTGACTCGGTGGAAGAATCGTAAACTTGGTGAATCGGACGTGAATCGTCGTTCCGACTCGCTTGAATCGCTGAATCGCTTCCGTTCCGAGTTTCGCGTTTGATGAATCCTCAGATTTCGCCGTCGCCGTCGTTCGAAATTTAGGGTTCACTGTGTTGTGTTGGTCGCAACTTTTGCGACCCGTTTTCCAGAAAGAAAGACACTCGGGTTTCCTTGGCCCGTTTTCGCGACCCGGTTTATGTGTAAAGCACGTGCTGTAGTTTCTTTTTTTTATTCTCCACGTGCGTTGTTCTCCCGTCTTTTTAAATCTCGTTGTTTCTACCTTTTTTTTTTTGATAAAAACGTGTCCTCCCCCTTCAATTCAATTGGGCGCCGACCATGGGCCTTGTTCCAATCTCTCTTAATATCCTGCAAACTTGTTCCACCGCTTCAAATTTTTTTTTTTACTTTGACTTAAGTGAGTGCCATTCTATTTTACTTTTCCTTTTTTACTGTTTCTTTGGTTCCTTTAAAGGGAATTATTTACCACTGCTTGCATGCTCAGACAAGCCCTTGTGTATTTTTTCCCCCCCCATTAAACAAGCCTTTACGTATGATACTGATTTAAAATTTAAAATGAAATTTGTGATTCCTGGAAGTTAACATCTGTCTTGTGTTAAATTTTATTAAATTTTCCAAGACCTGCCATTTACTTGAAAACCTTATGAATTTATTAAATTTGGATTAATCTTTTGTTATAAATTTATGATTATGAATTTATTATTAGTTTATATTTTTTATGTTATAATTTTATGAATTTTGTTATGTTTTAGAGTTTACGATCCTACGATTTTGTGTTACGATCCTAGTCCGAGTCACAATCCTACGATTTGGTAGGATCTTGCGATCCGTGTTACGATCCTCCGAGTTACGATCTTTCACCCTACTCTCGATCCTAGTCCGAGTTACGTGTTTGACAACATTGGGTACAATAGTTGAAGATGTTAAATATGGTAATTAGGAGAGAATAATTTTTGATATTGTTATGTAAATAAAGTTCTTTGGAGAGAATAATTCTGGAACAAATTATTAGAAGTAGACATCTTTAAATATAGTAATTAGGATAGAATAATTCTATAATGGAATTATTGGAAATAATCTGGAACAAATTATTAGAAGTAGACATCTTTAAATATAGTAATTAGGATAGAATAATTCTATAATGGAATTATTGGAAATAGGATTATTAGGAAAATAGGGTAAAATAGGAGAATTAGGAAAAGATAGTAGGTTATAAATAATAGAAGACAAGATAGGGAAATTATCTAGGCATTTTGTGATAGAGTTGGGGCCCTAAGACAGGATGGTACAGACCCTCGAAGATTTGCAGTGCTGTAATGAGGGGATATTTTTCCTACTCTTTCTAATAACATACCGAGTTCCTATCAATTAGACTATTGGTATCGGAACTCCTGGTTTGGGAGCCGTGGGCACTTAACTGAAGATGGTTCCAGAGTTTGAAGGAGAAGATGCATATTCGTGGTGGATCATTGTGGAACAGCATTTTGAGGCCACTTGAATACTCGAGGAGGAGATACAATGAGCTACAATGGCTCTGTGAGGACGTGCCTTCAGTTGGTGGTTTGGGTGGAAATGTTGCTATCCAAATGCGAAATGGTGGGACTTCTTGAAAGCATTGATCAAGGAATTTCAACCAGGGTATCATTATGATTTGCCGGTTTGGGTCCACGAAGAAGATACTATTTGGAACAAGAAAACAAAAAGAAAGATGAAGGTCTGAAAATATCATGATCCAGAACCGTGGTGATGGAGTAGAAACCCTTGAGGTGGGGAAAGAATCTGATCTGCCTATAGCATGGAAGAAACACGGGGAAAACAGAATAGATAATCTGAGTTTTAAAATGAGATGAAGACACAGATATAAATCTTCCATACGAGTAGTGCATAGGTAGAGTGGAGGGGGAAGGAGCTCGTGACTGCCAGAGAGCTTGGATTCTTGGAGAGTCTAGTCAACCTGCCACCACAACCGGAACCACACCGGTGGATTTGACTAGGGAAACAGATGTGTCATCTGCAGTGATGGAAATATGGAACTCATGCACCTCCACCAAGCTTCCATTGTCAGGGATACTGGAGTCAAGCTTTTGTATAGTGGCTAATGGGATGATTGGAGAGGAGGAGCTAGCAAAAATTGTTACGACACACAGAGGTAGCGTGAATGATAAGAAGGTAGGAGGAACAAAACTGGAATTACGCCAATTTACCTCAATTCTAACCCAATGGGTCAAGTCTCTTCAAAGAAAGCAATAGGTCCCTTAGAAAAGAAGGGCAAGAAAGAGGATCTCACTGAAGTGTGGCTTAATCTTCTAATTCAGTGATTTAGAGGTAAATGGTCTATCATTGGACCTAATACATGACATGCTTTATGGTGTCGATCGACCCATGTAGGCAACCTCACTTGGTGGAAAAAGGTTTGGTGGTGGTAGTCGCTATAGTTGTTGTAGACATTGAGCCACTATTCAAAAAATGGATAGATGTGCAAAGAGAGGGGGGTTCAACAACACTCACAGTGACTCAGCTGTTTTGAACATGTTTAAGTTTGCAAATGCCACCTAGCACACTTGTTAAAGCTGATAGAAGAACAACGAAAGTGACAAAATGGGAAGTTTCATCCTCCACATCGTTTGACCATCAATGGCCACCGATTTTGCATGCTTCAAGAACCTACCGAGATCCATCCCGATAGAGTATGGGAATTAGCAGCCACACCCGATATCACTCATCGTCTGTTATGGGAGTGTGAGACCAGGCTCTAGAGCTTGTGCAACTCTGCCAAAGTCATGCATAGGGGGTTAATGGTTATACTCAAACCCAATTAGGCCTTCACCACCATTGAACCCATCAGATCCAACCAGGGTGAATGATGTCCAGGGTAGCTGGTATGAGTGCATGGGTCAAATTTTTTGGACAGATAAGCAGTGTTGGTGGTTCATTAGTAACTATAAAATTCATTGGAGTTGCTGGATTATTGAGCGGCATAGATGACCTTGGTAGCAGATTTTCTAAACAAGAATGGCAAGAGATGTGAAATGCTCATACTGCTCCGGCCTAGACGCAAACTGCTGCCAGGCTTGAAGATTAGATGTGGGATCGGGATTGGAGTCGGCCAAAGACTTCCTTCATGAGTCAACCAGTAAGGGCTGTCCAGGCAGTTGCTGAATTCTGCCTCATTTTACTTGTGCAGTTTAAGATAGATTTTGAGACATGGGATGTAGTCATAGATATTTATTTATTTATTTATTTATTTATTTATTTTTTGAGCAGGAAGTTGGGGGTATAGAATTTGGTTTATGCCCATCTTCATCTGGGAGTTTATTGTTGTAGTTGCAATTAAGGTAGTTATAATAGAGATTGCATCATGAAACACTTTTTTCCTTTTTTTTTTTTTTTGGTTTTGGGGGGGGGGGGGTCGCCACTTTGATATTTGGTTCCATATATCAGTTACGAATCATATTGTAAATTGTAATTGTAAATAATGAACATTTGAGGGCTCATTTCCATGGTCGAGACTAAATTTTGAGCATTTTTCTGTTACTGTATATATCTATTTAATAATTGCAAATGGCAATTACATATAAATCTATTTGCTTGCAGGGTTGGACAATGTCAGAATCACTTCTAAATCCTGGCCGAGCTAGGCTGTATCAACATCAACTTGATAATAGATGATATTATCATGTCCTCCCCTCAGCTGGCTGCTGCTGGGTTTTTGAGTGCCCAAGTTATTGGGACTTCTCTGGATGAGAAACGAGTCCGGCAATTTCCAATGTGCAAATAGGCCTTGCAATGCTCAAGTGGAATCATGCTATATTTGATCCTCACAAAAAGCCAAGTGAACTTTCCGCTGGAGGCATGCATACATAACCTTTAACAGGATTTATTTAGTCATAGGAATGAGTTGTTAGCATGACCGCATATTACCACTTGTATACCTATGCGCTTTAATGCCTCCTACCCCCCACCCCCAAACTTGTGTTGCTCTATTGTTTCTATTTTCTTTTTCTTTTTTTTGTTCTTTATTCTTTTTGCAGTGGGGATTACTCTGTTATAAGTTTTTCGGTTTCAATTTTACAGCCGATTTTAAAGTTGAGTTCATAAACTTGTTGTACATGTATAAACGATAAAAGATCACTGTAGTCTCCATGTTTTGTACTAGTAGTGTTAATTGTGCAATAGGTTTGATTAAGCTAGGTCTAAAGTATTTTCCTGCTGTTTTTTATTTTCTTGAAGCGGGAAGCATAAGGAAATAGCGTGTTTGTACAAGAGTTTGTAAAGTTAATTTTAGAGGATCCCCCTCGGTCCCTCCCCTGCCAAGGCTTTTATTGCATTTTGATATTATGGGGTGTATTACTTCCCATCTTTTTGCTTAACTTTTTTCACCCTTTCATTATAAAAAAATAATAAAAAATAAAATATGTATATATTTTAATCTAAATACTGTATTAAATAATGTAAGCTTAGTTATTTTCTTAAATTCACCCTCCGGGTTATCATGTTTTTGAGATTGGTTTCTATTCTGGGCTTTTCGTTTTTTTGCGTCGACGCATGTTTTTTTGTATTGAGTCTATTTTATTTTATTGACAATTTGGCTATTGAGTCTATTCTGAATTTGAGATGATATTGATATCATCCTATATTTTGGGAGTCAAAACGGACGCGGTCATGGCCTCAGCAATCTAGGACCAAAATGATTCAATATATTTTTTTAACTGGTATTGATTCAATATTTAAGCATTATAAATTTTAAAAATAAAAAAGTATACTCACAAAGTATATTTTAAAATAAATTGTATATATGAAAATAATAATGTTAATGTTATATAAACAATTAATCTAAATTTAAAACTTTACAAGACCAAAAAAAAAAAGTACTCCCTTTGTCCCTTAGACCTTGTTTGGAACGACCTGAAATGCAACGAGAGAGAACAAGACGAGAGAGAACGCTGAGAAATGAAGAAGTTCACCTGATTGGCTAGTGTTGAAAACGTGACGAAAGGGAAAAAAAAATGAGTGGATCCCACGCGAAAATATTTTCTATGCAGAAGTGCGAAAAAAATCACTTTGCAGCGCTTTTTTTTCTTTTTACATTTCTACTCATATTCTCTCCTTATATCTCAAATTATTTAAATTTTTAGGCAAGGACATTGATGTCTTTTAAAAAATAATCAAGACTTCTCTCTTCTCTTTCTCTTATTCCAATCAATACCCCAAATCTACCATATTTTATGCACAAAAGTTCATTCTATTTAAAAAGTACAAGTAAATTCTACTGCTTGTACTTGTATTATAATTTCTGCCTAATTATAATACAATGTATTAAGACTGCGTCCACAACATTTTCCAAGTCATTTACAGTTACATCACCATTGATAATCATGTACTAGTGCATAGGAGGATGACCTAAAGAACTCAGTGGAGTGGGGGCATACAGTTTGTTTCAGCCAAATAATCACATCATCACAAAATTTTGGCCTCCTTTATCTTTACCGATCCTTTGAAAATAACATGAGATTCATCATCACCGTAACAACATAGTAAGCAAGGGCAGGTGATCTTATTACGGTCTATCGCATGCTCAACAGCAAACCTAACAAACTCTTTCACTCCATCCTCATATTCTTTTGACATTCGATTGACAAACATCTATTTTCGATCCATAGTCTCTTGATCTAACAGGTAAGTCATTGAAAACAATTATGAGTTTAGAGAAGTTAATGTCGATATGCAATGAGTACATGCGTGATACATTAAAATATTTATCAGTATTTTTGAAGAAAGATTGATCATTATAATTTTGATATAAAATTATCTTGTTGTTTTAAGTAGGTGTCATTATCTTGTTGTTTCCTTTTCTTCTTTTTTGAACTTGTGATATAGGTATGCAAAATTCATATTGACAGATTTGTCTTTTGCTTTTTTTCATTTATGAGATATTGAGACTAAGTTTTCTCTTTTGGATTATTTCTTCTTGGAGCAAAACTTGTGTAAGTGGAGTGAGAGAGTGGAAGAAAAATAGGGAAGTTATAGAGAAAGAAAATACAATTAAGTGAGAAATAGAGAGGATGTAAGGAATGTAGAGAACAGTTTGCACGAGAGATTAGTTTTTGTTATGCTTTCTGTTAGATTACAAAATGTTCATGGAAACATTCCAAGAAATTGCTGAATCCCAGAACAAGTAATAGAAAATAGTGTACTTCAGGTGAAGCCTCTAGAGAAGAAATTAGAAACTTGAGAGAGCGAAGAAACTAAGAGTTCCTAATTGAAATAGAGTTCATAAACATGAGATTTATGTACAATCACTATGTGTACAAGAGAAAGTGGTGGGGATCTTCGCTTCACAGGAGTAAAGCTGGTTGAATGAAAGAAGAAAACTCTGCCAACAGATTGGGGCTCTACTAAATGAATTGAGAGTATTTGAGAAAAACAAAGATGCAACCCTTATTTAACAGAGTCATCACATAGAGCTAGATGCTTTTACATAACAAATGAGACTCAGAGATGAGAAATTGGAGGCATTTCAGTGGCAGTTGTTGAGAACAGAATTGGAAACAAAACAGTTGCAGTAACACATGGAGGGACTAGTCAAGGACGTGACACAGCTGAGACATGACAAGATGAAATTGGAGAGCTTACTGTTGGAGAGAGAAGATGAACTGACTTCCCAGAAAGAGCTAATACAAAGAAACTAAATTTACATTTTAATAATGTTAAGTTTAATTTCTTTGTATTGATTAGAGTTCTTTTGCAGCTATAACAATGTTTTCCTAATAAAATAACACTAGCTTCTGCTCTCAACTCTCAAGGTAAAAAAAGAATTTGTTTGCCATACTATAATATATACTGCTAAGCAACTGGTATACAATAACCACAAGACAAGCAAATGTATACAACTTATTACAACACATCGCAAACTGGAATCAAGTTCAGAGACATTATAGAAGCTAGCACATATTCTCAACCATATGTTTGAGACCTTGAATCAGGTTTTAGAACCATTAATACCAGAAGAAGAAAGGTGAAGCTTATTCCTAAAAAATAAGGATGCATACACACATGCCAAAATCTCAAACTTATTCACTTAAACCCCAGCCCCATTCCACCCTGTAATTTTAATTCAATATCATATCCACCTAAATCTTAGAAATTAGAGAGTAAAAGAAATCAAAAACAAAAAGATACATGTCAAAATCTATATCTGACTAAACCCAGAACCTTGATGCGTTGCTTGCTGTTTGGTTCTCGTCCTCTCCTATGTGAGCCTGTGTATTTGCTTCTTTGTTTCTTATGGGCCGCTGCGAAGAAAATAAACAATTGAATCAATACCATTCTATGACTGGGACGAAATTAGAGCAAAAGAGAACTTCAATTCAGCATCCATACCGTTATATGAAAGGGTGAATGTCAAAATCTGCTGCGAAGAGGGTCGGGATGAGATTGCATAGACGAAGACGGTGACTGCTGCCATGGAGTCTCGAGTGTGCCGACGCGGCGTCTGGCTCTCGCGGTGGATTTTGCGATATCCGGCACGTTCTCGTGGCTGTCGCGGAGGTTCTGGCAGAGGTTTCACAATTCTTTGGACAATGAGGTAAACCAGGGAGGAAGGTGGTGGCACCGGCGACTGGTGAGGGACACGGTGCTTGGCGGTGCTGCGCACGGAGGCTTCGTGGGTGCTTGGCGGTGCAGCGCACAGGAGGCTTCGTGGGTGTGCTTTGGGCGCGATGGTTTTGCGAAACGCGAATGAGTATTTTTAATTTTAGGTAAATCTTTTGATATAAGCGCTATCAAATACATACATACTAAATACTTTTTAAAAAATATGAAGCACGTTTTAATCGCGCTTATTATAGGAAAGCTATAGAAAAGCTCGGTGTCTTCTATAATAGCGCTTCTAGTAACAAACGTTATTAAATGATTGCTATTATATGCTGAATTTGGTGTAGTGATTTCAAAATCATTATCAATTCCTAAGATACTAATTACTTACTGTATTAAATAAATTTATTTAGTAACAACAATAGTTACATATTCAAATATTTATATTCTTTTCTATATACGTTTATTTAAAAAATAAAATCATGTGATATTATTACATTATTATTATTTCTGTCGTTGTTGCTATTGATGGGACTTCAATCTCGTGAAGTTCTGTCCAAAAAAAATCTCTGTGAAGTGATAAAGATGCCAAGCCACAACACACACGTAATACAAACCAACATTATTCTTTGGAAATTTGTTTAATTCAGTTGGTGAAGAATATTGATATTCTGTATTAGATTTCTGATCACGATTCAATGAGTGATAAAATTTTTTGGTGCTGATTTAAATTATCTGACCAACTTAGATAAGCAGAAATATAAATAAAATAAAATAAAATAAAATAAAACAATGCATTATCTCTATGTGTCATTCTTTTATTATTTATAAGCACATCTAAAATGGATCTGGATTTGCTACGGTCGAAAAAGCACGCAGTTGTCGAAGTCGCATTTTTGAGCCGTCCGATAAAGATCAGATGGTTTAGATTTAAAATCGGTATTTTTTATTTTAAAAATAAACAAAAACCCGTGTGAATGTGTAAATGCGTGTTTCGTACGACTGTAGTGAATCCGATTTCATCTAAAATAAAATATGACTCACCTATTTAATTTTTTTAATAACCAGTGTTTATAATTACTATGTTCAGTGGTAGACCCACTCACACTTGAGTGCACACCCTTAAATTTTAAAATTTTGCTTACACCCTATATAAGTTTTCTGGACCTCACTCAATTTAAATTTTTGCACTGACCCATATACTTTCATCTCTCAGCTCTCTCAATCAAATAGTGTTTGGTTTGAGATGAATGGAGGAGACATGGGTGGGACTATTTTAATTTTTTTTATGATTGGTTCAATTTTTACGAGGGAAGTGGATCAAAAATCATTTAAAATAAAATGACTATATAACTTTATATAATATATAATATAAATTATTATGAGGATATATAAGTAATATAAATGATGAATTTGTTTTTCAAGACACGCAACACAAAGTTGTAATCTAATGCAATTTTGCATAGCTTAATCTTTTGGGAATGTTCTTATAGTTTTACTTTTCGTTACAGCTGCCGATAATCCATTAAATTTTTAGTAATAATTTGTTATTAGGATTTTTTTGACAATAATGACGTATAAAAATTTTGCACACCCTAACCCCTAGGGCCTAGGTCTGCCACTGACTATGTTAAATGGAGAGGCCGAGGCTATGCTAGCTTCATGCACTTCAATAGCTGATTTGGGTCTTCAAAGAGTTATCTTTGAAAACGATTGTAAGATCATTGCAGATTGCATTAGTCACCCAAATGATGGTTATTCTGAGCTGGTTCTCATATTAGTGATTGCCTCACCATCGTAAATTCCCACGTTAACTTCTTTGTAAGTTTTACTAGGAAACAAGCGAGTAAGTTTTACTAGGAAACAAGCGAATAAAATATCCCATTGTTTAACTAAGGTTACTCTTTCTTTATCTTGTCTCCAAACTTTTCCCCCATTTTGTATTGATTCATTGATTGCTAATGAAATACCATGTATGTGTACACTAGAAGAAGTCACTAGGTACACTAGAATGAAATACCATGCATGTTATGATGATAATGATATAATATATTACAAAATTTACACACAAACTTTATGTTGAATGAAAGTGTGTATGTGAGGAAGAGATGTATCCCAAAAGAAGTTTTTTTTTTTTTCATTTTAAGAAAGTGAGAGGAATGAAAATGCTCATTTCACCTATGTGTATATGTTAATCAAAAGACAGATAGAAAAAGGAACCTGGTCAGGATGAAAATGGACCTCAATTAGGTGACTTCATGAATAAAGTAATCACTTATTTATGTCTCTCTATACATGTGTTTGTTTTCTTATTTTTTTGATAAAATAAATCAAGGATAGGGTGTGTGGGAGAAACCAATCTAACCGGGATGGAACGAGTGACCGCATGAAGTCCCTGTGTGCACCTAATCCAGGTCCCATTTTTTTTTAAAGGGTGGGGGAAGGAGATATATTATTATTTCAGTAGCACTAATAGTCATGTTACAACTGTCTCTGAAGGGATTTGAATCATGTCATTTGGGGTTATAAGACCAAGCTCTTACCACTGAGCTAGCACCCAGTGGTGGATGCATGTGTATTTGCCCCCACATGAATTTTATTTTTACGTAGAAATATTTCATAATTTATTTTTTTTGCCCCTATTAAAAAAAATAAAACTTGACCTCCATAAGACAAATTTTTTAGAGTAAAAGCCTAACTTGGTCCTTGACAAAAATATATGGAGACTTATTTGGTGCTCAAAAATAAAAATTACCAATTTAATCATAAAAAATATCAAATATCGGTCAAATTAGTTTCTTAGGGACTAAAATATTCTTAAAAATTATTCTAAAAAAGACTAATTTGTCTGAGATTTGAGATTTTTGAGAACCAAATTGATACTAGTACTTTTCATTTTTCAGAGAGTAAATAGATCTTTGTGTTTTTTGTTAGAAACTAGTTTGAGTCTTCATTCCTTTTCAATCAATGTAAAAAAGTTATAATTGATAAAATTTTACCCTACCAGTAAAGTTTTCTGGATCCGCCACTTCTAGCACCCCAAGGACCACTGAGCTACCACTGAACCAGGTCCCATTCAATCACCATTGAATTGGTTTTTTTACCACATTTGATTTACTTTGTCCAAAAAAATAAAAACATAAGTAGAGATAGAAATAGTTAACTACTTAATTCGATGATTTATAATGACTTTTTATACTGAACAAAAATAAATTGAATGAATGACATAAAATTTACTGCTTAGCCTTATGCAAGGCCACCTGATCTGTTGGTGTTCATTCATGCGCATAAAATGAAATATTAAATGCCTTCCTCCAGAGGCTGACACAAGCATGCACACAAGTCATTTATAGATGAGGATAAATCCCAACACTGATTTGCATGTACTCCCTCATATACTTTTTATAAGTAATTTTAGATAAAAAAAATGTATATTAAAAAAAGTAGTTAGCATAATTAAATTTGTCTATAATATGTATGTTTTTTCAAATTTATCCTTCATTTATTATAAATCATATTTTTAATTAGTTAATACATGTCTTGCATTTTGTATTAATTAGTGGTACTTTTGAAAAAAAATATTTAATATATCTTGTAATTTGAAAAGAGACTTATAATCAGTTACAATTTTTTTTCCTAAAAGGGACTTATAAAAAGTAACGAAAGGAGTATTAAAATTTCATTAGATCATGTTATACGATATTTTTATATTTTATATTTTATATTTCAATATTCATGAATATCAACAATAAAAATTTTGTAAAAAAAAATAAAAAAATAAAAGTTGATAACATCCTACCTATTTAATCAATGTCTAGAACTAGAAGAAAAAGAAAAAAAAACAGACGCAAGACGATGATCAGGATCCATTTCCATCCAACACAACTCAACATTGTTTAATTTTCCATTTTCTCCCAAAATTTCGAGTGTATTAATTTTTCCTTTGAGATTATTATTGTCTATATATATCGTTTCAATTAGCAGCAAAATGATTTAGAAACAGGCGTGAAAAATGATGTCAGAAGCTGTTATATATGAATATGATTATGGAGGACAACACAACACAGCAAAATGAGAATTTGTATGGTGAAAGAGAAAAGTATAGCATAGAAAGAAAAGCCTTTATGTAATTCTATTAGCAACACATGTGTTACCTCAGAGTCCATGTGCAGACATAGGAGAGAAACATCACTCAAACTAAGCAACAAAAAAAAAAAAAAAGAACTCCACGTAATAATGCAAATGCAATTTTCCTAAACTACTAGACGACCACGAGAGATTGACAGATGGATGTTATTTTGAAATGGAAATGATTGGAGAGATACACTACAGATGAGGAAGAAGAAAGTCAAGACTTATATATAACTAAACTAATAATGAGAGAGATTTAATGAAGCATGAGCAAATTAGTAGTAATATAATAATAATAATAATTTAAGCAGCAGTAGTAGTAGTAGTAGGAGGAGGAGGAGGGAGATTTTTTTTGGCGAGATTGTGCTTATTGTTATGCATCCAAACCTTGAGCACTCTTCTTTTGACCCCAATCTCTTGGCAGAAGTGTTGCACTAGAGATTCCTCCTGCTTCTGGATTTTCCACCCAACCTTCTCAGCAAAGCTCAGCATTTTCTCCTTCTGTTCCTGTGTGAACTTTGTCCTGAACCTTTTCTTCACCACCAGCTGTGTAGTAGTAGGTCTAGCCACTGGCACTACTCCTCCACCACCAGCGGTCTCTTCTTGTTCATCGGATTCAGAAAGAAGGGAGGTGGAGGCGCCTATGTTGTAGTTGAAGGGCATTATCATGTGGTGTGGGTGTGGTGGTGGTACACGTAGGATGTTGTTGTTACCTGCAGTAGCAGTAGCAGTAGCAGTAGGGTGGTATCCTAATCCAAGAGCCTGATCAGGAGATAGGATGTTTTTGTTATGACTAGTAGGATAAGGATGGCCTAAGATGAATTTCCTGCTGCTCCCCAGCCTGTGGAAATATTGTTGTTGGTAGTCACATGGCTGCTCGCCTTCTACTTCTTTTCTGTGGAAGTTTCTGTGACAGTGGCAGGCAGAGCAGTTGAGTGCCTCTATGGTCCCTTCTTCACCACTTGGCATGAACTCACCACAACCGTCAGTGGCATTTCCTCCCATGGCAGCTGCATGGTTCTTCAGGCATTCTCTGTAACGGACCACTTTCTTGTTGTTGTTGTAGGGTCCGTGATCAGCTTCCAGACCTGCTGCTGCAGCTGCAGGTGGTGGTTGCAGCATAGAGGAGGAGCCATTTGAAGGGTTTTGGGGTGGTGCTGAGGAAGGTGATATAATATGGTGTAGTAGTGGATGAGGAGGGTGGTCTTGATGATGATGATGATGAATATTCATGTGGCCATGTCCATTAGTAGTAGCACCGTGTCCTCCCCCACCATAAATAATATTACTAGTGCTGCTGTTTATCGGGATTGGGATTTCTCCAGCTCCTTCTTCTTGCCTCGAAACTTCCATTCCTTCCTTTCTTCTTTCTTTCTTCTTTGTTTGGGTTTGGGGACCAAAAAGAAACAACAAGACAGGACAGGAGATCGATGGAGAAATATTAAGAAACTGCCAAAATGGATTGTAAATCCTTCCTTAATTCCAAGCTATACGTACCTAGTTGAAATCCTATGAAGGATATAATTATCTTTCAAAAGCAACCCGGCCGTGATGCATGAAAATTAACGTTTTCATTCATTCATTCTTAATTCACACCATTTTTCTTGGAAATTAAACCCTTAATCGTCGACACTTGGGAAAAAGGAAAGGAGCAATCAAAAGAGACAGCTTGCTAAGATGATTGACTACAAAATCCAACTAAGTGACCCGGACGGACAAGCTAGCTGGCTAGCCAAGAACAAGAAATTAAGATGCATGGTTTTGTGGAAATAATCACTTGAATTTTTTGAGTACCTTGTTATGTTCAGGTGAACTAAAGATCGAAGAGAAAGTAACAAAGAAGGCACAGACTGGTCAGAAGTAGGGCATATATAGAGGATGATATGGTGATGAGAATTAGAAGACAACTTTTTAGGCAAACAAGACACTTTCCCCACTCTAGCTAGCTAGTCTGGGTATTTTCTTCTATTATCTCTTCTCTTCAAAAGGAGCGAGAGAGAGAGAAAGAAAGAAAGTGCGTGCGTGTGTTTGTGTTGTGAAAGAGAGAGAGAGAAAGGGTGGACTGGACTGGACTCGACAGACAGACAGACAGACAAACAGTGGCTCAATTTGAATGAATGAAGACAGATAGAAATAAACCTTGTAGCTTAATTGGTTTTTTTTTTTTTTTTTTTTATGTCGGCCGGCTACAGATTCTTCAATTGTAGAGGATAGGAAAGAGCAAATTAAAGCAAACTGGCATGAAATTAGAGGATTTCAAAACATCAAACACCTTCCTTCCATCCATGCCAGACAGACAAACAGACACATGTTTATAATTTTTATCTATCTATTTATCTATCTGGCATAAAATAAAATAAAAGAGAGTAACCGCGCGTAAGGCAGTAGTCAGTGGGAGGTGAGGGGGAGAGAAGAGAGTTATGGAGGTGGGATTTGGTAGTGAGTGAAGCACTAAACAAGACAAGAGAGCTTAAGTTATATATTATAGAGGTGGTATGGTATGGTGTGGGACGTACAAAAAAAGGAGGAGAGGGAGGAAAAGCAGATTTTAACAGACAAAGAGGAACGCACAGCACAGCACAGCAAAGGTAAGTTTTAGGAGAGGGAGATTCAGATTAGAGAGAGAGAGAGAGAGAGAGAAAAAAAAGAAAAGTGGGGTGGGTTGCTTTGCTTGCACTATCAGCCATCCAGTTTACGCCATATAGAGTAGAGGGGAGCAGTGTGTCAGATAGTGGTGAGGACAAAAGAAAGAAAAGAAGGCAGAGAGACAAGGGAAGAGAGTGAGCTAGCTAGCGCGTTTCTCAAAATACTCCTACGATTAATCAACACATCAAATAAATTAGTTAATGTTCTTCAAACTAAATAATGTAGCTGAACTTCTCTTCTTTTGTATGTGAAAAGTTTAAATGTAGCCCTCCAAACATTAATTTCTTCTTATTTAATAATTTAATTTAATTAATTATAGTTTATGCTATACTTCACTTCAAGTGAACACAAGTCTCTCTCTTTCTTAAGGCTTGAATTTTGTTAGCATCTAACTAGTTGAGAAAACACGTGCTAGTGCAAAGAAAAATAAAACTTAGTGGAGATAAATTTCTTTTTTTAAGAAAATATTTTTTGACAGAGATTTTACTATGTGTACTTAGTATAGTTAAGTTTTATAAATAAATAATAGATAAATTGTTTCTACTTAACCACATAAACATCTACATTCTCTCATCTCTCATTAGGTCTTAATTAGACTTTTGCTAACTTAATAAAAAAAAAAAGAGTTATGAGTAGAAGCGAAGCAAAAGGTCTTTGGAAATTGGCTTAAAATATCACTTTTGTTAATTGGCTTCTCGATCCAACTGTTTAGTAAGCAAAAGTTGAGTTCTGTCCTTCCATTCATCATTAAAATATCACTTATATATAATCAATAATAGCTTACCCGCACGAAAGGTCTTTCAACGACCGAGAAGTGGAAAATTTGTGATTGGAAGTAGGTGATGATACCATGCAAAACTTAAGTATACACAGTACGTACGCACAGCAAAGGGAGAGATGTTAATTAATTAGGTTTTTGGCTTATAATAATATCATCACAGAAAGCTCGTTAGTGGTGTTCTTCCTTCACGCGCCAGCTAGCTATCTAGCATTACTGTCTGTGGAAATAATTAAATTATCGAGTCTTTTATACAGAGGTCCTTCAATCTCTAACAAATTAAAATTATAGTACTAGTTAATTTCTCCTGTGTATACTAGTACTTGCTTGTGGTGTTGTGTCAACAAATAGTTCCCTCAACATGTCAATGATGTTCCTTTGGAATACAAACAGCAATTGAATTGCTTTCAGATTCATCACGTGTGAGAGAGAAACGGAGAGAAGCGGACAGAGACAATAGTAAAGGGTTGGTTTCATCTCTTTTCATTAAGTTTGTATAACCAACTACTGATAATATTCAGTAAAATCTACTGATAACTCTTAATAGCAGAAATAATAACTAAATTTAACTGTGATGATTAAAGATCATAAAAACCTTTTATAATGTCAAATTTCGGAGCCGCTGAAAACAACATTTTTGGAGAATCACATTTTCGGCATTTATTAATCTCAAACTCTAAAAGATAGTAGTATTAAAGTATCTTGTGACATAAAGATATGGGTAGCAAAACGGGTTTGGCCAATCGGGCCGGCTTATCGGGCGCATAAAATGGGCCGAGTTGGGTTGGGGTTCATCAACCCACAAGCCCATTTAGCCCAACCCATCTAGCTCGCCAACCCTGTGGGCCATGAGCGGGTTGGGTTGGGCCAACCATCGGGCCAATATATATATAATTTTATATGTTTTTTCCTATTTTTGAACAATTTTTCTTTCTTTTTTTACATTTTTGGGTGGGCTAGCCAACCAACCCACTATTGTGGTCCGTTTTGAGCGGACTCTTGAGGGCCGGCCTGACAGGTTGGCCGGTTTTGGTCTAAATTTTAGATTTTTATTTATTTTTTAATTTATTTTTGTTATTTTTATTTTTTGACGGGCCAGCCCAAGCCCGCCCAACCCGTCATAGATCGGGCCGAGCTCAACATCTCAACCCATAATCCCTTGGCGGGCCGGTTGGGCTAGCCCATTTTTACGCGGGCTCACGACAGGCCGGGTCGGGTTGGGCCGGGCGGCCCATTTTGCCATCCCTACATAAAGATAATATAGTTTTTTTTTACGGTAAAAGCTTCTTTCAATTAACTAATTAGAATCAGAACAATACAAACATATTGATAAAATAGTGTAGGGATATTCCCTATCCATAAAGAAGGTCAGCTCTAACAATTAAATTAACCACCCAAATTAACAACAACATTATACAGAAAAGGTGTAGAAACTAGAAGGATATCAAACCAAAACCTATATCCTATCAACCAACCCATCGATACCTTCCTCCCACAGTCAATGACTAAGAAAAGTAGAGTTGTCACAGTCTTAAAATCTATCCAGTTACGGATTTTTGTGACTAATATAGGCTCAGTTCAACTATGTGTGGCCTCAGAAAAGTCAAATAACACTTGCTCGGAAGTCAATCTCAGGTCGGATAAGAAGGTGAAGCGAAAATTATCTGCCAAAATTTGAACTACACAATCTATGCAATTCCAAATGGTTGAGCTATAATGGTGTTTTTTCACAAACATCATATAAATTTGCAATTCCAAAGGTTGCCTATTATTTATACAGATACTTCTTATTTATTTTTCATAAAATTTTGTTGTTGAACAAAGACTAAAATAAACTTATAAATTTGTAAAAATTAAATCTATACAAACATTGGTACTTATTTATTTATAAATCAAGGTTTTTTCAAATATTTATTGGCAAAATTTGCACCGAGTCTTTTGACAGATAATTTTATAATTATACATAAATTTTTAACTTGTCATGAATTTTCTTTTTTCGTTATTAATAAATTAAGGGAAGAGTACTCTTTTTCTTTATAGATTTTTTTTCCTAAAAAGAGTTTTGCATCAGATGGTTTTAATGAAGCTCCTTTAAAAATAAAAATAAAAACTTTTCACGAATCAATTATGCTAGATTAACTAATTATGACGATATAAGCAAAAGTTTTAAATCCTCCCTAATAAATTTCATAAAATACTTGCCATGTTCATTACTACTACTATATATACTCCATCCACACATCAGAAAATATTTTTGAAATTGTCATGAAAAAGTTACCAGTACGTCACGGTTGCTCTGTAAAGCTGTTCTTTACTTCTTTACATATTCTACTGGGAAGTAGTAAAAGGATTCTCCTTTTCGTTATATGCTTGTTTATAAATCATTCAAATTGCTTTATTCTTTTATTATCCTTGCCTTTATTCTCACCACATTTAAGGCTTTATTCATCTTTGCAATTTGTTTTTATATATGTTGTCTCTTCTTCTAGTAATTCTGCATGGATATTACTTTTCCTTTTGTTGCTTTTCTTTCTTCTTTTTGTCTTAGACTAATTATTCTCTATTTCTTTTCTCTTTTTGCATTTTGTTTTGAAAATGTATATACGATGCACTCAAAGAAGAGTACTTTTTTTGGTTAATCAAATAAACGTTGATGACATATATTAGTATTAGTCTTTAATTTTAGTATTAACAACAATTCAAAATCACTAACTTTTTAAAGAATTGAATTAACATCTTTTACCCAAGCATTGCTTCAGTCTACTTTTATCGCAAGCCAATTTTAAGTAATAGTACTGCAGTATTTTTATATTCTAAATATTTATATCACTACAGTAATTATGTAATTTACTTCTCTCTAATCCTTTTTTTTAAAGGAAAAATAGATTTTTTATGATATATATACTTGTTTTATGATATTTTTTATACGCATATAAATGATTATAATACATTTTTCATGACTTACTAAAAAATAATTACATTTTTCATGCATATACTTGACTTGCCCATTCTAATTAATTTAATTAGTGGGCCACCAGAATAGTTGGGTTGTATATACCTACTACATGCAATCAGAATAAACTACTATATAATAGGAGCTAGTTTTAGTTATTTCTAATGAGGGTCATGTTTTACGTACGGGGCACTCGGTGAAGAAAAAAAAATACACCAAAAAAAACTCGGGATAAAAAAATGGTTTGCTTATGGGCTTGGTTGCTGGGATGAAGGGTCCACATAAAATAAATACGTAGTGTTGATGACACATGTGACTTGACACAGTACCCTTGATCACAATTTTCAAGGTGGTTCAGATCCCCAGATCTTATTCCTTTTTCGTTCGGGGGAACAGAAAATACATGCATTATTATTAGCCAAATGTTAACGAGTGTCTCTAATGTCACTTGTTAAGCAAATAAAAGCAAATAAATATAAAAATTTTGTATTAAAAATTGTGTATTTAATTACATAAAAGTTTAAATATTTTTTTAAATATAAAACCTTAATTAGTGCTCTTAAAACATTTGTTAGTAAAACTATTGTTATTATGGTCATCTCATCTTATAAAATGGAACAAATAAAAAAGTCAAAAGATTTTTATAATTTGAGACGGAGGGAGTAATAAGTAATAGTTAACAGATAATTGATAGATATTATAAAAAAAATGCTAATGAGTGCCCTAAGGGTATTGTTTAAGAAGTCAACAGAAGTAAATTTTTATGAAAAGTTGTGTATTTAACATATTGAGAAGAGATTAACTTAACTTTTAAATGAGTAATTTTCTTGTTTAGAATTCTTAAACAATGTCTTTAAAGCACTTATTAGCATGACCCTTATAAAAAAAATGATAATTGATAGATAGAAATTATGACTACCGAATATGAGAGGAAAAAATAGAGAAAATAAAATGAAAAAATGGGATGAATTAGAATTTGTTTGGATGTAAAGAAAATGGAAAGAATGTAAAATTTCGATATACTTGTTTCGTTAGATGAAAAGGTTGGAAAAAAGAAAAGAAATAATTGATGTAATATTGTTTTTTTTCCTTTAATAAAATGAAAAACATCGATTAGGTACTCCGCACTAAATGAGAAAGATAACGGATAAAATTGATACAAACAAAATTATCTGTTTGGAATTATTGTTTTCTCTTCATTTGACGAGAGAAAACTTTGAAGTTGATCTGACCATATTCTTTTTCATGGCCTCCCATTTTTTATTTATAACAAAAAAGAAAGAAAATTATGTATCTATCATTTTTGGACACAGGATAATTAGTCGATCATTAGTCATATTAAATTGATAACTATGAAAGATTTCGATACCACATTAAAGTTGCAGTTGCCGTAGTTAAACGATTTGGATTGTATGGTCATGATCAGACGAGTCACATTCTGAATTGTGTAAATTAGACATAAAAATCAATTTTGGAATAAGCAGTGTCCGTTCAAGATCAGACAACCCATATCGTTTGACTGCAGCAACTGCATGGTTTTTTCACTGCAGGGAATCCGATTTCAACTCAATGTGTTGCAAGTAGATAGATAGAAATATATAAGAGCCCAAAGGGAGGGAAAAAAGAAGAGAGGAATTCGTCTAAGATGTATCAAACATGCACAGAGATAATTGAGTTGCAAGGCCTACTGGATTCCGTCTCTCTCTCATCTGATCCCAGTGGAGGATATTCAGTGAGATCTGCGTATCAGTTCCTGTCATCTCCCTCGAGCCGGGTGTTAGGCGCTTCCGATTATGAGCTACTTGTCCTAAGTAAGATTTGGAAGAGTTTACCTCCCTCAGAGGTAATTGTCTTCTCATGGCAATTGCTTTTGGATAGGGCTCCTACAAGGTTGAACCTGATTCGCCGCGGAGTCATTTTTTATCCCTCGACCACCCTTTGTACATTCTATGGCGGCCACTAGGAATCAGCAATCCATCTTTTTGTTACATGTCGTTTCTCTTCTGCGGTGTGGCGCGCAGTAGCTAGTTGGCTAGGTCAGCAGTTGGTCATCCCAAGTGACCTCTACTCTTTGTTTCTGCTCTTTTGGGGGCCGACCTCGCTTTGGCCAACGGATGGCTCTCATTTGGCATGCAGTTTTGTGGATTTTGTGGGATCTTCGAAATGGTCATATCTTTGCAGGGAGGGTGCCAGATGCTTCCCAAGCGGTCGACCATATCATTGCAGTACTGTCTTGGCGATGATTTTTGTCTACGGGAAAAACTAGCCTGTGTCTGCTTTATGAGTGGCTGGTTTTTCCTGTTGACTATATTGGTAGGTGATTGGCCCTTTCTGGGCCACTGTAGATTTTGGTTTCGTTGCTTGTCTAGCCTTGTATAGGGTTGGAGCACCCCTAGTGCTCCTTTATTAATTAATACTATCTCCGGTCCCATATATAAGAGACAAATGCACTTTTTAGGTTCAATAAATAGCTGATGTAACTGGTCTAAATAGATCTGATACATCAGTTATTCAATGAACCTAGAAAGTGTATTTATCTCTTATATATGAGACCGGAGGTAGTACATCTTTGCTATTCCAAAAAAAAAAACGTGCACAGAGATGGTCACCAGATTTATAAACGTATTATTTACAAAATATTAAAAGCTACATCCATATATACAAGATAGCAAATATAGGGCTTAAGTTTGGAATTTGGAAAATCTGCATAACAATAATAT
This sequence comes from Calophaca sinica, assembly GCA_037113605.1. Lineage (NCBI taxonomy): Eukaryota > Viridiplantae > Streptophyta > Magnoliopsida > Fabales > Fabaceae > Calophaca > Calophaca sinica. Next base: position 839,019 of record CM073731.1, read on the forward strand.
ATATGCTTTGGGACATCATTGAAGATTCAAAGCTAGGTTAGTGTTTTATATATAAAAAAAAAACTAGGTTAGTGTTGATTACTCACTTATTCTTTTCTTTTAGCTAGCGGACAAATGAGAGGAATATTACATAAAGATTACAAGATGTTCCCAATGAAAAGTTAAAACTTTTGTCACATTGGAAAGCAAATAATTCAATGACCAAATAAACAAGAAAAGGAAGCAATTCTCTCTCTTGTTTTTGAAAAGAAATTCTTGGTCAACTAGATTTGATCATCCTCATTAGATTTGTTGCAGTATTTTGCTTTATATCAAGATGCTGTTTCTTCTAATTATCATACTCTACCACCACTGCTACCTATTTTCATACCTAGGTGCCTTGTCTTGGGAAACCAGTTGTACCTTTATTGTGCCAATCATTTTCCATTAACGACTCGAATTACTTAAATTGGCTTTGTTTTTTGCGTTCCCCTCGATCTGGATGATTTGCTTTGGACATGCTTGTCATGATGAATACAAACTTATAATAATTCCTTTCCATTTAAAGCTAGAAACACATGTGTTTTAAATCATAGACTAGTGTTTACTCATTTGGAGGATTTTTTATTTTTATTTTTATTTTTATTTTTGGAGCGGTGGGGAAGAAGTTTCTTGATAGAATTTAGTGGTAAACTGCTGGACCTGTGTCCTTTATTTCCCAAGCACTCAACAATGTGTGTGTGTGTCTGTCTCAGCAACACATGCATATGTAGCAGGGTACTTACTACTCCCTGCAGGTGACCACCATCAAATATATATGTCATGGCATCATTCTTGCTACCTTCCTTCCTACTCATGTTTGTATGTAGGTATGTATGAGGACAACCTTTCTCTTTCCGTGACATATGAGGAAAGGATCATTTTACACTCTTTCAAAATTAAAGCATATGCAGCAAGCAGCAGGCTTCTAAGGTTTTGGTTCCTTCATCTTGAATTGTTCACAGAGCAATTAACCAGTTTCTTTCCTTCCAATCTTAGACTCAAATGAGAGCATCCCAAACCGTCAGGCTGGACTATCATTTCAGCTCAGCCTCAACCCATCATGCATAAATAGTACTAATACTTAATATAGTCACTCTTCTCTTTTACTTTTTTTTTATTTTTTGAAGGAAATCTAGAAACATTATTTTTGTATCATATCTTGATCTGATTATTATTTGATTTGTTAGCCAATCGATAGGATAAGATTAGATAATAATTGTGAGATTTGAATCTGATTTGTTACAGATTTGTTAAGATACTAGGGTTAGCCAAAGGTTTTATATATATGTACTCTTTGCAGCATTGAGCAGTAACTTGGATAATATACAAAACTATTCAAATATTTTCATGGTATCAAGAGCTCAGGTTGAGTAATCGAAATTCCTTGCTGAACTCATCATGGCTGGACCAAATGAAGACAATAAGTCAGATAGCTCAGTTGAGGATGAAAAGGAAAAGCAGAAAGCGAACGCCGACAAAGGCAAATCCGCACGAGATGAAGATCGTGTTGACATCATGTCCCCCTACTACGTTCATGCCGCAGATTATCCAGGACAAGTCTTCGTTAGTGAGCCACTTCACGATGGGAATTATGGAGAGTGAGTGGCAGACATGAGCAATGAGTTGTATGCCAAGAACAAAATAGGGTTTGTTGATGGAACGTTTTGCCAAAGGAAGTGCAACAAGGGTGTATGAGCTGCGACAGGCCATAACATTGCTGAGATAGGAGAAACTCTCAGTACCTTCATATTACACCAAGCTAAAGGGACTATGGGATGAGATACAATCCATAGCACCATGGCCAAAGTGTAGTTGTGGAGGATGCACTTGTGATGTGTAGAAACGGCTTGCGGAAACGCGAGAAAGAGAACAATTGTATGACTTTCTTATGGGATTGGACGATGCCTTTGGGACAGTGAAGACACATATTCTCAGTACGGTGCCAAAACTCAATCTCGGTCATGCTTATCATCTTGTGGCAGAAGATGAGCAATAGAGAATGATCTCTGCGATGAATAAGCCCACGGCTGAGACAACAACCTTCCAAGCTCGGGGTACACGACCTTGGGAGGCAGAGCACAGAGGCACGAGAAGAGAGAAGCTTAGATGTGAGCATTGCAACAAGATTGGGCATACAAAGGATGATTGTTATGAGATCATTGGCTATCCACCAGAATGGAAGAAGTATGGATGTGACAAGAGAGGGGGACCGTGGAATGAAAAGAGAGAAGGACCCAACGCGGCTCAAGTGAGCATTGAAGAAAGCCCAATCCCAGGGGTGTCAAAGCAGCAATATGAGCAGATCCTGCATCAATTGAAACAAGGTGCAGAATCATCGATAGGAGCCAATCAAGCTAGTCCGAGTGCAAATATGGCAGGTAATCTTGTAATCAATAAAAATTGGGTGATTGATTCAGGGGCAACGAAACACATCATGATGGATGAAACTTCCTTAAAAGAAAGACGTGCTTGCAATCAACAACCCTTGAGAATACCTGATGGAACAAGTGTGCCGGCGAAAAGCTGTGGGAAGGCCGAACTCCTCAATGGAATAGAGTTGAATGATGTGTTACATATTCCAAAATTTGAATGCAATAATTGCTCACTAACTTTTGTTCCTGATATGTGTGTGATACAGGACTGGTATTCGAAGACCCTGATTGGAGTGGGTAGGCAACAAGGAGGGTTATACCTTCTTGAGCCGATGCGGGATGAGAGACGGGCAATGAAGGTGAGCAAGGTGGTGGATCAAGGCATATGGCATGCACGCTTGGGTCACGCCTCAGAGTCAAAGTTAGTGAATTTGAAGCTTTCTTTTAGTTTAGATAGAGAACAAAGTAAAACGCCTTGTAATTCTTGTATGCGAGCCAAGCAAACAAGGCTTCCCTTTCCTTCTAGTTCAATAAAGACACATTCTTGTTTTGAGTTAATACATTACGATATATGGGGTCCATATTCAAATAAATCAACATGTGGAGCAAATTATTTTTTGTCTATAGTAGATGATTTTAGTAGAGGTGTGTGGGTGTATCTCATGAAGCACAAGTTAAAGGTTGAGCGTTACTTGCAAATGTTTGTATGCATGGTCGAAACCCAATTTGGAACAAAAGTGAAGCGAGTGAGATCAGATAACAGGATGGAATTCACCTCTAGACCTATAAGGAAATTCTATGAAGAAAAGGGAGTGATGATGGAGCTGAGTTGTCCATATACACCACAACAAAATGGAGTAGTGGAACGAAAACATAGACATATCCTAGAGACGGCAAGGGCACTAAGGTTTCATTCTGGATTGCCAATTCGGTTCTGGGGAGAATGCGTGCTTGCAGCAGTTCACATCATCAACAGGTTGCCGTCAAAGGTAATAAGCAATAAGACACCGTATGAGATTTTATTTGGAAAGAAACCAGAATATGATCATTTAAGGGTGTTTGGTTGTTTAGTATATGTGTTGAAAAACAAGAGAGAATGGAAGTTTGATGAAAGGGGGAGAGCTTGTGCGTTCATTAGGTACCCAGCTGGACAAAAGGGTTACAAAGTATATGATACAATTAGTGGGGAAATGCTTGTTTCTAGAGATGTTGTCTTCGTGGAACATGAGTTCCCATTCAAAAGGGAAAAGGTCGAAGGGAGCAATAAGGGAAAGCCGCAGGATGTGAGTTGGGAAGAGGAGTTAGTGAGTGTTGTGCAGCGTGAACAACAATGCATAACAAATGAAGAATGGGTAAGTGATGAAACAGTAGAGGTTCAAGGAGAAAGTGATGAGGAAGTGATACAAGGAATTCAAGGCTTGAAGGGGAGAGGCGTAGTGAAAGAAATCGACAGCTCTCCAGTCGCCTAAATGATTATGAAGTGAGCTTACCACCTTCCATTGCCCATCCTACATCCAACCCACCCAAAGGTAATTCGATAATACATCCTTTATCTAATCATATCAGTTACAATAAGTTTTCGCATTCACATTCTGCTTACTTAGCGGCCATCTCCTCCCAAGATGAGCCAAAGAGTTTTTACCAGGCAGCAAAGCATGAGCATTGGAAAGAAGCCATGAAGAAACATTAGAAGCTCTACCACTAGGGAAGAATATTATAGACTCCAAGTGGGTGTACAAGGTGAAGTACAAACCAAATGGAGAGATCAAATGCTACAAGGCGAGACTTGTGGCAAGGGGATTCACGCAAGTTGAGGGGGAGGATTACCACGAGACATTTGCTCCGGTAGCCAAGCTAGTCGCGGTAAGGTGCTTGCTAGCCATAGCTGCGAAGAAAGAATGGATTGTTCACCAACTTGACGTGAATAATGCCTTCTTACATGGGGATTTAGATGAAGAAATCTATATGAAGATACCGCAAGGCTTTGCAAAGAGGGGGGAAACGAGAGTTTGCAAATTGAGGAAGCCCCTTTATGGCTTGCGTCAGGCTTCAAGAAATTGGTATCAAAAGTTCACTTGTGCATTGAATAAGATAGGCTTCAAGCAGTCAGTTGCAGACCATTCTTTGTTCATCTATAGGATGAAGAGCACGTTCTTGGCAGCTTTGATCTATGTGGATGACGTGATCCTAGCGGCAACAACAAGGAAGCAATGCAAAATGTGAAGAGATACTTGGATGCAGAGTTTAGTATCAAAGACTTGGGGCCATTGAAGTACTTTCTTAGGATTGAAGTAGCAAGGTCAGCGCAAGGTTTTGTTCTGAATCAAAGAAAATATGTACTGGATATTCTCAAAGAGACAGAGATGGAAAATTGTCGCCCAATTCCATTCCCCATGGAGCATAATTGTAACTTGCGTGTGAATGATGGAGAACCAGATGCGGATGCAACAAGATATAGAAGACTGCTAGGAAGGCTTCTGTATCTAACAATAACCAGGCCAAACATCACTTATGCAGTGAACACTTTATGCAGTATATTGAAGCTAAATGCATATTGTGATGCAGATTGGGGAGGATGTCCTCTTACAAGAAGATCTTGTACCGGGTACTTAATGACTTTGGGAGGTTCGCCGGTATCATGGAGGACGAAAAGACAAACAGTGGTAGCAAGATCATCAGCAGAAGCCGAGTACAGAGCCATGACAGCCATAGTTAGTGAGGTAATATGGTTGAGATGGCTACTGGAGGAGTTGGGAGCTGCACAAGGAGAGGCTACAACAATGTTCTGTGATAACCAAGCTGCCATACACATATCCATGAATCCAGTTTTCCATGAGAGAACGAAGCATGTTGAAATGGACTACTATTTTGTTAGAGAAAGAGTTCAATCAGGAGAAATTCAGCCAATAAAGATTTGGACAAAAGAGCAAGCAGCAGACATATTCACAAAGCCTTTAGGGAAGGAGAGATTCAGATTTTTACTGAGCAAGTTAGGCATTGTAGATCTCCATGCGCCAACTTGAGGGGGAGTGAAGGAAATCTGGAAACATTATTTTTGTATCATATCTTGATCTGATTATTATTCGATTTGTTAGCCAATCGATAGGATAAGATTAGATAATAATTGTGAGATTTGAATCTGATTTGTTACAGATTTGTTAAGATACTAGGGTTAGCCCAATGTTGTATTTATATGTACTCTTTGCAGCATTGAGCAGTAACTTGAGTAATATACAAAACTATTCAAATATTTTCATTTTTATTTCTATTTTATAATATCTTTCCCTTTTTATAATCCATTAAATATAGATAGATATATGTAAAATTCAATCAAATGAAGCACCAATTAATTTGCAGCTTCAATTAATTAAATTAAAATTGGGTATAGTTCCTTTCAAGCTCAGCTACGTCTCAATCATGCCCAAATAACTCATTGATTTGGAATCAGGGGTAGGCAGTGCTTTCTGTCGTTTGGGACCCCTCTGCTTAGTTATGATAGAATCTGTATGCGTTTTCAAAAACGACCGAAAAAGCAAGGACTAGCCGTTGGGAACATTCCCACTGCTTTTAATTTTTGTCTTGTCTCGTCTCAAGTAAGAGTAGTGCAAGTAACACCCAACAAACGAATGCCCCATCCATCCACCTTTCTACATGAACATGACCATACAATGGGTAAGGCATGAGATTCAAAGTAATTTCCATTCATTCCATGGCCAATAAAGAAATTTAAATTAATATGAGAAAAAAAGGCAATACTTTTCCTTGTATGCCACTCTTTTATTTTATATCTCTTCCCCTTTTATTTTTTGTCCAGCTACCATCTTCTAGCTAACGTGACCGAGAATGTGACGAGTGTGAAATCGAAGGAGAATATTAGTGTAAAGAAAGGCTTGAAACAACGTTGGTAAAACTTTATTTGGTCATCGATAATATTCCATATTTTTATGGTGCTTTCGCATAAGGCTTTCTTCAAATTAGAAATCTCAATGTTTAAGGGGAAAAATATCATTACAATAATATTTTTGTTAATTTTACACTTAAATTGATTCTTTACAAGCTACCCGCCGCATCAAACTATCCAAATTTTATCTCATCCCAATAGGTAAAATCTAATGCTCCCTCCCGTCCTTTTTATAAAAAACACAATGGTATTTTTTTTTTCGTCCTAATTATAAGAAACAATATCAAATTTTGAAATCATTAAATGCCTAACTTTCATTTATACCTTTATTTATAGTGAAATATATTAATGAGATACACATATTTCCTATACAAGTGGGTTGATTCATAAAAAATGTAGTTTCGAAGAAGAAAAAAAACAATTGTTAAGAGTATTAATTAAAAAAAAACAGATTTCAATGCAATTCTTTAATCTGAATGAATTAGGTTTTGTTCCTTATATTTAAGACACATGGCAGTACTATCAATTTGATAGATGTCCGAAGACATTAATAACGGAGTATATATATAGAGTATGCAAAATCTTGCCGGCGAATAAGGAGGCTGTTTTGGAATGGAACATGATCAGCTGCTGTATATGATTAAATTCAAATTAAATGATGGAATATATATATATATATTTTTCAAATTGTAATTGAACTGCGTTATTCGTTCTTGAGTGCATATCCCGGCAAAGAAGATGATAAAATTATGTTACATACTCTAGATTTAATGATAAGGTGGAGTGGTGCATGAGAGAGAGAGAGAGAGAGAGAGAGAGAGGGGGGGGGGTGATGGGTTTGAGACACGTACTGACAAATTTGATTCATTTAGGGAGGGGACCATAAACAACTCAAACCCAATACTAGTTGAATACAGCTCGATCTTATTACTATTGCATTTATGCTAAATGAAGAAAACATGACCGGTATATGAAGTCATTTATTGAGAATGAGCATGATCATTCGCTTGATGCTGTGCGCTCTCTCTCTCTCATTTATTCTTCTTCATCGATCGATCTCTTTCCTTCCACACAGGCAAGGCAAACTATAGTCACAAATTTATCGAGGTTAGTCATTAATACCTGCTGTGCTAGCTGCTGATCAGTTCCCCTCTTTGTTTTGCTGTGAGTTTCTGTATTTCTTTATTTAATCCAGTCACGTATATACGTAATGGTAGCTAAGGGGCTCCCTCCACTCCATTCCATTGGTGGATGTAATTTGTTGGTGTACTTTTGTTCGTCAGAAACCACGCCTGGTATCAGTTTTACATTTTTAACTGAAAAATTATCCCTCGTTGTGATTGGTAACTGAAAAATGTTCAATTCTCAACTACCTTTACATTTTTTTTTAAGCATGAAGAAATATGAGAAATATAAACATCCAAACTAGTGTAAACCAATTTTACACTGACATCTAATAAGAACTCACTATATTGTCATATCAACAATTTTTGTAACCATATTTTAAAATTAACTATCAAATAGTGATCTCTATATGAGTGTAAAACTAATTTATACCGATAATGCATAGAATTTAAACTCAAGAAATATATCTTATTTATTTAATATCTCTAATTTTAGCATCGGATTTTCCCCCCCTTAAAATACATATTAAACATTTAGAAATCAACTTCTAGATTTCTTATATGGATTAAAATTTAACTAAATATCTTCATTTTCACATGGATCTTATCCACATCAGACGTGATACGATTGAACATCTATGTAAAAATATAAACATCCAATACAAACTGTTATCACCAGAAAATATCAGCCACAGCCGATGAAGGGAATAGCCGATGCGTGGGATAAGCCGATCGGATTGGTAGCCGAAAATTGGTCCCATTGAGCCGAGGTCAGAAAGGAAAATGTTAGAAGTTCAGGGAGCATCGCGAGGACAGCCGATTATTAAAGAGTTTAGCCGATGCGGATAAAGGAAATATCCGATTATTATGGTCTCATCGGCTGAGCTACTTTTAATTAATATAGAGCTTTGAAGCTCGACCAAGGGCTAAATATGTGAAAGTCATGGACTTTGGCGCTAAAATAACTAAAGCTAACTTTTGAAAGTCTCCAACGCATTTAACACGTGATAAATCGTTCGCCCAACCGATGGGAGAACGGTTAACCCACGATACGCATGAAGAAGCAGTTGAGGGACACCCACGTCCGCTCGTTGTCAGCCATGAACGTGTGGAACACATAATGGCCGATAGGGGGTGGTTGCAGTTTTGTTTTTCTTTTGTGTATATATACCCCCGCTGAGAAATGTAAGAGGACACGAGATCAATCAAACAACTATTTCTTTTGCATTTTATCAGCTTTTTACAAGCATTTATCTTAGCCGATTCCATGTACCTTAGTCTTAGCCTTAGCATAGCGTAGATTCATCACACTCAACGCTTTCTGGAGCAGTTGGGGAACCCATGATCGAGAATCAGAGTTCCGTTCTCGGTGTATCGCTTAAACAGGAATCAATTTGTCGGCTGGATGTTAGCCGAATTCCTCGGCTAATTTTTCCACGCAAACAAGTTTGGCACGCCCGGTGGGACCATAGGTGAATTGAAGGACAGGTTTGATTCTCCAGGGCAGGATCACGTTTGGCGTATGAACCTGAGGTCCGGAAAGAAACTCAACAACAACATGGAGTCGAGTTCGAATCCCAAAAGAACCCCATCACGCAAGAACCACGAGTCAGCATACACCTTGGGTATGCCCATAGCGGTTGAAGACATCCCGCCTCCGCACCACCTGCAGAAATGAATAACCCAGAATGCCAGCTCCAGTGGTCATGACCACTTCTTTCATCAGGCAGCAGATTGATATGGGAATTCATGACATTATGTACCAAGTGTCAAGGCAGTTGGCAGACATTGTCAGATCCATGGTGCATAACGAGGTTCAAGAAAGTAGAGATATGGAGAGCAAATGAGGACAAAGAAGGTGAACACTCGGCCTAGTTCTCAAGCGCGGGGAACAGTAAACCCAAAGATGCACAAGGCGTCAGTTCGCACCAAATTAATGTGGTTCAAACCGGGCCCTTCGTACACACCATACCACTACCGGTAGGGCCATCAACCCGCACGCGCGTGATCGCAGAATACATGGGTACCACCCCATGTCTTTGAAGCAAGTGGTGCCACACGATCAGCGAATCTGCGGTATGGGCAGATCAACATGGCCCGGCGCCAATTAACACGGTTGGACATATTGGTTTGCCTCCGGCATGTCGTATGCTCCAATGCATGGCCCTACTGCGAGCAAATTCATATGGACAATGAGTTGGCACCGATGGCCCTGGTTACGGTCAGAAAGCTATCCTGGGATTGGAATGCTAACAATCCACCATTCTCGCCAACCGCAACCGCCCCCACGCCATACCCTCCAAGTAAGTTCAAATATACTACGAACTACCGGGCAACTATAGGGAGAGCGGACATGGAACACTGTTCCACCTTTACCCTGCATGCGTCAACTGTTCCAGGACTCGTGCCTGAGGCTTTGGAGAATATGGTCCAGAGCAGCAATGGACTAATAATCCACCTCTAGGCAATGTTCCACCAAATACCTTTAACCTTCAGAATTCGTTCCAACAGGCTTCCCCCTGGAGACCAGTGGGTCAGAGTGCGCCCCAGCTGAATCCAAAAGATAATCGGCAGGGAGCCTCTCATTTGATAGACCCAGAAATGATCGCAAATACCATCAAGAAGTACTTGGGATACGATTAAAGCCGTTGGATCGTCACGCTTCTGAAACCGTACTGAATGGGTGGATCGGATGATTCCTCTCCCTAGGGGATTCAAAACTCCAGATTTCACCATATTCTCAGGGGAGGATGGCAAGTCTACCATGGAGCACATAGGGCGTTTCACAGCCCAGTGTGGTGAAAGCAGCCAGAATGAGTATCACAAGCTTCAGCTCTTCCCATTATCACTCACTGGGACAACGTTCACCTGGTACTCCTCCTTGCCTCCAAACTTCGATGCAATTGGGCCGACATGGAGAGGTGTTTCCATGATAGATTTTATTGGCCGCAACCCCAAGTAACGGTAACCGATCTAACTAGTCTCAGGCAGCAAGTTAATGAGTCGGTTGCTGATTATATTGAAAGATTCAGAAAGAAAGCAGGGAAATGTTCTGTGCAATTCCCTGAAACAGAATACACTTCTATGGTGATTAACAACATGCACCCGCAGTTGAAGGAGAAGTTGGTAGGACAAGCCTGCATAGATTTGAATCAGCTGGCAGAATGGGCTATCCGAGTTGAGCAATATATCCAGTAAAAGGAAAAATGAAGGGCTAACCGAGGAAAGGGTCCCCATCTAGTCTCTATTATAGAGGCAGAGGAATCTGACTCCGAAACGGCTGACCTTACTACTGATATGATGGTAGCCGAAATAGTCAAAGGGAAGAGTTATTCCTGCCCATCATTGAAGGCCGCTAAAGCCAAAGAAACTGAGTCAACAGAGGATAGGGCAGGGTACTCCTTTGACATAACCAAGGCAGACCAGATTTTTGATTACTTGCTCAAGGACAAGCAAATTCGGCTGCTAGACGGACATCGGATTCCACCTCCTGAAGAATTGGTGAACAAGAAGTACTGTAAGTGGCACAACTCATACAACCATTCTACAGCTAACTGTGTAGTTTTCAGGAAGGCCATACAGAAGGCTATCAAGGAGGGTAGGTTCAAGCTAGCCGATAAGAGCATAGCCGAGATGTCAGTAGACACCAATCCATTCCCAGCTGTAACCATGGCCATGGTGTCTTTCTCAAGGCCTGATCAGCCCAGGCCAATAAGAGGAGAACAATCTATCAGGAGTGTTTGGATGCCCAAAGAAGAATCCAAAAGAAACCAAGAGGTCACCAGGGGATCTGTGTTTGATAGATTGGGAAACCCACCAGTGTCACCAAAAAATGTTGGGGGCCAGCCATCTTCGAGCCGATTCCATGGTAAACCTCCCAAACCCGGACGTTTGACTAACGAGTTGATCAGCCAGTACCGCAACATGCACGCAAAGACCGAGAGAGCGCCGCATGCTCAGGAGACTGGGGGGCAAACTCAACTGGGAACCTCAGCTGAAGCCCAGCCGAGTATGCCCAGGATCACTGAGGAGCCTCTCCCAAAGTCTAAGAGAAGAGTGGCGGAGTTCAATGTCGAAGGGGGAATGTCCTCTCTTCGCATAACCGTAAGGAATGATGATGAACTCAAACCACAGAGGATGATTAAGCCAGCTGCAAATGTCAAAGAAGGGAAGTGGGTGGTTAATCAACTTCCGAAGAAGAAAGAGTTCAAACCAGTCACACTGACTAGAACGCAGAAGAGAAGGCTGCAGAGGGCTAGATCCTTGCAAAGAATGAAACAAACCTTGCAGATGATAGCCGATGCCAAGGCAGCCGATAAGAAGGAGATCCCAAAAGCTAAAATGGCAGAAGCCATTGACAGGGCTTTTGGACCTTGCGGTTTGGAGCCTGACAAAGTTGAAACTGATCAAACCAAGGAGGTCCCAGTGACAATCCCGGTCGCCGAGGCAGACATAGGGCAGCCTGATGAAGAGGAAGGGCATATTCACATATACACAAACTGCTTAAATGGTAATGACGAGCCGATCTTAGAGTCTGGTTACCGAGGAGATTCAATTTTGGATTATCTCTCAGATGAGAGTGAAGCCGGATTGATGGCCGCCATCGAGGTGGTTAGCCTGATCCCAAGTGAGTTCTGGGCTGGTTACCCCCAGATCGAACACTTAGAAGGAGACGTATTTGTGGAAGAAGCAGAATGGGCAACTTTAGCCGATGACACGACAAAAGATGCTTTGGGTACTATATTTGGTAGGCCAACCGAAGACATGATGAAGCACTTGAAGCCCCTGTATGTGAGAGCCCACATCAATGGCAAGGCCTTCAGTCGAGTGTTCGTTGATAATGGGGCGGTATTGAACGTGATGCCAGTGGCCACCTTGAGGAGTCTGAACAAGTCTGAAGAAGACCTGATCCCAACTAACATGAAAATGGCTAGCTTCATGGGAGAGGCTTGCCTGCGCTTTAGGAATCCTGATAGCCGAGATTACGATTGGCCCCAAGAGCATCAAGTCGACTTTCTTCGTGATTGATGGCAAGCCATCTTATGCGATCTGCTAGGAAGAAATTGGATTCACACCACCAAGGCTTACCGCCCACCATGCATCAAGCTCATTTTTGGGAAGGGATAAAATTGAAATAGTCCCGGTGATGACAATCCATTCCCGGTGAAGTACAAAATCTAGAAGCCTTGTTCTACTCTCCTCTGTGGCTCCCATAGTCATATCTTGAGGAATACGAGGAAGGATCCTGAATCACGTAACTTGATACCCAGGGTTCAAGATTGAGCAATTAAGCGAACCACGGCTAGCCACGGAAGTTTGATATGTTTAAAGATACCCAGGTGGTGTAGGACTTATGGGACCTGGCTAGAGGCTTTTAGGATTGAATCTCACGTAGTGAGTCCTGGCCGATAGACAAACAACAAGGCGATGGCCTCACATCGGCAGCGACATCACTGAGTTGCCGATGGAGTTTGAATCACCTATTCTGAGGACTTTGCCAACCTTTGAATCACAAGACCCCTTGGAGAACCTCAATTTAGGAACTCCGTAAGAGCCTCGCTAACGCAAATCAGCGGATTCTTTGGGGAAGAGGATAAGGAAGAGATGGTAGCCTGTTGAAAAAATATAAAGACCGCTTTGCATGGGATTATCATGAGATGCCTGGCTAGCACGAGAATTGGTGGAGCATAGGCTACCGATCAAGGAGGATTCAAACCACATAAGCGACCACCTAGAAGATACCATCCTCGATTGATACCACAAATCAAAGCGGAAATCGGCGTTTGCTCAATCTTTGGGTTCATCGAACGACCAGTGCGTAGAGTGGTTAGCCAACATAGTACTGTCAAGAAGAATGGCAAGATTCGAGTCTGCATTGATTATAGAGACTTGAATTTAGCCACTCCAAAGGACGAATATGTGATGCCTGTGGCAGACATATTAGTCGATGCAGCTGCCACACATGGTATTTTAACCTTCATGGATGGGTACTCGGGCTATAATCAGATACTTGTAGCTGAGGAGGACACTCACAAGACTGCATTCAGGTGCCCAGGGGCACTGGGAATTTATGAATGGTTAGTGATGCCATTCGGCTTGAAGAATCTTTGGGGCCACCTACCGTAGAGCAATGACGGCTTTCTTCCATGATCTAATCGGCAAGACTATGGAAGTATACATAGATGATGTGGTGGTAAAATCCAAAGACTTCAAAGCCCACTTAGCCGATTTGGAACAGGCTTTACAGAGGATGAGGATCCATAATTTGAAGATGAATCCTGTAAAGTGCATGTTTGGTGTATCGGCTGGCAACTTCCTCGGTTTCTTGGTGCATCAAAAGGGCATCAAAATAGACCAAAACAAAGCCAAGGCAGTGATGGAGGCTAGACCACCCAGGAACAAAAAGGAGTTACAGAGCCTGCTGGGTAAAATCAACTTTTTGAGAAGATTTATAGCTAATTCGGCTGGTAAGATGAAGGCTTTTTCCCTTTTGCTAAAGCTCAAGAGTGCTGAAGAGATGGTGTGGGGCCCTAAACAGCAAGAAGCCTTTGGACAAATAAAGAAGGCTTTAGCTAGTCCACCAGTTTTGGTGCCCCCCATGCCAGGGAAGCCTTTGAAACTTTACATTGCAGCCGCTGAAGAGTCTATCGGCTGCCTGTTAGCACAGGATGCTGAAGATGGAACTGAAAGAGCGGTGTACTACCTTAGCCGAAGTCTCAATGATGCTGAGACCAGATATACCCCATCGGAGAAGTTGTGCCTATCTTTGTTTTACGCTTGTACAAGACTTGAGTATTATTTAATGGCACATGAAATATTAGTTTTATGCAAAATTGACATTGTTAGGTACTTGCTTAATAGGCCTGTCTTACAAGGTCGCTTGATGAAGTGGGCCATTAAGCTCACTGCCTTCGCGTTGAAATACGTCCCATTAAGGGCTGTCAAGGGTCAGGCACTAGCCGATTTCTTGGCAGAACATCCCTGCGTGGAAGTTGATGACCCTTGGATACCCCCAATTACTTGCATAAACCTATTGCCTTGGGTCCTAACTTTTGATGGGTCCAAAACCCAGAAAGCGAGCTCGGGTAATGACAATTACCAACCCAGATGGGAAGATGTGGAGGTTTGCATATCGGCTAAACCCAGAGTTAACTAATAACCAAGCCGAGTACGATGCCATGATCATAGGGTTAAAGTTGTTAGCCATGATGGGCACTGAATACATTCATGTAAAGGGCGACTCCCAGTTAGTGGTCAGACAACTAACCAAAGAATATGGGTGAAACAACCCAAATCTGTTGGCGCGTTATGCAACGGCTGACATATTGATTCACCAGTTTATTGATGCAAAGGTGTCATACATCCCTAGAGGAGCTAATATGGAGGCGAACGATCTGGCCTAAGAGGCCTCCGGGTATAGGAATTCTTTGCTGACTTTAGAGTACGACGAATTACCAGCCGAGGTAATGGTCGCAGACCAAATCGAGTCATGGAGGAACGAGTTGATCGAGTACTTACAAGATCCTTCTAAGTGCACTAACCCCAAAGTTAGGAGACGAGCTCTAAGGTATGTGCTTCTTGATGATGAATTGTATAAGAGAAGCATGAATGGGGTGATGTTGAAGTGCATAGATAAAAATGAAGCCCTAAGGGTTATGGGTGAAGTTCACGAAGGCATATGCGGCTCGCATAGGGCTGGGCCTGTTATGAAATGGTTAATTTATCGTCATGGTTATTATTGGCCTACCATCACAGCCGATTGCTTCCAATACGCCAAAGGATGCGAAGAATGCCAGTTGCATGGTCCCATTCAAAGGGTACCAGCTGAATTGATGCATCAAGTGGTGAAGCCTTGGCCATTTAGAGGCTGGGCCATGGATTTGATCGGCAAAATCCATCCACCATCTTCCAAAGGACACAATTTCATTATTGTGGCAACCGATTACTTCACTAAGTGGGTGGAGGCTCAGCCGATGGTCAAGGTACATCAAGATGACGTTATCCGATTCATTCAACACCAGATCCTATACAGGTTTGGGATTCCAGAGACCATTACCACGGATCAGGGAACTATGTTCACTGGAGATAAGGTGGTTGCCTTTGCTCAGCAGTTTGGGATTAAGTTGATACATTCATCCCCATATTATGCACAGGCCAATGGACAGGCCGAGGCAACCAACAAGATTATCGTGGACCTGATCAAAAAGAATTTGGAAAACAAGTCCAAAAAATGGCATTTAACTCTGGATGAGGCTTTATGGGCCATAAGGAATTCCAAGTCAACGGCCACGGGCACAACTCCATATCGGCTGACTTACGGCCAAGATGCGGTTTTGCCTTTGGAAATCAATGTCACTTCTCTAAGGGTGGCGAGACAGAATTCCTTAAGCCTAGAAGAGTATCAGCAAGCCATGCTTATGGAGCTGGACCAGTTGGATGAAGATCGGTTAATGGCTTTAGAAAGAATTGAGGCAAGCAAACGCAAAATGGCCAGTGCCTACAACAAACATGTTAAGTTGAAGAAGTTTGTTGAGGGCGACCTAGTTTGGAAAACTATCTTACCAATAGGAGTCAAGGACCCTAAATTCGGTAAGTGGTCACCAAATTGGGAAGGTCCATTCACGATTAGTCAAGTATTTGCAGGAAACGCGTATCGGCTAGTTAACATGCAAGGCGAAGAAATGAATAGAAGCGTAAATGGCAAGTATCTGAAAAAATACTACCCCACGGTTTGGCAAAGCATACTAGAACAATAAAGGAAGCTATTCAAAAGACAAAACAAGGAATTGTTCTGGTGACCACAGGCCAGCCACCTAGCCAACAAAAATACTTGAAGACAACCAGAAATAACTAGTCTGTTGGGTCAAGAGTGGCTGCAACTGGGGAATCAGCAATCATAGCAGGATCGGCTGGTTCAACTTGGTTAGGGGTGCTGGCAGGCTTGGCTGCCTCTTAAGGATCAACCTTCTCAATAGGATCAACCACCTCTTCTTGGTTGGAAGCTTCAACTGGTGCAGTCTGCACTTCCACAACTACTGCTTCAACAATCTCAGCTGCATCTACAACCATGTCTTCCGGCCCAGAAGGAAGAATAGCGATCGGCCGGTGGCCGGTGCTTGATAGCCACCACATCGGCAGGGGCGCTTTTAAAGCGGCTAGCCGATTCTTGACTGACCGTACTGCCGGTGGCGGTATTGAAGATTGTTCCTTTGATTCAAAGAAGAGTGCGATCCATCCCACTGATGGTTTGCCGAGTCTATGCCTTCTCTACCCTTCTGCATATCCTGTTCCAACCCATCTTTTTGGGTGGTGAGTCGTAAAATGTCTGGGTCCAGAGAGGAAGCCTGAACATATAAGCTGAAACGCCTCTCCGTGTGGGTCTCCAGTCTTGCGTCAAGTTGCTCAAGTTGGGGTGTTAGCTCTTTGATTTCGTTTTGAATCCGAGTCACCCGACCACCGAGCTAACCGGTCTTTGAGTTCACCTTTCCTAGCTAGGTCGGCCTGCCGATCTTTGTCGACTGCCTGATAAGAGGACAAGAAAGAGGACCTTTGAGCTTGGAGATCCCGGAGGCGTTGCAGGTCCTGAGTGGCATGGTCATAATTCTCCTTGCACAGCCGATATACCGCAGAGATGTCATTTACTTGTAGCGCCATTTGACGGTACAGTTTTCGGCTAGTGGAGGGAATATCAGGAGAGTCGGATAATTTGAAAAGGGAAGCCCTCAAATCGGCTACCTTACCCTTATCGGTGGGGATTTCTCCCATCAAGGCCTCGTCCACCTTTTCCAGGTGACTAGAGGAGGGTGAGGAGACCTTTGCACCCGGTCACCAAGCAAAATATCTTGCCGATTCTTCCTCTAAAACCTGGATAGATGAAGTCGACTGACGAGGAGGAGTCCTATGGGCAATAGGGGATTCATCCCTAGCCGACTGCAGTGTAGAGCACAAACAAGTTAGGGCCAAACCAACATAGAGTGAGCAATCACGAGAAAAGAGAAAAAGGCGATACCTGTATTGGGCTGTGAGCCTCGGCTATTGGAGAAGTGGGAGCTGGCCGGTGGGCTGCCTCGGATTGAGGACCAGCCGAAGAAACCCCTCGTGCCCTTGGAGATTGGGAGGGGGCAACCTTGTGAGGAGGCGACCATGGAGCCGAAGTACGTTGTTTCTACAGTCAAAATGAGCCGAGGGTCAGAATTATGACAAAGCCTTGAAGAAACAGTAAAAAACAGAGGTACTTACCTTTATCTGTTTACCCTTGCCAGCGTATACCGTCTTGGTTTTCCGGGAGATAGGGGTTGCGTGAAGGTTAAATCAATACGAATTCCCCCAGATCTTGTCCTTTTCTTCTTACTCGGAGGATGAGAGTCGTCTATAATGACAACTCTAGGGTTGGGATTGGCTGTTAAGAAAGCAGTTAGCCGATGTGTTAGCAAAGTAAGAAAAAGCAAAATGAGACAAGAATACTCACCCTTCATGGCAGCAGAAACCCTAGTCTTATGCGTCGGCTCTGGCCTTACCATCTTCAGAGGGGGAACAGTCACCGCCTCATCTTCATCATCGTCATCATCACTTTCATCATCGGGACTGCTGTCGAGAGGCATGGCGAGCCTTATGAAATAACTAGATACAGAGCCTTGAAACATCTTATCCTTAGCCGAAGGCCACCAATTAGCAAAGGCAGAGGTTTCCCCAGTCGACGGGTTAAATGAGGCCCATTGGAAGCTGTTCAGTTTTTCCAAGTTGAAAGCTGCCAAGGTCTTCACCTCTTCAGCCGATAGGTTAGTTCTCCCTATTGCTGGTACTTTGCTAAGGTATGGCCAAGGGACATGCTGTAATAACCCAAACTGACGGGCCACGCAGTTAGGATGATAAAATTCAGCCGTGGTCTTGTTATTCCTGGAATTTGGCTTTAGTCCACCAAGGATGTCTCTAGCGGTCAAAACACGGCTCCAATTGAGAACCATAGTTCCATGCGCCTCCCGAGAAATGCTTTGGTCAGCCGTGGTGAATATCCAATCCGGGCCGATTCGTCTTTCAAAGATCGGCTGCCAATCTTGAGAAATTCTCGTCAAGACATGTACTTTCTCCACCACGTCAAAGGGAGTTACCTGCTGAAGTGGAGTCAGCCGCAAATGCTCGGCTAACGTCTGCGCCCCGGCCGGAAGAGCGTGAATACTGAAAGAAGGTTCAATGAACTCCGGGAAATAAAGGGTAATCCATAGTTGCAGGAACCATAAAGGACCTGAAGTGTTCTTTAAGTCGATACCTTGGTGCAACCGATCCAGCATGTTGAACAAAGCCCTATAAAGGTAGCAGAGGAAGAGCGATCCCTAAGCAACTTGCCTACCCGATACAGCTTGGGCCACGTATACTTGAAGTTCTTGAACGACTGCGACGGAGCCGGTACAGACGAAGTACTTACTAAACCAATACAAGAGGAAGGCGCAATGCTCAGCATCAGAAACCGCGGTGCCTCTTCCCTTTTGATTGGCTAGAATGAAGGCAGAATAGCTGGAGTTGTTCCGATCATGGACAATCTTGATGTTGGAGGTTGAAATGTCGTATAGATTCGGGGCTTCTTGACCAGCCAAAGGTAAACCTGTAATGGCCGCCACATCAAGAAGAGTAGGGGTGGCCATTCCCCAAGGAAACACAAAGGTATTGGTGGTAACGGACCAATAGCCGAGAAAACCGAATATCAGACCGATGTTGAGTTGAAGGTCTTTAGCCGACAGCATGATGGCATCGTAAAGACCCATTCTTTTCCACTCCTCGCCTTTTGCCTCAGCCATCCTAGAGTGCCAACTCAGGTAATCGGTAGTGGTGCGGGACCAGGGCCTTATGTCGGCTGGGCACCGCTTAATGGTAAACCAATCGCAAACTATTGGTAAACCATATGTGTCCGGGGAGAGATATTCTCTAAGATACATTGCACCACCCTGCAGGTCGGTGGACGGCCGCAAAGTGAGAGAACCTTGAATCGGATAAAGAGGAGGTATGATGCCTTCGGCTAACCCGGTCGTCTCCTGAGTTGAGGAGTGAGAGTCGGTTGAGTGAGAAGACTCGTCCAAAGAGTCATGGCCGCCGTAGCTATGTTCACGATTTTGGGAATCGGACGCTGAAGACATTGTCACAAGAAGGAGATGTGCAGAAAGGAAGCTAGGGTTTAAGGATTCAAAAGAGTTCAAAATGCCTGAATAGTAAGAAGAACGAATGGGGCTAGCTATTTAAAGAGGAATCATGCGCACGGCCAACGATGAGAGTTGTTAAGATATTATCGGATAGCAGCGCAGTCATCGGGTGTGGGAAAAGTAGTCGTTCAGGTCATAATGGGTGACATTAAATGCATATAAAGTGACTAACGATTGACGTTTTTCAGAAACTCGAATCTTATCCGATACATCAATCCAGCATTTACAGCTGAAATGATGTAGGGGGCAATTGTTATCACCAGAAAATATCAGCCACAGCCGATGAAGGGAATAGCCGATGCGTGGGATAAGCCGATCGGATTGGTAGCCGAAAATTGGTCCCATTGAGCCGAGGTCAGAAAGGAAAATGTTAGAAGTTCAGGGAGCATCGTGAGGACAGCCGATTATTAAAGAGTTTAGCCGATGCGGATAAAGGAAATATCCGATTATTATGGTCTCATCGGCTGAGCTACTTTTAAATAATATAGAGCTTTGAAGCTCGACCAAGGGCTAAATATGTGAAAGTCATGGACTTTGGCGCTAAAATAACTAAAGCTAGCTTTTGAAAGTCTCCAACGCATTTAACACGTGATAAATCGTTCGCCCAGCCGATGGGAGAACGGTTAACCCACGATACGCATGAAGAAGCAGTTGAGGGACACCCACGTCCGCTCGTTGTCAGCCATGAACGTGTGGAACGCATAATGGCCGATAGGGGGTGGTTGCAGTTTTGTTTTTCTTTTGTGTATATATACCCCCGCTGAGAAATGTAAGAGGACACGAGATCAATCAAACAACAATTTCTTTTGCATTTTATCAGCTTTTTATAAGCATTTATCTTAGCCGATTCCATGTACCTTAGTCTTAGTCTTAGCATAGCGTAGATTCATCACACTCAACGCTTTCTGGAGCAGTTGGGGAACCCATGATCGAGAATCAGAGTTCCGTTCTCGGTGTAATCGCTTAAACATGAATCAATTTGTCGGCTGGATGTTAGCCGAATTCCTCGGCTAATTTTTCCACGCAAACACAAACATTCATGATCCCAAAGCATTTTACATAAACACAAGGTCATGTTTGGATTGACTTATATATATGAACATCTTATTTTGGCTTATGTACATGCATAAGTGCTTGTTAGGGTGTTTAGAAAAGCTTATAAAAATAGCTTATGACATGTTCATAAGTTGTTTTTAATTTGAAATTTTAATTCTATTTTAGTTATTTTAATTTATTGAAGATACCATTGAATCATTGAATGCATTAAATATACGTAGCAACAACTAGTGCAATCATATATGAGGATCATGAACTATCTTTGATTACCTAAAATAGGTCAATCGTGTAAGTCATATACTACATACATAATACTCCCTCCGGTCATTTTTATAAGAAACAAAATAGTTTTTCCTCTTGGTCCTAATTATAAGAAACAAAGCCAATTTTCAAATGCATTAAATAGCTAATTTCCATTTATACATTTATTTATTGTGAGACTTATATTAATGAGATACCCTATTTCCTAATATGCAAGTGGATTGGTTCATAAAAGGGTACATTTGGAAAAAAATTAAATCTTTAAGGGTATTAATTAGAAAAAACTATTTTCAATGCATTCATTTGGTTTGTGTAAATTAGAGTTTTGTTCCTTATAATAAGGCCCTGTTTCGATAAACGATTTATGTAAGCGCTTATGTCATAAGAGCTTATCGCATGAGAGCTTATGCTATAAGAGCTTATATTCAATAAGCTGTTTACATTTGGTTGTGTATATTGAAATGCGCTTATACAAAATTGAAGTGTTTGGATATATTATTGCATAAGCACTTATAAGATTTTATAAATTTTAAAATTAAAAAATTTAATAATGAAACCATAATTAAAAATAAACTAAGAATTTATAAAATAACATAAAATTAATTTTAAAAAATAATATGAAAAAGTTAATACTGAAACCATGATTACAAATAAACTAATAATTTATAAAACAACATAGCATTAATAATAAAAAATAAGATATATATATATATAACCACAAATAAAAGGTTATTAATATATATATTTATATATATATATCACAAAATTATTATTACAAATAATATATATCATAAAACTATAATTAAAAATAAAGAAATTGATGCCTTTTTGGTTGTCATTCACTCCTATAATTAATAGCGGCCACCTAAGAAGCAAAAGTAAGCAAACCAATGGTGATAAAAAAAAACACCAAACGAACAAACAATAAAAGTAATGTCGAGTCACAAACAAAAATGATTGGCCGCAAGTGCTGACACTACCAGAAAAATAAAAAACGAGCCACAACAGATTCGAACACTGTTTGTGTGTACATGTTTCGCATCTTTTTTAATAAGCTCCGCATAAGCTGTTCAAAGAACCTTACGAAAATAAGCCCAAATCACCTTATGAAATAGTCATAAGCTCTTATAGTAAATTCACTCAAACACTTTTATAAGAGCTTATATCAGTAGATAAGCCTAAATAAGCTAAAAATAAGCCAATCCAAAGGGGCCCTAAGGACAAGAGGGAGTAACACATTAATTCTAACACTTTAGAATTTATGTAAACTCTATAATTATCATAAAAGTTATACATGCATCATAAATTCATCTTATTAAATTTCAAATATTAACTCATCATAAAATTTACTCCCATGTCCCTATATATAAACCCATTTTGATCATGTCAAAAGAATTAAGAAAATTAGTTAATCTAGGTATATACATTAAGTTTGTCAACAATGTGTATTATTTTTTCAAAATTACCCTCAAGACTTTTAAGAGAGAGAAATTGTTGATCAGTATAAATTTAATATGCCTCAAAAAGAATACGTCATGTAATATAAAACTCAACAATAAACAAAACTTGATAATATTATTATCAATTACATTCAATATCAACCACATTGAGTTTGAACAAGTTGACATACATATATTCTTTTCCTACAAACATGCCCTCCTTAGTGAGGATATGCTTATCTCCTTCAAATACACATTTTAATTCATACTCCCTCTGATTTCAAATATAAGCAACAAAAAAATTTACGCTTAATAAGAATAGTAGTTAATACCATTTAATTTTCTTGATGTAATAAAAAAATAACTATATTCTCCAAAATGTCCATCATAAAAACTTGTTTAATAGGAATAACAAAGGTTATTGAAAAATGAAATCTAAATTAATTGAACGGTATTTTATGAATGATAATATTAATAAGGTCTAACTAGTTGAGATTTGTTTATACTTTGGACCACCAAAGTTGATTTTTTTTTCTTATATTCGAAATTGGAGGAAGTACTTGTTAAGTAATGGTACAAAAATTAAATTCTTTCTAACATCCGGTAAATAATATACATTATTAAGAATGATCAATTTTCCAAAATTGAGTTCTATGCAAGGTCATCCTTTGATGTACTAGAGTCATTCTCTTTGTTTTTCTTCTTCAAGAATCTACATTCATTTTTGTAGTGTCTCGGTTTGTCACAATAGAAACAACTCCTTCTTTTTCTTATGGTCATTCCCATTGTTTTTGTCATGAGATTCTATATAATCTCGATCCCTTTTCTTGTCAAACTTGTCAGATCACTTACCTTCCTCCATAACATGTATTTTCTCGTGAGTAGATTATTCCTTAATATCATCTTATTTATGATATTCTTCTTCTAATCTAAGATGCACTAGTGCGAAATACACCTAAAAAATAAACTTATAACGCCAGTTTTGTCAATAACCGGCGTAAAAGGTGACGCGGTGGCATTTTTGAAATTAACGTATCACTTTTTACGCCGGTTATTTCCAAAACCGGCGTTATAAGTGTGATCTCAGGTCGAATAAAAACATGTAAATATTTTCACACCGATTAAATATAAAACTGCTGTTAAAAGTCTCAGGTTTTCACGCCGGTTTTAAATAAAACCGGCGTGAAAACCCTTGGCTGTCTTTTACTCACACTTATAACGCCGGTTTTTAAATAAAACCGGCGTGAAAACCCTTGGCTGTCTTTTACTCACACTTATAAGGGTTTTCATGCCGGTTTTATTTAAAAACCGGCGTTATATGTAAACAAAAAATTCGCTTCTGACCGCAACCACTTTACCATTTCAATACTTCACCCTAAACACTTCACCATTTCGCTGCAAAGGGATTAAAAAAAAGGGCAACCCAACAACAGGAAATAGCAGAGCAAAGGGATGAAGCAGAGATCTACGAGGGGGAAATAGCAGATTCAAGGCTTCTCCTTCCAAGAGGATGCACCAGAGCAACAGAGCAAGAATGCGAGCAAGAGGCTTCTCCTTCCAAGAGGCTTCTCATTCTCTATGAGCATCCGCAAGAACGCGAAGCTTTTCCCCTTCTTTTCTCTTCTTCTTCTTCTTCTTCATCGTTCTCGCAAGGTGGTTCAGTTTCGGTAAACGATGCCGATTTGATTTCGGCGGTCTTCGGTTCCAGGTTCGTCTCTCTCCCTTTCTTCTCTCAGATCTACGCTTCCCTTGGGCATTTCTCACTATTTCGTGTTTCTTTTTGCTCAACCCAGTTCGAAGGCGCTGAAAACAGCTTCACCAATGGCAGCACTGGAGATTCACTCGGAGCTCACTGATTCTATCAATTCCCTTTACTTTTAATTATTTTCTGGGTTATTCAACTTCTGCTCACTGATTCTATCATCTGTTTATCTTCCTTCTTATCTTCTTTGTCTCCTTTTCCAGATTCGTTTGTTAATTGGTGGTTGATTTTGAGTCCAACCAGATTTTATTTTGAGTGCTTTGTTTGCTGCTTTGCTCTTATTTCTCTTCTTCTTGCTTTGTTCGATGGTTATGTTTCTGGGTCGTTAAAAAAAAAAGACTTACCACGCCGGCTTTTTGCAAAACCGTTGTAGTAAGTCACTTACCACGCCGGTTTTTCATAAAACCGCGATTAAAAGTTAATTTTTTGTTTTTTCAAGATTTTTATTCAAAGATATAACGTCGGTTTTCATTAAAACCGCGATTAAAAGTGACTTTTAACGCCGGTTTATTAACCGGCATTAAATGTTCACACTTACAACGCCAAAAGAATACACGTCGGATTGAAAACCGACGTAAAAAGTAAATTTTAACCACGATTAAAGGTGTATTCTGCACTAGTGATGATTACCCAATCGCTCAAGAGAAATATCATCATTTCTATGCTCCACACTTCTTTTGAAGTTTTTCTATGAATGAGAGAGTTTATCTAAAATATAAATAATTATGGAAGGTGAGAGTTTTTTTTTTTTTACTTTGTTATAAAAGAAATCAAAATAAGGAATAATAACTATACTCTCTTTATACGTGGGTTCTACAGTGGACTAGCATTACATGTGGTGCATGTGGGCCAATACTTAAAAAATCGTTTGAAACTCTGACGACGATCGATATCTCCCATTGGAAATAGAAACTTACAGTCCCCCTAATCATCACGACTAAGACAGTGACTAGATTGATGTCAAACACAGTGACTTGATCGGTGTCTGTTTGACAGAAACATGAGAAAACACATTTAAGTGCCACAAAACTTCATTTTCTCACTTTTCTCATGTTTGTATCAAACGGATATCGATCAAGTCACCATCTTAATCGTGATTTACTGCGAGACTACGAGCTTCTACTCACTTTAACAACTAGACGGGTCGCCGCAGCTTTTGCATAATTTTTCAAGATAATTCAAGTAAACTAGATATATAGTTGGTCCACCCTAGAACCTACCCTCCATGTACACATAAGTAATGTCGATATTTTAAGTTTTTAACACAAGTTTTGTTTTTTTTGGGGGGATCAGCGTCATGGTGGAAAGAAGTGGAAGCGCGATCCGAGAGATGGGAGAGTAGCACGCATGCGAGACTTCGCATTATCAAGCAGTGACAACTTTGTCTCTCTCTACATTAAACTTTTTTGTTCCAGGTGTGCGTTTTTGTAGGTCCTAATGGCTCCACCAACTTGTCCTTCCCATCATCACCCAATGTCTCTTTCCCTAGGAATCAAAATCACCCGATATTTTTATATACAGTATTTTTTTTTGGTCGTTTTGATTTAAAAAATAATACTCCCTCCTTTACTTTTTTTTATTGCTATTCCCTCCTTTATTTTTTATAAGCAACAAAATAATCTTTTTTGTTGATTCTTATAGTAAGAAACACACATTAATTTTCTAACGCATTAATTACTAATTTTTATTTTTACCATTATTTAAAGTAAAACGTATATTAACTATAAGTACATATTTCCTATGCAAGTGAGATGATTCATTAATTATATACCAAGGGTAATTTTGGAAACAAACTCAATTTTTAAAAGTATTAATTAGAAAAAACAGATTTCAATGCAATTTCTTATTCTGTGTGAATTAGGGTTTTGTTCCTTATAATAAAGATCAGAGGGAGTGTTTATTTTTATATGATTAATTAACAATTAAAATAAAATGTTATTATTAAATTATGTACATAAATATTTAAATGGTAAGGCAAGAAATTAAAAAAAAAAGAGATAAATAATTCAATCAATTATTAATTAAAAAATAAAATATCGTTTAATGCATTATTAGCTTAAAATTTGTAATTTTTATTTTTTACATATTCTTAAAATTTAATTAGCGTTTTATAAACTAGACACACAATTTTTTAATAAAGCTATTTATTTTATATATATTATTCTCTTCTTTTTTCCTTTAATTATCCCCTATTATATGAAAAAGAAAATATATTTTTGTCATGTTTTTTATGATACATTTATAAGAAGGTTTATATATATATATATCCTGAAACCCATCCTAATTAGCATTTTGGGCTGAGTAGTCCATCTGACTATCTCTATGGCTTAGACCCACTTTGAGACTAATATCTAATTCGGCTGATTGAGCGTAGTTTTACGCTTTGGTTATCGACCTCTCAATGAGAATGACTCTATAATGATTTGAACACGAGTTGCTCAAATTCTATTCTTTATGGGGGCAAATTGCTTTCACTCACCAACGCTTTATTGGTTATATTTATTTATCCGATTTTACGCTTATGGAAAATGTTTGCCAGTCATTTTTTTTTTGGTAGAATTTTATCGTCATTTAATTGAGCCTAAAGTGACTTTGATATTCATGTTAAAATATAATCCAATGTTATTATTAGACTCATGAAAAAAGAAATTTAATGCTTTTAGTAGGCGTTTAGTGCTTTAGAAGATGTACAATGCAATATTGAGTAATGACCAAAAGTCCAAAACCATATATAAGAATGACCTAAGATTTTAAGCATGAACCACAATAACTAGCATCGGCGAGATCACTGCTGGACCGTAACGTAACCCTTACCAACTATATATGAATTACACCATGTCCAGCTTTTGCGTTGCTGCGGATTCTATATATCTATTTTCATGTATGCACCAGTAAAAGTGCTCTTTCTTCATATATAGTACTACTGCTGCAGTTTATCAGGTGGTACTTGCAATTGCATCATAAATCGCTAGCAACACATTAAACAAAATCCCAATTCCCCATATGAAACCCATCTCTATGGTTAAGCAAATTAACCTCGCAATTCAAAGCTTTGTTGATCAGAATAAAGCCACAAGCCACAAGGGTTTTGGTGAATTGCAGATGTGATAATGACAGTAGTAGTGTTAGTGTTACCATAGTGGGAAATTTCATGCAATCATTTACTGTAAGGGTCTGAAAATTGTATTATGAGGGAGGCAGATATACAAATAATAGATATATACTAGTATATGTATAATGTAGCGTGTAAGACAACCCCCAGACAAATGAGTGCGACAACAAAGGTACATCTGTTAAAATTTCAGACACTTTTGCATGTTTATGGATGCAATGCATGCGTGTAATGTGGCTTTTTTCCCATTGCTAGTGTAGTGGGCAAAGATCTCATACAATACAGATGCGCGCATTAAGATCAAAAAGTTGCCTCTATCGCATCCTGCTGTCAACCTACAGACAGAATGGGATTCTGTTTGGTAGCCAAAGCAATCGGAAGCGCAGACTTTTGGCAACATATAAATGAATGATCAAACAGAAATTGGCAACCTCTCTCTCTCTCTCCCCCTTGTTATTTCATTTCATGCAAATATTTAAGTCTTCAAAGACACCTGCCTTCAGGATATTGCATCCGCATGTTAAGTTATTATTATTAGTTAGTAGTAAGGGTATTTTAGTCTTTCTCAGTCTCTAGTATTTATTCCTTTTGTAAGCCAACACTATCATGCTTTGCTTATCGTTGCCTTATGAAACCCTAGCAAGGGCTCTTTTTCTCTTAGCCTTCTCATTCTTCATCTTCTTTATCCACTATGTTTTTATGTATGTTAACATGGTATCAAAGAGCTTTGGTTGATTCAGGGATCTACTGTAAAGTGGTCCACAACTAGCGGGGTTCTGGCCGTTTTGCGATCCAGTACTGATTTCGGCGTTCGGTTTTCTTCCTCCGCTTCGATTACAGCGCTCCTTCGTTTACATTTCGCGCGGTTCTCCTCCTCGCTTCCGTGGGATTCGACCTGATTACGCTCTTCTGTTTCGACAGGTTATCCATAATTTCTTCTGTTCTCAGTGATTGTGTTCATCGTATTTTGTGATTGTTTGCTATGGCTGGTGTTAAGGATGATTCTTTGCAAGCTGTTAGTGTCCAACTCAATGGACTGAATTACTCTTATTGGAGTTATGTGATGAAAAAAAATTTGATTGGAAAAAATGTATGGAGTCATGTTGATGGAACTTCTATTAAGCCCACAGATAAAACGGATGTAGCCAAATACACTGCTGATTTGAATACTTGGATGGTTAATAATTCGAAAATCATTACTTGGATTAACAATTTTGTTGAAATGTCTATTGGTGTGCAACTAGCCAAGTATGATACGGTTAAAGAGGTTTGGGATCATTTGCAACGCCTATATGTTCAGTCTAATTTTGCAAGACGGTATCAGATGGAAAGTGACATTAGGGCCCTTAAACAGAACAATATGGCCATTCAGGCATTCTATTCGGCCATGACTAATTTGTGGGATCAATTGGCTCTTATGGAATCGACTGAATTGAAAGTTGTCAAAGCATACATTGATCAGCGAGAAGAGCAGCGTCTGGTTTGGTTTCTGATGGCTCTTCATGATGATTTTGAGGGCCTTCGTGGGGGTATTCTTCATCGTACTCCTCTTCCTAATGTTGAATCAGTAGTCAGTGAATTGTTGGCTGAAGAAACCAGACTTAAGACCCACTCCACTGTGTCAGATAAGGGAATTCTCCCTAATCCTCCATCTGCTTTTCTTTGCTCTGCTCAAAAGGAAAACCTCAAGGGAGGATTGGGGTTGGTAATGATGAATGTGCTTTCTGCAAAGAAAAAGGTCATTGGAAAGCACAGTGTCCGAAATTGGGGAGAACAAATAAGAAGAACTTTAGGGGTCCATCATCCAATGCTGATGCTGCTGCTCCTCCTCCTCTCGATGGCTCTAGTAATCGGGTTCTCAGATACCCACATGAGATCTTCTCAAATACATGATATTGCGGAACAACTTCAAAAGCTTCTTGCTACTCAGCCACATGCCATGTCTGCCTCTTCTACTACAGGTTTGAAGTCCTCTAGTCTATCAGGTATATCTCCTTCCATATGGATTCTTGATTCTGGAGCATCGCACCATATGTCATATGATAATAAATCTTTTGTGTCTGTGAGTCCTACCTCGTCTATGTCAGTTATGACTGCTGATGGCACTCCTATGCCATTAGCGAGGCATTGGTTCTGTCTCCACGCCTAACTTGTCTTTTTCTCGATGTTTATTATATTCCTAACCTCACTTTGAGTCTTGCTTGATTGGTCAATTGTGCGATTCCTGTTATTGATTAAGTTTTCTTCCACTTGTTGTGTGCGGGATCAACATTCCTGAGGTGATTGGGACAGGCCATAGGCAGGGGACTTTATGTGTTGGATGATCTGAGAGTCCCGGATATTGCGGCCTCAACATCCAGCGATTTACTATCTAGTTTTCATTTGAATTCTTCGTCTTCTAGTTTTTATTTATGGCATTCCGCCTTGGACATGTTTCGCTTCTAGATTAAAGTATTTGGCTTCTCATGGAGCTTTAGGAAAGTTACAAACCAGTGATATTTCAGATTGTTGTGGTTGTAAACTTGCTAAATTTTCAGCTTTACCGTTTAGTAAAAGTGTTTCCCTTTCATATGCACCTTTTGATTTAGTTCACTCTGATGTTTGGGGTCCATCACCGGTTCCTACCAAAGGTGGATCTAGATATTATGTTTCATTTATTGATGATTACACTCGTTATTGTTGGGTTTATCTTATGAAAACACCGTTCTGAATTTCTTGATATTTATCATATGTTTCGTGCTATGGTAAAGACTCAACACAACGCTGTTATAAAGTGTTTTCGTTGTGATTTAGGTGGTGAATATACCTCTAATAAATTTTCTGAATTACTTGCTTATGATGGCACCCTCCACCAGACATCTTGTACTGATACTCCTCAACAGAATGGAGTTGCTGAAAGGAAACACCGTCATATTATTGAAACTGCTCGTTCTCTTTTGTTGTGGGCTTCGGTTCCCAGTGAATTTTGGGGTGAGGTTGTTCTTACTGATGTCCATGCTATTAACAGAATCCCGTCGTCTGTCATATCAGGTTTGTCTCCCTTTGAAAAATTGTATGCTTCTATCCCTGATTACTCTTCTTTAAAAGTCTTTGGCTCTACTTGTTTTGTTCTCCGTCCACAAGTAGAACGTAGTAAGTTGTCTTCTCGTTCTGCCATGTGTGTTTTCCTTGGTTATGGGGATGGTCAAAAGGGCTATCGTTGTTATGATCCTCATGCAAGAAAACTTTATGTCTCTCGTCATGTTGTTTTTCTTGAGCATATTCCATTCTACTCCTTTTTTTCCGAGTCTTCGATTACTAACAGTTCAGAACTAACCCATAGTGATCCATTTGGTCCTGATGATAGTACTTCTAGTGATTGTAATGTTGAGAATTGCAGGACAAATACTACTACTCCAGATGATGACATCACTATTGCCCCCCGACTGCCCAACCACCTCCTGCGATTGTGGATCCTTCGCCTCCTCGTTATCCCTCTCGTCACCGTAAGCCTACTCAATTGCCTGATTTTGTCTATTCCACTTACTCTGCTTCGTTTGCTTCTTTCTTAA
This sequence comes from Calophaca sinica, assembly GCA_037113605.1. Lineage (NCBI taxonomy): Eukaryota > Viridiplantae > Streptophyta > Magnoliopsida > Fabales > Fabaceae > Calophaca > Calophaca sinica. Next base: position 869,809 of record CM073731.1, read on the forward strand.
GCTCTATTCACAGTTTGTCTGAGCGCTCTTCCTATAAAGAGGCTATTCTTGATCCTCTTTGGCAGCAGGCTATGGCAGAGGAACTTTTTGCATTGCGCAAAACAGATACTTGGGATTTAGTACCTCTTCCTCCTAGAAAACGTGCTATTGGGTCTCGTTGGGTATACAAGATCAAAACTAAGTCTGATGGGTCAGTTGAGCGCTACAAAGCTCGTCTTGTTGCTAAGGGATTCTCTCAGCAGTATGGTATGGATTATGAAGAAACTTTTGCTCCTGTGGCTAAGATGTCAACTATTCGTACTCTTATTGCAGTTGCATCTATTCGTCAGTGGGATGTTTCTCAAATGGATGTCAAAAATGCCTTTCTAAATGGTGAGCTTCATGAAGAAGTCAATATGGTACCTCCACAGGGTGTTTCTCATAATCAGGGGGAAGTGTGTAAGCTAAAAAAGGCTCTCTATGGTCTTAAACAGGCTCCTTGAGCTTGGTTTGAGAAATTCTCTACTGTGATCACATCTCTTGGTTTTCGTTCTAGTGACCATGATTCTGCATTGTTTATCAGGTCCACCACTCACGGTCGCATTATACTTTCCTTGTATGTTGATGATATGATAATTACAGGTGATGATGTTAGTGGAATCAATAAGTTGAAAGCTCAGTTAGCCAAGCAGTTTGAGATGAAGGATTTATGCACTCTTCGCTACTTCTTGGGGATTGAAGTTGCATACTCTCCTAAAGGCTATCTTCTCTCTCAATCCAAGTACATAGCCAACATTCTTGAACAGGCTCGTCTCTCTGATACTAGAGCAACAGATACTCCACTTGAGTTGAATGTGAAATATGCTCCCTCGATGGTGTGCCTCTGCAGATCCTACTTTATACCGTAGTTTGGTTGGTAGCATGGTGTACCTTACAATTACCAGACCTGACATTGCTTATGGTGTTCATGTTGTCTGTCAGTTTGTTGTCTCTCCCACTACCTGCTCATTGGGCAAATTGTTCTTCGTATTCTTCGTTATCTTCGGGAACTCAATTTGAGCCTTCTCTTTCCCTCATCGTCCTCATTGGAGCTACGTGCTTATTCGATCTTTGATTGGTGGTGATCCTCTGGATCGTAAGTCCACCACCGGGTTTTGTATATCTTTCTTGGAGACTCTCTTATTTCTTGGAAGAGTAAGAAAGCAGGACATTGTTTCTCGCTCTTCTCTGAGGAAATCGTGCTATGGCATCCACCACTGCTGAGATAGTTTGGTTGCGTTGGCTTTTATCTGATATGGGTATCTCTCTTTCTGAGCTAACTCCGATGCACTGTGATAATAAGAGTGCTATTCAAATTGCTCATAACTCGGTCTTCCATGAACGCACCAAGCACATTGAGATCGATTGTCATTCTACTCGTCATCATCTTCAGCATGGAACAATTACTCTACCGTTTATCTCCTCCTCCTTACAGATTGTGGACTTGTTCACGAAGATGCATTCCATTAAACGTTTTCGTTTTCTGGTTGACAAACTCTCGATGCTCCCTGTTAATGCATCGTGAGTTTGAGGAGAGATGTTAAGTATTATTATTATTAGTTAGTAGTAAGGGTATTTTAGTCTTTCTCAGTCTCTAGTATTTATTCCTTTTGTAAGCCAACACTATCATGCTTTGCTTATCGTTGCCTTATGAAACCCTAGCAAGGGCTATTTCTCTCTTAGCCTTCCCATTCTTCATCTTCTTTATCCACTATGTTTTTATGTATGTTAACACCGCATACTTGTGTATAGCGGTGTTCAGATCAAAAAAAAAAATTAACAACCAATTAAAAATAATCGAAAACCAATAAAAACTGATATTTTAGATTATTTTTTTGTGTGTGGATCACAGTGGTTTAGTTTAGGCTTCTATAATGTTGTGTACATTTGTTGTACACGGGTAGTAACTCTTTATAGAATGACTATTTATGATTTTATATGTTTATGTCTTCGTTGCATTTTTGTAATGTTCTTTTATATGTTTTAAATTCACGTGCAGTTTATCTTTATATTAAGAATTATAATAATTAAAAATGGATAATAATTAAAAATGGACAATATTTTTAATTTTTATAATAATTAATAATATGGTTAATGATATATAAAAATGAATGAAACTTATCTTTGTAAACCCTGAAAATATGAATCAATAAAAACATTTTAAAAATTAAGCAAAAAAATTAAAAATAAATAAACATATGGAAACTTGTTTCCGGATTATATTAACAATACAAAAACAAGGATCAGTGAACAATCAAAAACTAGATTTCAGACAGTCTCACCTCCATGAAATATAAATTAAGACGTCCAGAAACTTGTTTTCGGGTGTTTACAGATCCTTGTTTACGGGCAGTCTGTAATCACAGAAAAAAGTACGTGTTTGTGAAATGAAACCGAGGCTTTTGGGATAAGGGAGAGGGTAGTCATGCCTCTGAAACATGCATGGTGGTGAAGAGGTTGGGGTGGTGGGGTGGGCAATGGTGGTGATGGGGTTGGGAATGGTGAGGAGGGTAAGGGTTGGTGGGAAGGAGAAGGAAATGGTTTTTGTCTTTTTTGTTAGAGTAGTGGTATTTTAGTTTTTTTTTTTTTGCCTGGGAAAGGGAAGTGCTGAAATTAAAATGGGGAGGTGCCTTCAACAATTACCAGGTAAGTCAGGGCCTCAGCTTTTGACCCATGATTGTTGGGCCGGCCCTAGTTAAGTGGTTGATTGATGAGATACTTCCTGCTTCGGGAAGGGGGTGAGACTGTCGCATACATATATAAACCCGTGATCGACCGATAGTGATAATTTTTCAATTACATTGATAAGCTCCCGTTGTCCCGGTTGCAATTCACGACTGAACAACTAATAGTAGTATTCTTAAAGATGAAGCGTTCTCTTCTTCTTTTTTTTTTTTTTTAAAAAAAATTGATCAGTCAAAGAACGGTTGTGATCTATTTTCCTTCCTGAAATTCATGGACAGGAAGTATAAATTAAAGAAAGAGAAGAAGTTGGTTGGTACTAGTAGCAGGTTGGAAGGAAAAATTTATCGCTGGGCTGAATGATGAGATTGGGACGGGACAGCAGCATTTTGCGTATGGGGGAGCAGGGTCAAGTCAACGCTACTTTGGAACTTGGTTTGGAAGAAAACGATGAGGGAACTTGGTACACGACTGACGACATGACTACATGCCCATGTGCATGTCTGTTAATTTAAGGAGTATTTGGGAAATGCAAGATTAAGAGGGGTTGCTGCAGCCCAACTCCTTTTGCATCACAGCACATACACGGCCCTTTATTTTAACCCCTCCCCCACTTATTTTTCTCACCTCCCCTCCTCTCTCTCTCTCTCTCTCTCTCTCAATCTTCACCTCCCACTCCTCTCACCTCACTCTCTCTCGACCTCACTCTCTCTATATCTCCGTCACTTCCCTCTCTCTTTCTCTCCATGTCACACACACTCTCCCTCTCTCTGTGTGTACCGTATCTGAGGTACTCACAACTTATTTTTTTTCTACGATTGATATCTTTTTGGAATCTTGTTTCTGGGAGTTTCCAGAAACAAGAATCCGGAAGTGGTTTTTTTATATTCACCATACTTCACTCCGGAAACTTGATTCTGGGGGCTTCCAGAAACAAGAATCTGGAAGTAAAAATTTTGCAGGAAAAAATAAGGCAAAAACATGCCAATGTGCGCGTGACGGTGGAGAGCGACCGCGACGGTGATTGCGGTGACGGAGAGGCAGAGTGCGAGAGAAAGAGTGAGAGACACAGGGACAGAGTGCGAGAGAGAGAGAGAGTGTGTGTGGTGAGAGGAGTGGGAGGTGAAGATTAAGAGAGAGTTGAGGAAGAAGATAATAAAAATGGGGGTAAAATGGGGATTTTGAGGGAGGGGAGGTGAGAAAAATAAGTGGGGGAGGTGTTAAAATTATGGGCCCACATACACAGATGGATTGAGCCCAATGGATCCATTTTAACGTTTACAATATTGATTAATGAAGCCTGGTTTGATTTGTAAAAATGTTTCTATTTTTTATTTTAATCAATAATTATTAAAAAAAACATCTTTTTTATTTTATCTCACTTCTTATTTTAAAATATTTATAATAAAAACTTATTTTATATTTTTAATAGCTATACAAAATAAAAAATAAAGTAAAAAAATCAAGGCCGCGTATAACGTGCACCACTATGCACCGGTGTCTGTAAAACAAAATTTCAATTATACCCCTTTTTGCAGAGTTCCTCCAAAACCTTTCCCTTATCCCTTTTGCCCTTTTTTAGTTCTATTACAGTTGTTAGGGAGGCCAACTTCTTGCACTACAACAGAATGTGTAAAAGATAATGCCACTTTAAACAGCGCTTACAAAGAAAAACGCTACTTTAGCTAATAAACAGCGCTTCAGAACACGAAACGCTGCTTTAGGCGTAGAGGAATAAACAACGCTTAAGTGGGGAAGCGTTGTTTAAAGTTGTACTAAAAGAATAAATGGCACTTAATAAAGGAAGCGCTCGCTTCCTCAATGAAGCGCTACTTATTCTCAATAAAGAAAACCACTTTCTGCGATTCCCTATTAATTTCATTCACGCTCGCTCTGCTCTCCCTCCCACATTCAGCGATTCTGCTCTTAATTTCTTTCTCTCTCGCTCACTCTCGCAAACGCTCACTCTCGTGCTCTGCTCTCCCTCCCACTTCCTCCATTGCATTCTGAAAGTGGCTAGGGCTCTCCACCTCCACTTCCTCCTTTTTCAAATTATCTCCTTCTTTTCACGGTTAATTTGGGGGTTGTGATGTGTTTGCTCTTTTTGTAGCAAGAAGAAGAGGAGGTGCTCGTGTCGCACTGGATTTCGGCCTCCATGGGTCAGCTTCAGATGAAATAAAGGCCAGATCCGTGAGCCACCACCACCGTGAACCACCACGTCAGAATCCTTCACATGGTGAGTTGATGTGTTTCGTCTCTATGTTGATTTCCCCAATTTTTCTCGAAACCCTGACGTTTTTCATGTTTCGTCTCTGTCTTGATCGTGAAATTGCTCAAGATTTCAAGGTATGCGTCACTGGTACGCTCTCTGCGACTTGGTACGGATACGGCTGGCCTCGCGTTGGCTACATTGCGCGACAAAGGGGAGGACGACCAATCTGGAGGGGCTCAAGTTCAAGTTCAAGGCTTTCACATGAGTTCAACTTTTATAATTTTTTTTTTATCTTCCTCTGTGATAGATCCGTTTGGTGGTCGCCATATCTATTTCAGTGGTGGTCGTAGATTTGTTTGGTGGCTTGTTATGAGTTTGCCATTCTTCTAATTTTAGTTTTGTAAGCCATATTTGTTTTTTGGTGGTCTTGACCAGATCTATTTGTTTGGTTTTTTTGTTTAGTTTTGTAAGCTGGATCTATGTTCTTCTCATCTTCTGGATCTATGTTCTTTTCGTCACTTCAATTTTGGAATTTTTGATGGATTTGAATATGTTTATTGATGAATTTGTGTTCTGGTCCCTGGTGCTGGAATTTCCTCTTTGTTTAGATGCTTTAGTTTCTTGTTTAGTTTCTTGCATCGTGTAATGCTGGAAAAAAAAGGCATTCATAAATAACGCTTTCTTTAGAAAGAGCTACTTATTCCCACCTTTAAGCATCGCTTCTTAGTAAAAAGCACTACTTAAAGGTGGGAATAAGTAGCGCTTCCACAACGAAGCGCTATTTATTCCCTATTTTCAATAGCGCTGTTTTTTTGTAACACATTCAGTAGCGACTGCATAAGTAGCGATTTTAAGCACTATTTAAGGCTAAAAGTAAGCGTTATTTATTCCCAAATTTGTTGTAGTATTGATATAAGGTAAATATGGATGCTGTTGGGTTCTCAGATGGTGTTTGGGGTATTGGTGTGGCCATTAGAGATGGAAATGGTGAAGTTATGGCTGCTGCAACATGGAGAATAAATGCTCTCAATGATGTTGATTTAGTGAAGGCTTTGGGAATGAAACTGGCCCTTAATTTTGCTATTGATCTTGGTTTTTACTCCTTGATTGCTAAATTTGCATATTCTCTCAATGTAGTGCAAGCAATGCTCTCTTCTTCAACAATTTCAACTCATTTTGGCATGGCTGTTAATGACTGCAACTTCCTTGTTTCAAGCTTACATCGTTTTAAGGTTTTGTCATGTTAGGAGATGTGCTAATAAAATAGTTCATTGTTTAGCAAAATTTGCTTTGGATAATATTGATTCCATTTGGATTGAAGAAACTCCATCTTGTATTGTTACTGTTGTTGCCTCATATTTAAGAGGTTGTTAATGGAAGTATTTCCCTATCAAAAAAAAAAAACAACAGTGGTTAGGGAGGCGGGATAGCTGGTGAACTCAAGAGGAGATCGCTCCATGCATGGCGGTGCGGTGGCTGTAAAGAGGTGCGCCAGTGGTCGATGTGATAGACAGGTTACATGACGCTGGGTTCTTTCACCCGCCTTCCTTTCTTCATTCCTTAAATCTGTGTCTGATTCTTGTTTTCCTTCTCTTTTGTGTTATCACTTGTTGTTGGGTTGTATTGGTTGCTTTCATCTGGTTTGATTCCGGGTTTGTAGTGGTTTCTGGGGTGCGATTTGAAGGAAAGGTAGGGATCTTGCACTTGTTCCTGAGTTTCACAGTTGTTTCTGGGTGATGAGTGGCGGTGAGAAGGGAAAGAGTTGCTAGAGTACAGTGTAAGGAGTGTAGCTTAGGATCAAATTGCAAATTTTGCAAATTATAATTAATAAAAAATCTTAACCATTCATTTGTTTAATATTAAATCAATGGTAAATAATTTAATAGTGCACCACTAACAATTAGTGTACCGTATAACTGGCCAAAAATCATAAAATATTTTTATAATTATTGATAAAAAAAATGCTGACAATACCTTTCAATTGTCGAGCTGACGGCTTCGAGGGTGGGATAGTATATCATGTGATCTACGGTGGACTAATGCTTGAAAACAGCTCAAAACGCTGACGACGACAGACGTTGTATCCCGTAAGTTGAAGCTCACGGTCCTCCACGTCCACACAGATGGGACGGTGATCTAATTGGTGTAGGTTCTTCAAAAAACAAGGAAAAACAAATATGAGTTTTGAAGCACTCATATTCGTTATTTCCTTTTTTTTGCCGAATCAGTACCGATTAGGTCACCGTCTCAGTCGTGCGGACATGGAGGACTGTGAGCTTCTACTTACGAGGGGCGACATCGGTCGTCATTGGTGTTTCGAGCTATTTTCAAGCATCAGTCCACCGTAGGCCACATGATGCACTGTCTCACCCTAGCCATCACCTTGTCTAGTTTTTTTTTGTCAAAGCAGTGTTTCTCATTCCATTCATCACAGAAAATGGGCCAGTCCTAGAAAGAAGGGCTAAAAGCCCATACACAAACAAACCAGCAATTTGCAATACCGTCACACAAGATATAGAGGAATCGCTATAGGTATGCACTGGAAGGCTACAAAGCCACGCTAATCAAACCTACATATTTGACTAAAACAACACTCTCAACTAGAGCATCGGAAAACACCTAATCCAAGCCTATAAAGGAACACAAAACTGAACTAACTACAATACTAAGCCCTCTTATTCTAAAAGTAAAGCTTGCAGTAAACCATCTTTCTCCTACTGTTAATGCCCAATAATCAATTGATCCAAAGACATTGTCTGACTCGAGGCCGCCAACTATCCACATAAAGCTTCAATACTCATTTTATCTTCCCCAAAACCAGTTGATTGCAAACATTGAGTTAAATAAGGAAGGACATTTTCCATTATTCTCTTGCTTGCTTTCTTTCAGAGTTTGCTTAACTGATTGGACTGTGTTCTTTGAATGACAGCCAACAGAAGCCAAGACCAAAGACCTAAACATGACTTATTAATTAACTATTATTTTCAAAAGATTGTTCTCACTTGAAAATTATTTAAAAACTTATTTTACGTTAAGCATTTTCAATAGAACATATAAGCCTATTCTTTAAACACGCTTAAAGGCTAAAGTTTCTATGTAAGTCAAGAGACCTAGATATGTCAATAGGTTATAACAAGTATTTGATTTTTGTAAAAAAAAATATAATAATAATAAATAACATTATTTAATATTAACACATGATAATAATAATAATACAATATAATTTTTAACACACAAGATAATTCATACATACGACTTTTAGTTGCGAGGCATAAAAAAGAGGGGTTTTTTCTTATATTTTTAATTATGGGATGATACATTTTAAAAATAGGATAATTTTCTATATATTTTAAAATGAAGATTATTATAATCACTACAAGAAAACACGGGATTACCGACGGCTTTAAGCCGTCGGTAATACATAAAAGCCGTCGGTAATCCAGTTTTACCGACGGATAACCGACGGCCAAAAACCCGTCGGAAATATGGTCATCGCAAAGGATTACCGACGGACTGTTCTTTACCGTCGGTAATACCGACGGCTACACCCGTCGAAAAATGATGCTGGATTCCGACGGGCAAAGCCGTCGTTAAATTTCCGACGGTGTTGACCGTCGGTTAATCTGAAAAGTTTCCGACGGCTTAGGCCGCTGTCGATAATTGGATTCCGACGGGCAAAGCCTTCGTTAAATTTCCGACGGTGTTGACCGTCGGTCAATCTGAAGTTTCCGACGGCTTAGGCCGCTTGGTAATCGTAATGTTTTTTCGTAAAAATAAATTGATTAATAAAATATTTACTTTAATTAATTTTATTAATAAAATTAATAAAATTATTAATTAATAACCAAATTAATTTTATTCTTTAATTAATTAATTAATTAATTTAATTATTTATTTGTTTAATTATAAAAATAATTTATTCTCATATTAAAAATATTTATTTATTAATTTAATTAAATATTACTTGTAATTTAATTTAATTTAATTATTAATTGATTTCCATATATAAAAATGTGATAACGTAAACTAAAAAGTAAATTAAAAAGAAAACATAATAAATAAAAAAATTTGACGAATAAAAATCAAGAACTAAAATAATATCCAAAGCGAAAAAAATGATATCCAAAAATATAAAAAAATATAAGTACAAACAGAACTAATAGTCCTGGTACTCCTGATCATGATCGAGATGCTCTACATCATCTGCATCATCGACATGGCCATCAGTACGCGAAGGCGAAGGCGAGGCGAGGCGAGGCGAGTCGATGGAGTAAGGTCGGGCGAGCTAGCATCTGGTACATCTCGCTCGCGCCGCAAAGACTGAGTCAAAACCTCCTGCTGCTGGGCCACGGTGCGCTTCAACTCGGCTATCTCCTGGTCATCCGCGGCAGAGCGACCAGTGGCAGCACTACTACTCGACGACGCTCCAAAGTGTAGGCGACGGGCCCCTTTTTTGTAGTTGCTGGCAAGGTCGCCAGCACCATATAGGCGACCCTTCTTCTTTCCGCCAACCACTTCCGCCCAAACCCTCAGCGGTGTAGATAGATCGTCAGGGCTCTGAGATGGAGAACATGATGAGCTCTGAGATCTAAGCTGAGACATCCTTGCCTCAAACTCCTCCTGTTAAACAAACAAATAAGTCAAGTCTTTTTTTTTAACAAAACAATATAAACATTATTAAAAAAATATTTATTATATTTTATAATTACCTGAGTCCGCCTCGAACGGTCATCAACGAAATCACTAGTACTCCTCTTCATATGAGTTGCAAGATGGAGCTCGTGCAATCAATTTCTCTCCCAACCTCTTCGACTGTGATTGTATTAATAAAAAACTTAAATAAAGAATAATAATAATAATAATAATAATAATAATAATAATAATAATAATAATAATAATAAAATAATAATAATAACAATTTTATAACACGTACAAGTCTAATCAAGGTCTTTGTGCTCGACCGACGTAACCTCCAGTGTGCAAGCCGCCACCCTTCTCGAGGCCCTATTCTTCTTGGCCTTGTGGTCGCCTTTGGAACTCGTGGGTGTTCAGGCGCTACCACCGCCGCCAGAGCTCATCCCCTATCCAACTGGTCAAGCGATCCTCGATGCCATCTCGAAGCATGTCGAGAAAGCGGTGGGAGGCCTTCATATGAAAATTCTTCTCCATCGCCTCCTCATCTTTTTCCTCCCAAGCAACCCTAAATGCAGATCAATATAAGACATTATTAAACATAATTGAAATTCTGAAAATAAAATAATATGCAATAAAATAAAATTGCAGCTTACTCTGAAAGAATTAAACATATGGTCCCACTCAAAATCCTTCAGTGGCCCCCAGGTGGGCCAAAACTCCTGGGAATTCTCCTCAATTGTTCTTTGTGATAGCTAACGCAGCTGGCTTTGAGGGAAGAAACCTGAACAATAAAAACATGTTAAATAAAAAATATATATATATACATGTAAATTATTAATAACTCGAAAAAATTGCAAATACTTACCCTTTACCAGATGGCCTGATAACAACTCGGCCATCATACAGCATCTCAAGAGTCTCAGGCTCCTGCCCCTCCCCCTGCTCAAGAACCTCCTGCTGCTGAACCTTCTGCTCCTCCCCGTCCTGCCTAACATCAGTGTGATCAGCTGTATGGCCCGTACTATAATCATGGTCGGACTGATGAGCATCGGCCACCGGATCAGGCACAACATGGGAACTCGAAGCGCCATGTGGCTGCTGGAACCTCGGGGTGGGGATCATGTCAATGTGAGGCAAAGGTGTCGAACGTGCCCGAGTCTGTGTAGCTGGTGTCGAATGTGCCTGAGTCTGTGTAGGTGGTGCAGAAGGCTGTCTAGGTGCAGGAGGTGTATCAGGCTGTCTCGGCGTAGATGTACTAGGACGACGTGTAGATGACAACGTCGAAAACCCAGTAGGGTCACGCCTAATGATGGTCGGCCTCTGACGACGAGGGGGGTCGAGGGCGATGCCCTTCCCCTTCCATTTACCACCACCGGTGGTGCAGGAAGTCGGCTCTGAACCTCCGATGCAATATATGTTTTTAGAGCAATTGAATAATAACAGTCATGAAATATTATATTTAAACATAACAATATTACAAATGAATTCCATAAAAAAAAACAAGTAATGAAAATAACTGACAAAAATTAAAATATATTGTTACACATGAATTTCTCAAATTATAAAAACATAAACAATTTCAATCGCCCATTCGCCCACTCAATTTCGGCATCGTCTTGAGATGTTGATGGTTACGCCATTTCTTCATTTAATTCCTCATCCCCATCTACATCTTCATATGTGATTGGATTGTCACGTAGTCGAGTAATGGGTTCCACTTCATTTACTACATTGACATGAGACATCTCATCCACTTGATAAGCCACTTCTTCCTCTGTATCATCTGCTTCAATGCGACCCCGTGGTTTTATCTTTATTGCGACACACCAACCTTGTTTGTCCCTTCGAGTTGATGGATAAGGGACATAATACATTTGTCTTACATGTTGTGCCATGATAAACGGATCAAACATTTGGTATCTTCTGCTCATGTGTATGTCAACAATATTATATTTTCGATCCACTCTTGTGCCTCTATTTGACGGATCAAACCAATTACAATAAAATAGCACTATTTTTTTAGTATAGTCTAAAGTATTGTACGTCAGTTCATATATATGTTGAATCACGCCGTAAAAGTCATCTTCACCTCCATCTGTGGTACCTTTTACATAAACCCATTGTTAACTTTTTCCCCCTCTGTTTTCATTTGGGTTTGGAATTTGTATCCATTTACAAAGAATGTGTGCCATTCTTTTACACGTGATTTAGGACCATGAGATAAATTTCTCAAGTGTTGGATTTTAGGGGATTACGCCTCGCTATACACTGTGTACACACCATGTGCAAACAAATTATGGTTCCTATTTTCAAACAATATTTTTGTATTTTCAAACAATAAATAATAATAATATATATATGACGACTCAAAAACATACATGGTTCCTAAACCACGTTGGGAAATATTCATGAATATAGGCGTAAGAGTCTTGTACGCCTTGTGGGCTTAGTTAACAAGAATGCCCTGATCAAGTCATTATCAAACAAATGATCAAGAGCAATTGTGGATTAAAGAAATTGAAAGTGGTCAAAATGATACATACGTTAGATACGGTGATATACGCACGGTTGATCAACACGTGAACGTGGTGACTTCCACACTTCGCCGTTATCCGATTATCCACCTCCTTTCCACCATGGTCAGAAAGGCAAAATACTGATAAGGCAAGCGGGTGTCTTTCACTTTCAATTTCTACTTCATTCCTACTATTTGTTGGTGTCAACATGAAGTTCGTAAAATAATGGGAACAGAAATGGATTGTCTCACGGTGTAAGTAAGTTGCACAAATAGATCCTTCAACCCTGGCCTTATTTTTCACCGACCGTTTTGAGTCACCCATAAATCTACAAAATAACAACGTTGATGATAAAAATTGATACATTTAACCCTTCAAATAAATATTTATTTTAGAGAATACTTTATTATAGTACCTTTCGAATGGATACATCCATCTGTATTGAACCGGTCCACCAAGCCTAGCTTCATGTGCAAGATGCACTGCTAGATGCTCCATAGAATCAAAGAAAGCAGGGGGAAATATTCTCTCCAACTTACAAAGAATGACTGGTATGTTCTGTTCCATCCTTATGAGATCATCCTCTCTCAATGTCGCAGAACACAAATCTTTAAAGAATTGGCTGAGTTCAGTCAGTGGATTTAAAACATTTGACGGCAAGGAACTAAATGCAATAGGAAGTAAACACTCCATGAATACATGACAATCATGGCTTTTCATCCCAATCATGGTTCCTTTGTTCACATCGGCACATCTTGCCAAATTAGAAGAATAACCATCCGCATCCGGTTCTTTTATCCACCGACAGATCGACTTGGCTTCCTCAAAGAAGCTAAAGAGTAACAGGCTTTGGGTTTCGTGGTCTTCCCATCCGACCGATTCACAAATGCAAGTCCTTTCGCCTACTGATGAAGTGGTAAGTCTAGTCTGGCCTTCTCATTGTCTTTTGTTTTTCCTCGACGTTCATCATCGTGAGAAAAACATTGTCAAAAAGTTCTTCTCAATGTGTATAACATCAAGGTTGTGTCTCAATAAATTATCTCTCGATTATGGCGGATCCCAAAATACTTCTTTTGTCCAATTATGCCATTGTCCATATCCTTCAAATCGATCCAATTTGCCAAAATCGTGATTTTGGCGGTTCCATAACCCTTTCCCAGATCTGCTCGTGTCAACCTTGGGGCGGGCCATCTAATTCAACTTCCCTTCTTGAAAGCGTTCTTATTCCGCCTAAATGCATGATCATCGGGTAAAAACTGCGATGTGAGTCAAACCAAGAACTCTTCCCCCAAATTTCAAGGTAAAGGCCTTTGTATGCTCCATGCAATGCGGACATGCCATTTTACCATGAGTACCCCAACCGCACAACATGCCATATGCAGGGAAGTCATTAATGGTCCACATCACGCCTCATTGTAAAATTCCTCTTTAGGTGCAACATCGTACGTCACAACACCATTCCACAACCTTTTGAGATCGTCAATAAGAGGCTCTAAATAGATGTCAATACCATCTGTCGGATTATCTGGACCCGGTATAACACAAGTCAAGAACATATAAGGCTTAGACATGCACATTTCGGGAGGAAGATTGTATGGGATAACGATAACTGGCCAGCAAGAATAAGGTTTCGCCGTGGATTGAACATACGGGGTAAAACCATCAGAGCATAAGCCAAGTCGTACATTACGTGGATCTGCTGCAAAATCAGGATGCACACGATCAAAGTGCTTCCAAGCTTCACCATCATAAGGGTGGCGCAACATACCTGAAGTGCTTCTATTCTCATAGTGCCATGTCATTTTGTCTGCAGTCTGTGGTGATGCAAACATTCTCTGCAGCCTTGGAATAATTGGCAAATAAAACATTGCCTTCACCGAACTAGTTTTTGTCTACCCGTCCGATTATTAGTATGTGACATATACCTAGGCTCACCACAAAATTTGCATTCAACTAGCGCACCATCGCTTTTACCAAATTCATTGTCGTAATACAACATACACCCTCTCACACAACAATCAATCCTTTTAGATTCCAGCCCCAACTTGGACACTAAGCTTTTAGCCTCGTAATAACTTTTTGGCAAACCATCTCCGATAGGTGACGAGTCCAACATCATTTTCGTTCACGAGATCCAAGCACACTTCTAGCACCACAGCTTGGACTTAAGAGCTAAGAGCCTCACACACATTGATAACTTAGAGTCTGTAGACCCTTCAAACAACGGCTTGTTTGTTTCTTACAAAAGATTATAAAATTTTTGTCTTTGTCTCATTTGGAAGTTCATCTGTGTCATCATATTGTTGCTCCTCGAATGACACGTTCACCCCCAAGGCATCACAAACCATATCTTGCATCAATTCAATCTGCTCACCACATCCCGAATCACGTGAATCGCGAAGCACCTTCGCAATTATCACCAACCCCTAAATCAACGTGAGGCAACTTTTCACCATGTCTAGTCCAAATCCAAGAATTAAGCCTAAATCCAATGAATACGGTGGTGCGTGACCTCACTTGGGCTCTTAATCCTTCTGCAATCGCAATTAAAGCACGGACATCTAATCCCTCCATTAGTTTTGAAATCTTTATGTGCCATTGCGACTTGGACAAAGTACGCAACCCCAGCGCAAAAATCTGGTTTCAAACCCCCTCTCCCCGGATACAACCTATCGTACATCCAACTGCGACTCGAAAGAAAATATTCCATCTTCTACATGTAAAAAAAAAAAGACAATTTCAGCAGCACGACGTTCTTACAACCGCTCTCTTTCTTTAAATGGTATGACCCTATCTCATTCGAGAAAAAACTTTTTCAGAACTCGTATAATAATCATTCCTTAATTCTCGTATCTTATACTTGACAAAATTTCGGCAGCATTTCCCATTGGTCTCTGAGTACACAAAATGAAGGCAGTTATGAACACCGCAATCAAGTATGCACCCAGAGAACAAAAGGAAATGAATCGAACAGAAATTTCATCAAATATAAAGATACGAGAATTAAGCAACAACTATTATACGAGTAAAGAAAAAGTTTTTTCCCAAACTGTCCGACTTGGACAATTCAAGGTTCAATATACAATGAGCACATGGTACCCTAAAAGAGTATATGCACTCAATAATATATTAAACCTCAAACGGGAAGCTAAGGCTTCTCTCCGATACTAATAACAAATATCAAACATCCATTCGATCAATGATTAACATAACAATTAGACAAGCAGAAGTGACAAGGGTAGAATTAGTTTTATTATTTATATATATATATATATATATATATATATATAAATAATAAAAAATATTTTATTTTCCTTTTTCATTTAATTTTTTATAGGATAATTTTTAATGTTGTTATTTTTTATTTCTTTTTTATTGAAATTTTTTTAATTCTTCTCTTCTTCAGATCTTTTTTCATTTTTGTTATATCATATTTTTTAACGATTGTTTCCCTTGTTTCTCTTTTTTAATTCTCGCTCATCCATAATTATTTTTTCAATTCTGTTTTGAATCCTTCTACTTTTTTAATTATGTTATTTTTCAATTCTATCTCATTTCGTTTTGTTATTCTCTTCTTTCTTTTTTAAAATCTGCTTTTTTATTCTATTGTTCTTAAAAATTCTGTTTTTTAATTATTTTTTATTTTAAATCTATTTTTTAATTCTATTATTATTTGTCTTTTCCAATTCAAATCTGCCTTGTTTCTTTGAGCAATGGTCCATTTACTGTGTGTGTAGTTTTATTAATCATTTAATTGCCACTACGCCATCCGCCATATATAATAAAAAATATTTTATTTTTCAATAAATAATAATTATTAACAATTCAATCAATATTGCAATTTTAATTTATATATTTTATTTTCTTAAAACGGAAGAGCTACTTATTCATTCAGGGTTTATTTAAACTTATTTTACATTTCATTCAGGGTTTATTTAAACTTATTTTACATCACTTAAAATAAATGCTGATATTAATATTCAAATATATCAACATAAAAAATATCCATATGCTCTCTTCATTTTATTTTAATAAGCCTCTAAAGTAATTTATGAATAAATAAACACTCCTGGTTTCTAAAAATAGCTCATTAAATAAATATTTTATTATGTCATTTCAGATTTTGTCTTTGAACATTAAATATTATATGTCACTTTTAATATATAATTTTATAATTTTATTTATTTCACCCGCTATTTAACTTACGCTTATATGCCCGCTATTTTACGCTATCCTACCAATTTTACGCTATTTTTCGCGATCCTCGATTAACAACACTGAATTAGAAAATCCACTTGGTCATTTAAAGAGGATAGAATTAGACAAGCAGTGGCAAGGGAAAGAAATGCAGAGAGATGTGCAAAGCAAATTGCGGCCAAGCAACATCACCAATATCCATATCCATGAATGAAATGGCAAGCATAAATTAAAATTGCACTCTTAAATCACAAGCATTGTCACCGATGAGTGATAGCAGAGCTGGCGGAACAATTGCACAAGACATATCATTTAGACAATTACACAATACACTTCAAAATCCCTCTGTGGAGAGAACTATGAACGAAAACAAATAAATATGTCGGTGTGGGGTCAACAGACAACCCTTTTCCACCCAATGAGTTAACCGACATTTCGTTAGAGTGCATACCTAGTGGTACAAGTGGCGAATGGTGGAGGTGGCGAACTCAGAGGCCTATGAAACAGAGCTTTTGTGTTAGCGTAAACTAATAAGATATAAACAAGAATATCAAAACCACACCAGAATCTAAATAAGGATAGAATTCAAACAAGTTCGAATGCAACATACCTAAAAACCAAGAGATCCGTAAACCCAGAATCCAAAAACCTAAAAAGAAAGAAAATGCAATGTAAAACCCTTGTCACCACCAAAGGAATCCAGAAACCCTTGTTCATAAGCAAAGAAATTAATTCCAATCACAAGATCCATGTACATGCAAAGATCATGTTCTCTTTCTTATCATACAAACCCCATATCTTATGTCAAAACAACAATAATTTATCAATCAAATGCATAACAAAGCCTATGTACACTTGTTAATCCAATTAGAAATTTTCTCTGTAGCCTCAAGAAACTTTCACCAATTATCAACATGGACTTCAGATTTTTTGTAAGTCAAGCACACAATAATTTATGTATAGCTACAAAGATTTACCACATGTCAAAGATTACATAAACACAAAAATGGGAGAAGGCAATAACAAGAATAAATATGAAATTCTTGAATCAGATTTGTACACCATTGTTGAGGCTTCAAAAGTATAAATAATAAAGGAGAATGAATATAGTTTGGAGATACCACAAAACTAAGTGCAAGAACATCAATTCCCATCACATATATACGCTCCATAAGTTCAAGATTCAAGATGCTTTCTACTTGTTCATACCATATTAGAATCCGAAATAAATGGAGTAAATTCATATAATTAAAGAGGTCAATTTAAAACTTACTTCCTTAGCTAAAAGGTGGAGGCATAAAGATATAGGATGGAACACAAATTGCTCGATATAGTATATTATGCATGTGTAGTTTATATTAAACTTAGTTTCTAAATATTTTCCAGACAGAAAAAGCCCTAAAAGATTCTTAATTTAGTGCACAAATAACTTCTTGGCCATGAGTACGAGGGAGGGTTGATGATGGAAAGAGCGGGCCCACAAGGTCATGAAGTCGAGGGCTCTGCTTGGATGGTGAACGCTGAAATGAAGATCGGAAAGTCAACAACCCAAACAATCAATCAAGGTTCTCCCTTCGCTCTTCTATCATTGCTTACAAGGTAAGTGTGTTGATTTACAAAATATATAAACAGAGCATGAATTCCCATTGTATCAAAGTTAATCTTAAAACTTGTTCAAGATGTACTAAATGGAAGGAAATTGGTAACAAAAAATTTAAAAGCAGATCAAGAAGAAATGCCTAAGTTGCGGTCTTTTTCAACTTAGCAAGCTTTTGCCTAACAATGTGCACACTTTGAAGTAGACATTCATAATCAATTTTTGACAAGAAATCAATCACCAGAACAATTAAACAGTTAAAAAGATGATTTTTTTTCCTTATATATAAAAGTTGAGTGGTTCTAAAGCTCATTTGGTCCAATAAGAAAAATTTCAATGCTGAGGTGAAATAAAAACTCAAAAGTATCTCAAAGCAAACTAGCATTCAGTATATTAAAACCATCGTACTAGGAAAATGTAATCATATATTCCAATGTATTTGTCATCCTTATCCAGTATTGCATATATTCATAATCATGCACCCAAATTTTTACCCTCGTACATGCTTAAATCGTATTCTTCCAAATATCATTGCTTAGAGTCAAGTACTCTGATAAGAGTAACATGCTTCTAATGCTATTCTGGATTCAAAAATTCAAAACTAGAGAAAAAAAATCAGTAAGTAATATGTTCTTGGACTACATCTCTTATTGGAGGGATAACCATGATTATAGTTTGAGTATCACACAAATACAATTAAGAGATGCTAGGAAGACTGCTATTTTCTTGGAGAAAACCAAATGAAGAGATGAAACTATGGTGACTAAATAAAATAAAATTCTATTACTGTTTGCTTTTGGGGCAAACCGAATATTAATCAATGATCATACAGACAAACAAAATTTTGTATTAGTTCCTTCATAAGCTGTGCATATTTTCATGATACTCTATATGAAGCACCAATCTTGACACTAAGCACTGGTGCTTTGAAGTTGAATATGAAAGCATCTTCAAGTTTTCAATGAATTGGAATTAATACTAAGTAATATATGAAAATAAGTGTCGCAACTAGTCCCAACTCCCAACAAGATTGATATTTGATGACTGTCAGTTTGGCCTTGCCTTACTCTTTAGGGAAATATGAGGGATTAAAACCAGTATTGGCCTACAAGCATAGTCTAATTTCATTACAGCCAAACAATATCAGTCCTATATGCCAACTCAGTTAAGGAAACCAGTTTCTATATGTAACCACATCAGTATCAATATCCAACACAAAATAGAATGTAAAACAAAAGCAGTTTCATCATTAAAATAGAAACCAACTACAAAGTACACAAACAAAAACCTTCTCACCCAATGGAATCAGTAACTACAAACTGAGCATGTATGTATAGAATCAATAACTAAAATTACCTATAATTTGGCCTCAAGAGATGAAAGTCAAGATATAATCCTTCATCTCACCCAATGGAAGAGCTATCAGATAAAATTACCTCTAATCTTCTTCCTCTTCCGAATCAAATGGATGTTCGCCTCTTCTATCACTCTTTCTGCAGTAAATGGCACACGCAATCACGACGGCAGCGACAACATCAACGAGGCGAGGCCACAGAGCATAGGCCAAAGCTAGGTTTTGTTGAAATGATAAAGATCATGAAAGATGCAAATTGTCAAGCAATGAATCATCCTTAAAGCTTAAGATATATAAACAGAAAATCAATCAATTTAGACAATGAAACAAAAATTCAAAATACAAAGACGGCTACTATTATACAGAAAAGTCAGGACAAGCAATGTCCTGAAGAGGTAAAAGTCAGTCAACAACCTTAATATTAACTTTTTTCATTTGCATTGTTCTGTTCATAATGTGCTTAATTGTTGTCCTGTGCGTACATATATGAAACTTAACAAAAGAAGGGGATAGAAGCATAAATATTAAGTGCAATTGTCCAAAAGAATACCATTGAATTTTGTTGTACCTCTTGAAGTGGCGCGGTGGAACAGAGGAGAGGAGAGGTGGCGCGGCCACGTAGTGGTGGTGGCAGTCACGGTGGCTGAATCAGTGAGAGTGAGAGAGAGAGACGTGGTGTATCTGGAAGTACAACCTTAATGTGGGAATCAAGAAGTACAACCTTGCAATAACAAACCTACAGTTGGTCAGGATGTATTATAGATTTCAATTGCTTATAATCAAACTTGAGGAATGCTAACAATACAATTGTTTTTGACATACTCTTCAATGCATTCTTTATGATTGGTTCATTCTTAAAAATTCAACAAACTTTTTAAAAAAGATCAATTTTTGAGGTAATAAATATGTTGACTTTTTTATAAAAAAAAGGACAGATTATAGTGTGTGTTGAAGAGTGTGTATATCTAGCATTCTCCAACTTAATATCCATTTAAAAAAACTCCAAAGCATTGCAAAGAGAGGTTCAACTTGGACCACAGAAGAAAGGGGACCCATTCACGCCACCAGCATGGCTCACCATGCTTACAAGAGTTGGCCTCAAGATTTTACACTTATCATGAACCAGGGGAAGTGCTGTATCATATTAGGCACCTTTCTTACCTAAGCCAAGCTTAGGAAAAAAAAAACACCAGTGTCATCTAGTTCAAGTTATTGCCAGGTACAGGGTACTGGGACACATTAAAAAACTTGATAGAATAGAAAGTTATGGAGGGACAGGCATCAGGATATGCTTTTGTGAACGCAGTACAGTAAAGATACTCAAATAAGTTCATCAAATTTGTGGATAATTTCGATGCATTTGCAACAACTTACTGACAATCAAGTGACAAATTTTTACACAGAATCACAAATTTATAGAAGTACCTGGACGCCTGGAGTGGAGAGGCTAGACACCACGTCGCGCAAAGTCGCAGGTGGCACCGGCTGTTTAACTCGTCGGAAAAAAGTAGTCGCGGGCCGGCGTTTATGGATGTGCGCAAAATAGAGGCGACGAAGATAATGAGAAGGTTGGTTGGTTGCTGGTTGTCGATGGAAGAGAGGGGCGCCGACGTTCTTGTCTGTGGAAGCTAGGATGGTGGGGCCGACGGAATAGAGGAGGCGCAGCGGCGGAGAGGGAAAAAAACGAAATAAGCCGCAGTGAAGGGAGCGAACAATGCAAAGGGAAACTGAAGGGAAGCGTGCGTTTTCGTTTGTTGCGCTTAGTTTGGGTTAGGAAAGACAGCAGTGCGAAGGGAAGCGTGTGGCGGCGAGCAGTGCTGGGAAGCTGAGAGGAGAAGTGAAACAGGGAAGGGGAAGAAGGGGCTTTCGTCTGGTTGTATCCGGACGTTACCGACGGCCATATTAACCTTACCGACGGGCTTCACCCGTCGGAAAATTTCTCGGTATTACCGACGGTCTTTTTCAAATACCGACGGGTTAAAGCTGTCGGTATGTCATAAAAGCGGGAAAACGAAAACTCGTGACAGGTATACCGATGGCCTTCTACCGACGGCTTGAGGCCGTCGGCGAGAACACGGATTTTTCGACGGCTTGGCCCGTCGGTAAGTCCACGGTTATACCGACGGCTTGAGGCCGCTTACGAACACGGTTTTTCTGACGGCTTGGCCCGTCGATAAGTCCACGGTACGCCGCATTGGATTTATCGACGGGGAGAGCCGTCGGAAAATCCGTCTTCTCGCCGACGGCCTCAAGTCGTCGGTATAAGGTCGTCGGTATACCCGTGATTTCTTGTAGTGAATGTAAAAAAGCATTGTTAATATTTAATTGGTGAACCAACCATTTATTAACAGATGCTAATGCAAGTAGAAGTCGTACTGTAGTCATTTTGGTGACAAGGCTAAAGGTGTCTAAAAAATAAAGTCCTTCAATTTGATTATATTTGCTGCATTTGCATGATTCTGAGCATTAACAGCAGCAGTTGCAATTTCAGAGAAGGCAGAGTGTTGATTGGTGTTTCGCCTCACCATTGTTGACGAAAGAGAAAACTTATGAAGCTGGTAATGGCGATTTAGGGTTACGATCAGAGAGATGTGGAAGAACTTTCTTCTGATACCATATAATGAAGAAAGAAGAAGATTGAATGAAATGGTTTCATTAGATTGAAGAAACAATTACATAGTTTATTTATACTCACTGATATTGGTAACTGCCAATTAACCACAGTTAAGCAATTAACTAACTACAGTTAAGCTACTAACCAACTAACAACCGTATAACCTCTACTAATAATAGTGAAAAACTTATATAATTTTCGAAGAGTAAACTTGATCTAGCAAAAAAACCAATTGTGACCATAAAGTTTTTTTTTTTAAATATTAGGATGAGTGGATGTCACCCAGTACAAGATAGAAAAAAACCATATAGCTTTAAAAACACTTGCAAGAAGACTTACATTTACCTCTTTTCAAGAGGACTAGTAGCTAGGGGTTTGAGGCCACAACTTGTTGGATATAAGATATGTCGACCCCTTGGGATTAATTGTGACCATAACATTCAACCTTCAATTAAAATAGTACTCCCACATCACGGAACATGACTCAATTTATTGTGAGGTGAATTTTGATATTGAAATGACAAAATTTTCTTCCCTAAAAAAATCACATTGCATAAACCGATTGATAGTTCATGCAATGTACACTCACTACAACAAAAAAGTCAATAAACAACGCTTATTTTTAGCCTTAAACAGCACTTTTTAAGCGTTGCATATTCAGCCGCTGCTGAATATTCCTCAAAAAAACAGCATTTACGCAGCGCTGTTAAAAATTGACAATAAACAGTGTTTCCTTAAGAAAGCGCTGTTTATTCAGCGCTTCTTAGTATAAAACGCTGCTTATGGGAATAACCTGCGCTTTCTAAAAGAAGCGTTGTTTATTGCCCTTTTTTTCAGCATCACACTCGAAATGGTACCAATCTTCTCATCCAGAAAACACAAACACCAAAAACACATATAGATTCAAAAACAAAAACACGTACAGATTCAAAAGAGGGATACACAGGAACACCAAATTCAAAAGAGAGATGCATATTTACAAGAGAAGATTATAGATCTTTGCTTACAAGACGATTAAAACACATAATAAACACCTGATTTTTCTTTGAATACAGATCCAAGAAAAATAAAAAAACCTAAGCTATGTTTGATCCAGATCTTGTAGCTTTCTCGTTCCTTCTCGTTCCAGATCTCGTTCTTTCTCGTTCCAGATTTTTCTTCAAATACAGATCCAAGGGAAGCAAAAATTAATAACAAAAAAAGGTGAAAGAAATCAGAAAGAACATAAAGATGAAATCAAAAATTAATAACAGAAACTTTTAAAGAAATCAGAAAGATGAAAGATCTTGCCTTTGCGAGTTTCAAACCGGATTCGAGGAAGAGATTGGGTTAGATCCGTAGAGATTTGGTTCGGATTAGGGCTTTCTCGTTCGGATTGGGGCTTTCTCGAAGAGAGCTGGGAGGCACCGGTGGCAAAGCCCTCGCCTCTCCCCTCTTCCCCTAACCACCGTCTCCACCCCTGTCAAAGAAAATCCAGAGAGAAAGAGGTAGAGAGGAACTGAGGAAGGTGTGGAGGAGTGGAGGCGTGTGCGCCGTGGAGAAAGAGAGCTGGGAGTGGAGGAAAGTGCACCGTGGAGGAGTGGAGGCGTGTGCGCCTTGGAAGGATCGAATCGCAGATCTGGAAAGAAGAAAGGGAGAGCGCCTAGGTTTGAGATAGAGAGAACGCGAGCATATGAAACTGTGCGAGCTACTATTAAATATTATGTTTTGACAATAATCAGCGCTGACAGTGGAAGCGCTGTTTATTGGTTGGACAAATTCACAATAAGCAGCGTTTCATAGTGGAAACGCTGTTTACTGTTAAAACCAAAATTAGCGTTTTTCCTATTAATCGTTGTTTATTCGTTTAATTCAACTTTAAACAGCGTTTTCCCACTTAAGCGTTATTTATTCCTCTACACCTAAAACAACGTTTCATGTTGTGAAGTACTGTTTATTAGCTAAAACATCATTTTTTTTGTAAGCGCTGCTTAAAGTGACGTTATCTTTTACTCATTCTGTTGTAGTGACTTTTTAAAATATATTTTAATATATATTATCAACATACTGTTTGATAAATAAATATTTTGGTGTGTACATAAATTACTTTTCAGAGGAATACACATATGTAAATATAATAAAGTTCATTTTTAGTTTGTTAATGTTATATTTTTAAAAAATTATGAAAAAATTTAAATTTTTAGAATAAATTACATACAAAGGTAATGTATAGAATTTCCTATATAACATGTACAACTCCTTTTTTTTCCCCTCTGCTAGGTTTAAAACCCCAGCACCGCCTGGGTCTTTCTCCTCCCCAGCACCAAGTATTCTCAAGACATCAAAAGATAAATGCTTGAGACGTTTTCAAGTCAAGAATTCATCGAGAATGTTTGTTGTTTGTTTAATTGATTTGGTTGAGAAGAGAAACATCTCTTATCTATTATAGCTTCTCGTCGCATGATAGGACTTATTCTTGGAACTTGGAGTAATGAATTGAAAAAATTGAGAAGTCCCACATAGGAGAGAATAGACACTTTCTGAGTGTTTATATATGTGGAGCTCACCACCTTGGGATGTGCCCCAAGGGGTACCTAGTTTTATAAACGGGAAAGGACGCACACAAAGTGACCACCACACACACGCGCACGCGTCGCCGCCGTCCGTCCGGTCGGGCTTGGGGTGTATTTATTTTTTAGTACACGAAAAAATTAAAAATTTAAATTTAAATTTAAACTGTGCGACTTAGTCACTACTCCATCGGATCCGAAAATCCCTCAACGAACAATAAAGGTGTATTATCTATGAACGAGTGCAACGAAATTCGAATTTTTGTCTATGCTGTTTTATCCTCGATTTTCAAATATTTTCGAATTCAGATATAACACTTATACTTTCACAACTGGCAAGAGAAGAAAAAGCACTAAAGGTGTTGTACGTACTTTCTGGCTGATCTTGTCCCCCTCTCCAACAACTAGCATCTAGTTTGGTGACCTCTAATTATCTATGCGATAGAAACACACCAAACAACATGGGAATGAGCTGCAACACATAGAACCAGTCGTCCTAAGTGCAGAATCAAACATTTTGTACTCTACTTCAATCGTGTTCATCATCAGATTTTGAGATATGATTATTAGTGAAAGTTAACTTACAACAGAGTTGTATTACACTCTATTGAGTGATGTGGTTGTATTACCTCAAACAAACCCATCTTTTATATTTGTATTGAGTTTCTCTATCAAACAGTGAGTAAAGCAGGGTTGGTGAAAGAAGTGATTATAACATGCAGAGGCTAGAGAATGCAGGGAGCCTGCTGAGGCTTGGTGACAGAATACAGGAATATATAGGAATCTCTACCAAACTGTGAGTGAAGCAGGCTTGGTGAGAGAAGGGTTTGGATCCTGCAGAGGCTTAGAGAATACAGGGATCTTGAAGGAGGCTTGGTGAAAGAATACTTGTACTATTGTCGATAATAGTGGAAAACTCTCACATGTGGTGAGGAGCTCTGTGTTGCTAGGTGAACCACTATAAAATATCCTATGCAAAACTCTCATCCTTACTCTTTCACATTTTTGCATCATATCCAGAATCTATGATTTAAGATAAGCTTTTGTTCATATTGAGAATCGTCTAGAGAAGCTTCTCAGCTGCAGTTTTTAGAAACAACCTTTAACTAGTATTTTGAGACCAAGGTTTATGTTGATCTCTTATCTAAAGCAGATTAAGAGAAGCTAGTCTAAGCATTTAGACATTGCGTTGTTTTACTGTTACATGTTTACTAGCTTATCTACTCATTAACTTATCTATTAGCTGGCTTCTCAACTAGAGAAGTTTCTCATATAAAGTAGCTTATCAACACTTACTGTTAACTAACCTAAGCTTCAATTATAAACTTGAAAGAAGTTACTCAAAATTGCAATTTTGAAGGGGATACTGTAGTAACCACACAAAAATTAGGGTATGACAGATACAAATCAACCCCTTTTTGTGGCATTGTGTTCACTTCACCACAAACCTCTCCTTGCTTTTCTTCTTCTTCATCACCTTCAGCACCTGCATGATTGTCGTGTACTCTATAGTGTCATCCTTCGCTGGCACCGTGTTTGATGTTGTCTAGTTTCTCTCTGCCGCCACCAACCTCTACTCCGCTGAGTCTGCCCACTCCGGCAACTCTATGAGCAGCCTCCAATGGTGGTTCGACATTTTGAACTTTGAGAGCATCCCTAATCCTCGTTATGATCACCAAGCTCTTGCTCATTAACTTTGTAGGAGTTCTTCATGGTAGTTCTATTTTCTCAAAAGAATGTCACACGCGGTGGTGTAGTTCACCTCACAGACGATAGTATATGATGCTTAGCAAAGTAGCCGTTTTCAATTTGAGAAAATCAAAAAATAATAAAAGAATAAACAAAAGAGGCTTTGAGCGAGAAGCTGAATTATTTAGAGGCTAACAAGTGTCCAATCTATAATATTGTTTTAGTATACCATAAATAGATAGAATAGATAGATAGATTCAATTAGCATATTTTAAAGAATAAGATGATCTGGCAAAATGGAGAGCCCTCATTGAATGTCAATTTAAAAGTATTTTGTAGTTTTCATGTGCACATACAAGCATACGGGTGTGAATACACATACATTAATTGCATGACGACCTCTATTGTGCACCACTGAATTTTTAATTGCAACCTTATCCTCTAGCTTCTTTTTTTTTTTTGGTGAGTCTATCCTCTAGCCACACCCCCCTTCCCCTTCATCTTCCCCCGCTCCTTTACAGTTAGAGTGTAAATAAACTGAACTATTCGAATTCGACTCGTTAAATATACGATCAAGCTCATTTGTTTAATTAAATAAACAAATCCAAATTTGAGATTGAACACGATTATTTAAATGAGGCTAGCTCAAGGCTTACAGACTCGACATTAACGACTCGTGAATAACTTGTTTGATGTTATAATGATGGTAACAAAAATCAGACCGGACCGGCTGGTCCGACCGGTTGGACCGTGAACCAGGCCATGGTCCGGTCCGGGTGACCCTCTTGGACCGGCTGGCAGAGAACCGATCAAAACCGGCTGATTCAGGGTTGAACCGGTTCGTCTCTTTTTTTTTTGAAATTTTTTAATTATCTTTATTAATTAAAAAAAATCAATTTTTTGTCTCAACAGGGCTTGAATTCCTGTCTTCAAGGCCACAACAATCCATCTTACCACTAGCTTACATGTTATTTTGTATATAAATTGAAATATTATCTATATATTTTCTATTTTTTAATATATATATACACCAAATATATAATATATATATATATAATATATATTATATATTTGGTATATATATATATATATATATATATATATATATATATATAAAACAATAATTTATTAATATTTTATTAAATTCGGTTCGACCCCGGTCCGACCAAAAAACCCTGAACCCTGGCCCTTTCCGGTTCAATGTCCGGTCCGGTTTTAATTACCTTGGTTATAACTATATTTTTTATTTATATTTTATTTTTTGTATTACTTTTAAGATGTAATTCATTGAATTTTGAAAAAAAAATGCTATAGTTGCCAATTGGATTTAGTTCAGGCCCTTTTCATGGTCAGACATGTTTCGAATTTTGCCAATGTACCCGGTGCAACATTTTGGAATCCTTATCGTCACAATGGTTCAAAGAAATTTTGAATTATCTTAGCTATATTAGTGCTAGTTATATAGGAATGGGATATACTTTTTCCTTCATCAAATCTTTTTCCCCAATTCGTAAATCGCCCACCTAATTCGTAGTGTTTGTCTATTATTTTTAATGTTTCGCTCTCTCACACTGAATTCGAAAGTCGTCTCCATTTCATTCATTAAACAAATGTGACGTTATTCTGAAACACGTATTTTTATTTGTAGATTATCATATAATATTAAAATATTTCTTAACTATAGTAATAAACTTTAAAAATAATTTCAGAAAAAATGTCATAAATACAAAAATAATTAAGTTATAACTGAGTTTAACAAGCCAAACTCATGTTATACTTTTTTTTAGCAAGTCAAACTCAAACCTTTTATTAGTCTCGATTAAATAAATAAGTCAAACTTAAGCTTTGCATTTTTTTCACAAACCAAACTCAAACATTAAGTTCTCAGCTTGTCTCCACTTTTTTACACCCCTTTTCACAGTAATGTACGTACCCTCATACAACACCCACCCCAACTCCCTAATCTCCATAATCATATTCTTAATAGAATCGACAGCCGGACCTCGCTTCCTTAAGCCAGCACAACCCCACTTTTTTTCTCGATCAATATACAACAGGCAGTGGCAATTCTAGTATTTTCCGGTCCTGTACCGTGTAGCAACTCAATTGTCACCCACTGGCTTTGGTACAGATGGGGCCCATGCCCCATTTTCTGCATTACGCGAGGTAACTCGTTAGTACTTTGTACCAGACAAAAAAAAAAGTACTTTGTTCAAAAACAAAGTTAGAAATGCAATTTCCAAAGAAATCATTAGTCTACTACTAACACGGTGTTAAATGTGGCTTGTGGGTCTCACAGTGTGTAGCAAAGAAATAAAATTTGCAAATAAATTTAGATGGAAACGTTGTTCTTGTTCCCAATCTCCATCCCTCTATACCATTCCTTCAAATTCACCTTCACTTTCCTCTCCTTTTCTCTTTCCCCACCGCCAAATGTGAATACGCTCTCAAGTCTGGGGAACACAAGTGGTGGCCCTGGGCATGGTCGTGAGGGGCAATCGCCCAGAGCCCCATTTTTTTAGGGGCACAAAAATTTTGTTTTTTATTAGTACATGTAGATATTAAAACAAAAATTTATATATTTCAAATTCTATAAAAAATTATTATAAAAATTAAAGAAAAGTAGTCATTAGAGAAGTTGTTTCCTGAAAGCAAGTCAACTAAGGAGTGACTAACTAAACGTGAGGCACTAAAACAATGATAATTATTTAAGACAAAATTAAGGGTCTCAATGGAAAAAAAAACCGCTAATGTTAGTGCTAAAAAATTGTGAATAAATGGAAGTTGAACATGTGTTTGTTCAAAGAGTCAAATTTGTAGGCAAAACACTATGATGCAAATTTCTCTGAATACACACATATGAGAAGATTTTTTTGATTTTTGTTTAGTATTAAAAAACTTGTACCATTCTTTTGTAATGACTTGAAATTATGTTGCAAACATCTTAAAACTTATCTAAAGCAAGATAATTCTTATGATCTTGCTGGTGAAATTCTATTTGAAGAATTAAAAGTCATTTGAGAGGTTTTAACTGTTGAATCAAAATCAGCCTACATGATATTGTATTCTTTAAAGACATTTAATTGTTTTCCTAATACATGCACGACTTATAGAATAATATTAACTATCTCTGTTGAAAGAAGTTTTTCTAAATTGAAATTGTTAAAATTTTATTTGCTAATTGCTATCTAATAGATCACAAGATAGAGTAAACAGTCTTGTTTTGATTTCTATCAAAAGTTATTTTTTAAAAAACCTTGATTATGAATGAATTATGCAAGATGTTAGAAGTCTCACATGAAAGAATGAAATGACCTGATTAGTGGTTATAAGTGGGGGGCAACCCTCATCCTATGAGGTAGCTTTTGGGGTTGAGTTAGGCCGAAACCCAAATTCTAATATGGTATCAAAACCAATTATAGATCCATTTGTTGGGCCACCTGTTATCGGGTCACGCTCCAGTTGTCTAGTCCTAGGCGTGAGGGAGTGTATTAGAAGTCCCATATGAAAGAATGAAATGGCCTGATTAGTGGTTATAAGTGGGGGACAACCCTCACCTTATGAGCTAGCTTTTGGGGTTGAGTTAGGCCCAAACCCAAATTCTAATACATGATTTTGCAACAAAAAATACAAGAAGGATAAAATTTAAATGACTATAAGGGTACCATTTTTTTTATTCGTCTGGGGCACCCAAACCCAAAATCTAAGGATCGGCCCTGGAACACAATGTAGGGCAACTCCACTTGATCGAATTTGAGGTCTTCCTCTTATCAGTTGCTTAAAGTAATCCATTATGACACGGTGGTCGACAGGAAGAAGTGCGACGATGCGGCGTGTGAGTTAGTGGTGTCATTGAAAAGCATTGTGGTGTTGTCAGAGAGGGTGAGACTCCTCCGAATTTATGCCCCTCTAGGTGCCAAAATTTGGGCACGATACCCTTCAAATACGTCGCCAACATGGCAGTGCCGCCGTCAGGGACCTCTTGGAAACGTCTACACCACGATCTCTGTGGTCCGAGGGATTGCGAAAATGCTGTTGAAAGTTGTGAAGGGTCCGGCGGTGACCGCAGGCACGACAAAAAAGGAGGAATCCAAGATAAATGGCGAAGTCATTTCGGAAAAGAAACTCCCGACATTTTTCTTTGACGGAGGCTTCGTGAATATTGCATAGTCGAAGGATAGATTTGCAATTAAATTGTCCATGGAGTATGGTGCACCACCTATATAGGTGGTGCATGGTGGACAGAGCCAGAAGATAAACACAAAATTATACTTCTATAAGCGAGCGTGTCCGTTGAGTAGAGTGGTTTCGTGTTGCAAATAATTGGAAAAAGGAACGGAAACGAGAATGGAAAGGCGTGAGAAGGAGCGTGGTGGGCTAGGGTTTCAGAACCACATCCTCGACATCCCAATTCACATACTCTGCGAGATCATGTTGAAGCTACCCGCGGTGTCGATCGTTCGGAGCGGCTCCGTCTGCACAAAATTCAGAACAATCGTCACCGATTCAGCCTTCCAACAAGCGTATTTCTCGCGAGCCCCCATCTCGTGTGTGGTGCTCTCCGACCACCACCGCCTGTCGTGCATCGATTGCTGCGCCCAAACGGAAACCCTTGCTTCAAATCACGGTTCCTCTTGTATGGCCATGCAAGCTCCTTCGTCGAAGCGTCGCAACAGCAGCAGCAGCAGCAGCCCAATTCACAGACAATTGCGATTGCATAGTAATTCGCATTTACGATCGATAAACAGAAGAAGAAGCAGGTTCGTCACATTCCATACCCATAGAAGTATGAATTTAGTCAACTCTAGCCACGGCCTTTTGTGTTTACGCGCTTCTAACTATCGCTCTCGCACTTACGCTCACCCCCACTCTCTTTACTATGTCTGCAATCCATTGTTGGGTGAGATTCTGAGTGTTCTTCCTGCCCCAACTGATGCCGCCGATGAAAACGTGTGTTTTTCCGCTTTTGGGTTTGATCCGAAGACTAAGCATTACAAAATTCTTCAGCTGGTTCTGAAATCGGATTCAAATCAGATGGTGGCTGAATTGTACCGATTAGGGGATAAGGCGTGGAGTGTGATTGAGATTCCTTTTTATGCGAAGCCTAAGGCTAACAGTTCGTTTGATCCATCAATCAACGGTGCACTTCACTGGGTAACCGATAGCAGCAGCAGCAGCAGCAGCAGCGTTGTTTCTGAGGAATTGATATGCTCCTTTGACCTGCACAGGAATGAGTTGAAATGGGTGGCACCGCCGTCCCACTTTGATGGTGAGTATGTGAATAAAATATCGGGTGTAAGTGTTGGAGTGTTAAAAGGGCGCTTGTGTTTGTGCTATGTGATTGGGGGTGCTCTGTTCGAGACGTGGTCGATGGACAAGTACGGTGTGAAGGAGTCTTGGAAAAAAGTATTTAGTATTGACATAAAGTCTTATTGTGGGTTGAGGCCGCAGGACAAGCACAGACCAATTGGGTTTAACAGTAGTGGAGATATGTGGCTCAGAGCTGATTCTGATACCCATTCCCATTCCCAATGTCTGGTCTCATTTAGTGCTGAAAGGGGTGTCTTCAGACACATTGATTTTGGGGGCGTTGCTTCAAACATTGAGGCAACTCCTCAGGTCCTGAGCTATGTTTCGCTTAAGGACATGGTTAATCTCGGTGGTACACAACTCCAACTCCAGACATTGAGAGCACCCAAATCCTACTATGCCTTTGGATTCAACATTATGTTTCCAATGGCAAACTTTCGATAGACTTCTTTCTTACAGTAGTTATGTATTATTATGATAATAATAATAATAATAATGGTAATCCTCTCTTTGACGTGAGAAGCTCTGATATTATTTTTCTGTTGCGTTGCGTTGCGTTGCGTGTTTAGACCTAGAACAAGGTATGAAATTTATTTTAAATTAAATTGAATTGATCGGGCAGTTGCGGATTACCTCGTGTCCTTAGGTGCTTTTTTCGGGAACAGGACATACGGTGACTTCATCTTTTTTTAGTACTCGTACTATTTTGCATTAGAATCTCTGAGTGATTAGCAGCATATGGTGATAATATGCAAAATACCACACGCCCCTTTCTCATCAATAATTTTTTTATATGGAAAATGTTTATTGATATGAAAAACATTCTTGTTTGTGAAGATATTATTATTATTATTATTATTATTATTATTATTATTATTATTATTATTATTATTTTACACTCTTCCAGTCTCTCATTTTTTTAACCTCTAGCCTCATGTAAATTTAATTCATCTCACTTCAACTCAATTTTAATTAGATCCAGATATCATCGGATTAATTCACATCTATGATTGGATTTGGATTAAAAAAATGACCCTATCTGAAAACAAAACTCATCCTAAGCTGACTTACAAACAACCGTACGTTGATGGCATGAATAGGTCTTTTGTCAAACACTTATTCCAGATGCTGAACTTTGTTAGAGAACTTTATGCAGGGCCTTCTTTCTTAGCATACCTATGAACTGGAACACCTTTCTTAGCTACTTTCGCAACGAGGTTGAGTTTTTTTATTCATGGTACCTGTTTTTCTAACGCCTCTCCAATTCATAGCATACTTGGGAAAATGGTCATGCACTTCAAAAGTGGGATTGAAGGAGGTAAATATGACTATGAAAAAGATAAAATATTTAGTTGTTATAAATCACAATTGTTTTTACTCTCAGAAAGCACCTTTGACAAGAAATGATAGTGTGTAACTTTTACACAAATTTGAAAACTCTAAACCAATCTTTAGTATAAATTTACTTTCAGAATCAAAATGTCAAAATAAGAATAACTTTACTTCAAATTTAGTTATAACCAAAATGAATACTACGCTGCTCTAACATTAGGGTATTCAAAGATACACTATGTACACTGCTCTACTAGAAGGAACATATCAAAGCTTTTTGATTCTGCCATGAGTACAGCATCTGGAAAAAACTGCGCTGCAGTTTATGCAAAATATTTTTACTCTTCTCAGCGCCTATTTCACATCATGTCCAAACAGAGTAGCAGGGTTAGGTCATAAGTCGAGTGTAGCTCTAGTAGTCCCCTTTTGACATGACATATTATGTGTGTGTACTTGGAGAAACTTTTACGGCTTAAATCCACTTTTGTTTCTTTAATTTATTTATTAGGTTTAACTTGGTCGTTTAATTTTATTTTTAGTTAAATAAGTGTTTTAAGTTTTTAAGGTAGGCTAAATAGGTCTTTTTTGGCCAAATAAGTCCTTTAAGTTTTTAAGTTGGGTCAAATAGGTCCTTTAAATTTTTAAGTTAGGTCAAATAAGTCCTACGTGTCAATGACTCATTTGGCTCAATTTAAAAACTTAAAAGACCTATTTGGCCCAACTTAAAAATTTAGAGGACTTATTTGGCCGAAATGGACTTATTTAGCCCAACTTAAAAACTTAAAAGATTTATTTACCCGAAAATAAAATTAAAGGACTAAATTAAACTTAAAAAATCAATTAAAGGAACAGGATTTAAGCCGACTTCTAAGCATTTAAGAAAGCTAAGGGCAACTTTATCGGTGGTTTCTTATCACTGTTGCTTGGTTTCTTAAAAAAAATTGCTGATGTGGCTGATTTCCCATGTGCACCGTTTCTCAATATTGTGGTCAAAGCAACTATCTCACACACGGTTGTTTAAAAATAGCCAACGCTGACTAGGAGAGAGATAGAGACAGCAATTCTTTTAATACTGTGTTTATCAGTTTGGACACGTAAATTAAGCAACGCCGATAAAGATGGCCTAACATCAGCCATTAAACCGTGCTTTGATAAGATTCATATTTCATGGAATCCAATTCCCAACTTTCAATAAATAAGTCACTCCTGCGCTAAGGAAATCATGGTGCAGATTGTCCAGCAACTTAGAATAGCGAATAATTTTTGAATTCCTTCCGTCACCTGGTATAAGATTTTTTTTTGATTATTTTATATCCCTTAAAAAAGTAAATTTTATTAGTTATTAGCATTTAATTTGTATAAAATATGTGCTATTTTTTCTAAGTTACCATTCTCATCTTCCAAGACTATTAAGAGAGAGAATTAATACACCTTGATATAGGGATAATTTTGTAAAAAAAATAAAAATTAATGCACTTTAATCTTTGATAATGGTCTTATATTAAGAGATAATTTTTTTTTACCAAAATAGTCTTATATTAAGGGACGGAGGGAGTATCTAATGATGTATACAGTACTTACTACTTAGTAAGAGTGATTTTGCGGTACAGCAGGCTACTATGAACTTTTTTACACATAAAGATGCAAATATGAACTTTTTTACACATAAAGATGCAAATTAATTCAACTGAATTGGAAATGCGGTTGTTAAACATTACAACAAGTGAAGTGATGCTAGGAGAAATCTAGCTTTTCTTAGTTCCCCCAGACATTCAGTCGTTGAAATGAAATGATTCTCTAACATAGAGGTGGTCCTTAAAATATACTATTGTTTTTCTAGTTTTTACTAACCGTTACAATAAAGCTAAAAAATTCACCTTGTCCATAACATAAACTTCTCTTTCATTATACTTGGACATCGTAAATTCTATACCGCGTATTAAATGAATAATCGCATTTTGATGAACCAATTGCCAACTTGAAATTCTGTTATGTCAACACGATTCACCATTTCGCTTAACACAAAAAAGTTTCTGCATAAGCATAACTGCATAAGCATGTTCCTTTTTTTTTTCCTGCCTTTCGTTTGGGGTACATAAGACAAGAAACAAAAAAGCTAAAGCCTAACCAAGGAATTGCCTGTCTTATTATCCTTAAACCAGGAGAACTCATTTCCCAAATCAGCCAACTATCCCCCCCCCCCTCTTTTTTTTTCTATTTGTTTGGTTCTGCCATTCAATTCTCCACGTAACTAAGAAGTTGTTAGAGATTCTTTGGCTGCCAAATGAATTGGTATATATATATTTTTATGACTGTTTAAAATACAAATACTGAAACCAAACAAACAAAGTAATTCGTTCACACACGCACGAAGGAGTTTCCGAGCACATTTGAATTCCAATCTATCAATCAATCTATATAAAAAACTTAACAGTCTGTTTGTTTACGATTCTTTTGAACGGGGAATGGAAAAACACGAGTTACGAGGTAATATTTCTCCCTTTTTTTTAAGCTCGTCTTGTGTTACTTTTATCTACCGGTGTTTTCCATCGGCATTTTAGTGGTCCAAAAGCTGAAACAGACATACCCTTAACCAAGAACATTCATTCAGCAGTTTTCCTGTCAAAAACCATTTTTCAACAGTAAATCTAACTAAACTCAAAAAACTTAACTATTCCGTAAGTTTTGTTTTTTTACCAATCGTAATAAGCATGAGTTCTCTAGGTTAGCTAAAATATTAAGGATGCATTAAAAGAGTGAAAAAAAGGAGAGTTCAGGGCGCAGGCAAGGACAGCAAACCAACACAAACAATGGTAGAAACAAGTAAATACTCACTCAAAGCAGTGAGGCACAAAATGTAGCCATACATTATAAACCACCAAGTGCTGAAGAACCCAACACAGTCTGAAATTTATCCTACATTCAAGTGTCTGTAATCTTATTCAACCAACACTTAAACAAGGGAAAGGGAAAGCGATGATTTGACGGAGTCCAACTCTCCTCAGTGCTCCCCAGCCTTCACCTGCAAGAGCAATGTAACTAACTGTAAGCAACATGGCGAATTATGCAGACACCGGTTTCAATTCAACATATTTAATCTCACGGTCCACAATCCCACTCCCTCTCTCGTTAAAAGGTTACACAGAACTAACAGAAGAGAACCCCGTTGCTGTATTTAAAAAAAACAAAAATGTATTATATGATATGGAATTCAATCCACAGTTTGTGCGATAAAAAAATTATTAATTAATGCGATGCAAATAAAATAAATAAATAATTAATTAATTAAGTAAGCCGATACGGTAGAATTGAAAACCCTAAGAAATGGAAAGGGGTACATACATGGTGAGAAGAGGGAGCGTTGGTCCTGTTGTAGACTTGCTCTGCGACGAGGTAGACGCCAAAGGCGACGAGGGCGATGCCGAGGCCAGGAGTGGCGTGACGCATCTGATTGGAGAGCATCGGATGCTTCCTCCACTCGTCCCTCCTCCTGAAAAACTCTCCCGTATGCTTTCCTGCTCCCGATCCCATTTCCTCTTTCCTCCTCAACAATCCTCAATACTACTCGATCCTTCTCTCCTCTCCGCTTCCCTTTTCACTTTTGAGGCTGAAATTGATGGGTTCGGCCCAAAACACACATCTCTATGGTTGTTATTTGCATCCCCCTCTTTTTC
Organism: Calophaca sinica; assembly: GCA_037113605.1. Classification (NCBI taxonomy): domain Eukaryota; kingdom Viridiplantae; phylum Streptophyta; class Magnoliopsida; order Fabales; family Fabaceae; genus Calophaca; species Calophaca sinica. The sequence continues at coordinate 906,188 of CM073731.1, forward strand.
TAACACACCCCACCCCTTTCCCATTTTCCTATTTCTTTTTCCCAAAACTAGCAAGATACCCGTGTGAATGCACGGGTGACTCTATTTTTATGCATTTTTAAAATATGCCTGTTTGTAAAAATACGTTTTTAAATAGTGACAAACATATTTATTAGTTTTAGTTTTCTAAAAATGCTAAAATATTTAGAGTATTCAAACAAAGAAAATAATTATATCCATAACATGTAATGTTTCTCTGTCGGGATATAAAAATAAAATAATTATTTATAAATAACAAAGAGGTTTTCAAAATTGTTACGAACTCAAAGACAATTATACCAACATATTATGTTTTCCCGTCGGAATTCAAAAAGCAAAATAGTCATTTCTAAATAATTATAAAATTATAAAATTGATATATGCTGAAAGACAATAAAATTATACCGATAACAATAATGTTTCCCCATCGGGACTCAAAAGCAAAATAATCATTTATAAGTAATAAAAAGATTTCTAAAATTTTTGTGTGCTTAAAGAAAATAAAATTATACCGATAATATATAATGTTTTCCCGTCGGGACTCAAAAAGTAAAATAATCATTTATCAATAAAAAATATTATAAAATTGATATATGTTGAAAGAGAATAAAATTATACTGATAACATGTAATGTTTTCCTTTAGGGACTCAAAAGAAAAATAATCATTTATAAATAATAAAAAAAATTATAAAGATAAAATAAGAAAATAAAAATTAAGAAAAAATGAAAACTAAAAAGTAAACAAATTTAAAAATAAAAATTATAATATAAATAAGAAAACTAAAAAATAAAAGAATTAAAAAATTGGAATTAAAAAATTAAAAATGAAAAATGAAAATTTAAAAAAGAAGAGAGAGAAAAAAGTAAATAAATTTAAAAATAAAAAATTATAATATAAATAAGAAAATTAAAAGAAAAAAAGAATTAAAAAATCGTAAATAAAAAATTAAAAATTAAAAAATGAAAATTTAAAAAACAAGAGGGAGAAAAAAATGAACTCAAAAAGTGGAGGGAAGAGAGATATAAAAGTTTTTGAAAAATTTGAGTAGAGAGTAGTGAGTGAAGAAATGAAGGGAAGAGGTGAAGTGAGATCGACTATTCTACCCTTAAAATTGATGATGTGTCAAAATTTAAAAAATAGGTAGTTTAATATTTTTTTGTTGTTAGTTTGTTTTTCTATATTTTTTTTTGCTGCATATTTAGAGAACTAAAAAAACTAATTATTTTGTCAAAATGTAAAACATTCATTTTATAAATAAGTGCATTTCAAAGATACGTAAAAACAAAAAGACCAGTGCGTATGCACGGATATTTTGCTAGTTAAAAAAAAGACCTTAAAAGCAATTTTGAAAGAATAGAGGGAAAGAAAAAACAAATAAGAACAAGATGTGACATGATATTGTCACACGTTGCAGACCATAGTAGAAATAATGTAGGCAAGAGTTTTACTTTTCTCAACAAATTAAAATACAAAGAACAATAGATAATGGATATTTTTTTTGACGGGAATAATAGATAATAGATATAAGTTAGACGAAAATAAATCTGAAACAAATCAAGTCAAAGATGACATTCGAAGCAGCGAAGGATGTAACCGGAAAAAAAAAACAGCAAAGGAGCAAAGGAAAAAAAAAACTGAGCGAAGGAGCAAAGGGAGAAATAATGGGCGGGAAGTGGTTAAATGTGAACAGGACACGTGTCCAAGGGGTTCACTTTTACAAAAGTAGGTAGATACCTTTATCTGAGGTTAACTTCTGAAACCCATCCTTATTTTTCACATGAATCAATATCAATATAAGAATATAATAGGCCGGTAAAAAGATAAAATTAGACTACTATATTTTTACCACCTATCATTTTAAAGGGGTAAATATGTCAATCTAAATAAAAATAAATTAAAATAAAAATGAAATTCACATAAAAAACTAATTTTCTCAACATATTTTTAACTTTTTCTCTCTCACCTTTCACTTTTTTTTCTCTCTCTTCCCTTTCTCTTTCTCTCTTTTTTGCTCTCAGGGTGTGTTTGATTGGAGGGTTTTGGAGGAGAGGGGTTATTTTAAATTATGTTTGTTTGGTTCCATTTTTTTAAGGGGAGGGGAGCAAAACCTCTCCTAAGCCAATTTTGGCTCCCCTCCCAAAGTGGGGGGTTTTGGAGGGGAGGGGAGGGGAAATTAAATTATTTAAAATAAAATTACTTAAATATCCTTATATATAATATAATATAAAAGACTATAAGGATATACTAGTAAATTAATCTCTTCCCTTCATTAAAATCCATCCCCTCCCCTCCTGAACCAAACAAGCAAAGGCTTCTCTCCCCTCCTCTCAACCAAACACAAAATCAAATTAAATCGCTCTCCTCCTTTCCCCTTCCCTCCCCTCCCCTCTCCTCCCCTCCATTAAAATCTCTCCCCTCCACTCGGTTGAACCAAACAGACCCTTAGTCTCTCTTTCTCTCACGTTTGTCACTCTCCCTTTCTCTATTTCTCTTTTTTTTTATTTCTCTCTTTCTCTTTTTTTTTATATTTTTATATTTTATCATTATATTTTTTATTTAGAAATAATTATTTTTATTTAAAGTCTCAAATATAATTTTATCACGTATCAAAATTTATAAATATCTTTATTATATATTATTTATAGATGATTATTTTACTTTTAATTCTTAACGGGAGAAATATTAGATACTATCGGTATATATAATTATTTTTTTAAGTCCAGAGGGAGAAACATAAAATTTTATCGGTATAATTTCATCGTCTTTTAGAATATATCAAATTTTATAAATATTTTACTATTTATAAATAATTATTTTACTTTTGAGTCCCAACAGAGTTTTGTTTTTCATATTTTTATTATTCTATTTTATTTATATTTATATTTTTTATTAACATTTTTTAATTTCATTTTTTTATAGACATAAATTTTTTTTGGTATAACATCGAAATTTATAAATATATTTATTATATATTAGTTATAGATGATTATTTTACTTTTGATACTTAACGGGAGGAAACATTACATACTATCGGTATAAATAATTATTTTTCTTTTGGGTCCAGAAGGAGAAACATAAAATATTGTCGGCATGACATCAAAATTTATAAATATATTTATTATATATTATTTATGGATGATTATTTTACTTTTGACTCTTAATGGTGGAAACATTACATACTAATTTTAGACCTCTTATTCTAATGACACATTGTATGTTGTCAGCATAATTACTTTTTATATTCTGTTTTTATGAATGCTATTAGTTTTTATAAATGATTATTTTGCTTTTGAGTACCGACTAGAGAAAATAACATGTTGTCACTATAATTTCGTTATCTTTGTGCACATATCAATCTTTATAAATGTTTTTATTATTTATAAATGATTATTTTACTTTTAAGTCTCGACGAGGGAAACATTACATGTTGTCGGTATAATTTAATCTTCTTTGACACATATCAATTTTATAAATGTTTAAGTTATTTATAAATGATTATCTATATATCTATTTAATCAAGAAAACTCTAACATGTTTGTTTCATCTTAGCTATATATGGTACACAAGTCACACAATTACATAAATAGTAATATTTGATACACATTTAATTTTTTTTTCACATTCACTATAAAATTAGTTAATTTTAATACATTAAATCAAAAATATCATTTACTATAAACAATTACCATCTTAAAATATTAATCGTAATAAACAACGAGCGTACCGTGCGAATGCACGAGTATTGTACTAGTTAACTTCTTAAACCCCTCCCCATTCTCCTTCCCACTCCCCTGCACAGCTCCACTCACCCACAACCCCCTCCCCCACTGTCCCCTCCCTTGAGAGTCCTCTTCCCCCCCCTAATTGCGTATTGTTCAAGTGTAAATTTTTTCAGTCTCCACTTTTTTTTCGCTTGTGTGAAAATAAGTTGTTATTTTTATTTTTGTATTTTTTTTCAATTATGGTGGAATGAAAATTTTTAAATCCGAAACTTAACTTTATGATTGTATCCAGAAATTTACTTCTAGAACATAGAGTTATGTGTTTTCAAAGTTAATTTTCGAATAGATGTTTATGCAATCTTGAAGTATACTTCCAAAAAGGCGTATTTTGTGGGAATAATCAAAATTATGCAGAGGGGTGTATTAGAAAAACGGAGGTTAAAATAGCAACCCCGTCTCTCGCCCAAGCCCAATTGAGCATGCTGACGCCATTTTAATATTGGGAATTGCTAAGGGTACCCCCAAATTGCTGGGGCACCCTACAATTCCTAAAATACACCTACTAAAAATATCAAAAGTGAATTTTTTTTCCAATTCTTCCCTTCACTCGCAATTTTCCAATACTCAACTCGCAAAAAATCTCTGAAACTCGCAAATTTGAGGCAGGTTTTTGCAAAAACCAACCCACTCGCAAAAACCACTTTTGCGAGTGTTATTTTGTTTTTTGTTTTTTTTTTTAAGTTTTGATTTTTTTTTTGCTTCAGTTATGTCACGCATGAGAGGAACATGTTGGCTGGCTGGCTGGGAGGCTAAGATGGAGGCTACTGGACAGGCGGTAGAGGCTGCAAGAGAGACTCAGCGACAACGTCAATAGCATCGGGAGGACATGACTGCATCAAACCGTCGAAGAATGGTTGACAGTAGACCTGGTCCGAGCAGACAGGAACGACGTAGACGACAACCTCAGTACGAGCCACCTCAGTACGAGGGAGATCAGGACGAGGGATATCAACATGAGGTTCATCACAAGGAACCAGTAAAGATGCATATAGATGCACAGGCATGGGAGGGACCATTTCCTGGAGGACCTTCTGATACATTACTGCTGACTTCATTCAGAGGCCACATCGCTTACGAATTGTGGAGCGGAGAGGTAATTATTGTTTACCATTTTAAAACATTTAAGGGTTTTCTTTTTAGTTGTGTAATTAATGACAAGGCTTTTATTTTTTTGTGTGCAGGATCGGCCGACACCTCTTAAGGTTTTTGCTCACGACAAAAAGTGGCAGAAGTGGTTTGAGCTGCGTCACACATTACCAGTTGCAGTACGGGAGCATGTTGATCGATCTGGTCTCAGTCATCTGATGTATTGTAGCTACACAATGATTGACAACGCGCTGCTGATTGCGTTTTCTGAGAGGTGGCATGCAGAGACTAGCTCATTCCACCTTCCAATCGGAGAGATGACCATCACGCTGGATGATGTGTCATGCATACTGGGCATACCGGTTAGAGGTGCCCTTTTCATATCCCCTGAGATGGACACAGATCTTGCTATATCTGTTTTACAGTCATTGTTGGGGGTATCTCAGGCGGAGGCTCTGTAGGAGGTGGGACCTATGGGTGAGCTGTTGTTCGATTATCTTGGCTGCAGGACCTTTATGATAAACGGGTGAGTGAGGGTCGGATGTACGAGGCAGCAAGGGCGTTGATACTGGTGCTACTCGGGATGACTATTCTGACGGACAAGACTAGCACCCGTATTGACTGTAGATATATGGAGCTCGTGCGTCGGTTAGACCAGGTTGGACAATGGTCATGGGGAGCGATAGCCCTATGCCACTTGTACGGCTTGTTGGCTTTATTAGTTAGCGTCACCCTTAGGATTCGATGGGCTTAACATCCCAACCCATGGCGCCTATAATGGGCGCAGCCCCTTAAGCTTGATGCGGTTCTGGGTATCCTTAAGGAAATAAAGTTGCGCCCTTGCTAACAGCTATAACTTTTGGCCTAGTGGTAAGCGCTTGATCCGACAAGTGGTATCAGAGCAAGGTCATGGGTTCGAATCCCCCGGGTGACACTGGGGGGGAGATTGTTAGCTTTATTGGTCAGCGTCACCCTTAGGATTCGATGGGCTTAACATCCTAACCCATGGCACCTATAATGGGCACAACCCCTTAAGCTTGATGCGGTTCTGAGTATCCTTAAGGAAATAAAGTTGCGCCTTGGTAACAGCTATAGCTTTTGGCCTAGTGGCAAGCGCTTGATCCAACATGACTGTCTTGGCGACGCCGGCAGGTTAGAGTGCCGTGGGTTAGCGGGCTACATGACACTCTTTCAGGTACCACTGTGTTATTAAATTAGAAAATTAAATTTACAATTGTTTTAACTCTGACACATTTTCGTAACTGATTCAATATTTGTGACATGCCTGGATCTACGAGTATTTTCCTACTTCTGTAGTAGATCGGAGGCTTGTCGAGGGCTACGACGGTGAGTGTGTACGTGCCTACCGCTGGAGACCTAAGAAGAGTCATGGGAAGGTGCTTCTATCTGACAAGCACCGGATGCCTTTGTCCGGCCGATGGCGTGTGTTGGATCTTGCCGTCAGCACCGAGCGACATTGCCCGATCGACCATGTGGCACACTTTTCGGGGTACCTGCGGTGTGGGAACACCATAGTTCCGTACGCCGGAGAGGGTACTACGACAGTTCGGGTACATGCAGGAGATTCCTCGACACCCACCACGACGTCTCTCGGCTGAGGAGATTAGTCTTAACTGGATATCCTCTCACCTGACCACTATTAGATACCTATTTCGGTTGAAGCTGGCCGCTCATCTAGCTAAATGCGCCCGGGGGTACCTAGATTGGTACTACAGGCACTCGCATCCACTGCTGATACCTCCACAAGCTCCACCTCCACAGGCTCCACTTGATGCACATGCTAATTGTGCCCCTCGGGTAAGGAATGATAAGTTATTGCACTGTATATATTATGTCCATTCGTAACATTATCTAATTTTTTTCTATAATGTATTTATGTCTTTTGTAGGCGGATTATGTTCATGCGATGGGAAGGTTGGATAGACTTGTCGCCATGCTGCACTGGGTTGTTGATTACACGTCAGAGGGAGATGATAGGTGTGACTACTTTCAGGAGATGCTTCGGATAGCGGAGGATCGTGAGTAGTTGTCTTTTATGTATTTTTTTTTATGTGAACACTTTTTTATTTAAATATTATTATTATTATTATTATTATTATTATTATCCATATTATTGTTATTTATAACTAGTGAGTTTAGAAATACAAAATAATAAAAATAAACTTAAATGTGACTATTTACTAAATGCAACTACTCATTCAATAACAACAAAACAACATTACATGATCACTAAATGCAACTACAACACCGAACTATAACATTAAAAAAATAAAACCCAACGATTTATTAAACGCAACTACTCGTTCAACAACAACATAACACAAACGCAATGGCTATGGTTAACGAAGGAGAACAATGATTTCATCAGTTGTTCTTGGTGCATGACATTTTTTTATGATCTCGTCAGCTGTTCTACCAAGCACAACATACAACTCTATTGGGCCATGACTAGAATGATCATTGGATGCTTCCCACATACGTTGTATGTTGCCGTCGTTTAGAAATGTCATACACATATATTCAACACGCCCACTACCCACCGAAACAGGGCATCAATAGTAGAGATCTGCCACTATATGTGATCCAACTCCGAGCTTTCGCTGTATCTTTTGCTTCAGTTCTTCAATGGTGATGGATGTCTTGATCCTAAATATTTTTGGAACATCGGGCTCAAAAACCACGCCATCAGCACTTGTTGTGATTCTGCCACCGTGATAAACAATGACAAGGCTCAAATCCATCGAGAACTGGGTTAGCTAAGTATCTGACATGACTTACGAGCAGGCTAAGGGATGATGAAATCGATTTAGGGTTTATACCACTCTTGGGTGTGTGAAAATGGTTCTATTTATAGAACGCTTGATGAGATCTGAACCGTTAAAAGTGGGTCGATCGCATCTCATCCGTTGATACTTATAAAAAAAAATTTGTTCTCTCCACTCGCAAAAATAGAATTTGCGAGTGAGCAAAAACCATTTTTGGGAGTTGAACAAAAAATAAAGGGTATAATAGTCAACACAGTCTAATATAGGGTGCCTCAGGTAATTTGTAGGGTGCCGTTACCAATTCCTTTAATATTTTATTACCCACTCCCAGTCTTGCAAAGTCTTTTCGTAAAAAAAAAAAAAAAAAACTTATAGAGTGATAATTCTCACTCTACAGTCTACACTCTGTCCACTCACCGTATGCCTTTGTGCGAGAGGGAGGGGAGACGGTGTAGGTGGCAGGCACAAATGGCCGTTATTCAGTTTCAATCTTCTCATTCTCCTTCGACGTTGGCGTTCTCAACAATTCACAAATTCCGTCCCCCCTATATCACACCACATACACATACACATACCCATACCCCTACACCTACAGGCAAGTCAACCTCTCTCTCTCTCTTTTCTGCCTCCCTTATCATTCATACATACCTACCTTCTTACCTACCTACTGTTGGTGTTGTCAGGTCGTAAAATCTGCTTAAAGAAAAATGCTTGTGTTGCAAAATCAAGGGCCGTTGTGGGCTCTGCACTGGCCGCCGATGTAAATGCTCTTGGAATTCAACATGCATCATTCTTCCTTCCAATTACCGATTACCGATTATGCTAAGCTTAAGATCATTACGCAGGAGCAGGAGTCTCAATCTGGCATTGTGGTCAGAGACAAAAGCGTCTCGGTTGTACTGCTAGCCGGAGGGAAGGGCAAGAGGATGGGAGTCTGTTCTCTTTCCTCCTTCTTTCAATTTCCATCCAAATTCCCACTTTTCCCCATCTAACCTAACCTAACCTAATCTAATCTAATCTAACACATCGCATTTCTTAATCCCCCCTCCCCAAAAAAAACCCCCCAATTTGTTTTTGTTGTTGTTGTTGTTGTAAATAAATAAATATGAAATATCCAAATCTTATTTATTTCATTTCCCACCGGCCACGTGATTCTTTCTTGTGTTATTTGTGTATATAGGCTAGCGTGCCAAAGCAGTATCTTCCCCTTTTGGGTCAACCCATTGCATTGTATAGGTAATCTATAGTCTCTCTTACTCTTACTATGTTTCCCTGTGATTTCAGCAGTAAATACTTTCTCATACATTACTCACAACATCTATGTATCATCAATGCTTTCTGCATAATGAAATTGTGATTGTAATTGGGACTGTGTCCATTTCCAACTTCCATAATCTACTGGTTTTGAATGCAAAAGGGATCACTGACCTAACCTTCACAACTGCAAAGAACATGATCATGAGAGATATAATGCAGCATTCATATTCAATTTATTTTGCTCTTATCTTTAATCACTTTATGTACTTTACATCGTGATTCATTTCTTTCCAATATAATTAGATGAGGATATATCAATCCTTTGCAGTTTCTACACTTTTTCTGGCATGGTTGAGGTGAAAGAAATCATTGTAGTTTGTGATCCTTCATACAAGGACATTTTTGAAGGTTTCTTCTTTCTTTAGCTTTGGTTTCTTCCGTAAACCTTGTGTTTTTTTCTTGGCTATTAACATTCTTTTTTTCCTCAGATGCAAAAGGAAATTACCAAGCAGAACTCAAATTTGCACTGCCTGGAAAAGAAAGGCAGGATTCTGTTTACAATGGGCTTCAGGAATGTGCAGTACTTTTTTTTTTTTTTTTATATAGTCTTGATAATGAAATATTTTCATACACTATGTCATTTCTTTAGCTCAGTTTTATAGTAGTTGAGGCCAGTGTTTCTTATCTTAGCTCTTCCTTCCCAAACAATGATGATTAGCTTGGTGTGACAAATCGTGTTGATTTTTACATGTTTATCCCTTTAACACCCATGACTCCTTATATTATTATGAAATGCTGTTTTTTTTTTCAGGCAGTTGACTCAAGCTCTGAGCTTGTTTGCGTTCATGATTCTGCAAGACCTTTGGTGTTACAAGGAGATGTGAAAAAGGTTTGGATTGAATTAGTTCTCGTGCACAAGTTACTAATTTGATGCTTCTAATTTTTTTTGAAAGTCATTCATAGGTCAAGAAAATCAACACTGTTGCATTAGTTTTGTGAGAGTGTTATGAAAGAATTTCCGTCTACCAGCAGCGATATAGTCAGGGAAATATCAACCTTATGTTTATGTTATCATCAATGGCTTATATGGAACTACAGCTAAAGAAAACTATGTGCTTTATTATTTGCACCATAGCCACTCAAGAGCTACAAATCATGTTGAGGCTTTCTTCATCTCCTTGGTGTTACAAGGAGATGTGAAAAAGGTTTGGATTGAATTAGTTCTCGGGCACAAGTTACTAATTTGATGCTTCTAATTTTTTTGAAAGTCATGCATAGGTCAAGAAAATCAACACTGTTGCATTAATTTTGTGAGAGTGTTATGAAAGAATTTCCGTCTACCAGCAGCGATATAGTCAGGGAAATATCAACCTTATGTTTATGTTATCGTCAATGGCTTATATGGAACTACAGCTAAAGAAAACTATGTGCTTTATTATTTGCACCATAGCCACTCAAGAGCTACAAATCATGTTGAGGCTTTCTTCATCTCTGGAATTAAATGACCTGACCATTGCCAATGGCAGAGTCCTGATAGAAGTGCTCATGTTTTTTGGATCCACATAGTGCATGTTACGTGTCTGTACAACTTTAATGGACTCAAATGCATGTTTTGTCTTACTTTGGTTGGGGATTTTTTTAAATTCTTCTCAACATCTATTTAGTTAACCTGCCGACTTAGATTACTCATCTTTGTTCTGTTCTAAGGTCATTAAAGATGGATTGTTGAACGGAGCTGCTGTTCTTGGTGTCCCTGTGAAGGCCACAATCAAAGAGGTATTCACTAATTGTTTGAATGCACCTTTCTTACAATTATTGCAAGTGGTTGATGAATTTTTTTTTTTAATATAAAAAGTGAATATAATGTCCCGCTCACAAATAATTCTATAGAAAATTTTAAATTCAAATGTGATCAACAACTTTATGCAAGAACCAACATCTATATATTTCCCTACCGATAACAAAGATGTAAGCAAATGAATTTAGTTTGTCATCCTTTCAAGTAACAAGTATTGTCTGGTAATTTTTGTTTTTTGTGGTTATATTCTTTCTTCATTTTTTATCCTTTTTGTGTTGGATCTGTGTTCTTTTACCTGCTGATCTACGGGGTTAATTTCTAAATTGCTCCTTTGATATGCTTCTCGCAAGTGTATTGGTTCATAAAAAGTATTATAGTGAAAGCCAAATATTGTTGCCACCAGAAGTGATGTTACCACGTATTGGTTCACCAAATCAAACCAATTGGATGCTATTAAGATTGAAGGGGACTTTAAGTTACTTGATTGGGGTTTCCTCAATTGGGCATAAGGTACTAGGGCTAGACTTTGCCAAATTTTCATGTGATAAATTAACATCCAGTCAGTTCAAGCAATTAAATTATGGTTTGAGATTAATCTCTACTGAAATAGCTCACACCCAATCCGTTGGTGCATGAACCCTGTTTAAACTAACAATTTGCTTAATTCCTTAATTCAAACCATATGAGAATAAGGTAACAATACCAAAGAAACAAAAGATCACATACCCATTAATTACAATCCCTAGATAATCAAAGAGAAATGGCCATTAAATCAAGAAACACAACCCAACAATACATTTTACAAATTCATGAAGGTCCGCCAAGTCAATATATGATTAGCTACTTCATACAAGTATTTAGCAATGATTTAATATCTAAACCACGAATAAAAGATTGAATGTAAGTTAAGAAATCAATTACATCACAGTCCCATTTGCGTCCATCAAACCCTGGCTAAAAAAGTTTAGAAATCCATAACAGTAAGACAAGAAACAAAGAAGAAATAGAGAACTGCATAGCCATCTTCAAGATATGGGTGATGAATCGAGTGAATATGAAATCCTCCGAAAACGAACCCTAAAATCTCAGTCTCCCTTCCCTTGAGAGTGTTGTGTGACTTTCCCTCTCAAAAATGCAAAAAAAAAAAAAAAATTGCTATTTATATTTTATAGCACTAAATGGCATTTTAGTATTTTTCTGGGTGCCTAGGCACTGATTTTTGGGAGCCTAGGCGCGCATCATATTGAGGAGTAAATTATGACATATGGTCCGAGTGCCTAGATATTGAGTCAGTTTTTTAAAACTCGGACCAGACTGGCCGGTCAGTCTGACTGGAAAGCGAACCCGTGGCCGGTCCATAACTCTAATCAAATCATTTATGCGCGTAAATCAGAGCTTACATCATCCACCCGGCTTTGAACCGATTAAATCCGGCTGACTCGGCGACTCGTCCTTTCAAATTTTTCACGCACACATGCTCATGTCTCATACTGCACAGAGTCCATATCCCCAGCTGTCACGCCTGCACAGTCCCCATTACTTGCTGTCCAACTGCACGCCTGCACACTGTCCTATGCCGCACCTGCTCGTGGACAATGAACATTTGCAAAAAGTGCATTCACTCGGATCGATCCCAGGCCATGAGAATGGCAATAGCAACACTTGCCACTGCGTCAAATATGGTTTTGCGATATATCTTACGATTAAATTATATATATCATTAGTAAAATACCTATAAATTTTATATACACTGGTTCATGCAGTTCAACTAGTGACCCACCGATCCAGTAGCATGACTGAGTTGATGACTGGTTCAAGTTTTAAAACACTGCATTGAGTTATGGTGGGTGCCTAGGCACTAAGGTGGCAAAAGCAAATTTGATTCTTTAACCTAAAGTGCTTAGGCTTTGAAAAATTAATGCCTAAGCACAAGTGGCAGAGGCTTGATCCTTAAGCTCATTTTTCACAAATTTTCCTGCCACAGCCATAATAATCAGTAAGGAATCATATCAAGGTGCACTTAAATGATAATAACTAACAAAACTCCAAAATACTAAAAACACTCTAGACTATTCTAAACTAATCTAAACCAATAATTCTCTTTGCAAACTAACACAATCAGCTGAGTTAAGGGAAATTAGGCATTTTCGTAACTTGAAATCAAGTATTTTTGCACAACTATCATCCTTCTAAAATAATTTTGATGCAAGTTTAGGTTCAACAATTGTGTAGAGATTTAATTCAGTTGTTCTCTTCACGGTTACATAACTGCTTCACAACTATGGACAGGTTTATAGTCTTAGTTGTATCTTTGTTCATACTTGATTGAAGTATCAATAACTATAAGCATATTTGTGCATACAAGAAAGTCTTCTAAACGAGATTGAAATTTTTATTTTGTGCTAGGGCGCATATATGCGTGTAATTTAGTTCCTTTCCCTTAATGTACTTGAAAGTAATGAAATTTGTATACTAATCTTTCTGCAGGCAAACGGTGAATCATTTGTGGTTAGAACACTGGATAGAAAAACACTATGGGAGATGCAGACCCCACAGGTCAAACTGCAAAAGATAAGAATATGTATCTTATAAATTTTGAAAACCTAGTCAATTACTTCAATGCATATCCATTTTTTGCAGGTTATCAAGCCTGAGTTGCTGAGGAAAGGCTTTGAGCTTGTAAATAGGTAGTTTCTTATTCTTATGCTTAATTTAAATTCAAATACTTGTACGCATTAAAAAAAGCATCTTATTCTTCAGTTATTTAACAACTTAAAGACTGAAAATATACATTACACGCTTGTGAACCAAGAGCTATGCAGATACATCGAACAGCCGGATGAAACACCCACGACCAAATCGGAATATGTTTAGAGAATTTGGTTTCATTATTCACAACAATGTTGAGAAAATACATTGCCTTTCAGAATCTAACTGGTATTTTATGTGCAACCTTCCTTACAGAGAAGGTCTTGAAGTTACTGATGATGTGTCCATTGTAGAGCACCTTAAACATCCTGTTTTTATCACTGAAGGATCGTATACCAACATCAAGGTAGTCAAACTTCCCCCCTGTATATTCTCTCTTGGATACTTACTTGATGGCTAGGTGTTAGCCATCTATATTATTTAACTACGTAAAGCCTTGTAATTTATACTTGTATCACTTGATACCATACGATGTGCTACTGCCACCATATTGGCCGGCACCCACTAGGCCTGACTAAGCCCGTCCCAGAAAAGGTATTTGGGCTTAAGTGAATTGATGCCTGAAAATTTTGGGCTTCGGCATAACTGAACTTGGATTCAATTTTTGTTTACATACATTTTTTTTGTTTGCATACTGACCTACCTATCACTAGCATTGAAGCATGTAGTGACGCCTGTTGCAGACTGCATGAACTCATTGCCAAATGTTTTGCAGGTGACTACGCCTGATGACTTATTACTGGCGGAGAGAATATTGAATATAAATTCTGGGGAAACTTCTTAAAAAAGTTTTGCCATTTCATCTTTGAAGGGGAATCATTGTTAAACAATTTTTCTTCAATAGGTTACCTTTTCTCCTGCAAGGTGGCATCTCGCAGCAGAGAAAACTGTATACAAGTTTTTGAGTTACTTTGTGTAACTTCTAGAGATTTGTGAAAAAACACATGGCCATTGCTTAAAACAAGGGAAATGTTTCCGCGTGGTAGGGAAAACCTACTTTGATTACCAGAGCCCCGTGCAATTGGATGATAATCTTTACAGGACATGTGATATATTAGTCATGTGTCTTCATTTTCTGATTAAATAGTTACTAAATTTTAAGTTGAATTTAATCTTTTTCTAAATAATAATTGGGTTTAATTGGGATGTACCGTCGGTGTAAAATATTTGTACACTAGCCTTCAATATGAGTACACCATATTGCCACATCCCTCTATTTTGTAACCGCATTTTAAAAATAACCGCATAATGGTAAATTTTTATTGGATTGGATGTCAGTGTAAAACTAGTTTACAACAGTACATGTTTTATTTTCTCATAATATAATAATTTTAGTTAACTATGATTTGATAACTTACGCATTGTTGCAACAAATTCACACTCAATGAAATTAAGGTAAATAAGGGATGTTGAAAAATAAGAGAGACAACAAAGGAAATTCAAACCATTGGACTTGGCGAGTGGTAGTCTTGGTCGCATCGACAATGACAAAATTCCAAATTCAATTTCATGGTGAATGGATTGGTCAAGGTGCATTTTGGCGGGAAAGCAAAAAACATACTACCTCCGGTTCTCAATGTAAGAGAAAAAAAAGTGTTTTTTAGGGTTTCAAAATATAATAAATATGTGAGATAAAAAAGTGTTTTTCATTGGAAAAAAGAGTGTTTTTCTTAGTTTTGATGAATTAGGGTTTTGTCTCTTATATTTAGGATCGGAGGGAGTACTGCGTAGATTCAATTCTTTGAAAAATCCTGCATTTGCTAGATTAGATGAGTCAATGAAGTTAATAAAATATCAATTATACTGTTAGCTGTAAAGCAAAAAGGAAAGGAGATGATTGCAGAAAACGCATAAGCAAAAAATAGATGGACACTTGTCACATTTTAAGCAGTATAGCAGGTCTGAACATGCAATTGCCTTTCATTTTCAATTAAAATAAACTTTACCTGCGCTAGACAAAGTACCTTTATATGCACGCTCGCTCACGCTCAACGAACACCACCAGGCCAGCTTTTTCGAAACTCCACCATAGGATATTATTCATTTTTTACCACATTAATCTGAACTCATTTGCGCCTTCTTTTTATCTTTATCTTTTACTATATTTACATATACGGTTCTAATCTTTGTTTGTATTAGATCACCTGCGTACTACCCTCGGGCCTCAGCGGGTTAGCCTTCAGATTTGAAAATAGACTATACCCTCTTTAGAAGACTTAATTTGGAAGGATAAAGTAGCAATAATTATTAAAGCAATTACGATTTTGAAGAAAGGAAACTAAAAAGGTTTCACTGTTCCTCTTTATTATAATTCCTTAAACGAAGGATGGAGCAAAAGTAGCACAGAAGTTGAAGCTGCTGAACCACATAACCTTCACATTGATTTCACACTCGCATCCTTGAAGAATCGCCCCAATATCGAATAAAGAAAAATAGTAGGGAAAATTTTGACAAAAAATAAGAGGGGAGAATATCCAATGTGGGATAAACCTCCTTTATCTTTTACACTCCTTTTTCTTCGGCTTACCACACTCACCAAACAATGTATAACGCCCAACTTTACGCGCTCCAACTGGGGTGCCTTTTACCTGCTTCCAACACAATTTAACACGCTCTCGATCAGACAACAAATCGTTATTGAGACGAGACGAGTAGACAAATTTTCATAAACATGAGCACAGAATGAAATACCTTCATTGCCCTTCTAGTCTTGGATTTATTCCAACATAAAAATCCGCAACCTCCAGCTCCCGAGCCCGATTCATAGCCCCTACAGAAACAATTAACAATGGCATTAAGCAACAAATAAAAAATGAATTTTGACACAAGCAATCATAATTGTATGCCTCTTTTTTCACACTTCCCTTGAACTCGCATGCAATATTTTATTATTATTAATAACTATCTCCCACATCCTCACTTTTAGTAAATAATAATAAACCAACGGTGCAAATGAGAGGTGTGAGAAAAAGTGCATGCAAGTAGCGTTTTTCTTTACACAAGAAGAATTACAAAGAAATTTTCAGGATAGTACTCGAGCATGCTAATCCACAAAATACAAGCTACAACTGCAGCTGGCGTGTCTGCTAATTTCCAAGAGCCTCTAACAGCAAAATTCAAAATATACAAACTATCATCTGAATATGAGCGAGAAATCATTTCCACAGGAAAAAATATTAATATTGAATATTCAGTTATTGATGGTCAGATGTCAGAGTCAGTCACATATTATGGGGTCCATTTTAGATGGACGCCATGCGAAGCGGCAAAGTGCAAAGGCTCCAGAAAGAGCTAACAGGTATACATGCCATGTATTGACTGCAACAAATCAGATACTAAAGCGACATATAAAATACCACAAAACAAGCATTCATGTCAAGCATTATAACTTTCAAATAGGTATTTAGATCGCCATAGAAAAAACAACCCAAAGTCCAAAGATATCCCGCTCTTTACAAATATTAATAATTTTACCCAAGATTTACCATTCAAATGCCATATTTTATAATATCTATAATTTGTTGAATCGTTTCTTTCTCTTTGAAGACAATAATATTCCACTATCCTAGAAATTAAATCATGCATCCAAGAAGCATCTTCTAACCATGATAGCTACTTTGTCCACCAATCATGCAAGGATTTCAGCAAGCAATTTGCTACAATTTCTAATCACATTTACGAGACAGATTGCAAAATTGACGGAAGACTTACAGAATATCTTTTCCAGATATTGTTGCTAAACTGCTGTCATGCAATAAACTTGGGGACATGGGATAACGGTCTCCCCTTTTACCAATCTGATCCTTCTGTAGGACCCTTCCATTTTTAATGCTTAAAACTTTGAGATCACTACTTGGGCCATCTTCCCGATGCTGGCGAGAGGACATTCTTGTTGAATCCATGGACTCCATTGGGTCTACACAATAGACACCATCCTGAGGCAGGACTTGATTCTTCTCAGGTCTCAAATGATTCAATGATCCAGGGGAGCCTTTTTCTACAGCCTGTAACCAGGCAGTTTCCAACCTCTGCTCACGGATGATGGATTCAATTCTCTGCACTGGATTATCCTTTCTCCTCACCCTCACGCCATTTCCTTCAGCCATAATATCTGATGAACCCGTGGCAGATTGTAGCTTTCCTTCCAATAAAGGAGGCAAATTTGAATAAGACTCGATTTCGTTAATAAAACCACGTCTTTGTTCCTCCTCACTTCCCCTTGTTGACTCTGTTTGCTTTGGTCCCGGTAGATTGACCTGATTTTCACCTTCACCATCTGGCAAGTGGATAATTCTGACCTCCACATTGCGTCTAAGAACCATTTCCATGGAGTTTGTAATGCTTCTTAAAAACCTCTCAGCCCTAAGTTTAATATCTCCATCCCCAAATGCCACATACGCTACAAGAACACCTGCGAGAAGAACTATATATTAGGAGGAGGGAACAATACATGACAGAACAAAAGCTGACTTTTAGTAATGAGGTGCAAAAGAGCAGGCATTAAATGAGGCGAAAGAACAAAGGGAGATCTGATACTGCAAAGGAACAAAAAAGGTGGTCAGCAAAGATGAAAATATTAGATGAAAGCGCTGTTAGAATATGTACAATTATCTTAGCAGCAATCAATGGCTAGTTCTCATCAGTAACAACGATGCATTATTGAATTGTTGACTGCTTTAGATTTTGAAAACCATAGCTATGAAAAGCATCTGGTATCTGGCTGTTTAAACGTAAAGAGCTTAAGACAACTAGGTTTGAAAAAAAAATGCTTCTAATTACTCATAAACAAGCAAGAACATCAGTTTTGAGCAACAAAAAAAATATTATCAGCTAACCTTGAACTTCACATATGGACACAAGCTTTCCATGATTGTGTAGCAGCTGCCTTAATGTCTTGGAGTGGCACCCCTCCATACAACATACCCAGATGTCACCTAACTTCCCTGAATCTATGCATCTAAACATTGTATTCCCAACCATAAGATCATCAGATGAGACCACTGTGGAGCCATCGTCTATGACTGGGCTATTTGACGGCTTTGATTTCAAGCCGAAACCATCAATCTTTGAGGACACATCCTTTTGATGGTTGGAACTGCCATTTACTGCTTTTTGCTGGGAAGCAGGGGATGTTGACTTTTGAGGCATATATTGGAGGTCTGACTTGTGCTTGAAAGAAGTAATGTCTCTTGAAGCACTTGAAGGGTCATCTTCAGCTGTCTTGCAGCTCTGCCTCCTGCTGCTGCTTGACTGCGTAAGATCTGGAGAAGCTATGGAACCAAGCTGTAAGAGAGTTGCTGTGAACCATGTTGAGCGTTCACTGGATGTCCTTAACTGTTTCCCCGCCTCTGAGAGAAGATTCAGAGCATTCTTTAATCTCTCCAACTCCAATTCATTCACTGAGCATGAAATCCAAGTGTGTATTTCAATAACCATTGGATTGTAGTATTTTCATTATTATAACACATAATGACAAATCAAGAGGGATACAAAACACCCCAAACAGGTAGGAAAGAACCAGAAAATGTCAAAAGTAGATATAACTTTATCTAAAACAACTAGTTATTGTCTTATTGATAATGTGTATCAAAACCTAAGGTAAAACTAAAACACAAGATCAGGAAGCAGACCCAAATGACATTGTTAAAATTCATTAAAGCAGAGGACTTTTCTTTTTTGATGATTTGACAGTTTCCCAGTAGACAATTGTGAAGCTCCATTAAATTTAATGCAAAGTAAAAGAACATCTTGAAATATAGAAACAAGAAGTTGTGCATTATAGCTCAAATAACGCCCAGCTTTCGCAATAGCTTTTCAGTGACTCTAAACTTTTGAATGACAAATGGCATTGCTTTAAAAAACACCCAAGTTATTCTCTGTGTTTTGAAGACTTTTCACCATATCTATTATGCTAAAATTAAGATGAATAACGAAGATATAAATCTTATCGAATCAAAACAGATATTGTACTCACAACTCCGTCCACCTAGGAGTGAACCATCAGGTTTGGCATCAACGACTGTATATGATCCAGCAATGATGTCCATAATAAGGCCAGCCAGTTGAGACATCAAAACCATTGGATCAACTCCAGAGTCCATCAATTCTCTGGCTCTTTTCACCGTCTCTGCAGTGTCTGATGACATTGCTAATTCCAAAAGTTCCAATAATTTTTCATCCGAAACAACTCCCACCTGTCGCAGGTAATATGAAGCAGTGTTATTTTTAAATGATATCCATGCGACTGGGGAAAAAAAAACTTTAGTAAAAGTCAAAAGCATTGCCAGAACTGTTACATTTCAAAGAAAAAATAGTCACAACAAACTCACAAGTTCATTGACAAGAGAGGTAGTAATTCTTTTTCCCAGCAAACTAAGTTGTTCTAGCATTGTCTCTGCATCTCGAAGTGAACCATCTGCATTCACGGCAATGAGGTCAAGTGCATCTGTTTCCACATCAAGGTTCTCCTGAGTGGATATTTTCGTTAACCTGGTCACAATATCTCCATCTTTAATTTTATTGAAAAGGTACTTCTGGCATCGAGACTGTATTGTTCGAGGCACATTGTCAAGATCGGATGTTATAAATATGAATACCACCCGCTGAGGCGGTTCTTCCAGAAACTTGAGCAATCCCAGCCATGTCTTGGAGGGTAACAGGTGACACTCATCAATAACTAAAACTGTATATCGAGAGGAGGCAGACGAAGACCCAACTGACAATCTTTTGAGCAGATATCTAGCTTTATCAAGTCCTTTCTTATTAGTTCCATCAACTTCCAAAAGATCACTGCTCTTGCCAGAAACGAAATCAGCACATTCCCTGCAGTATCCACAAGGCTTACTCTCATCTGAAGCCACACAATTCAAGGCAGCAGCAAATATCCTGGCTGTTGATGTTTTACCAGTCCCACGGGGACCTTGAAAAAGATAGACAGGAGCAATTCGACCCCTGGAAACAGCATTGATGAGTGACTGAACCACAATATTCTGGCCAATCAGTTCACCAAAGAACAAAGGCTTATACTTGTGGCTGAAACTCCTACCATTTTCCGGTGAGCTTTCGTCATTGAGAGGCACAATCTCCAATCCCTCTTGACTCCTACAACTAGTTGACCACCTTCTTCCATCCAGTCTGCTCAATCCCTCGAGATCAAGCTCCCCAAAGTTAGTAGAAAGTTCATCATCACTCCTACCAGTTCCCAAAGATGAACCTTCTCTAACATCACTAGTGTTAGTGAGCAATGGAATAACACCCCTAGCACTCCTCAAAGACATCCTCCTCTTGTGGGACGCTGAAGAGGATCTCCGGTGTCTCGAATATATAGACCGGCTTCCACAGAGTATGCTGCTTCCTTTCCTCCTCAAAGTATCTGAGAGTGAAGGAGAACAACAACTCCCACACATCCCTCTATGTTTTGGTGTCCTCTTTGACGACCAATAGCAAGGAATTCCGCATCCTTGGCGACCAGGCAAATCCAAACGATCATCATTCTCATCATCACCATCATTCACAGAGGTCGTGGTGCCGTCCCAGGATCCAACAGTACTGGGATAGCGGCGACCACCGTACCTGTTGTAAGAACTGGTAGACAATGCAGGGGTACTGTAAGAATAAGAAGAGTCCTCTCTGGGGCTTCTTCTCAACCACTTGGAGGAAGAACGAGACCAATTCTTATGCCTGAGTTTGAGAAGCAAAGGAGAAGCCCCCGAAACAGGTCTTACATCCTCAGAGTTACAGTAATCTTCGGTATCATCAGAATGTTCAGCCGAATCATCCCTGGGGAAGAAAGGCACAGAAGAATGACGCTGTAGCAATGCTGGGTTGGGGTTGGAGTTGGAGTTGAAGGGGGTTGTTACGGGTTTTCTAGCGAGATTGGTTTGTGCGTGCTTTGTTAAGAAATCAAAATGAGGGCTGCTGCTAATGCTGATTGGTTTCTTACTCTTTTTCTTAAGGGGGAGTGTTCTTCTGTGTGTGACCAGATTTGGATAAGAGCGAGTTCCAGCATCACTCTTTGAATCGCAGCAACCGTTGCGAGCATCACTCAAACTGTCCTCGAAACTTCCGAGAAGGGAGGAAGATCCATCGTCGTCGTCTTCCTCGTTCAACGATTTGTAGTTCTTCCAGTTGTACAAAAACACCCTCTTCTCTTTCTCTTTGTCATTGTCAAAGTCGTTGGGGCGAGGGGGAAGTGAATTGCCATTTCTATGGTTCCATGCAGATCTTGAGGAGGATTTCCATGAAGATGTGGTGCCGGGATCCCTCAACACGCGAGCAGCCTTCCGAATTTGAGTGAGCTCCTTCTTCAGGTGGAGCTTGCTTGGATCAGCCATCTTTTGATTTTGCTACAACACACCCTACAATGAATCTACATTCACTCAAATGCCAAATTCCTATCTATTGAATGAATGAATTGAGACGGTTTTAGCAGCAGCAGCAGATCTGACAAACACATAACAAAAGACACACAAGTTAGTGTTAGTGTTTGTGCGTTTGTTGTGTTGTGTGAAAATGGACTGAATATGAAGTGAGCGTCTGTTTTGGTTGACCGCCTCTCTCTTTCACTTTCTTCTTCTTCTTCTTCTGTCTTTGTTTTTTTTATTTAACTTTTTTTTTCCTTAATAATTGGCTAGGGTTTTTTTTTATATTTAATTTGGCGCTTCACGTCCAAGTGAATTCTTGAATTGAATTAGGGACTGTGTGTGTGACTGTGTCCGTTTGCGTGGGATGGATGATTGGGCTATTTGTTTGTTTGTTTGCTTGTCTGTTTGCTTTTGATGATCATCGAAAGTACCAACGACATCAACCTTTTGACATTAACATGTATGGGATGGAATGGGATGGGATAAAAATGAACGAAGGGGGAAAACTCACTCCAAATCAAACACGGTGACACTCCCGATTCACAATTCTTGCTGGCTGTTGTTGGTGGTGGGAATTGGAATTCTTCTCTTTCTAAGATGTCTTTTTAATATTTTGTTCATTTCCTTTTTGCCTTTGGAATCGGCTTTGATTGATTTCTTTCTATCTTGTTTCTCTCATTTTTTTGACTTTTTGTCCATCTTACTACTTATTTACGCTCTCAATTATCCCCTATATCATCTCCATTTATTATCATCCTCCTGACCATAAAGAATACTAATGCTTTTATGGAAGTAAATGGCAAGAAAAAGAAGGTAGAAAGATATTAGGTGTGGCTCGGGTAAGTTTCCTTTTATTTCTATCTTGTTATTTGTTACTCCCTCCGTCACATAATATATATCATAATTAGGCAAATCACACAGTTTAAAAAAATCAATAACTATTTTACCATATGATAACCCCAAAGTAATAAATAAAAAAGAGAGAACAATCATTCTAAAAACATAATTAGGGGGTAAAATTGGTAAAAAAAAATGTAATAAATACATTAAAAATAGAGTGTGACATATATTTTGGGACAATTTTTTGTTGTAAATGTGACATATATTATGGGAATGAGAGAGTAAAAGAAGAAACAAAATTATTGTAGTTAATGATTGTTGAATATTGATTGCCGTTACTTACCAATCAAAATGAATATCTAGCTTGCCGTCATAATTTCAAATTTCAATTCATGCCGGTTCATATAAATAAGAAAAAAGTACTAATAATAAAATATTACTCATTTCACAACTTCAATTCATGAGGACAATTTTATCAAATAAAGTTGAATCTCACCCGAAGTACATGTGAACATAATAAGCGTCATTTTCTTTAAATATTATTTTTTTACTTTTGATGTGTGTCAGATACAGGAGTTTTTTTTATTTTTGTCCTTGTAATTTTTTTTTATCCTTACAATTTTCACATTTTTTGTTTTCGTTTTTCTCCGTCCATCTCTGTTAAAAAATGCTGAGGTGGTAATAGGAAGTCCTCCTGGTCTTGCCAAGTCAGATTAGTTATGCCACATGTCATGTGATATAGGGATGGCATGAACATAATTAGGGTTCATCTTCTTCCCCTTTCACAGTCGCCTTCCACCACCCCCAACCTCCCTCTCCCATCCTTGCTCCGCTGTACACCACACCACCATAACCCTGATCTCCATCACATCCCCTTTTATTGGATTAACCCATCAACACAATTATTAGTAAGTCTCACAGAGGCCCACGACTAACCAAAAACACCCCCACAAAACAACCACAATAAACCAGATTCCCTCTTCTCACGTTTTATACAACACTCTCTCACTCACGTTTTGCACACACATTGTGTCTCGCTGACAAGCACATCATGTAACACCCATACCTCAATATAAATTGAAAGTACGACAAATTACATTAAAGCACATGAATTACTAATAATTTACAAACTTGATTACAGTAATCCAAGTCATAAATTAAACTCAAATCATTAATCTAATAAATAGATTGTAACTCATACAGTACTCGGAATATAAAATTCCATTACACTATAAAACTGGTCTATAAGTCCCAAGCTTGGAGCTTCGCCTCATCATTTTCGGTACCTGTTTATCTGAAAAACAAATAAAAGGAACGGGGTGAGATTATAAATCTCAGTGAGCCCTTCACGGACTCTTCATCATTCTCTCAACGAATCACGCTAATGTGACAAAACTAACTTAGGCTTTATACACCTACACATACTTATCTGATATCGTACGGACTTGGTTGAGAACCTATTAGACATCCTAAGCAAAAACGCCCTTGAATGTGCTAACCTGAACTTACAACTTAGTATATCGAGAGGTAGGATAATCCTAAGACCAATATACCACTTAAAGGCTTGTGAATAACTAGATACAAATATGTATAGCAAACACACATTAACTCTATAAACATTCATTCTCTAACCGATACTTAGCACGGCTAAACTTAGTGCATTATAAATACAACCTTCTTAACTAAAAACTTAAAGTTATTACTTACTTACTCACTTATTGCTTAACACATCTTTGCTTTTTTTTTATGCTATTGGATTTGATTTTATGCTTTAGTCTATTGACTCCAATCAACATAGCTTGCTTGCTTTCTTAATAGATCTTAACACAACTCTTACTACTTCTATGCATCATTACTATTAAGTAATTTAGCATCTAAGGATTTTCAATCCATAATAACATTTACTTAACTAAGCTAATTCCAAAGATACATATATATATATATATATATATATATATATATATATATATATATATATATATACAAGGAATTCATTAACATTCTTAGACTTGAACATTATTAAGTTCATAGTCAGCTTTGCTTTGCTACTAAGCGTGTTCCAGCTATTCCCACCGATTGAATCAATATTCAACATGGAGTCTTCGTTATCGGGTTTTGTCAAGGCTTGGGTCCCGAGACCCCGAGTAACGTCTACGATATGGTGGTCAGACGTCTTAATCGTCCAAGTGACATCCCACGAGGCTAACCATATCGTGCTTCTCCTTTAAATAGATGAGTCTTGCTATGGACTTTAGCTTGTGCTTATGCTTTTATACATGTTTATAGAAATGCAACTGAGCTAACTAGGATTTATTAACATCATCCTCATTACTTAACTATTCAAGGGAATTACAATCATTCCAATGAATCTAACTTAATTAATATCATCATACAATATTAATTAACTACTTACTTAAAAATTAAGACGTACTTTATTCATAATATGAACTACACCAAATCATGAACAACTACTCAAACATTCTTCTTGTCACAAAGTTTCCTTGGAACCTTTGCTTGGCATTATCACCATAAACTTAGGGCTCAATAACAAGCCTCAAGACTGACCAAATTAATGGACAACACATACATCTACTCATACCCTTGAAGCTCTATAGAGCTAAAAAAGGAATTAACATCAAACATACATACATGTGTGGGGGGTTGGGGGCAGCCATCCAACCTCTTTCAGACAAACCCACTATTAAAACATAACAATAATAAATTCAAACTATACTGCATATGGATATTCAAAATTCCTAACTTGAACCTAGGGTTCACATAATACTTAAGGAAATAAAATTCATATGTGTGGGAATTATGGATACCCATCACCTAAGGGTTGAAGGACTCACTATGATTCTTCAAGACCTTGAGCTAGAGTGGTGAAGCTTGGGCCTCTTTGCTCCTTTTCAAGCTTTTCCCCCTTCTTCTTCTCCTTCGAGTTCTTTTTCTTCTTCTTCTCTAGGGTTCAAACCCAAATCTTCAAAATACCCAAATCTCAATTCACCAACTTGGATTCAAGCTAAGATTCGAGGAAAATCTAGCATGAATCCATGAATCCCCTTTAGGATTAGTGAAACCCTAGGTGTTTCTCCCTTTTCTCTTCTCCCAAATTGCCTCTCTCCCTAATTTTGCCCTCCAAATCGCGAAAATGAGGTTTCTGCTGCATTTTCTGCTATTTAACAACAGTGAATCGATTCACTGCATATAGGTGAATCGATTCACACAGGCAAAAGTGCCTGAATTGAATTTTAAGTGGATGAATCGATTCACACTTCGAGTCTCAGCAAGTTATGTTTCCTGGAATCGATTCACAGGATGTGTGAATCGATTCACACCTGTTAGAATTCGATTCTCAGGAAGTTTTTTGTGCTTGAATCGATTCATGGGTATGGGATTCGATTCACATAGTGTAAAAATCAAAGAAACTTGATTCTAACACCCCTTTCTTAGTTCCTTCTTACTATCCCTTCCTAAACTAACTCTCATCCTCCCTTAACCCCACTTAAGAGCCATTTACAACTCATCTAATCACTTAGGATCATCAAAGACACATTATCCTCACTTCTAACACCCCTTTCTTAGTTCCTTCTTACTATCCCTTGCTAAACTAACTCTCATCCTCCCTTAACCCGACTTAAGAGCCATTTACAACTCATCTAATCACTTGGGATCATCAAAGACACATTATCCTCACTTCTCAATTATGAAAATCAACTTGAATTTACTTGAAATTCACCATTAAACTACACTAAGCTTATGCAAATAATTCTAAACTAAAATTGAGGGATTCTTGGGGCGTTACACATCAACCACTAACAAAAGCTTCCAACCACACCCAAAACTCGCAATCAGAACACAAGATGGCAGAGAACCCATAAGCCATTTCTTCTTGTCCTTATCTCAAGCTCCTTGAATCCCTAACACCGTTTTCATCTTCTTCATCTCGAAGCTCCTCTCAAACTCACAATCGCGATCAGGTTTCATGTGAGACTTTGTGTTCTCAAAGTGAGCGTAGGGTTTGTTTAGTTCAAACGATGAGAGGGGAGCGGATTTTAATTGAGGAGAAAGAAGGGATTTAATTTGATATTGTGTTTGGTTCAGTGGAGGGGAAAGGAGAAGAGTCTTTGCTTGTTTGGTTCAGGAGGAGAGGGGAGATATTTTAATGGAGGGAGAGACTAATTTACTTATATATCATTATAGTCATTTATATTACATTTTATATAAGGTCATTTAAGTCATTTTATTTTAAATTATTTAAGGTCCCCCCTCCCCTCGAAAAAGCCCCAACATTGGAGGGGAACAAAAATTGAGTTACAATAGATTTTGCTCCCCTCCACTCATTTCTAAAAAATTGAATCAAACATAAAAAAAAATTAAAATAACCCCTCCCCTCCCCTCCCCTCCAATACAGATGAGGCCATCAAACCCTAGACTAACCATCGCCTTCCCCTTCCTGTGGCCAACTTCCTCCATCAAACTTTCATCTTCCCCCTTCATCGCCCCCTCCATTAAACCCACTAAATCAACATAAATTTATGCCACTGACACCTAGCGGGCTGGTGAGATTTGGGTGCACTTCAGATCGACTTCCCCGAGAATGAAGGTGATGCGTACGATGTGGCGATGACTTGATTCATGGCTCTTACCTGAAGGGGAAGAGAGAGAGAGGTAGACAAGGGGAGAAGGGGATGGGTTGTGAAGGGGATGGGAGAGGGGTGGCAACGCCAATTCAAGGGAAGAGGGTGGGGGGTAGTGAAGATGGGAAGGGAGAAGGATGGAGGAACCCTGATTTTTGTTAATTTTATTATAAAAATAATTAAAAATGAATTATCAAAACTGATTGTGCATTGTTGCATTGACACATAAGCTCATTAATCTAACTCAATAATGCCAAAGGCTCGTTTACCAGCTCAACGCCTAACTAACGGAGATGGATAGAGAGGATAAAAAAGCAAAAAGATAGAAATTATAGGGATGAAAAACAAAAACAAAAAAATTACAGAGGTGAAAAACAAAAAACATATTTAAGTCTATTATATTCTATGTCACCATAGTAACTTGTCCATCAAAAGCTATCTAAGAATTACAATATATAGGAGGCTTTGAATGAACCACTTAACATGTGTTCGCTTCTGCGGTGGATATAGCTGTCAATTCGAGCTGGCCCGGCCCATTCGGGCCAAAGACAATTTCGGGCTGGGCTGGGTTGGGCCAAAATTAATTCGGGCCCCTATTTTACTAGCCCAACCCAGCCCTATGCGGGCTACGGGCTAAATGGGCTGGCCCATGGGCCAAGAACTTGTGCTCAACAGAATTAATTTTGAACATTTATATTTAATTGTGCTCGATAAAACGGTCGATCTCGCCTCTCGTGCTCTCGCAGAGAAATGTTAAACCATAGCTTCCAATTCCATGCGTGAATGAAATGTGCAGCCTCTGTTCTTGTCAAAAAGAAATGTGCCACCTCTATTGAATCAAAAGAATTTAGAGCCAAGACATTTTGTACAGATCGTTTTTGCGTGTCTTTGTGATTTTTATTAAAAATTCAAAATATTGAGGAAAAAAAATAACATTGATATGTTAATACAGTTTAACAGCTATATAGAATCCATGGATAAATAATTTTACACATAATGGACCAGTCTGTTCACAATCTTCGGTTTACGTAACAAAATTAAAAAATATAATCAGGAAAAAATTCAAAAGTAATTCGGACCAACGGGTTGGCCCAGCCCATCACGGGCCAGCCCATGATGGGCCAATAAATTTTCGGGTAGGGTTGGGCTGGGCTAGAATTTTTCGGGCTAAGGTTTTACTGGCTCAGCCCACCTTTTTTATCGGGCGGGCTGGGCCAGCCCATCAGATTGGGCTTATTTTGACAGCTCTAGCAATGGATCCCTCGCAAACGTGCGGTGAATAAGAAGCTCCAATTTGCAGCTTTGATAAATTCATGGTTAAATAGCATTGGGACGCCGAAAAAAAACTTGTATCCAAACTCACTATTAATCAAGTGTTTATCTTATGAATACCTATAATATAAGATTTTATATACAACTTTGCATAAATTGTGTGTAAGTTGTTTCTATCCCAATGAATTTATAAAAATAAGCTGAAAATAATTTATACACATATCTAAACTATTTTTTTTACAAAAAAAAATCTAAGCTATTTTTATAAACTCGATACTTACTCAGGCATTTATGTTACAAAATAAGCTCTTGTGAGATCCAAAGATATAAAACCACAAAACAATATTTCATAAAACGTATTATTAACTAATTTTGTGTCATATTAAACACAAAACCTAATATTGATTTTCTCTTTAATAAATTATTAATTGAAGTAGCTTTATTTTATTATTTATTTTATATATATTTGGATTTCTTTTAACATTAGACACGAAAGACTATTTTAAAATTATCAATAAAATAAATTTTTATTAATTATCTTAATTTTTTAAATTTTAAAATATTGAAAGGTTTAAATAATAATTATTTTGTATTTAAATATATCTTTTTATTAGTAATAAAATACAATTTTTAATTTTTGTGTGCATTAAAATTGTAATCTTTTACTTCCATTCTCCCAAAATAAGGGACGGACCAACGTGTTGGCTTTCAAGGGCCTTGGCCCCTGATTGATTTCCAAGAAAAATACTAATAATACTGATATATTAGTCTGTTCATCACTTAAAAATAAATAGATATTGTTAAGTTGTCACCCGTAAATAGATATTGTTAAGAATAAATACCTAAATTAGTTTCTAATAAAAATTACGGAGACTAATTTAGTCCCTGAAAAATAAAAAATATCAATTTAATTCTTAAAAATCTTAAATGTGGGTCAAATTAGTCTTTGATAGGGACTAAAATGTCCCAAAAAATTATTTTAAAAAAGATTAATTTGAACCACATTTAATATTTTTAAGGACCAAATTGATATCTTTTATTTCTCAGAGACTAAATTGGTCTCCGTAATTTTTTTAGAGACCAATTTATGTATTTACTCTATTGTTAATAGGGATGGCAACGAGGCGGGGCGGTACCGGGGAGTGCTCCCCGCCCCGCCCTCCAAATTTTTCCCCGTCCCGTCCCCAATCCCCACCATGAGGAGTTTTTCTTCCCCATCCCCGTCCCCACGGATCCCCGCAGGTCCCCACAGGGACCCAAAAATTTAAAAAAACAAAAAAAAACATTGAAATTCAATAAAATTGAAAAAAAAAAATATAAAAGTATGAAAAAGTTTCAAAATTAAAATATCAAAATCAATTTTCTATGTCTAGTCCAATATGTGAAGTCATTATGATCATGATTTGTGAATCTGATGAGTGATGATATTTTTTTTGTTTTATTTTACTAAAACCATTATAGTTTTTAAAAATTAAAAAAAGACATAAAAAGACCAAAAAACCAATCATTATAATACATATATATGTATTTTTTAGGGATAGTTATGTAATATGTTGGTGAGGACCCCATCAAGTGGGGTGTGATCCCCTGCCTCCATCCTCGGACCCAAGGGATTTTCTCCCGTCCCCCACGGAAAATTTCACTGCAGGGCCCCGAATGGGATAGTCCCCGTAGGGATCCCCACACACAGGTGAAAATTGTCATCCCTAATTGTTAATGATACTTTGGACTTGTAAAAAAAAAATGATATTGTGGACTTCGCTAGCTTCTCCATAATTATCGTTAAAAAAAATACATGGTTTGACTTATATATTTAATTTTTTAAATTCTTAATATACTAAATACCTATGCTTTTTACTTAATACTTTAGTTATTATTCCAAAGACAATTCTCAATTTTTACAAATGCATTTCATTTAACTAGACTTTTCAAATATTTTTTTTACGGGAACTTTTCAAATATTAAAATCGTAAACTTAAGTGTGCCGACTTGGCCCCTGAGAGATTAAATAGTTGGCTCCGTCCCTGCCCAAAATTATAGTAAACTTTTGTTTTTTTTACTTGAAACCCCAATACTCGACAAATGAATTATCAAATTTCCAAGTTATTTTTTATTTAAAATAAAAATATCTCAAAAAAGGTCAATTGAAATAAAAGTGTTAATTAAAATTGATTATAATAATTTAATAAGTAATATTAAAAAGGGATAAGTATTATATATAATTTTGTCTTTAGAAAATTTGGTTGTCGGACTAACTAACTAACTAATGAATTCCAGATACTGATTACAAATTATTTGAAGCAATGTCACTGTATGTATCGTTTTACTATTTTGAATTGAAAAATAGCATGAGCTGTGAAAATGACTAGAGAAAATAGAAATCGACTGAGAAGAGAAAGAGGGGGAAAAAATGAAAATCATGACAAGTAATGCGATGAATAAGAAAAATAAAAAAAGTATAAATAAATACTACTTTCGGTCTTATATATAAGAGACAAATATACTTTCTAAGTTCATTGAATAACTGATGTAGACCAGATACATCAGGTATTCAATAAACTTAAAAAGTGCATTTGTCTCTTATATATAAGACCGAAGGGAGTAAAATGGTTAAAAAGAAAGAAAACTGAGATAATCCGAACTCTCTTTAATTTCAGTGTGTTCATTGGATGCATGGCGACTTGGAATTTGGAAAGGGCTTACACTATTGCACCTCTCTTCATCAATCAATGTTAGTTAAAGCTAAGCTATGAAATTCTCGTGACACTTTTTCGGTCTCTCTTCATCATAACTAATTTCATTTGTTGCTACCTGCCAACACCAGCCTATCACCTTTCTATTATTCTTTATTCTACGGCTAAATTAGGCACCAACAGTTACTTAGCCTCAAAATAATTAGGCACAACAGTGACAATGATAACTTGACAGCAAAGTCTAGTGGCATGTAGTATGTAGAATGAGGAATAGTCTTTATATTTCTATCTATTTTATTTGTAAGAACTGAAAATTAGGCATGTCAGAGACCCCTTCCTCTCCAACCTCCTTCGCGCACAAAAGCCACCTCTTTGACTCAAGTCTCTTTCAGTCATTCTTATGCTTAATAATATTCTAGGCTTAATTATCATTTTTGTCCCTGTAAATATGGGGTAGTTTGGTTTTCGTCCCTGCAAATTTTTTTTTCCATCCTTGCAATTTACGTCGTTTCCGTTTTCGTCCTTCTCCGTTGTCTGCCGTTAAGTGGGACTCTACGTGGCTGCTCGTGTCACCAATTTTTCTGACGTGGCTTCCACGTGTGTTCCATGTGGCAGAGACCATCTCTCCATCTTACAACACCAAGGTTCGATGTGCCCTAAACCCAAATAGGAAGAACAACGAAGACGACAACGAGAAGACATTGCAGTGCGATCTGCGAAGAAGACATCGTAGTGGTTAGCGATACTTGGTCTGCGATTGTGTTCATGCATTAAGCATTGCAGCACGTTATAGCAGGTTTAGGGTTTTTTAACTTCTCATATGTAATGTTGTGTTTTGTTAATCAATTGGACTCCATTCTTGCATGCTTCTGTGTTTGTTGACGCCTATTTGGTATTTTGTGAGTTTGGACCACTGTGTATGGTCAGTGAAAGACTTTTTTATTCATTGTTTTCTATTAGGGTTTTTTTAATCGGGTTTTTTTTAATTTGGTGGGGGACCACTTTTTTAATTTTGTTTTGCCATGTTTGCAGGGATGAGTTTTGATATTCTATTTCATCATGGGGGTCGTTTTGAGAAACAGAATTACATTGGTGGGACCCAACATTTGCAAAAAATCCCTGAGGTGGATAAATGGAGCTACTTTGAGGCACTTGGGATGGTGAAGGAACTTGGATACAGTGACAGTGTATTGTTGTGGCGGACCAAGAAGGATTTTTTGAAGGAACTCAATTATGACAACCATGCTGCAGATGTTACTGAGTTTGCTTTGAAATATAGGTGTGTTGTGCATATTTATGTTGACACTTGTGTCGATGAAGAGAATGTTGTTGTCGATGAAGATGTTGTTGGAGAGGATGTTGCTGTGAATGAAGGTGCTGTTGGAGAGAATGTTGATGTAAATGAAGATGTTGTTGGGGACTTTACTGATGAAAGTGAAGATGAAGCAGCTGGGGTTCATTTTGATGATAGTGAGGAGGAAAGGGCATTGGGGCTTGATGATGGTTTCACTAATGATGGGATTGCTATAGAAGTTCAGTCCACTATTGAAATTGGTGGTCTGAGATGTAAGTTGCAGACAAGATCTAGCAAGAAATGCATGCCATCAGAAGAGCAGCAAAACTGCAGTGATGGTAATTTTCCTCCTGTGTTAGATGATGACATGTTTAGCCATGAGATAGAGGAAGATTACGTTAGTGAGGAATTGTACAGCTCTGATTGTGAATCAGATTCAGATTGCAAAACTGTGAAGAAAAGGTATCCAATCTTTAGGAAGGAAGAGTTGGACAAGAAGTACAAGTTCAGGGTGGGTTTGGAGTTCAAGTCTCTTGCTGAGTTTAAAGAGGCAATATTAAAGCATCAAGTGTTAAATGGAAGGGAGATAAGGTTTCCAAAAAATGACAAAATTAGGGTTAGGGCAGAGTGCAAGAGTAAATGTGGTTTTACTATATTGGTAAGTAGAGAGGATGACAGCCACACGTATAGGGTAAAAACCTGTAAAGGTAAACACACGTGTGGTAGGGTTTTTAACAACAAAAATGCCAACTATAAGTAGCTGTCCAAACTTGTGGCTGAGAAGTTAATGTCATCTAACACTGTTAAAGTGAATGAGATTATAAGTGAGGTAAGGAGAAAATATGCTACGGATGTAACAGTTTCTAGGGTTTGGAGGGCTATCAAGTTGGCAAGGAAAATAGTTGAAGGTGATGCAACAAGGCAGTATACACTGTTGTGGAATTATTCTGCAGAAATGAGGAAGGCTAATGAGGGCAACACATGTAAAATCAATGTGGAGAGGGTTCCCCCAACATTGCAACCCAGGTTTGGATCATTCTATTTCTGTTTAGATGGTTGCAAGAAGGGTTTCTTGGCTGGTTGTAGACCCTTAATTGGGGTTAATGGGTGCCATCTTAAGACAAAATATGGTGGTCAACTACTCATAGCTGTTGGGAGGTGGTTCTTAAACCTACTGTTGGAGGATATTGGACAAGATAAAAGACGAGTCTTCATATCAGACCAGCAAAAGGTATAGATCTGAATTTATTTTCACATTTTCTCTCTTTATTTAGCATAGATCTGAGTTTAATTGCATAGTTCTCTCTTTATGTAGCATGGATCTGAGTTTAATTGCATAATTCTCTCTTTCTGTTCATTTATGCATACAGGGTTTGATTCCTGTTTTTGAAGAATTGTTTGATACTCTGGAGCATAGGCTATGTCTAAGGCATCTTTATGCAAGCTTCAAGAAGAAGTTTAGAGGAGGCACTGTCATGAGAGATCTGATGATGAGTGCGGCCAAGTCCACTTATTTCAAAGGCTGGGAACAGTACATGAATGAAATTAAGAGGTTAGATCCCAGAGCATGGGAATGGTTGATGAGTGTCCCAAACAAGTTATGGTGTAAGCATGCTTTTTCATTTTATCCAAGATGTGATGTTTTGATGAACAATATCTCTGAAGCCTTTAATAGCACTATATTGGTAGCTAGGGACAAGCCAATTGTCACCATGTGTGAGTGGATAAGAACATACCTGATGAGTAGGATTGCAACATTAAGAGCTAAATTGGAAAGGTGGCAGCATAGAGTAATGCCTAAACCTAGGAATAGGCTAGACAAGGAAATAGAACACAGTGGGAACTGGCAGCCAATATGGGTAGGGGATAAAAAAATTTGAAGTGGAGCATATTCAATTTGTGCACAGGTTTGTGGTGGATCTAGAAAAACATACTCGTACATGTAACTTCTGGGAGTTGACAGGGATACCATGCAGGCATGCAATTGCTGGTATGTGTTACAGGGGTTACAACCCTGAGGACTTTGTTAATCAGTGCTACACAAAGGACATGTATGGGTTGTGCTATAACTATGGTATTAGCCCTATCAATGGCCAGTCTATGTGGCCGGATGTTGAGTGTGAGGAAATGCTCCCTCCCCAATATAAGAGGGGTCCTGGGAGGCCAAAGAAACTTAGAAGAAGAGAGGCATATGAAGATATGAATGCCCCAAAGCTGAAGAGGGACAATACACAATACTAATGCACAAAGTGTGATAAAAGAGGTCACAATTCCAGAGGTTGTAAAAGTTCAACTGTGAATCTAGAGGCCCTGTTAAGAAAGGTAATTTCCTTCTGCATTTTCCTCCTAAACACTTGTTACTTACAAAATTGATTTACTTGTTACTTGGTTTTGTTGTTGATGTAGAGAAAGCCAAAACAAGGAACAACCACTGTTATGGAGGAGCAGGCAAGTGGTGGAGTACAAGGAACTCAATCAAGCCAAGTAACAACTGTTCCAGTTCAACAATCTCAATCAAGTCAAGTTACTGAACTGTGTTCAGGTCAGACATGATCAAAGGGAAAGGGAAAGCGCACAACTTCAAAGGAAAAGGAAAAGGCAACAACAAGTTGATGGATGTTGTTTGATGTTGGAGGCTATTCTGCTGCTTTTGGAATATATGTGTTTTGATGGGACATGAAGTGTTTTGTGGTGGATGTAGTGTTTTGATGTTATGTAGGGTTTTATGTTGTAATAGATTGTAATGGTTCTTATATGTGGGGTATTTTGATGTAATGGATCATGTTGTACTACTAATTTGATGTAACAGTTTGTCTAAATTACAAAATTGGTCCTCTAAGTTTATTTTAGGTTTCAATTTGGTCCTCTACGTTTTATTTGTTTTGTTTTGGTCCTCTACGTTTTATTTTAGTTTCCAATTTGGTCTTTTCCGTCACTAAAAGTCAATTGTCCGTAGCTAGAATTTGGCTTTTAGCTACGGACAATTGGCTTTTAGTGACGGAAAGGACCAACCTGTTGTAACTTTTAAAACGTAAGGGACCAAAACGAAACAAATAAAACATAGAGGACCAAATTGAAACCTAAAACAAACATAGATGACCAATTTTATAATTTAGCCTAACAGTTTCAAGGGATCATTTTGTTTACAAACTACTGTATTGCTATTTTGGAAGTAGTAATGAATGAATCATTTTCGTACTTCTCTGTGTTCATATATATTTGGATCATTTTGTAACTTGGCTTTGTTTATTTTTGGTACATTTGGTACTTCTGTTTTCATGTGTTTACTGTGTTCATGTTTTATTCATAGTACACCCAAAAATAGATAAAGAAGAAGAATAACTATACATGGATCAAAGGAGATAAAGACAACTTCATTAATAGGTCAAATATAGGATACATATAGCACCACTACATCTTCAGTTACACATGAACCCTAAACCATTAAAACATGGAGGAACTCCAATTACAAACAACCCTAAATCATTACAAAATGGAGGAACTCTGATTACAGAAAAACCTCAGTAGAAGTTAGAAACGCCTAGGTAAATTACATCCTAATTCAGACATCTAATTCAGACATTCATAAACCACAAAACAGATCCAGGAAAGCACAAGTAGAACACCCATGATGAACACTCTTTTCCTCTCAAAGGCCACTTTCATCTTCGGCTTCTCAATCTTCCTAGTTCCTGCCTCCATCAGTATCTCTACATAATGACAAGCACTACATGGCTTCGACTCTACAACAACAACCCCAACCTCATCTCGTGTGATTTCATCATCCCAAATAAAAAGTCTGCAAGTTTCACTGTTCTGAAATACAACAAGCACGAAGGAATAATTAAAACGGGAAGGAATAAAACGAGCAGAGAAGGGAAGGGAAGAAGGGAATCGATACCCACATTCCAGTTCGGGCATTTCTAGTACTTCCGTCGCGGATTTTCAGCGGAGTTCAAAACATACAACCTCATCGGAACTCGGCAGCCACAATACGGTATTAAGGATTGTTGGTTAACTCTAACTGATGCAGACTCATTACCTCCTAGTGTTGACATTGTTCGTCCGGCCCACTGCAAGCGATTAGGGTTTCCTTTCTTCTTCTCCAATTCCACCAATGTCAATTTCGACCAGAAACGTATCCTTTTATTTTAAGATGGAGAGATGGTCTCTGCCACGTGGAACACACGTGGAAGCCACGTCAGAAAAATTGGTGACACGGGCAGCCACGTAGAGTCCCACTTAACGGCAGACAACGGAGAAGGACGAAAACGGCATAAATTGCAAGGACGAAAATAAAATCAAAAAAATTTGCAGGGACGAAAACCAAACTACCCCATATTTGCAAGGATGAAAATGATAATTAAGCCTAATATTCTATTTGGATATATACTTCCAAGTGCTACCTGCACTCCTTTTTTTTTTCTACGGCACTCTCCTTTTTATTTTTCTATCCTAAAATACCTCCCCTTCTCTACTCTGTTCCTCCCTTCCCCGCCCCCCCTTTGTGGCCCCTCTTCACTATGCTTGACCCTTCACCCCCACTTCGAATGCTCTTTTTTTTTGTTTTTCTATTGCCTTACAAAAATTAGTTTTTGGAAGGCAAAAATTTCCGTTGTCTTTAAAAAATAGTTTTCAAAGAAAAAGAAAAATCAAAAGGAAAACAAAGTGTTATTGTGAAGCTGGAGAGCTAAGGCCAAGGGGAGTTGGGTGGCAGAGGGGTGCGGTGGGGGAGGGGGGTCTAGGGGTTGGGCACTGGGCAGTGGGGGAGGGAGAGGGGGTATTTTGGTAAGAACGAATAAAAAATTGGAGGATGTGGGTAGAAAAAAGGGAGCAAACCCCAATCTACAATTAATTACGTTGGGCCTTAAGGATTTACAACGAGAGTCGCCTTCACACGGTCAGAGTAGCTAAAATGTTTCCACAATCAGTGTTACTTCAAATTGAAAAGGAGCTAAAATTTTGTTTTCGTTATTTTTATTTGATTATTGACCCAATTAAGTTTGAGTGCTAATAATCAATTCTAAACAAGCATTCTGACATCGAACAATGGATGATTACAGTGACAAAGAATGGTAAAATTTTCTGTAATATCCAAGAGTTTGAATCCTGAAATTGCCACTTTGGAAAAAGTTTATCTAACCAACACTTCTAACTAGAGAGTCAATCCCACAAGTATGCCTCTGAAGTATGAAGATTTCAAGTCAATGAAATCAAACACCCCCCCCCCCCCCCCAAAAAAAAAACTGATGCCAGAATGGCCAAGTGTTGAATATGAAAGATTCCTGATTACAACTGGCACAACCAATATTCGAATTGTGTTCGGGCGTTCACCACAAACAAAACATTAAAACGATGAAAGGGAAGTAAA
The DNA here is from genome assembly GCA_037113605.1 of Calophaca sinica. Lineage (NCBI taxonomy): Eukaryota > Viridiplantae > Streptophyta > Magnoliopsida > Fabales > Fabaceae > Calophaca > Calophaca sinica. The sequence continues at coordinate 944,099 of CM073731.1, forward strand.
AAGAACTGAACTTCGATACAATTCTCAAGAACCTCATTGCCTTTCTCCATAGGAGCTGAATCTAAGCATTCCGACAGTTGGAACTGTCATTACTTCAGTTCCCTCGAAGATTTCTTCAAGAGCCTGCTAAAAAGAACCCTCACTTAAAATAAATGTTCAAATTATCAGTACCCTGCATTTTTTTTCTTTCTGAACTTGACATCCTTCAATAAATACTTAAATGGAGTGCACCCTGTCCCTTACAAAGCCAAGAGTCTTGGCTCGAGCAGCATCCAAATCTCTTTGAGGACTCATCTTGGAGTCGAATCCTAATGAACCCCTTTACCATTTTGGTTCCCATAATAAAAAAAAACGCATAAATAAATGAAACATTTATTAAAATTAAAACCAGAAACTGCAGAATATAATTATATAATATCTTCGTTGCCAATGACTACTTAAAAACACAATTCCAAATAAGAGTAGACAGTAGGAATGAACAGTCACAAAACTTGAAATTCCGTTTGCAGAGTCACTAAAGTGCATTGACTAGAACAGGCAACAATGGTTTCACTTGTAAAAATGCTATCAAACATTCTAAACCTTGTCTGTTGTTTAATCAGTCATTGGTCCAAAGGTTCATAGCTTTCAAACTCTTGGCCTCTTGTTGCTGCAGCTGGGGCACTTGTATTGCTTGATGTGCTCGGCCTTAGCGGGAGTGATTTTAACACATTTCCCATGGAACCATCTCTCGCACATATCACAACAGATCCAGAATTCATCAGTGCCATAATTATCACCGCAAGCACCACAGGTTGCACCTTGTTCATCATCTTCCTCTTCTTCTTCTCCACTGTCATCCTCTTCTTTGGGTGGTGCAGACATCTTCACACCCTTGGCCTGAGACTCAGACTGGCGGGACTATTAAAAGGAAACATCCAAACAGGAAAACCCAAGTGACTTTCCACACAAGGGCAGTGATAGAAACATAAACTAAGCACATGAAATGGAAAACTGCACACCTTTCCACTTGATTTGTATTTGCTACCATTGTTTTGAGCAGTCGGTTGGTCCTTTGATTGCTTAGCACTTCCTGTCACAAGCTCAAAAATAGTCGGCAGATCATTTATCATCTGAAAAAGCCTTTTCCTGTAAATATCCATGTGAACCAAAATTAGAAGAAACTCCTAAATATAATGTATCACATACAAACTTTGAACCCAACATTCTCCAGATTTCTAGCAATATACATCTTATTGTTGAGCTCCTTAAGGAATATGGCTTTATCATTATTGTTTTCTTCATCCTCCCTACCCCAATTTTTTTTTTTTTCAAAAGAGATGCCATTTATCCCCCAATCCTTTAGTTTATATGTGATCAGACTAACTTTGAACTCATTTTAGATATTCAACTGAGTCATTGTCAACTGTATAGTGAAAAAGGGATCCAATGGGAGACTCAAGTATATCCCAGAAGTAGATAGATAAATAAATGGCCTTCACTCTACCCAATTTGAGTCCTACTGCCACAATAGAGAAGGGAAGCCTTGACACAACAATTGGAGTTGCTGCTGTGACTAAAAGATCACAGGTTCAAGTCATCAATCTGTCTTCTTGCAAATGCAAGATAAGGCTGCCTACAATAGACCCACAATGAGTCCAACCCTTCCTTGGACCCTGCCATCACAGGAGTTTTGTGGCACTAGGTTGCCCTGTTTTTACTGCCAAGATAGAATGCTTTAAGTACTTTCAAGACTCCCAATGAAGTTGCACAGGTTAGTGAAACGAAATGATAACATTCAATATACCACATTGCCATACTAGATACGTGTCGCTAATTAGAAATCTAAAAGCATATAATACCGGTCAAGAATGCATTATTTCCCGGGCCATCATGGCATTAGGATATATTATATCATGAACCCCCAAAGGTTTCCTTTGTCCTTTAACTTTCAAGCATTAACAATTCGTCTTACTTGTAGTGACGTAGGATTGTAGGCACCCATATTTCTGTTCTAAGATATTAGGATTCACCAGTAGAAGTTACAGTGTCATTGCCAGTGTTGGGGTCAACAACAAAAGTCAGTGGAGGCACTAGCCCGATATCCCCAACTTCACCATTTGAACCCATCCTTAATAGTTTTTCCACGGAAGAACATTAAGAATTTATGCAATGTCATACCATCAAATTATTGAGTTATTTCATTCAGGAGACAATATCCGAATAAAGATATATAATACTAACTAAAAGCATACTACATGGAGATTGGAGAATTATAACATTCGCATTCAAGAAGAGTGAACAAAAAAGTTTAATAGACTATTCTCCCATTGGTCAACCCTTCTTATTGATGCTTCATTGGGTCTTCTCCACACATCCCCAAACCGCTTGAGGCAAGACGCTGCCATCTATTCTACAATGAGGACTACCATGATTTTCTCTCTGATGATTTATTTCCTAATCTTATATTGTCTTGTGTAACCACTCATCCAGTGTAAAATTATCATCTCTACAACATTGAGCTTACTTTCTTGTTGGCTCTTTACTGCCCAATATTTTAGCCCCATATAGCATTACTGGTCTTATAGTTGTGCAGTACGATTCTTCTTAAAACTTGAGTGATATTTTTCTATTGCAAATCACACTCAAATCATTCTTCCATTTCATCAACCCTATTTGGATCCTGTGGTTGATATCTCCTTCTATCTCCCCATCATTTTGTACAATGGATCCATGGTAATTAAAACATGAGATTATGGTATTATTAGGACAAAAATTATGTTAAGCATTACAAATTTTATGACTGATTTTTGCTGTTAAAAAAATTACCAAGACCACCAAAAAGGACAAGAAGAAAATTTGACATTTGTATGCTATTAGGGAAAAAAATTAATAAGACGGTGAAACATACGAGATTACACACGGTCTTTGCAATGAATGGATGATGTCTTTATATTTTAAAAAGGCCCAAAAAGGGCCAGTCAGCATCTAGCAATGTGAGAGCAAGACATGAAAGAACATGTAATTTACAGAAAGCATAAACCTTAAGACATGAGAAAGAATATACATCACGTAGTAATGTCCCAAATCGGCTTTTCTGTGTTGCAAGTAGTCAAACATAATCCATGATTTTCTTAACAAAGGGAGACAGAGATCATAGAAAGAGCATTATGACCACCTGAGCCATTCATAAGTATACTACAATGCAACAACTTACAATAGCATTGTATAACTTGCGATGTTTCATGCTTGTCAACAGACTTAATAGATTATTGAGAAGCAAAAAAAATTCTGAAATATCTAATTAGCAGTTTGGCACATACAGAAAGCATGAATTAATAAACATTGCAGATTTTAAATAGACTAAACCAATGATAACATTTAACGCAAATACTGTGCAGTGCATGAAATGAATGATTCTAAACAGCCTAGATGTATCAAAAAAAAAATCAAAACTAGCAGGGCTATACAAAGCCATACACTTGCCGGAAAAATAAAAGGCAATGATGGAAATAAGTGGAGGGAGAAATTCAAAGTTCTTATAGAACAACAAAACAATTTTCTAAGGTTTATAGACTTGACAGTTTTTGCATATGTATAATAGAGAACAGGAATTCTTACCTTTCATTCTTACCAAATCCAAAGCGGGCACCAAAATAGAAAGCAACAGCAAGCAGCCATGAGTCACTGTGAACTGCAACCAGTGATAACCAGTCCTTCTCTTGCATGCCATCCCTAGCAAAGTTTATACCTAATGCTGGCTCGGGAAGTTCAGGAGGCACTTCCTCAACTGGCAAATTCACTTCCCATGTTTCATTCGGAAATCCATATAGACACAAATTCTCCTTGTCTACAATGAGAACGAACAATATAATGTTAACAAATAAGAACACTTCAAATAATCACTTGTTCTAGGTTCTTCCTATGCAGTGACGTAGTTTACCAATAAATGATAAATTTGCAAAGATGTATTAAAACTAATTATTTGTCCCCATTTTTTCCTTTCTGTCCCCCTTATTTAACTGAGAATCCCTTCTGTACCAACTTCCAAACATAACAAAGCCAAAGACAAAATCACAAGCCCTTAAGTTTAATCGGACAGAGTGACAGACAATGAACCTTGTAGATGTGACAGGTGTATTGGTGATAACAAAATACATTAAACACACAAAATTTTACCAGCTCAATTGCAAAAGAGGACACAACAAAATGACAGTCAGTTACGGTTCATCATAAACCAGAGACTCTCACATTCAACTACTAACATCATAACGGCCCATTAACTTTAATCCATGTGATGAAGATTCACGGGCATGTATGATATGAAAGAAGCAAAAAAAAAAAAAAAAGAAGTTACAGGTCCTCTCTCCCCCCCATACATGCACAAACCATGCAGTGCACTCATACTCTCGAGTGTCCCTACATAAGACTAACACACAGTCAGTGACGGAGGGTAGTTTGATTGAAGTTAAGGGGAGCCATGACCCCATAAAAAAAAAATACAATTTTTTTTTGAAATTGAAACTCTTTAACTTGCCCCCCGGCCCAATTCCTAACAATGTATTTTTCCCTCTGGCCTCCCCAGGAGAATTTGGCTAGCTCCTTCCCTACACGCAGAGCATAAGAATTCTGAATTGTACATAGACAAGTCCAACACGCAGCATGCATGAAAGTGTTCATCAAAAGAATGATACTCCAGTTCAGAGTTCTTAATAGTGGCAATTTCACGCATCAAGAACCAGAAAACAACAAATGAATCACACAAGCAAAGCAGAAAATGAATATGGTGTGAGTTGGGAGCAGAGTAGTACCGATTGTTAAAACCGCAAAATAATAAGGGCGACAGACCACAAGACATATAATAGTAGAATTAGAAGAGAAGAGAAGACGGCCGCCAGTTCGACTAATTATTAATTAATTTAATTTAAAAAACCCGAGAAAAGAAAAAAAGGAAACAGCTCACCAGGATCGCACTGCTGGTAAAACCTTTCAACGTCTGCAACAACAAAAAAAACCACCAAGAGAAGAACGATTCAGTAAACATATACTCATAGAAAAGCGAGAGAGAGAGAGAAGGGGGAAATGAAATGGGAAGCAGTGGGTAGCGTACCTGTAGTGAGGGCTTTGATCAATCCAGCGCGTCTGCCCTTGAAGTCGCTGAAGACCTCCTCAACTGTTCTCGGTATCGGGTGCGGTATTCCTTCCATCCCCTCTCTCTCTCTCTCCCCTCTGCAATTTCAATTTCAATTATCCCACTCTTGAATTTCAGCCCCCTCAAATAAAAACTACACCTAGATTTTCGGTTTATTGCTTTATGTCTTGCTGGCTAGGGTTTTATATATTTTTTATTTCTTTTATTTTATTCCCCCTTCTCCTCCCCTATCTTCAATTTTGAACGGATTTAGGGAAAAAGGAGCTTGTGTTTTTATCCCGATTGAAGGAATAAGGCGATGCATACAAGGGAAGGAAGTAGCGATTGTTGAAATAGGAAACAAGCATTGGCATTACGAGAAGTGAACATATATTAGGGATTTTTTAAAAAGAAAAAGATGGGGTGACGACCAACACGCAACTGGGGTCTGGAAATAATTATAAAAATAGATAGAAATAGACAAGGTTTTTTTTTTTGGGTACAAAAATAGACAAGAGTTTTGCTGCTGTGCATATAATATAATATAATATATCAACTTCAATGCATTTCTCCCTCTTTCTCATTATTTCGCGTGAGTTGGCAAAACATAACTTAGATGTACTTAACTACTTATATAAAGACAATTTAATTGAAAATTAAAATTAAATTTTTTATTTTATGTATATATAATATTAAGTTTGTAACTTGGTATCATATTATTTTATTTCAATTAATCCTAATATGGTCAGTTATTGTTTTTCCTCCAAAAACAAAAAGGTAAAATATTCTACTCATTTTCAATTTAATTTTTTTTAGTAAATCATTTTCCTTAATTCAATGTCTTCGAGTTTAAATTCTTAATATGTTTTTTTTCTAATTGCAAGTTTAATTTATACATCGTTTATTTTCATTCTTTGAAGAAAAAATATTTGGAATATTGGGAATTTGAATTTTAAAGTATTAAACTGAGGTTAAGATTATTGAGGAACTTTTCAAGGGGAGACCACTGATACACCCAAGGGCAAAATTGTCAAATCCCACTTCATTTCTCCCCACTCCACTTGTTTCCCATCTCCCTTTTATAGAGAAGCATGGATGCATCCAAGCAACGCCTGCGAAGAGGAAGACGAATCTAGGGTACTCATTTAATTAATTAAAATTGTTATCTAAACAAATAATTGATTGAGTTTGAAGTATTTGGTAAAATTAAGCGTTTAATTAATTAAAAAATATAAAAGGACATGGTTATATAATTTTTTATAAATATTATGTTTTTATATATGTTCTTATTTTCTTGTAAAAATATATATTCTTATTTTAAAATATTTATCACATTTTGTATTTTAAATTATTCATCATCCTAAAAATTAGAATATTTAATTTTTATTTTCATTATAAAAACTTTTATTAAATGAAACGACATAATATAAATAAGATGATATATTTATATATTTTAAAATATTTTATTTTATTTTCTTGATAAACACATGTTCTTTATTATTATTAATATTATTTGGCATAAATCCACATTAGGCCCAAAGTATCACGATGGTATGATTTTACGCGAAATTTTTCATGTAAATTTTGTTTTTTACCATGGATGAAAATTTCTAACAACTTTCTACAATGAATCAAAAGGTTAAAATTTAGGGGTTTTGTAGAGAGTGATTATACAAATATATTGACACTGGTTTCTTCATTTTTCATTACTCGTAAAGGGAGAAATTTGAAAATACAACAATAATTTTAGGGTTCATTGATGCAATTTTGAAGCTTGATTTTTCATGTTTTGATTGTTTAAAATTAGGGGATTTTGTGCTATAATTGTCAAAATTTTGATTGTGAACAAAACCATAAGATTTTACGAACAAACAAAGTCGAAATAAAACCGAAAATCGGACTGATTAGCGATCTGCATAGGAAAAATACGTTCTGAACTGAACTAGTGGTAGAAGATGCAATCTCAACATCTGCGCGACACCCACTCTGGGTTTACGGAGAGTGAGAGAGTATGTGCACTATATGGGAGTCTGTTTTTATGTCGTTTTTTGCATTGTGATCTACTATCTGAGCTTGATTTTTCTATATAGTTTCCAAAATTTTGCTACTATGTTAAATAATTTTTTATGAAAACTAATATATTAAATTGTTTTTTTAATTATTTTCCTTGGTAAGTAATATACTATATTCTGGATTTTCTGGTGATGTTCACTCTCCCCTAGATAGTTGTGCATTATTATGTGTTATTATTTTTTATAGGCTAACCTGTTGCGTTGTATGTTGTTATCATGACCGTTTTAGTGTAAAACATGTTTGAATGCTGATAATTATTGTTGTATGAGCAGTATGAATGCATTTTTAATAATGCATTTTCTCTTGGTCTATGTCATGATTTTGGAAAAAGAAAAATGATTCCCGTGCGTGAGTTTTCGTGAGTTAGTATGAGTCGTTACCACCAAAGTGGGTTCAATCAATGAAAATTTCTATGTAATTTGAGGAATGCTTTTTGTGACATCCTGATTTCAAAACAATAATTAGGACAATAATTAAGTAGTAAACGGATATTTAAAACCGTAGTAGAACTAAATTAAGCTTAAAATGATTAATAAGAGGCTTAGAATGCCCTAGAAAGGAGAAGAATAACCTAGAAGGTCAAAAATGGAATCTGAGTGGCTCGTGGCGCGACGGGGACTATGAAGGAATTTGTCGCGACGCAATGGTAGGTCGGTGGATCAAAACGCGTGATGGCTGACACGTGTTCGGCGTCGCGACGCGATGGGATTCACGTGTAATATGGTCGCGATGTGATGGGCCGATTTATGCCTATAAATAGGCCTTGATCCCCTCCATTCAGCCCAAGTTCTTCCAAGGGCCTTTGGGAGAGCATGAAGGGCGTGGAGGAGCTCGAGAGACGGAAGAGCGAAGGACGAGAGTAGCAACAGTCTTCTAGGCCAGGTAAGGGGGAAGATATCTTAAATTCTAGGGAAAATAGGTATTAGAGTAACACTGTTAGCATGTGTAAGATTCCTTAGCCCTACTAGGGTTTAGTAGTAGCAACACCTTAGGAGAGGGGTTGCGGTATACGGTGGCTAAGGATAGTCACCGTAGACATACCAACTGATGTAGGTCATGTTTATGAGATTAGTAGATAGTCGCTTATGCGACGTTAGGGATAATCTATATGATAATAAGTTATGATAAATCATGATTGATGGTATTCTGAGTCATGTCTGATATTTATGTGCTGGTTGCATATAATATTTGTGAGTGTGATGATTGCCGTATGGTATTAATGTCAAGGGTGACGCCCTCTAGTTAGAGATTTGCGAATCCCTAGATGATAATAGTAGGTATTACCATCGATACCCAGTGATAGTAGTGATGGCCGGGTCAATGTACCCGAGGTTGGTATACTGAGGTACAGACGGAATGGTGTTGAGATAGTCAATGGTCTTGAGAGAATGGTTCTCGACCAAGACCTTGAGAGAATGGTTCTCGGTCTTCCCGACGAGTCTCTCCATGTCCATGGTACCAAAGTACGGAGTAGTATTGGGGATAGTCGATGGTTCTCGGTCAACCGGACGAGTCTCCAGGACTCCACGTCTGACGGGTGGACAATCTTGGTCATTCCTGTTATAGGAATGCTGTCCTTGCGCGCAGGACGGTGCCTTACTCCGGTAATTGGATTTGGTAGTATGGGATGCCATAACCAGTGATCGGAGATGGTAGCGTATCAGGATATGTTCCCGAGACAACCAACTCATCGTATTCGATGCCCTAGGACTAGTGATCGGTCTAGGGAGTAAGGTCGGTGATTAGCCCGAATGATCAGTGACACTTGTCAGTCGGTGATGTAATCGTATGGTCAAGTTTGTCGGTATGACGTATCAGTATGATTTGGTCTGTGATCGTGTGCTCAAGAGTCTGAGCGAGGTATCTGTGGTAACAGTTGTGCTAATATTTGTCATGACGATTGTGTTGATATTAGTCATGGTGTGATGGTATATTGTGCTGGATATGGTAACATGTATTCTACTATGTTATTTTCCTGTTTGATGGAGATTAATAGATATTTTACCCCTGTGTTTTTCTTGTGTATTTCTATTATATATCATTAAATAACAGATGGACAAGAAAATCAAGTACTTAGAGCATGAGAAGCAGTGTTGCATTACGACCAGTGTGTCCTGTTGCGTACTCTGATGTTGAATTGAAAATGTGCGGTTGCTGAGGTCAGGATAAAGTGACGCCCTTTCTCATCAGAGTGTTACACTTTTAATCATTGCATGCAATTACCTACTCAAAGGGGGGTTGTTGTTTTTTGTGGTTTAACGTTGATTGAAAATGAAGTCATTGAAGAATGCTTTTAATCTCTGAACACCGAGGAAAATTTTCTTTTATGATATTTTCTCAGTTGACCTGGTTCCTTCTCTTGCCATCCCCAAAATCTCTCCTTCCATTTTCACTCAATTCTTGAAAGTGGTTGGGTTTTCCCTCGAATTGTCTTTCTTGGGAGTCTCCTTAGCATTTCCCACAGAGCGTTTCTTTCTTGTGACTATCAGTGATCCACTATGTGGCTCTTTATCGTCCTTATGAGTTTATTGGGGTTCTCAGTATCATTGTTCATATTCGAAAGGTTATCCGCTTTATCTGAATTCTCCTCTGTATTCCTCATTTCCTCACGAGGCTTACAAGGGTCTTCATCCATAGTTTGACTATGTCGTGAAGCGCGCTTTCTCTCCAAATGGTCGTAACATCCGTAAAAGGAACAAATTATGTGTAGACCTTTGTAGTCCACTTTGTACCAATGGTCTTTCAGCCACAACTTGTGCATCACCGGTTGCGTCAAGTCTATCTCCACACAAATTGGTGCAAAACTATCTTGTTCAACTTTCAACATATTCTTGTCCACTTTAAGAGGTTTCCTCACCATAGATGCCATAGCCAATAAGAAGATTTTCATCATAATGAACAATATTCAAACTTGATCCAGCCAAAGGTTCGATCGACAGTGGCATTAGAGGAAACAAAATTCGGGCTCCATGTGGTGACAACAAGTAATGGTCAAAGACCATCCAAAGACTTGTTAAAATCACCTTTTCCTATCTCCCGACCGACCAAATTTCGCCATATAGAATTTGTTATCAACGTCTAAGATTTCAATTCTACCATTCAACTTCAACATTTTCTTCAGTTTGTCTTTCATGAACCAATGGTTTTGCCCATGATCTTGAGGATAAGCGCATCCTTCCATGGATGACAGAGTTCTTGAAGAACCCCATCGTTGAGGTAAACCTTTGGGGGAAGGCTATAACCATTCTCGTACTCCACACAGATAAGCTTCTTAGCTAGAAGATCGACCTTATATTGGACTGGGGGAACCTCCTTGTTACCAAAAACCATGCCCTGAACAGAAACGTGAGGAGGGAGTGGTGTTCGCCTTTCCATCTTAAATGTACAGTACATTTGTTAAACATGTTTGATCTTCCTTATCTGGTGGCTTGGCTGGAGGAGGCACATGCTGCTGAAACATATGCTAACCAATATCGACACAGTGAGACATGACTGGGAGTCTGTGCAAAACTTTTTTAAACTGTTTGTGCATAGTCATTATATTATACTATTACTATTATCATCATCGTCATCATCGTCCGTCATCATCATCATTGTCGTCGTCGTCATCGTTGTTATTATTGTTGTTGTTGTTGTTATTATATAAAATGTAAAATATGGCAACTTCTAGGGTGGATAAGAGTTACATGTGGTCCATCATGCACAAACTTTTTTGACTTTGAGATGAATCTATACTCACTTCCATGCCATGGTCCCTCCCACACCAGATCACTCTCTCATTCTCACCGGCCAAACCTTAACACCTGCGTCGCTGCTCTTCGCCATGACCAGCACCGCCTTGGAATCTCGCCACCGCTCTGACATCTCTCAACTGCCATGGAATGTAAAAATCAAAGAAACAGAAACCCCAAAAATCGAATATGAATCGAGTAAATCAAGTTGAGGGTTTTGGACACAAATCTAAATCGGAAACCTAAAGAAGAGTGAGAGAGGGAGAAGAGAGTGTGCCAGTGAATGTGGTCGTTGTGACAGCCATGCAAGTGACAGAGGTCACACGAGCGAAGAGGAGACGAACAAGAAGTTGAGAGGGAGAGATACGTAGATCGGGGAAAGATGGGGGACAATAGTTGGAGATCGAACGAAAATGAGGGAGAAGCTGTCGGGGTGCGACAGAATGGTCCTTAATGGCGACAACGAGTGGTAGCGGTTACTGAAAGAACAATAGCGTCTTGTGGCCCGAGGAAAAACGAAGGCGACGACGGGAATAACCAGTGGTTCATGGGGCGACTTCAGACGCTTACAGTGGTTCCCGTTCTCTATCCTTCTCGTTCTTTCCTTTCTCGGGTCCTCACTTCTTTGTTTTTAATTTTCTTTTGACAAAAAAAATGCTACAATGGTGGTGGGAGAGGTGCATTTGATGGTGCAAAAAAAAAGGGTTTCCATTGTGCTTGTCGTGGGGAAGAGCGGTGACAAGAAAGTCGTGGGTGGAGGGATTGTTGAGTGAGTTGGGGGTGAGATTATGTGTCGAGGGTGTATGGTATAATTGTGAGAATTAGATCAATCCAAGGGTAAGTAATTTTTGTCTATCATGTACCATGTGTCTCACTTCCCCACCCTAGCCAAAGCCCGTGAAATATACTCATAACATTAAATGTTTTATACCCATTGTGTAAGTTTCTAGTAAACATACATATCACATTAAATAGAGGTATAAATAGAATTTTAGCAATAAACACACTTTGAAATGAGTTTATTTTTCTTATAATTAACACAAAAAATCTGTTCAAAAAAATAATAATTAAACAAAAAAAAGACACTATACTTAAATTACTTTTATTTTATTTTACTTTTTTATTTTTGTTTTTTTTAGGAGAGGCAAAGGGAGCCGGGCGGAGGCGTGAAGAAAAGGGCTTTTATTTCCCCACCTCCCCCACTTAATTTCCCCACCTCCCATATTTTTAAAAATCCAACTTTACCCTTGCATACATAATCAATCAAGCTGCATTTTTTCTTCACGCCCTCACATACTCCCTCCACCTCCTCACATACTCCCACGCCCATTTCCCCACCTCCTCACCATTTGTTAGCAATCCACCCATGGCCAGAAGCAGTAAAGCAGCCACCACCGCAAGGTCCCTCGTGACGCATTCTCGCCATCTCCTCCACAAAGTTCTGGTCGGCCTTTTTTTTTTTTTTTTTTTTTTTCTGAAATCGCAGACCGTCTCGGGATTCTTATTATCGTGATCCTCCTGATATAAGAATCCGGACGATATTTTTTGATTACTCTATTTCCCAAGTCCCGATTCTAATATCCTGAGTACCGTATTCTAAAGTTCTGAGAGTATAGAAAGAGTCCCATTTAAGAATCCTTAATATTCCAGAATTAGAATCCAACTCTTTGTCTCTGTTAAAGTTTTGACTTGTCTTTTCCAAAGGCGCTTCAATGGAAGACAAATTTTTCAAGACAACTTTCCCGACACCATAGTGCCCATTGTTCCCGATGTTTTGAGGTCGTTTCCATGGATTGTACCAAGGCATTCTACCATCGCCGGTACTTATTTTATTGATCAATTTTGTTAAGATTTGTTAGATGAGTCATGAATGATACATGTTGTCGCTTTCAGGTGTTTTCTACGCCGGGATGACCTATTGGCACGGGTACGTAGACGCTGCAAACCCATAGTGTGTGGTTATTATTTTAAGATTAGACTATGGGCAATCAAGCAAAAAGACTTTTGTGGATGTTGGGTTGCGAGAAAAGTGGCAAGTATAAGCCTTACAAGACTATGGGAGTGAAGGCCACCGCACTAGAAAATGTCAATGCCCATTCAGAATTGAAAGGAAGGCTTTGCGGAAGGTGCCGAGGGTGGATTTTGAAGGTAATGTCCTATGCACAACCACGGGTTAGTCAAAACTTTGTGGGTCATCCATATGCTCGCTGCCTCAACTTCAAGAGCTTGTCTAATCTGAGCGACATGACATTGAACATGATTAAGCGAAACGCCTTTATTCTCATTACAAGATAAAAATCCAAACAATACACCACAATTAGGCGTATCTACAACGCATCGGACAAAAGATCCGCTTCTAGTCTAAGGCAGTGGCATCAGTTACAACATCTGATGAACTTGATGCAATCCGTGATCGCTATGTGCAATCGGCATAGAAAAGCCGATAACTCGATGTTATCACCGATATAGTTTGGGCACATCCCGGTATCAAGCTTGTAAATTGCTCAACGTTGTTTTGCTTATTGATTCGACATACAAGACTAATAGGTACAGATGCCACTAGTCGAGATTGTTGGTGTGACTTCAATCGAGATGACATTCAGCCGTTGCATTTGCATTTGTGGAGTCGAAGAAAGCGGATAACTACATGAGTGCTTTGAAGTTGAAGGGTATGTTTGTGAGACAGATTCATTACCACAGTGATAGTGACCGACCGAACTTTCTTTGATGAATGCAAAGGGCTAACGCTTCCCGTCGCTGTAACATGTTCAGGCCAATTCCATATCCGTAAGAATGTGAGGCGAAGTAGACTTATGTGTATCCACAAGAAAATTGAATTGGTGATGACTGCGCTGATTCATTTATTGATTCACCAACGATGGATGACTACCAAAGAAGGATCGCAACATTTCGAGGATGTTTCAAAGACTGCTCAATAACTTTTGACTATGTCAAGAACACATGGCTAAATCAACACAGTGATAAATTTGTTTCTGCGTGATGGATAATCGACATATGCACATTGGAAACAAAACAACCAAATGTATGCATCAATTGCTCGTGACATCCGACATTTATCACTATTTTTGTGGAGTTCTCAATTGTGTTTGCTTTCGATGAACATAGTCCGCACATTACTGGCGGGAAGAAGTTGTTATGATAGCGAGGTTTTGTGTAACTGTTGGGATGCAATGAATAACATGATCAAAGTTACAAAGACACTGAGTTGAATGCTTCATTCGAAAGCATAGCATTAGTAGACAACAACATTGCTTTAATATTGCGCTACAAGCACTTAAATGGCCTTGTGTCTAAGAATGCGTTACGCATACCGACGATTTAGCCCGATAGACCGCTGGCATAGATAGTTCTGTGTGTGGTTGTGTGCAAGATACACGATGGATTACCTTGTGCATGTGAGCTTGCTGCATATACGATGCACTACATCCCAATCCCGCTGGAGGCAATTCATACTACCGGAAGAAATTGAGCCGAGAACCCATGTGACAATCGATAAAGAGCTGGTTCGTAACTAGTATACAAAGTTGAGCTTGCATTGTCACGTAGGTTTCGTGAGCTTGATATTGTAGGCAAATGGTATCAAGGCTAAACCACGTGAGTTGGCATTTCCCTCGACACCACTTTATCCGCCCACCCTCGTAGGGGTGAACCCAAGTGGGAGCACCAAAGAAAGGAAAGTGGTCATGGCGCATATTTCAACAAGACGCGATCCATCCTCATGGGAGCGTGGTTGATGACTTCTTTGCCTCCCAACACGATAGTGCGCCAACTCCAACCTCGCTTAGACGCTCGGCCTCCTTCCGCCCAATAAGCCCGCCACACTTTGTTCAGACATTCGGCCTCTCCTCCCATCAAGTCAACCACCTACAGCCTCCTCCTCCTCTCATCAAGTCGTAACCACCTACGCTGCTTCCTCCACCGATGAAGTCAGCCCCACTTCCGCCATTCATACACCGCTTCTTATCAAATTCATCAATACATTGACAACATTATTGATGTAGAGTCTGATGGAATCAGGTATCGAGCATCGCCGCTTTACTGGGACGGGGAGAATGCATGGCCCTTAATCCGAGTGATTTGATTAGAGAGGTTGAGAGAAACCGACGACTATGTTGGTGTACTTTGTATGGCGAAGACAACCCGAGGCACTAAGGCGATCACTCTATGTTCGACAGTGGTCGATCATGTTGCCAAAAAGACAAATGGACGACCATGCCGTACAGATATGTGATTGCTAACAAATATAAGGTGGTTCGATCTGTTTAGACCCAAGGGGAAGTACCACAATTTTCCCTCTCAGCACTCCACACCGAAGGATTGGAAAAATCAGCCAGTCTCTCGCATTGATTTGCATAGAATGGAACACTTGTACAGTACAATAGTTGTGTTAACTCTTTATTTTTTTGTAACCTTTACATCATTTTTTACTTTGTTTAATTGGTTTCAAAATGACATGTTTTCAGGTCTATTTAAAGCATGACGCCCAATACCTCACCGATGTTCAATGGAAAAGGTTTAGAAGCTTATTGTGTAGGGATTGGGAGGCGCTATATCTTAGTCGCATTTGCAACATTGGAAATCTATTTTTATTTCATCCGCAGAACATGTAGCTGTAGATCATTGAATATTTATATATTGGATCTCTATATTTATGGTTCAATTTGTGTTTTAATTGTATTTGCCTCTCAACGACATAATGGTACGACCAGGAGACGCAAAATTTATGAACAAATAAAATGCATATATCCCAAAATACAAATACATATATATGTCTGATCAAAATACATATGAAAACACTAAGAGGGTGCTGCTACTCGTGCCTACGCCTGACCCGTCGCCGTGTATATATCTCAAGCGGAAATGGGGCGCATAATCTCTCAGTAGCTCTCGTGACGCTTCCCAACCATCTGTCGGGCCGGATGTGCAAAGGTCCGTCCATCACTGCCCAGGCAATCTCGCACACCTGTAGCCCAACTAGCACCTCACGACGACAACAAAAATATTTAATTTTCAGATTCACACGCTTAAGACAAATAAATAAGACTTATAAATATAACATACATCTGGCTGCGGCGGTAGGGTGCGGATGGTGGTGGCGGTG
The DNA here is from genome assembly GCA_037113605.1 of Calophaca sinica. Lineage (NCBI taxonomy): Eukaryota > Viridiplantae > Streptophyta > Magnoliopsida > Fabales > Fabaceae > Calophaca > Calophaca sinica. The sequence goes on from CM073731.1 coordinate 960,135, forward strand.
GTGGTGGCGGCGGCGTGGTGATCTCCGGATCCGAACGTTACATGATCGTGGATATATATATGGATGTGAGATACGCCGGAACCAATCCATGTATCCAGCTCCACGTCCGGTGAATTCAGCGCCATCTGGAGCACCAAGAACAATGAGTGTCGATCAAAATGAAGCCACTGCCCATCTCCTCTAAATCGCCGATCATTGCCTCAAGTCTCCGGATCGACGGTATGCACCGACATGTCCAAATCGCGCAATACCGTCCGACTGTATGATGTATTTAGACGAGAGTCCCAAAACGGATGAAGCCCCGAGATATAGCGTAGAACTCCCGCGCTACTCCGTGACCGGCATACGAGTCCCAGGTAACATCGCTTACGGCCACCGATCCAGGCCCGCCGATATGGCTCGCGATCACCCTCAAGGCCGACCACATCCCAACGAGGCACTGCATCGCTGCCGGATCGCACATAAACTCGATCCGAGGTCGTGTCCGGAAGCGTTTCACGAATCCAGCCTCGTATGAAAATTAAAAACTCAAATACTTTAATTAGCGCTTTACAAGTATAATAACATTATTGAATACAACAAAATTCACTGCACATAGCGCGCCGCAAATCCCGCCATCCGCTTCGTTTTAAACTCGCCGCATCCCCGAGGTCGTACAAATGTGCGAGGGCCATGGCACCGTGCGTAGTCTCGACACTCGCCAAGTCCCTAAACATGTGCGCCATCCTATACGCATCAAGGAGCCACTCTTCTCTGCGGAATGAGTGGTGCCGACAAGGTGCAATAGGTAAGCCTGGCCGCCATGTCCCACTCTCCATCCTCGCAACATCGCCGATACCTTGCGCAGCCACTCCGCCAATGGTAAGTACATCTGCTCCTATCAATTCTCATGTGCCGCAGCTCTGGGACGCTAACGCCCCACAAGATAGCATTAGCTCGCTTATCCCATTGCGGCAAGAGTGTAGAACGCCCCTATCACCGAATATGGAGTAGCCGTGGACACGCCATCCAGGACCGCTATCTCACCAATCCGTGGAAGTCGAAGTGTTCGAATGCCACCGCCTACAAAGGCACTGACGCCCTCTCGTCGATCGCTTCCATAACAAAGCCGCCCGAGTGGATCAAGCTGACCAACCGGGACAACATGAATCACGGGACAAGGGGCAAAGCAGATACACCGGTGCCGTGGATCGATCACCCTAATCTTCTCAAGAATCGACATCAAAATAGCACAAGATAAGTCAATTACATATATAAATAAATGAAATTAATGTAAAAACAAAATAGTGTTTACTTACGTCGCTCGGGTTACAATCAAGCGGTCACATGTTCTTGTCCATAATCGACAAGAATCGACCCGTCGATGGGCCCCTCAGGGAATGACTCGCGGCCAGACGGGCCCACCACTGCTCCACATCGCTCCACTGGCTCACCACGGCCCACCACCGACCGGCTCCACTATCGCCGCCGTCTGCCGGGACGCATCGCCCACGATCGACTAGCGTGTCGGGCCGACGACTAGTCGGCGTACCGACTCCACTACCATCATGATGTCGACGCAGCGCATCCTGACGCTTGCGCGCAGACATAGTAGGTCTCGTTCGGTCATCAACAGGGACTGATATCCGACCACTTGGTATCCGACCACCCTACGGTGCCCGACCTTCAGACGCGCGCTATAATCCGTGAAATAAATTCATAAATAAAATATAAATAAAAATCAAATTAATAACCATCGTCATTATTCCTCAACGCCGACTTAGAATCAGAAACACCCTACTTCAAGAGTCCTGACGCTCGTAATGCCAGAACCGCATTCCTACGTCCGACTTCGTTTGATTGTTCTGATTCTAGAGTCCCTAATTCAGAGAAACCAGGAAAAAATAACTGGCGATGCTCGCATCTTTGCAGAAAGTGAGAGGAGAGAGCACATGAGAGACTATGGAAATGCGCGGTGTGGTGGGCAAGAGTGGAGAGGGAGAGAGAGGGAGGTAAGGAACTGTGGAAGTGAGGGGAGGTGAGGCGAGGATCGGGAGAGGGAGAGGAGAGGGGAGGTGAGATACTGTGGAGTGGGGGGAGGTGATGAAATGAGGAGAAAATTAGGGTTAAGTTGAGGGGTATTTCAGTCTTTTCATTAGGTTGGGGAGGTGAGGAAATTAAGTGGGGGAGGTGGGGAAATAAAAGGCCCGAAGAAAAAGAGGGAGCCTGGCCCATGTGCGCACTCTGCACTCTGCTGTTTGTTACTGTACCCTCCGCCTCAGGTTCGATTTAGCTATTTATGCTTTGTAGCATCTTTCTTAGAGGGATGATATGTATTAACATGTAAAATCGAAACTGAATGCGTGAACGAGTTTCCGTTGGAACCGTCACCGCCACACCCACAGGCCACAGGCATCGCCACTTGTTTGATAAAATGCTTCAGAGCCACACCTCTAAGTTGTCTTTAACTTAGAGGACTGGCGACCTATGTCTAAGTCTAATATATTACTTTTCTGGCGCACCCGCACCCGGAGCTTCTCTTTGGATGTAATTGTGAGGAGTAGGGGTTTTTGTACCAACAACAACAAAACGAAGAAGGCTCCCCATTTGGATTTCACTCAAGTTCACATTTCTCGCCTCCCCACTGTCATCATTCTCGGCCGACCTAACGTCGGCAAGTCTGCATTGTTTAACCGGTGCGCTCGCTCATCATTCACTTCAAAACACACACAGACACACAATCATGGTTCCTTAATTGCTTAATCAAATGTTATTTGTTGCTGCTTTTTAGCCTAATTCGGAGGAGGGAGGCACTGGTGTATAACACACCCAATGATCACGTTACCCGCGACATTCGAGAAGGAGTCGCCAAGTTGGGTCACTTGCGATTCAGAGTTTTGGACTCTGCTGGCTTGGAAGCCGAAGCCACTTCCGGTTCCATCCTCCACAGAACTGCTTCCTTCACTGCAAATGTCTTGCCAACCTCTCACTCTGCACTCTTCCTCACCGATGCAAGGTTTCTTCCTATTTCTACCTCTACTGTAAACACATGCTGGATATTAATTATTGTAACTTACGTATGTTAGTCGTTAGATTAGATAGATCACACTGATCACTTATGTAATGTAATAAGTAAAGCCTCTGTGCTTGTACCCAAAAAAAAAAAAGTAATGCCTCTGTGCATTTCTTCATCTTAATGCCTCAATTCAAAGTATTAGACTTACTACTAATGTGGGCTATTCTCTTTGGTTTTGTTCAATTCGATCCTCAGAGCTGGACTTCATCATCTTGATCTGGAGGTTGGAAAATGGTTGCGCAAACATGCACCTCAAATTAAACCTATTCTTGTGATGAATAAATCCGAGTCACTCTTTGATGCTAGTGACTCTCTTGCATCTGCTGCTAATGAAATGTCCCGGTTAGGATTTGGGGATCCTATTGCTATATCTGCCGAGACTGGACTGGGTATGCATGACTTGTATCTGTCTCTTAAGCCTGTCCTGGAGGACTATATGCTTCGTGTCTTGAATGGTGAGTAAACCCCGATTTACAATACCTTATGTCATTTGGCAGTAAAAGAATGATAACTGCAAGGTTATTTTATGCTAACTTATTATACAATTGATATTATACAATTGATAAACTCGTGTCTTTTTGAGGCCACAGAGGAGGGGTGCGCTAAATCAATAATTTGTTGGTAGTTTGTTGTGATCACACTAGAAGAAGGATTGTGCAACTTATCAACATTAAGTTCACTGTTGCATTTCTGTCTAATCACTTCTTTTGATTCTGCATTCAATTGTTACTCATCATAGAAGAAGGTGCTCAGGAGAATAGCTGTGGAGATGAAACCAATTCCCCTGAGGCTGACGAAAGTAAACTGCCATTGCAATTAGCAATTGTAGGACGCCCCAATGTTGGCAAGTCAACCTTGCTGAATGCATTGTTGCAAGAAGACCGTGTTCTTGTGGGTCCTGAAGCTGGTCTGACAAGAGATTCAATCAGAACCCAGTTTGAATTTCAAGGAAGAACAATTTATTTGGTGAGTATTCATAAATGTTTTGGTTCTAGACTTCTGGCAGTAGGAAACTGATAGATCTAAATAGGATTGTTGCTTGTAAGAGGAAAACACAATAGTTCTTTGTTTCTCAGACCTTCAAATTAGATAATATTGTCACACTTTCCTTTCCCCCTTGTGTGTACCTGCAAGTGCTTGTGGGCGTGTTTCTTTGCTGCAAATGTAGCCTTGACGACATGCAAGTCAGCAAGTCTTCTCTTTAAACTTGATAATGCACTTTATTTATATCGTCGGGGGAAATATTGCACAATTTGTTCAGTAAGCATGATCAACTCAAAATCAAGTCGCTATAATTATGATTTTCCTTAGTTTTTTAAATATCTATTCTTAGCACATCGATTGTATATATAATTGATGACCATGATGCTTCATGGTTGTAAACTTGTAAGCACCCAAAGTTGTATTTTGATTGAAGTTACTTAATTGCTGGACCCCTTAAATAACTAAGGTGTTTGCCAGGAGAAAGAAGGGGTGTGATATAGGGAATCGTGACCAAGAGAGATAAAATGAAAAGGTCCACTGTTTAACTAACTACCGAGTTGGCTGTAGGGAGGGTGGTGGGTGTGTGGTTTGATTGTAAGGCGTATAAGATAAGGTGACGGAGTGTGAATTGGGCAACTTAGGCTGTAATTAGTTGGGATATTTTGGGAGAGACTGGACACCCTAATTTCCTAGGCTATTTCATTTTCTCCTGTCTTCTGCATTCATCTTTTCATTTTCCAGAACCCAAGATCCGTTATCAACTTGATACAGGCCTGAAGTTCAGCATCAATACAGTGATTTTTTCCTTTAATTTTTCTGGTACCTGTCAATTGGTATTAGAGCTCCCTTATTATGTGCGATGGGGTCTTGAGTGGGGAGTTTGGAGAGAAGCTTGCTGGAATGGAGGAATGAGAGCCGAACCAAGCTGAACGAGATCAAGTAGCTCTTGAAGGGTGTTAGAAGATATTAAAATATCTTATAATATCATGATTTTATTTTAGTGTATCTTAGATTATCTCATAAGATTAGTTTCTTATCTTAGAGTATCTTAGCTTCTCTCTTAAAATTAGTTTTTATATTTCTTTGTTATTATCATGGCTTGTTTCCATATTTAATTAGGTTTTGGAGTATTGTATAAGTATAAATAAGGGTTTAATGTTTAGTCTTTTTTGTGCTGAATCATCAAATCACCAATGATATCAAACCATATTCATAATTTAGAGTCTTTATTCTTTTTCTTCTCTCTTTATCTCAAACCTTCTGACTTCAACATGGTAATAGAACGGTACCATCCTCTGTGACTGTCCCATCAGTCATAACTATTCTCTAAATTGAACCTAAAATCTGGTTATCCCCTGATTCAAATGAAGGAAGGGGACATCTGCAAGACAGTTTTTAGGAAACATGAGGGGTTATGAACGTTCGGTCATGCCTTTTGGCTTAACCAATGTCCCTCCAATTTTTAAGCTCTAAGAACCAAGGTCCTAAAACTTAATTTGAGGATGTTTGTTTTGGTATTTTTTGATGATACCACCAAGATGAAAGCAGTCATAAGGAGCACCTCAAGTTAGCACTACAGGCAAGATGAAAGCTGTCAAAGGGGGACCTCTAGTTAGTACTACAATTGTTGATGGAGAATCAACTATTTGTTAACTAGAAGAAGCGCCCTTTATGCCAGAGGCAGCTTGAATATTTGGGACGTTTAGTTTTAGACGAAGGAGTTTCAGTAGATCCAAATAAGACGAAGGATATAATTAGCTGGCCTACCCCTACGGATATGAAGGATTGAGGGGATTCTTGGGGCTAGCAGGTTATTATAAAATGTTTGTAAAGAATTATGGCAAAATTGCATGGCGCCTCACACAACAACTTAAAATGGGGAAGTGAGGTTCAAGATGCCATTGATAAACTTAAGACAACTATGGTGATTCTACCAGTGTTGGTAGTCCCAAATTTCATTTTTTTTTTTTTTTTGTTATTGAGACTGATGCTGCAAGGGGATAAGGGTAATCTTAATGTAAGAGGGGAAACCAATTGATTGCATGAGCCAAACCTTATCTGACTGAGCTCAGAACAAGTTTGTCTATGAGAAGAAATTAATGGCAGTCGTGCTAGTTGTTTGACAGTGGAAGCATTACTTGCCTGTAATACATTTTGTGGTGTGTATACAATTAAAAAAAGCCTACTTGTTGATCAGAGAATCACGGGCGCCGATCAGCAGAGACAGGTCTCAAAATTGTCGGGGTTTGATTTTGAGATAAAATAATAACCTGGGAATGAAAACCTGGCAGCTGCTGACGCCCTTTGCAGGAAGTTGCAATGTTCAACACTTCCAACATTCCAATTTTACGAATGGGATGGGTTAGAAGATGAAATCCTGGCTGATGACAAGTTGAGGGGAATAGCAGAATGAAATCGCATTCTAGATGAAGGGATAAAGCAGTTAATTAAGGCTCAAAAGGAATGAGACATCAAGCCAACAAACACAGAAGATAAGTTGAATATCAAGTTGGAGATATAGTCATTTTGAAAATCCAACCTTATGAATTGAAGACTTTGGCTAAGAGGGTGAACCGGAAATTGAGGCCTAGGTACTATAGAGCTTATGAAATTGTGAAAAAAATAGTCTGGTTGCTTATAAGCTGCAGCTACCCGAGGGAAGCCGGTGCATCCAGTTTTCTATATTTCCTTGCTCAAGAAATCTGTTGCTGCAGATGTCACTAGCCAACCATTACCAACGTTTTTAGGAGAGGATTGGGAGCTGAGTTCAACCAGCTGAAGCACTTGCTGTCTGGCAGAATTCAAATGGAGATCAGATACCAAGTTTCTTATTAAGGGGAAAAATTTTCCGGATTTCATAGACTCTTGGGAGGTTTTATCTGTCCTTATGGAATATTTTCCTGATTTCAACCTTGAGGACAAGGTGTGTCTTGAAGAGTGGGAGGGTGTCGATATGACCCTTGGAATAACTAAGGTCTCCAATAGAGAATTGTGACCAAGAGAGAGAGAATGAAAAGGTCTCCAAAATGTAACTTACCGCTGCTTCAGTAGGAAGGGTAGTGGGTGTTTGTCTGTTTGATTTGGTTGTAAGGGGTATAAGGTGAGGGAGTGTGAATTGGGGGAGATAGGCTAGAATTAGTAGGGACTCTATGGAGAGAGTGGGCATTCTAATTGCCTAGGCTATTTTAGTTTTCTCCTTTCTTCTGTATTCATCTTTTCATTTCTAGAACCCAGGACCTGATATCACCTTGATACAAGCCTGAAGTTTAGCATCAATACAGTGAATTTTTCCTTTTTTTTTCCCCCCTTTAATTTCTCTGGTTCCTATCATAAACTCTAAGTAAATATTTAGTCTTGAAACTCGGTTACTCGGGTCATGATTTTTAATTTGTCATGTTTTCCTGTCATTCAGGTTGACACTGCCGGTTGGTTGCAGAGGACAAAACAGGAGAAAGGAGCAGCATCCTTGAGCATTATGCAATCAAGAAAGAGTCTCCTCCGGGCTCATATAATTGCTTTGGTACTAGATGCAGAAGAGGTATGCTGCATATTTTGCATGTTTCAGACAATGACATGCAACTGTGATATTATCAGACAATTTTTTAGCATGTGAAATTGCAATGTCATGAAGTCTATTGTTATAATTTAGCTCACATGTTTCTATTAATCAAACACAAGTTTAAGCCTATTAAAATGTAATTGTTCTAGTAATTCATTTATCTGTTGAAAATGTTGAATCTGATACCAAGATTTTGCTTTTTTTTTTTTCAAATACTTTTTCATTGAAGATTCCCCAGTGCATGGGTGCTTTTCTCTCTGATGAGAGAGATGCGGTCTATTTCATTCCTTTTATTATTGGTTTACCCCTTAAAAGAAGTTATCCTGTCCGTTATGTTGGACTTGGTGCATTATGAATGTGAAGTATGTGCAAGTGTTAGTAACATCCTCTTTTAAATATGTGATCCATCAGAAAGGTTTTACCTCCCTTCCCAATTTCTATAGGCTAATTATAAATTAAATCTTGTGTTGATAAGATTTGTTTTATTGGAAAATCTTTGTTGACCAGATTGTAAATGCTAGACGAAGTATGAAACATGCTGAAGTAGTTATAGCCAGGCGAGCGGTGGAAGAGGGACGTGGTCTGGTTGTGATTGTGAACAAGATGGACCTTCTAAGGGGCAAAAACAAATCATTATCATATGAGAAGGTTATGGAAGTTGTTCCACAAGAAATTCAGACAGTTATACCTCAGGTCTGCTATGCAATAATTAGCTCAACTTTGTCTAGATGTTCAATAAATTGCACTGTTATACATCGTGTTTAAAATGTTATGTTTTTAAAATACATGCCAAAATTATGTATTTGGATATGATATTAAAATGGATGGATCATAGTTCAAACAGGAAAAAAGAAAAAAGAAAATCTGTGAGGCTGTGAACGTATCATACAGTCTTTGCCATCTCTCTTTCTTTGCTTTATGTGAACAGAATAACAAACTTCACTCATTGTTTGTATTGTGATTTAGCATTGACTTTTGGCAACTGTCAACAGATAACCGGATTACCAGTAGTATTCACTTCAGCATTGGAGGGAAGGGGCCGGACTGCTGTGTTGGATCAGGTCATTGATACATACAAAAAATGGTGTTCAAGATTACCTACAGCTCGTCTTAACCGTTGGTTGCAAAAGGTATTTACTCCTTCCATTATCACTTTATGCTAGAGTGAAATATGAAATTGGTAGTAAATTTTCTTTTTCCTCTCTCGTTTTGATCAGGTTATGAGCAGGCATTCTTGGAAAGACCAGGCAGCACAGCCTAAGATCAAGTATTTCACTCAGGTCAAGGCCCGGCCACCTACGTTTGTTGCGTTTGTGCGTGGGAAGACTCAGCTTTCTGACACAGACATTAGGTTCTTAACAAAATCCTTGAAGGACGACTTTGATTTGGGTGGAATTCCTATACGGATCATGCAACGCTCTATCACTAAGAAAGATAGCAGTGGAAGTGGCAAGAGTAGCCATTCAGTAGGCAGAGTGGCTGAAAGGATCATGTCTGACAAGAGAAACTTCTCAGTCGAATGACAATTTTGACTTTTCATCAAAGGCATGAGCATCGCCTCATTCTGCATTTTGGAAGCTCCAAACAACTGTTTGGCTGAAGGAAATGTTTCTCCTGATAAATGTTCCTCGGACTGTGCTTGCGGTAAACAAAATCAAACAAATGGCCCTTAAATGCTTATTCTAATTTATTTCGTTCTTCCTTTTTTTTTTTAGTGCATAAGCTAGATCTGGAATTTTTGAACCATGTGCAGACAGTAATGATATGAGCACAATTTCAAAGGTGCTGGGTTGGTTTTAGTTATACGATATTGGTTTTAGTTATACGATATTATCTCATACCATGAGGTAACAAAAATGTTTATAACTTTATATGTACTACTTGATAACAAAAATATTAATATGTACTTTATAAGAAAAATATTTAGTTACAGACAAAAATCAGAAGTTGATATTCTCGGTGTACCTTGTACAATTTAATTTAGAAAATGTGATCAACAAAATGGTTACTTTTACGTCATCGGAATAGATGCAAATGACCTGATATATAAAGCCTGTAAATGAGTTGGAGCCGAGAAGGCACATTGTAGATAATCTCCAACCAAAACGGTTATAACCGTAGGCTACAAGACGTAGGCAGCAATCCTCAAATAGAACTTGTGGGAAATTTGGGAAAGCACAATGTATTTGAGGAAACATTTGATCACTATTTAATGGGAAATTGTCATTAAACAGATTCTCATATTTTCTTTTTACCGAAGTGCCTCTCTTTCTACAGGTACTGGGTCATAATCAAAGGCAACTATTTCCGCTAACACGGTGTAAAGAATCAATCAATTGTATCAACAAAAGAAACATCAAAATTTTTTATGTAAAGACGATGTGGTGGAAGGCCACAAAAAATGACGATATATAGTAGGAATTGTGTTGCGCATTCCATTGTAAAAGGACTTGGCAACTGAGAATGGAGATTTCTTTATGAAGCCAATTTAATTCTTCCCCTGGTACCCCCATGGATTGTTGCTTGCCCAATCCCATTGGTCCCTGCACATCTCCTCCATACCGTATTTCGCCCTGTCAGTCAGTAAAGCACACTACTATAAATTAAAAGAATGATAATTATAGCTTAATTATCAATAAAATAAATGAATCATAGTAAGTAGCTAGGTCGATCAGTTTCAGATTGTCAATTCACAAGCTGACTTGTGAATTATGTATGAAATGAAAGAGTACTGGGTGATGATGAAATGAATATAGTTACTTCCAACCTACTAGTAGTTCTTTTTCAGCCTTCTCTGTAGACGCATAAACAGCAGTAGCATCTCCCGGCCTCCTGGGACACATTTTTATTGGAATTGGAATTTTCTGGAAAAACGGAAGAGCCAAATAAAATAATACATTCAGTTCAGACGTGATCATTACATTACATTACATATATATATGTGATTTAATGTGATATATATATATATATATATATATATATATATACATGCAAAACCAAATGACCTTGGCCGAAGCCTTTTCAAATGCCGCAACCATTTCAAGCACTGGTGTACCCCTTCCCAAGTTATAGGCAGTACAACCTACTTATATACGGAACAAGTTGCAGTTGCACCGTCCCGGTTAGCTCTAGATTCCAAGTTTCAACGACATATATAATATAATAATATACAATAATAAACAAGAAAAATAAACACATATATAGAAGTACCGAACCGATGTTATCGGTTGCAAAAAGCTTTCGCAGGGCAGCAATGTGACCATCTGCTAAGACCTAAGCCCATTATTACATGGATAAAGTCCCGGATCTGATTATTCATACTCATATATTATATTATATTATAACCCAAATTAAGAAAGAAATTTATGTTAGTTGTTGGTAGATTTAACGAACCGCGGTGCCATCTTGAGTGGGATAATCGTGACCATAAACGTTGAGCTCGGGCAATCTGCCAACGACGACTTGGTGCAAGTAAGGCATGAGGTTATTGGGGATGCCCCTGGGATCTTCCCCAATCTGACCACTCTCGTGGGCCCCAACCGGATTGAAGTATCTCAGCAATATGATCCTCCATTTCGGCCTTGCCTTTTGAATATACTACAAGAAAACTGGTAATCTGCGGCGGTTCTGAGAGCCATTTGCGGCGGTTAAAACCGCCATTAATTGATTCTCACTGCGGTTTCCAAACCGCTGCAGTTTCCACCGTCGACAGGCCTTTCTGCGGCGGTTTTTGGAACCGCTAGAATAACCGCCGCAAACATCTCACGCTTTTAGCGGCAGTTTTAACCCACCACAAAATGCTTAACAACTGTACAACAAAGTATTTAGCGGCGGTTCAAACCGCCGCGAAATATATACATCAATTTTACAACATTACATTTAGCGGTGGTTCAAACCGCCACAATTCATTAAATACGTTTTTTTTTAAAATCTAAAATTTTATTCGGCTTCTATTTGAATTTAATGAAATACCTAATTATTAAATTATTATAACATCTCAAAATATAAAAAAATAAAAAATAAAATTAAAATTGATTCACTGCTTTCAAAATAAAATAGTACAATCTGGATTCTGGAATCCTTTCAAAAAAAAAGTACAAATATACCTAACATAAGTTAAATATAAGAAAAAGAGTTGAAAAATCCTAAATAAAGAACTAAATACAAGTCTGGAATCCTTTAAAAAAAAAGTACAAATATACCTAACATAAGTTAAATATAAGAAAAAGAGTTGAAAAATCCTAAATAAAGAACTAAATACAAGTCATGCGAGTCCAGTGGAGTGCATATCAAGCATCATCTCAAGAGCTTTTGATCACCAAAGCTTTCCATAGAACTCGCTTGGCAAGGCCATCAAACCATTTGCACACATGACAGAGTAGCTATTAGCTTGGGATTTGAACTCAAATGGTGAAACGCCAAGAATATCACATCTTCACTTAAATGCCCTTTAGTGCATTTGCAAGTAGCAGAATGCATGCATCGGTACTGCTTTGTGAGAATCATTTTCTTCACCTAGCAAAACACAAAAAAATAATCAGTTCATGACAACTGCTTATTGCCACATTTTAGGAAATTTAAACATTGATAAGATCTAAAATCAAAATTTCTTAATTAAATACTTCAAAGAGAGAGAGCATATAGAAAAAAAAGAGAAAGAATTGATTAAAAGTATCACCCACACATGCCCAAAATTAATTTAAGCTAATAGAGATTACAACTTACATGGACCTTTGAGGAACAAGCAAACTAATGAGTGTGTGTTGCCACTTGTTTATATCAAATTCAAGGCCAAGAAATCAGAAGTACATTTTTGTTTTAGAAAATTTCTTCCTTATTCCATTGATTGACTAGCTAGCTGAGCTCTCTTTCCAATTCAAGTATATGCTGATTCTTACCCTGATTAACATGTTGTCTATTCAAATCATCAATTTCAAATTTAAGGACTCTTGACCTATTATGTCACAATTATAAAATTCATGAATGGCTACCAACTATCAGATCATGATGGATGGGAAAAACAACAGATCTGTGACTCACCTTTGATACAAATATCTTACTTTGGCCTTGACACTCCATCAAGAGCAAAGTGGTTAATGTAGTGACTCTCATCGGTGGGTCCCTGACTTGAATATGGTATAGAGAAAAGTAAGTCCAAAACATTTGTGCAACTTACAGGTGTTAGCTAGTGAAGGCCAGTTAAAACAAGCAACTTTGAAAAATGGAGATAACCAATATCAGTATGACGCTATTGCAAGCAAAATTGCCAAAGATTGAACAAATTCTGCTGAGCTGTAAATCAATTTACCCTGTATAACTTAATGATAATACACTGTAGGTACAGATAAAATGTTGTAGCAAGAAGAGCAGCAGTTTGAGCATCATTATGTAGCTCATTACTTCCACATTAGTTTACATCAAACTCATTTGAGGAAAGGAATAATTCATACCACGTTAAATGCTATTTATAACAAACCATGTAAATTATTTTAACATAAAGAATCAACAGATCTCCTAATGTAATCATGTAAAACTTCAAAACACCAATAAACATATGACACATATAAGGCAAAAGCTTTCTACAAGTGTCATGCCACATTAATATAGTAATCAAGGTTTTCTACCTGCAGTGAGTAGCATCCTATGGATTTTCAAGTAGGTGGCACCATATTATTTATTCATTGTGTAAAATTGTTTTCCCTGCAGTGCATCAATATGAAATATATTAAATCGATCTACATGATTTCACCGTAAGTTAAAGAGAACTTTTTTAATGACTAATTTAAAAGATACTGAGTTGATTACTTAATAGCATCATAAGACAAAATTCATTCTATTCCTCAACTTTCTTGTTAACAAAAAGATAGAACTTGAACGTTGTTGACTTGTTTTCATCACGTAACAAGCAAACAGCGCAGGGAACAACATTCCAAAGCACATCAGCCATGGCATGGGTTCCAAATTAAAACCCTATTTCAGTATTAAGTATTAATCAAATGGAGCCAGCTATGTAAACTGGATAGATGGGAAAATAACAAAAAACAATTAAATTGTTGACAATAAAAGCAGAAGTAGAATAATCAGAATCAAGATTAAACCTGCAAATAGATCAGACATTCTTCAATTTCTTTATCTTGGAAGTTGGAAGTTATATCTTACCCTTCTTCCTCATCCTCCTATTGCATAAACGTCTTTTTATCTTGAACCTTATTTTCTTGGCTAGCTTCATCCTCTGCCTCCGCTCTTCCCTCTCCTTAAGCTTCGATTCCAAGGGAAGCTTGTCCATGGGGACAACATCACTCTCTTTCTTGCAATATGCAATAATAGTGTGTCTGCATTGATCTACATAAATGAATGCCAATTTATCATTCCCAATTCTCGATGTATCATCACAACCAATACGAACAGTGCATCAAATAATCTACATATTATTTATAAAAAAAAATGCACAAAAGAAAATCAATCATCGCAACCAAGCAATAAGCCTACCAATTCTAAGCATTGCGATTTCATCTTAACCACCGACTCCTGGCTAACAAAAAAAGGCAAAAAAATTAACGGATTGAAAAAACTGAAAAGGTATTTTAATTAATTGAATTCACCTCCTCATCGGCGGCGGAGAGTAACTTGATTAAATGTGGAAAAGCTACGGCGTAAAGGACGACACAAACAACGGCGTCAACGCCGCAGGCAAAGCTGTCGATTGCAGCGCACATGACGAAAGGGTTTGAGCCGCAATCGGAATCGGCGTTGGCTTCAGCGAGAGCAGCGTTGATGGCACCGAGCTTGATGTAAGATTGCTCCATAAGAGTTTCAGAACCAAGAAAGCGGCAGAAGGAATGTGATACAAGTTAGGGTTCGATGGCCTTTGGGAAATTTGAGAAAAACATTTTTAGGGTAGAAATTTAGGAGTAAGATTTTTGGAGGGCACAAGAAAAGAAACGCGGGTTTGAGGAAAAGGTTTAGCACGTCTTAAATTTTTTTCCCCCTCAGTCCAAGCGCCTTGAATTGTGAAATCTTTACAGCGGGTATTAAAACCGCCTTCTACACCGCCGAGATTTTTCAATGGCTAGCGGTTCTTATGAAACCGCTGCAGGATAACTGCCGCCGGTTACCTCATTTGTTCCAGTGATCTCGCGCTATTTCTTCCAGAATAAGCTGCCAACTCAAAACATTATTATGTTCATTCATTATCCATTTAGACATTACATTACATTGCATAGATAGTGATGGAGTTAAGTTATAAGTACTTTGGTTCGTCCATAAGGATTCATGGCATGCAAGCGGAAATCTTCAAAGCAGGGAATTTGATTGGGTTGGCCATAAACAGCTGCGGACGATGAGAATACCATCTGTTTGTTTCCATTTGCGCAATTCCATTTCATAAAAATGCGACGAGTGAATGATAGAATATTGATCTTATTGTAGTAGAGACCTGCCTTTTTACAGTTAAATTTAGCCATAACTTGATAAAGATTGATAGTGCCGACCAAATTGTTATCAAAATACCGGCGAGGCTCTGCCACACTTTCTCCCACCGCTTTTAGACTCGCAAAGTGGATCACCGCATCAAATCTGCAGATAAAAATGGGGTGATCCGGATTGGCCGAAGGCCCGCTCCGCGATCGACCCGAATGGGGAGGTTCGCACTCGAATTGGTAAAACCCTAAAACTACATCCACCGCGGCGCTAAACCCTAGAGCACAGGCATTGCGGCGTTAAACCTAAAATGACCCCCTGGCGGCACAAACCCTAGAAGCAACTTCGGCCATTAGATGAATCCGACGGTTGGTAACCAATTTAGGGTTACAGAAAGGCACCGACTCGTCAGCATAATGACCTCACCTATAAAAGGTTACTGACCTTAGCAAGAAAGGTACGCATTTTTCTATTCTCTTACCTCACCTTATTCCGGTACTGACTTAAACATCGGAGTGTGTGCAGGTACACCCCACCACCATCAACACCGTCGTGCTCCGCCGTTCTCTCAAGACTCCGTCCAACTTTGAGGTCTACTTCAGATCAGGCGGGTTATTTATTTATGAATGATATGAAAAATAGAAAGTGGAAGGGTGCCAGCATGCATGCATGAGCATGGGTTACTTACTACTAAACTTACTTGGTTTTAGAGAAGACTTTCTCCAAATCGAGCTTGTTGCGGAGATCGGCGTGGTAGAAGTGGAGGTTGTTGGAAAGGTGAGGACCCACCAAATGGCGAACCCTGTGGATGGCTTCGATCACAGAATTGTGGAGATTGTCGACTATGGAAACTCTAAAGCCTTGTTTCGGAAGCTCAACCACTGTGTGGGATCAGATGAAACCCGCCCCACCAGTTACCAAAATTGTGTTCCTTTCCGCTTGCTCTGATGACACCATCTTATTACAACACTCTTAACTAACTAATATGTTGCTTCTTCGCATCTCCCTCTCTCACCCCTAGTTTATAACTATCCCCCAATCCCAGTAATCACCTTAACGTTTTTATTTCTCTTTTAATGGGATACGCCTCCGTTCTCATACAAAAAAAATGGTTACCCCTTCGTCGTCACCCTCTGTTCTCATTATAAAAAAAAGTTGTGTCTTCACCACCGTCTCTTTCATGCAAGGTGAGAGAGAACCATTAACTCCGACAAAAATTTATTATAGAATTTACGTAATCCGAACTCAAACCCAAATCACAATTAGTAGGAGCGTGACCATAGGTTTACTTAATTCTTGTTTATCTTGTATGGGTGTTGGTGTACGTGCCCCCATGTTTATGTTTTCTGCTTTTTTCTTTTTTTAATAAATTTATGGTGACTTGTCACCTTGCATAAAAAAAATAGCAGGAGCGTGACCATGGGTGCCAACCCCATTCGCCCCACTCTCTATTTTAGGGATGACATTGTTGTTGTTTGAGTTTATATATTATTTGTTTTGAGAAGGGATTTTTGAGACTTTTGAGTTTATGTATTAATCCCTTATTATTATTTGAAGAGATATTTAATTAATTTCATTTATTAAAAAAATAATTGTTTCGTAGATTAAAATAAGTTCCTATGAGTGATAGGAATGTAAAAGTAGGTCGACCGCATTAAACGGGGTGGGTGGATCGGCCCACCAAAGAGTGGTGAGTTGGGGTTTCCAACCTACTCCACCTAAGGGTGGGTTGGTGGGCCATCCCTCCAAAACCCACCCCAAAATATAAAAAGAAAAATTTGTTTAAAAATAGAAAAAAATAAAAAATAATAATTAAAGGGGTGGTGAGCTGTGGTACCCTAACCCACCCCACCCTGTTTTAGCGGGCCAGCCCGCCAGAAGTAACTCGCGTTGTCACCCCTATTTGAGTGACATATGATTAAAACAATTTAAAATACATGTATAATACAAAGTTTCTTTTTTTTGTTTGATGTTTATTCAGTTTTTAGCCTTGAGTTTATTTTAGGATCGATCAATTTTGTTGTTGGGTCAATTTTGCTTGGCCCAATCATATGCAATAGCAATAGGAAAATATAAAGGGAATTAATAAATACACGCATGTTTTTGCTAGCATATACCCCATTTTAGGTTTGTATTTTGTTTCCAAAATGTCGTGTCTGAAAATATATTTTTGGATGTGTTGAACTTAGTCTACATGTAAATTTGCATTCAGTAGGTTCATTTCTGGACTATTTATAACGTTCGAAAATATATTTTCAGACGAAATTCAATTGTCTCTGGGTATATATTACTTCCTGACACATTTTGGCTCTCTAGAAATATATTTCTAAAGGTTACTTTTTTTGAGTTTTTTTTTATTCAACAGTTCCACCTACCCCCACCGGCACTAGGGAAGAGAGAGGGAAATAGTAAGACATAAGAAACCGAAACTACGCAATATAAGGCAGGAGAATGAAGGCGGAGTGAAGGATGTTGTGACTTGTGAGGTGACGGGAAACCGAAATTATAAGTGCAAAAAAGGAAAAGATGCATATTGTTGGTATATGTAGTACCAATGATCAATTCTCTTTAAGCCTTACTTCAACTGTACAGTCTCATACCCACACAATCTTAGGATCTCTCTCATTCCGACGTGAATTTGGTTCATTCATGTGTCTCTTTGTTTGTCAGGTGTTTCATGTTCCGGCGGTTACTTGCCCGCGGTCGTTAACCTCAAGCGTCACATGTTTGCTAGCAAACACGTTTAATAATTCCCAAATAGAAATACTAGTATTGGTCTGGACCCATTTGAAACATCAAGCACACACCAAAAAGAAATACGAGCTTACCCCGATCAAGCATCAGCAACAAACACAAATGAGAGGGGGACTAGCACAAAATATCAACACACGTAGATACCTTGCGGAGCAGGAGCTCACGCCCGTAGGAGTTGGGTTGAGGTGTTGACAGGGTTGCTCACAGCGTTTCTTTGGTTGTGGTGAAGCGTGTTATGGGTCCGTGGGGTGGTTGTTTAGGTTTTAAAGACTGAGAAGGTGAGGTGGACATGGAGGTGTGGTGATTTTAGTTGTTGTTTTGCTTGAGGGAGAATGGATGGCTGACGGGGTATTATAGTTTCGCATTCACGATGAAAGGTTGTAATGGTCTTTGGCCACATTGCTGCTGGTGTTAATATATTTTTTGCATAGCCAATTGCGGTTAAAAGTTGTTAGTATTAGAAGTTATATAACCAAGTTGTTAGTGAGAAAGTTAACATGTTAGTTAGACAGTTTGCATAACTTAATTAGTTCATTTTGTACATGTATATATTGATGACCCCTGGACAGAAACACTAAGATGATGATCAGTACAGTTTTTCATGATGGAGCACATTGCTCATCATTTCAATTCTCTCTCTCTCCAATTTCTCTTTTTGCATATTCCGCGTCTTTGACTTTGATCATGTTTGATCATCACCATGATTGTTCTTCTTCAATCTTTCTTCTATCCTTATATTGTCTTTTTTCTAACAAGTAGTCTGCATTTATATAAGTTTTTATATAAAATTTTGTTAATGTATCCAAACCGTATTGTCTCCTAAATTTCAAAAAAAATGTCATATCCCTCTATCCGTATAATATCCTACCCATATCGTACTACGTAGCCGGGCTTCATAGCTTTACGTAGAACATGGCTTTTATCAATTTAATTATTAAGTTATAACTATTCATTATTTTAATTATTTACATTAAATCTTATAAAAATTGAATAACACTAAGAATGCATCAAATAATAGTTATTTATTGAAAGTAATTTGTATAAGATTCAATTTATTTTAATTCTCAATTGTGTTACTATATCAACGTGTCCATAGGCAATTCACTCATTATCATTGGTGTTGTGACTTAGGCTAAACAACCTTTGGTAAATTACATAATTATTGTAGTGCTTACTATATATATATGGTTCTCGCTTAATGAATTGAGGGACACCTCTTTAATTTTTGGGCTCCTTCTAACCGCCTAACAAATGGGTTGATATAGTACGGGGCTTAGTCTAGGTGTATCTAATTAAAAAGAGTACATTAGTGATTCTCTTTTATTAACCATTGATTTATTATTTAAAAGCAATTAATTTTAAATAATAATCATCCACAAATTTTCATCATAATATGACGGTTATTTGTAAGAGCAATACTGGTGGTACCCGTTTTAAAGGAGAACACCCTAAGATCAGTTATAGTGTGGTCATAACTTTGAAACCTTAGGTGATACACGGGGAAAATTGTTGACTATCTAATCGATTTCTCTCTTAAGGTTCATGGGCTTAACATTCTTTAATTATCACGCGATTATGAGAAACTTGAAGAAAATAAAATACTTCTTAATTATGTAATTCCAACACACGGGAACGTCGCATGTATACATGAAGAGGGAGGAGCATATATATATATATATATATACACACACACACTTAAAATCTAGAATCATAATCACATGTATAGGTTGAAGCATCCCTAGTGCTCCCCTTCTAATACTTTTCTTTTAGTCACTCGAAAAATGAGACTGGAATCTTCTTTAATTAGTGATTTGATTTCGCATAAGCATAAGGAATAGTTTTTTTTTTTTTTTAGACAAGAGGATTAGTTTTGATTTGAATATAACATTATATGCAAAAGTAATTATCTTACATTGTTTGTATTTGGATTTAATTTTACTAACGAGGATGCGAAACTTAACTGAACTCAAAAGTCCCCATTTTATATGGAAAAACTGCAAAGTAACACTACCCTGCCTATCCATCTATATTAGGATGACACGAACATTCAGTATAAGATTGGTAAATTTGAAAATCTTTTTACTTATAGTTGTTATAAACATTTAAAATGCATAGATATAGATATAATAGGGACGGAAAAAAAAGAGAGGGGCGGAAAAGAGGGGGGGGGGTGGTAAAAACTAAAATACGAATAGTGCTAGGTACCAAGATATCCATATAATATAATATTGATGATAAATCAATATGAGTCATACAATATTTAAGTTATTGAAATCTAGCATAGGAGATTAATTAGAGTAAGGAAAACAACCTACATAAAGTTGATAATTGAAATCAGCACAGATACCAACAAGGTCTCTATCTATATATATATACGTATGTGCAGTGCATGCAGTGCGTTGATATATAGATATAGATAAATATAAGCAACGGAGCGAGTGATGATTACTTGAAGGAGGTGTTGTTGATGTTGTGCTCCTCCTGGATTGGATTCCAGTCCCACAGTCGGTCAGAGAAGGTGGTTGGAAGTTGATTTGGTAAGGAGGAGTTGAGAGACATTGGTAGTGTTGGTTGCATCAGCAAATTTGTCAAGTGATTATTGGCCGGGTGGCTAATTTGGACATTATTAGTGTAGTACTGCTGCTGTTGTTGATAACTCACTAGCCTGTTCAGATCATCCATCACTAGTGCAGTAGTACTGTTGGAAGAACTCGGAGCTGCGAAGATCGCGCCCCCGAACAAAGAGTTGGATGCTTGCTTAGATTGCTGCTGCTGCTGCTGCATCATCATCAACGCTTCCTCCTCCATTGGAATCGTGGTGTTATTATCAAGTGCAGCACGGTAATTAGGAGGAGTACTGTACCTGGAAAGACCAAGAGCTGTAGTGACATGATAATCCGAATTGCCGCCGCTACTGCTTCCCTCCATTTTGTCAACTAATATTTGATTTTGATCAATTGGCCTCGATTGCTGTTGTCCCGCAAATCCCATGTTCTGATGATGATGATGAACCATTATTTGATCATTCTGCTTGTTATTCTTGTCTGAATGTGAACCTCCTCTTGATAATGATGATGATGATGATGTGGATGGCCGGGTTGGGAGACAACGAGGGAGGGAAGGATGGTCTTCTACTCCAGCTCTCTTGTACACCCGGCATAGAGATATCTCAGCCTTCAAATTAAATTAAAACAATTCAACTTAATTTCATGAATTTTGCATTTAATGAACATAAATAAATACTTAAATGACTGAAAGAAATTGAGAAAACGTACTCGTCTGCCACTACACCATATATATATATATATATGAGTTCAGAATCATAAAGAGTGATCACGAGAAATGAAAGGAATTTCTTGTCAGCAAGCATTTAAAATTCATGCATGTAATCGTAAATGTATGCGGCAAAATTAAGGAGAAAGAGAAATTGGTGAATTAATTAATCGCAAACAGTACTCATACTTGTTTAAATTGATGTGTGTTTCTTATAATAAGAATCAACAAGTTCTCCAATGCCGGTTGCTTTCGCAATTTTAGTGACATGGGGACGCCGGGACCGGGGTTCGAACCCGAGTGTTGCCGTTTGCGTATGTGTGTTTGTTATTTACCATTTCTACTAGGTGACAAAAAAAAATGTTTCCTCTCGCGTGGTTTCTTACTGTGAATATATGATGGCTGCAAGCTTCACGCAGCTAGCTAGCTACTACTATTTTGGTGTGCCATAGCTAGCTTAATTTGGATCTATGATTTGCATATATTGCAACGCCTAATATAATGGTTTCACAAAAGCTGAAAAAATAAAACGACGACCCAATTAAAATGAAGACGACGAATAATGATTGCTCTTTAAAACTAACTAGGGTTGAATTTTTAAAACCAAATTAAGACACGGCTGGTTTCATTTTCACATCATAATATATAGAGGAGAAGAATTATGAGAAAGGATTCATTCCATAGAGATCGACCGACTAGTATTTGGCAAATTAGAACTGATATAGTAGTAGGTGTGTGTGTGTGTGTTGGTAGTAGTAGTAGTAATACAGTAATATATAGCAGCGGGCAAAGTAAGAGTACCTTTTGATATCGTTCGGTTTCATGTTGAGGCAAGCGATACTCATTCATAATCCAGCTGGTACGGATGCCTTTAGGAGCCTTGCCAGAATAGAAAACTAGGGTTTTCTTCAGTCCGATTGACCGGAAGTTTTCGGTTCTGATCATCCTATCAGCTCCTGTTGCCTTCCAATACCCAGATGTGGTCACACGATTCGGACGATCTCCGTTCCTATACTTCCTATCTCTCGGCACATAGAAATACCATTCCTTCTCTCCAATAGCTGCCAGCGCTGCTCATCCAATCCAATCCAATCCAATAATATATATATGTATCAAAATTCAAGTACAGAAATTATAATAAATTAAACATTTATATTCAAATAATCTTTTATTATATATATATCTTCTTAGATATGTGTGTATGTGTGAATTATTAAATAGACTCACGTCTGTCTATATATGATTGAAGCAAGCAAAGAAGAAGTTATATAGCTAAGAAGAAGAGTATATAATGAATATAAAAAATTAAAGAGAGAGAGAGAGAGAGATGGCAACAAAAAAAGGGGGTTTCCAGAACCAGAATTGCTTCAAGAAAAGGGAAACTCTTATATTATTTATATAGATAGTAGCTATATTGTCTTTGTATATATATATATATATATGTATGTATGTACCAGGAAGCTCCCAAGGGTCATAGCGATAAAGATCGAGGAAAGTAATGAGCTCAACGTTGAAACGCTTGCCCTCCACCTTACGGCGAAGGTAGAACTCCACGAGTTCTTCTTCGGTTGGGTGGAACCGAAACCCGGGCATCACCATGTCGTGCTCGTGATCATCATCATCATCATCATCATCTTGCTTCGTATTATTAATGTTGTCGTCGTTGGGAGAAGTGGTTGCATCCTCGTGGCTATGGCTATGGCTGAGGCTCATGGTGGGTGATGATGAGTTTGCCGCTGCAGCAATTGCCATCCACTCTGCGTAACTAACTAACTAACTAGTAGTAAATCAGAGGCCGGGCTGATCCTCTCTTTATACTCAAAAATTAAAGTATTAATTGTTTGAATGGTACAATATGGCGTTAGGCAGAGATAAGAGATTGATGGTTAATATGTACGAATTGAGTTAATTTTTTTTTTTTATTTATCAAAAATTCTGTTTCTCTTTCTCACTCTAGAAAATGGGACAATTGGATGAAGGAGGAAGAGAAGAGAGAAGAAACAAGTAGAGTTAATGAGTACTGGGCCCTACATGGCGAGAAGGTATACGCTAAGGCGTTTTTAAGATGAGAAAATGACTTCTTAAGATGGGACAGGGTGGCTACAGCCCAAAAAGCGGTGCCCTTGGACCTTTCTTCCACCCTTACGAAACATACATTTATTTTTAAATTAAAAATTAACCTTAACCTATCTATCTACGTTCACCAAAATATATTGAAAGTCTGTAAGTATCTCACCTAAAACACTCGCGTCAGTTTTAACTTTTAACCCCAGGAAAATCGATTTTATAATTATTAAAACAAAACGCTCGTGTGCTCTACTTCCTCTTTCTAGCTATATCTTTTTCCAATAGATTATGTTAGGTCTAAAACTGTTTTAACTAAAACCAAATTTTCATAACGTGTCAAGTTTAACTCGTGAAGCTAGTAGAAAAGGAACAAATGGTGAATTCTCCATGGCTATGTCAAATGCTCCGCCGTTGGCCATAAAACCACTGTGAGGTCCACCATATAGGTCAGACAGTCATGGCATCCTCGGTGTTTCCACCCCTTGGAGAAACGAAGAGAGAGATGGGAAGGAAATAAAGGAGGAGAAGAAAAAAAAATAAAAATATTCAGCCCGGAAAGTATATCATAAGATTTAGTAAATATTAAGCTGTGTGATCAACAACTCTTAGTCATAAACCACCATGAACAAACAACTTAATTGTGATGCCATCTGAATTTGCCGTGACCGACCCGGGTTGGATTGACTCGTTTTGACAGTTCTACTTTTTATACACGTGAAAAAACTTAAAAATTGTTATATATGTTGTTACTGTTGGAATTTATATATATATATATATATATTTTGACAGAAACTCGGACTTTTATATTTTCCTTGCAAATTGTTGAGTTCGTTATTTCGTTAATTATTTTATTTCCGCCCCCGTACATTAGTAGTTCACGTGCATCCCATGAATCTTGAAGATTAACTAGTCATACGATAAAACTATCTCAAAACTTTAAAGTTAAGGGATAATTTTTTGTTTTTTTATTTGCAAATGTTAGTAATTAGAATATTATGTTAGTGGAGAGGATAATATTTTTGTTTTGTAACATTTTCACTGCTAACAATTAGTATCTGGATAGTTGTAAATATGAAAAAAAAAAAATATATATATATATATATATATATTATTTTTTTCAAAAACATAGATTTAATTAATAAGGGATTATTTATATAATAATAAAAATAAATTAAAGTGTACAAAATTTAAACATTTGCAATTTTTAGTTTTGAAAATTCAAAGGTTAATTTAATTTATAGATTTTTTTTTAATTATAATTATTAATTATACATTTCTTACTATGTCTTTAGTTCTGACATCTGAAGGAGTAATATCTTTTTTATTATGGCTAATATTTATTGAAAATTATAAATATTAATTAAAAATAGAAAAAAAAACTCATGTATTTATTATTCAATAGGAAAAATATTGATTTAATTTGTTATAGAAGTTTTTTTTTAACGAAAATTTGTTATACAAGTTTAGAAGGCATGAAAACAAATGTGATTTGGGTTTAGGACTTGCATATGATCAATACCAAACTTTGCTTCAAGGCTTTTATTTACACACACACACACACAAAATCAAACTAACTATAAATTTATTATACAAGACACGAGAATAAATCTCCAACAAAACTTAAATCACATGCTTCATATTTTTTTAAGACCCTCAAATTGTAATACGAGTGGAGTGGTTGAACCCATATAGAGGGACAAAGCTCTTCTAACACTTTACTGTTCACAAAACTTGAACCAACGACATTGCTTAAAGAAAATCAAGCTCCTTACCATTGGAACTGAGAAACATTCGCACATATTCATATTTTATGCATACATAATATGCAGAAGAGACTTGCAAGTTATGAAAATTTGAAATGTAAGGGAGTATTTTTTATAAATAATTTAAAAAATATTAATTTATTTTTATTTGTATTATAAAATTTATAAAACGATGTATACATATATGATATAACGAATTCTATTTTTTTCTAATTTTCTTCACATCAAGGAAAAATATAAAATTAAAACCATAAATTTAACTTTTATAACAAAAATGTGTCAATTAAAGATTAAAAAAAAACAAGAGCCATATAGAATTCACTTATATTACAATATCACTTTTAAACTTGGATAAATGTTGTCTCACACACTAAATGTTGGAGTATGAGATGTGTAGGGAAGCGAAGGATAGAAAGAGAAGAGAAAAGAAACAGAATATGGAAAAAGAAAGGAAAATAGATATAGAAAGAGCAAAGATATGGGTATGAAAAAATCACAGTGGTTTAAACTCCGCTCCCAAAAAGTCTTGTAGACTTGATGGATATAGAAGGATGTGCAAGCTAGTTGTAATAACAATACAAATAGCAAGAAAAGCTTCGGTTGACAATTTGACATCAAATATCTTGGTGCAATGCATGTTTTATCGGCTCCAGGTCGGCCCAAGGCACAATAAAAAAAAAACAAGGGCTTTAAGTCTCAAAATTTTTGACTAAAAATGGCTTTAAAATTTTTATTTTCACTTAATATAAATGACCGAATTCATCTAGCTTATAACAAATTTGTTTAGTTTAAATGGTATAACATAATGCATTTTACCTTGTAGTTGTGAGTTCAAATCTCACAGTAACTGATTTTGTTGTTATTTTTTTAGATCTCTATTTATAGTTTTTTTAGATTTAATTTAGAATTTGTTTTAGGCTCCAACGGGTGTTAGGCCGGCCCTAAATGGCTCCAGTGTGGTGGGGGTGAAGAAATTTTATGAGGATAGTTGGTGCCTTCTTGTAGTTGTGCGGTCACCAATTAGAATACGTTAATAGTGCACTAAGGAACGATGGAAAACGCATAAAGGACTAAAATACTTATCTTTTCGTGGGGTTTGCTCTAAAAGTTAATTAAATTTCTCACATGGTACTTCAGATTAGTAAAATTTAGCTAAGAATTCCTCTAGCTGATAGATTGTCAATAATTATTTTGTTTATATTAGGTGGTGTTCAATTTAACTTGTGTGCCTTCCCTCAAAAAAAAAAAAATTTTAACTTGTGTGCCTTCGTTACCTTATCACTCGGATTCTGTTAAAAATAAAACACCCATAACTAATACAAAAAAAATGAAAAAAAAAAATAAAACACCCATAATTATGGGTTTTACTAAAATTATTTTATATTTATTTTATTAAAAATATATTCCTAAGTATTGTGGGTCTTGGCATGAACGGAGGAGTGACTTAATTTCAGTCAACGCAAAAATTTAATTATTGTATGCTGCCATACAGGAAAGCATGTGGGGTACTTAAGACGCTTAGATAGAGCAAAATCTTACATCCAGATGTTATGAGGAAATTGGCAGGGAGAAAAAGTTCGAACTAAAAGAATTCTCGCATTGATGGATCATGATTTATTATTATTATTAGGTACTGTATATATTATAATTATAATTAGATAAATAATGGTCATGTTTTATGATGTGAGTAGTATGTTTATCAAGCATGGATGGTATGGGGGGATAGGCAGCTTTCACGGCCGCCGTCACTTGCTCCAGCCACCACTCCACCAACTAACTCTATGATCAAACCTACTATCTTAGTTTTTCCGGCTTGAAATTTTAATTTGTTTTCAGCCGCTGGGGTGCGACTATATTTTCTTTGCTCCTATATATGGCTATGATACCTACTCTATCTCTCACGTGATAATTATTTTCATCAAATTATTCTAAAGTAAACGTTTGTCTACCAATAGACTACTAATTAAAGTATCATGAGAGACACAACCAAGTGGTAAAACATATGGAAGTATTGTGTCGACACTGGGTGCGTGAGTTCGAACCACAACGCTCAATTTCTCCTTCCCCTTCTCATTTCTCAAGTTCGAACCAAGTGGTAAAACATATGGAAGTATCATATGGAAGTAAACATATGGAAGTAAGAGGGAACCAAAAAATACGTGGAGCACACAAGTTATATTTCTCTCCTTCTCATTTCTCTGCCAAATCAAACGAGAGAGATTCTCCACTCTCTCAAAATCATCTTCCTCTTCTTTCTTTTAGTTCTAATTTTTCTATACCACACATACCGTAAGAGATTGATTAAAGGGAGAATGATAAAATCAAAATTTAAATACATAATAAACTACAAGGTAATTCTAGCATAGATCAACTTATCATACGGTCAATCATGAACCATTATTTCTACTTGTTAGATATAGTAATATTTTCTTCAAAAGGTTGAGATTACAAATTTTTTAAAATTGCCAATAGACTCGTTCTCTTTTTCTAATTTTTGCATCCTCTTTCTCTCTTATTTTGAGTCCCGCTCTCTACTTTTGAAGCTCTTTGAGACCTATGTCAACACTTACATAGATTCACTACTAGAAAAGATTAAAATAGCGTTAGAAATTAGAGACAAAAAAGATTAAATTGGTCTCTAAATTTGGTGTCTATAACACTTAGTGTCTAAATTAGAGACAAATTTTGTCTTTTTTGTCGCTCTTTCAACTTTTTCTAGTAGTAATTTTGGCTCGACTTTGTCCTTCTTTGATTTGTTGACCAAAGCATGTTTAGGGTGGTGAAGTGATTGCAATATCTGAGAAGCATCGTAAATGAGTAGATCTTTGGATTTGAGAACATTGAAGGAAAGATTCGAGAAGGCAAAAAAGGGGTCTGGTCCTGCATGTTCCATTTGGGTTGGCTATCCACAAAGAATATGAAAATCATGATTTTATACTGTGGTTTCTCACAATGCTAATGGCAGAAGTTTGTGGTTGTAACAAGAGGCTCAAGACTAGTTTGCAGCAACCTTCACACGGTGGGCGTCGTGTGGCGAGGTTCGGCGCAATGGCGAGCTATCTTATTTGATGGTTTGGAGAGTGGTTTTTTGTGGTGGAAGGTGTATGTTAAAGGTTATTAAAAAGCTTGTTTGGTGACCCCGATTAATAGAGGTTGGATCAATTAACTTGTGGTGCTATGTCGTCATTGCGAGTCTTCTACTTGGTATTCTCCCTTTGCATTGCCTGACCATGGATGGCCTGAGCTAGAATTTGATGGGATTAAGGATTTGACTTTGAATAAATTGTCGAAAATTTAAAAAAAATTAAAAAAACTCTCACATAATCTCTATTATACACAAATATGAAGCAAATTAAAATGGAAAGTTTCCAAATGGCGCATTGAGAAACATTTAAAAGTGTCATGTCGTCATCAAAATACAAACGTGGAAATTACTAATTTCTGAAAAAATTATAGATGAATAATTGTACGTTATGAATAATTAGACATTTCAAATTTGAAGCAAAAAAGGAATGAAAACATTACAATAAATTCTGACGATACACATGTTTTTTATTTATATAATCACATAAACATATCGTATCAAATAATTCAACACAATGAAACAAATACAGGTACATGGTCAATCATGATTGAATGCGCTCATAACCCAAAAAGGAAACAAATTAATCCAAAGATAATGGACACTGCTATTTACCTTATTATTACAACATTATCACTATTATTTCCATACATAATAATCATTACATTATTATGCTTTCCATAATTTGCTTTGACACATGAAATTGATCAGCACAAAATTACAAACGAATTTCGGAATGCTGATTATCATAATCAAATACAATTGGAATACTGTTAGTGGACTAATTGGAATTTTTTGTTTGGCTAATTCAGTTTATGATTGTTACATTATGGTTAATATGCCCATCTGTGTATAGATATAGCAGCATTGGACTGGACAACAATACCTGGTGCTATTCGCAATAGTGATATTTTGTTTGGCTAAATCTATATTGTGTTCAAGTATGAGTATGATGAGCATTTCTTTCTAATGGCATTTTGAATTTTTCTACTCCAATGGCCTAATAATATGAGTGAAAGTTCGCACCTTAAAAAGTAGAATCAATCAGAAACAATTATGGAAGATGATTGTTGTATTATTCAGGTTGTTGTATCTGATTTTTTAAATGGTATTTGTTTACCGGAAAAGGTTATTTGCTTAGAAATTTCTTTTGTTTGCTTCGCAATTTTTTATTAATGTTGGAGTATCCTCTGCCACTTTTCTGGAAACTTGAAAAAGAAATTTTTAATTAATTTTGCTTGGCCATTGTTGATTTCGTAGTGCCATTCTTCTTATAAATGGAAATGGAGATGCAACTGTTGGATAATCTTCTTCTCTAAGGGATGGTGATTTAGAAAAGATGATCAGAATTGTAGCTTCAAATGAAGCTGAACACTTCTAGAAATTTAGCACCGAAATCAGAGAAACAAATGAAACTCAGAATATTGATGCCAATAAGGATGAGATGTTCAAGGGTGATACTAAGAGAGTGAAACTGATGAGAAAACAAACTCTTCTTTTGCCAGTGAAATTTTGGATTCAGTTGGATCCATGAGGATGTGACAGAGACTTGAACTGATCTTGATACATGGGATATATTAGAAATGAAGGAGATACGGGTGATGAAAAGGCATTAGTGTAAATTTAAAAAATGGTTGTTGGGTTCTTGAAGAGAGCTTTTTTAAGTTTTTCTGTTGGCCCCTATTGTTTACATTGCAGAAATGCTTTTGATGTAAGATAGGAAATAATTTAATAATTGCTTTATTTTATCGTACAGTTAGTCCCTTGAAATAAGAAATTAAGAATGCATGTAATAAACTGATATAACAATTTGTGCCATAAATACATATTTGATATGAGATAGGATCCGTTGACACCAGGTGTAAGTCAAAAGACTTACACCATATCTCAATCGTTAAATCCAGTTGATCATACGGTTCAAAAATATACAAGATGTCAAACTAAAAAAATAAATAATAAAAAGAGATTTTTCCCATCCCTTTTCTCGCCGAGTTTTAAGTATTCAGTCGGTCTTTCTCACTTTAATTTCAACAAATGACAATTGTTTTCATAAAGGACGTTGAGTGGTATTTGAGACAAAAATACTTAAATTTCAACAATGGCAATTGTTCAATGGCGTAAAAAATCACAAGATATAGCTCGCTGCTTGAAAAAAAAAAGGAATCTTTGCTTAAATGCGAAACAAAAATATTTATAGCATTTGTTTTTGTATAATCATGTTCGACATCCAACGTGCTCTCAGGCGAGGTCATTTTGACATCCATCGTGCGAGGTCATTTTAGCGCATGTGCTCTTCTCCCATGCCTTGCTGGACATCCACCGTGCACGAGGTCGTTTGACATCCAACGTGCTCTCCGGCCCGAGGTCATTTGACATCCATCGTGCACGAGGTCGTTTTAGTGCACCTGCTCTTCGCACGTGGCTTGTTTCAAATACACTCGTGCTCTTTACACTTGTATGTTAGAGGGTAATCGACTTTCTTTGATGTCGAGAAGATATGATTCGGCCACTCGAAGGTGACGGATCCGAGATCTGAGATCCGAGGTCCGAGAAGATAGGATTCACTCACTCCCAAGCTGAAGAGCTTGGAGGTGAATCCGTCCGAGGTCGATATCCGAGATCTGAGATCCGAGGTCCGAGAAGATAGGATTCACTCACTCCCAAGCTGAAGAGCTTGGAGGTGAATCCGTCCGAGGTCGATATCCGAGATCACAAGATAATCATGTTCTTGACCTCGAGCAAACACCTCGCCTCGACTTGGTGATGATTTATAACATCAGCATCCTGTATCAGAGGTTAAAGATGCAAAACTCGTTGAACTGTGAGCAGAAACTAGGTAATAACTTATGTAGTTTATTTCAGACGAAGGCTTTCTCTTCCATTTGGGGCTTTATTTGTCATCCCCTGTTTGTGAGCTACACTTTACGGGCAAGTCTAGTCAATTTGGGCGGATTTGCAGTCCTAACAAATAAAAGAACTCAATCACTCTGACCATCGATCTCCTTTATCCAAATTATTAGTCAAGAGTATGTTAAAGAGGAATTCTTTTTTCTTGAGCGTATTATACGAACTTGCAGATTATTTTTTTAATTTTGCAAATTTAATATAGTAGCAGCAGATAGATTGGAAAAAAAAATTATCTCAACCTGAACGCCATTGTTGAAATTAAAGTGAGGAAGAAGACCAACTGAATACTTAAATCTCGGCACGAAAAGGGATGGAAAAAATCTCTTTTTATTATTTATTTTTTTAGTTTGACAGCTTGTATATTTTTGAACCGTATGATCAACTGGATTTAACGATTGAGATTTGGTGTAAGTCTTTTGACTTACACCTGGTGTCAACGGATCCTATCTCATTTGATATATGTTATTGTTATTTATTTATAATTTGCTGCCTTCTTTTTCTTACTGGAATAATTTGCTGCCTTCTTGAGGGAGGTTTATTGTAATTCTTATTTTTACAATAACACAGGAAACATGTTAACATAAAAGTTATTTTTGATTGTAAACCCATCTTTCAGCTCTGTTTGAATAAAGAGCCATACTGCATACTGCATGAGAAAGTAATTAGAAATTAAAAGAAATTATCAGTTTTCAAATTACGAATTGCAAAGAACGTCAAACTAAAGTATTGATAATCTTCTTATTATTGAAAAAGTATAACTAATCTAAAGATAAATAAGTAGGTGGAATTAGATTTGAAGCAATGACAACTTGATCGCTGTAGTTAAGAAATAAATTAAGTGTATATATAAAGTTTATGTTCGATATATATTTAATAGTAAATAATAGAAAAAAAATGGATTGTTATCAAATCATGAAAAAAAAAAGACAAATTCATAAATAAAGCTTATGTACACTACTTTACGAAGAAACCAAAACAACGTATCAATTCGACATCTCAATATTTATTTATTTATCCTTTACTATTTTCTCACCTGATTTCTTTTATTCGACTAAATTTGAATTTCTTTTTATATATTAATATTTTTTTAAATCATTAATATAAAAATTATAGATGAAACATAATATATGGGATAAACATTGTACGTGATGAATTTTATTGAATATTTTCTTTCATCTAAATAAATCAAAATTTTCTTTTACCCAATTAATCTGAATTTATTTACTTGATAGAAAATAAATTAAATCTATATAATGGATAACAGTAATTAGTAACTTAAAAATTGTCATACTTTATGATCCATGATTAAAACAACAAATATTTTATAGTTTTTTGATAGATAATTCATCATACAAATTTTAAAATTTTTTGACTGGATTTTGTTTAAAATTTTAATATAAAAAATTTCAAATATTTTATAGAAATATTTAGAAGCCAACATATACATGTGCATGACATGGGCTATCATACTATAGATATATTGTAAGAAATGGGAATGAAAATTTTACAATAAATCAGAATTTTTTATGTTTATTTTGCCACAAAATTTTTTAAACCAAAAACGTTAAATCGGCAATTACATAATTTTTAATAAAAATTCTAAACATGAGCATATTCGTCATAAACATTTTAATAGAAATTATAAATTGATATAAATTTCATTAGATATAGTTTTTAATTTTTTTTAACTATATATTGTACGAGCATGGGCATCAGACCATAAAGGTAAATTTAGCTATTAGTGAATAGTCGTATCGGTTATTATTTAAATCTAATAGAATAATGAGTATTTAACATTAAAACACATGGATATTTACATGAAAAAATTATTAATATTTAAATTATATGATAGAATTATATCATAAGTAGATTGAACATTTTACATAGAAAAAGAATCAATATCCAAATTACAATGGATGAATATTTTAATAGAAATGACACATAAATATAATTTTTAATATTCATTTTTAGTTTTTTAATATACATCTTGTGTAGCACGGGCCATTGTCCTTTCATATTAATAACACTTCTATATAAGTTATAATTTATTTTTATATCTTATTTTAAATTTTAAATACCTACAAAAGTTTAGTCTTCCAATTAGTGAAGTAAATTTTAACTATTAGTTAATAGTTATATTGGTGATCATTTATATCACATGAAAGTGGAAACTGTATGAAAAATCTTATTATCAATTTCTATTAGTTATAATAAAGTACCTTTCTTTCAGCTTTTTTCGGTGCATCATATTATATTCAGATTGTCATTCTTATCATTTTCTTCTTATATATTGTTTGAAATTTTTTTCTAGCAATTTAATGAATTTCTATTTAGATTAATTATATTTTTCTTCACAAAATTGAAATCTTTTTTGAAAGCAAATACCTTTCGAGCATTTTTGTGTACTTTAGATTCATTTCTTATGAAATTTCTCATAGTCATTCTTTATTTATATATTTGTTAAGCATACACCATTTGTAACACAAGCCATATATTAATATTTGATATAATATAAAATATTGAAAAGATATTATATATAGATATATATATTAAATTTTTTATTTCCTAAATTTTATAGACACATTCAGGACCGTAACAGTTGCACGTAGTCAACACACTTTGTGATCAATGGTCCAGATAAAATAATTTTTAACAAATTTTGATTTATAATTCCTCACAAAATTTTTAAACCAATGTGTCAAAAAATTAAATTAATATTTTTTTTAACAAAATAAAAAAAAATTAGCTTAATTCACGTGCTGACACAGATCTGTACAAAAATAGGTTACATCATGCTAACAATTTTTTAATTTGCACAAATGACGATATATATATATATATATATATATATATATATATATTATTTTTGTTATATATTATTATAATTACAATATTTGTATTTCATAGGCATATTAATCTAAATTATAATAGCGCCAATTTCTACAAAACCAAACCAAATCTATTTGATTTGATTGTAGTCAAAATATCAATTGTCCAATTTTGAAGTTGTTTGATTTTAAATTAAATAAAATAAGATATGTTTATCTCTTAGAAAATATATATTGATTTTATGTTTGAGTTAATTAATTTTATTCAATTTACTATAAACCCCCATCCATTAAGTAAAAAAGTAGATTTAAAACCAAAAAATATAATTGAATCTTAGATTTTGTTTCACAATATTTTACTTTAAATAAAAAATTAATTTGTCGATTTAACATTTTCTATAACAGATATGTTTGCTTATATTTTTTTAGTGCTACGATTTTTTAACTGATATTATATCATAATATCAAATATTGTTACTTTCCAATAATATGTATTTCATATACATTTGTTTTTTTTTTGACTCAATATACATTTGTTTTTTATACATTAAATATCTATTTAAATATATATTCCAAATACATTAGTATTAATCCATAAATGGAATACCAAAAAAAAAAGTATTAATCCATAAATTACATATTTCTATTCTCTTATTTTCATTAATTTAATAAAGTATTTTGGGTTAATACCGCTTTTAGTCCCTGCAATATCAGGAAAATCTAGTTTTAGTCTCTGCTAAAATTTTTATTTAGATTCTGCCCCTGTAATTTCAGATTCTCCCATTTTTAGTCTCTCACCTCACCTCTCCGTCCAGGTGGCACGAGCCACGTGTAAATTTTGTACATATTTTCTGTTCCTTGCTGACACAACACACTATAAGAAAACACGGGATTACCGACGGCCCCAAAAAGCCGTCGGTAATGCAGAATTTCCGACGGGTTATTGACGGCCTCAAGACCGTCAGTAAAACGGGCATCGCAGATGCCTACCGACGGCGCTTTCGTGGTCGTCGGTAATACCGACGGTTAATGCCGTTGGAAACAAATCGTCGAAATTAAGCCGTTGGTAAATGGGCAAAACATTTCCGACGGTCGTGGCCGTTGGTAAATCTTTTTTTTAAATAAAAAATTAATTAATTATTTAATTTTTGTAATTAATTTAATTTATTAATTTATGTATTAAATTAAAATATTAAATTAAATGACTAAATTAATTTATAATTGAATTTAATTTATTGAATTAATTAATTAATTGAAATATTGTAATTAATGAATTTAATTTATTAAATTATTTATGTAATGTAGATGGTTCTCCACTAATTTTTACTCAAACGGCCACACAGAAAGAAGCAACTTCTAAGGAGAGTCTTCTTATATAAAAGAGACGCAAATGGAAGAAAAAAATGATAATAATAATGAATAATTTTTTCAAATAATGTAGTTGCTTCTTTCACTCAAACATTTATTAAGCTAACTAGTCGCTTCATTTATTTTCAATTATCTATTCAATTGCTTCATTCTAAGTCCTTATACCACATGGCAACTCAAGAAGCAGAATAAATGATTTTATATCTTCAGTCATCCTTCCATTCCTGACTCCAATATTGATATAATAATGTCACACAAATTCAAAGTTGAACAAAACAATGAGAGATAATTAACCCCAAATTGAAAGCGAAAAATCCAACAGAACCGTGTAATTTCAAATAATAATATTTAATAGCAGAAAGAAAAAATATACATATAAAAATAAAGATTCATTTTTCAACAGATTCATTTTTCACAGAGGAGTGCGAAGGAGCTAAGGTTCAGCTGTTTCTAACAACTCAGAAACATAAGTTAAATAAAACTGCCTAATTACTAAATAGTATTCTCTATTATTGTTTCTGAAGGCATAAGTGCTGAACTTGCCACCCAAAACCTTTTCAACCAAGTGACCAACCCCAAACCACCTAATACGATGAATTTCAGTCACAAAACATGTCAGAAAATTTGTCACATCATAAGCATATCTGGAGTTATCTACCATGCATAAAGTACAACTGAATCATCAACAAGCTTCACCATACACGAAAAAATCAGTTCTTTCCATTTCATCTTAATGTCTCATATCCTCGTGTATAAATTAAAATAGAAGTAATTCAACCAAAAAAAAATCACATTGTGCCAAACTCCAAAACAAAGCTATAATGGCAAAAAGAATAAAAAAAATGGCAATCCTTTTTTTTCGAGTTAAGCAAATCAGCTTTTTCAATACTTACAATTTTACAAATCAGTCACTACTCGATTCAGCAATGTAGCCTAGTCACGAAACAATTCAAACCTAGCCAATGTCTGAGTACCCACAATGCAGAAACTCACCAAATTCTCATAATTTCTACTAGTCAATTAACGACATCATGTTTGGATTCGCTCAAATACGAAGTAAAAAATGGCTTAATTAACAAAAAATCTGATTATAACGACAAAACTCAAGATACAACCTGATTACGAAAATTGCATCCATAAACATAAAGGATAGCAACAAACTCAAGATGAGAATGCAAAACTTTCAAGGACTCACCTCTGCCAACACCAGAACAATAGTGCCTGCCTTCTAAAATCGCAACCTATCAAAGACTCATCAACCTTCAATCTGGCATGGAAGGGAAAGAATAATTAAGAACAAAAGGATGAGATCAAAGATAAAAGAAAACAGAACATGTGAGGAGCGAATGAAGAAAATAAAAAACAAGAATTTTTAACTTTCTCTTATCCAATTTCAATTGAGGAGAATCAAGGGCTGCTGAAAACCCAAAATTACCCATTGTTGAAAAATTGCCACCTGTCCTTTTTTATGGTATTTTGGTCACATCATCTCACAATTCAAATTCAAATTTACGTTCCTTCTTTTACTTTTCTTGAAACAATTTTTCCTCTCACTTATTTCACAAACTCTCTCACTCCCTACGAAAAAGCAACCGCAAAGAAATACATATCTTCAGCTTCCTCCATCTTCCCCCTCATTCATCTTCTTTCTTCCATTCTCTGATTCCATTTCCCTCTTTCTAACCCAATTTTTTTTTTCATTTTCTCCTAGCTCCAACATGAAATATACCCTAATCACAATGTGCTGCTGCTCTTGCAGAAGTCTCCTACGTTATGTAGTATTAGAAAATGGCATTGATACCTTTGGCAGTGAATTGATTCTCAAAATTAAGGCAATCAAAGGATGGGGCAAAATTATTTCAAAAATTGATTAATTTAGTTCAGTTTACAGTGGTGAGTCTATTCCCTTTTTTTTGGAAGGTAAACTAAATACTAGCTTTCAATAAGCACAAACAGAAACATTACACTGACATATAACAGCTTGCCCCAACCAAGTTCTCGATCCTAATCTTAAGACAAACCAACCAAACCACGAGTTACAACTTTCCTATCTCTATTAATATGAACTACATGAATGTTAGAGAAATGATTCGTGAGCATTTTACAATATTGAACAATAGAGTCTATTCCTTTAATAAAGCATTTAGCATTTAACATTTGATTTCTGATAGCTTTAACTTTCTTTTCAAGGGCTATAGTAAAATACATATACACATGGCGAAGGAACTCTTTAATTACAATTTGACATTTTCCTATTTCAAGGGCGTTAAACAATTTGACATTTTCCTATTTTAAATGATGTTGACATAGGAACTCTCTAATTACAATTTTCACTATGACATGTAAATTTTGTTTAGTTTTGTGAGAACAGTTACATGTGTTGCTATGGCATAGTTGTGCAGGAGCATATGAGAGTCACTGAAGATTAGATGGTGTGCAGGTATGTAGATGGTGAGAGACATAGTAGACAAGAAAAGTTTCTGCCACCATGAGGCTGTTTGGGCTCCTGGTGTAGGGGCAAGGAAGTGTAACCTCGAAGTTCTGATGCTTCTCTTTGGGTACATAGCGATATGCTTATGCAGTAAATGTGCGAGTAGTTAAGTTCTTAAATATCAAGGAATGCATGCTGGAGGCTTAAATTATGTAGGTGCTGAAGTGGATGAACATCTATTTTTTATCTATTTTATACATAAGCTGATGTACTTGGAAAAGTTTGCAATGATTTTGAAGTGTCATGGTGTTAGTCTAATAGGAGTTGGTCTTATTTTGGTTGGTTTGCTGTTGTAAATAGGATAGCTAATCTCTGGATGTGTGGCAATTATGCTAAAAACTATATTGTTTTGTTGAAGTGGGTATAAGTGTATTTAGGTTTGAGGTGCGTGGCCACTGATTGTACATTATCACCATGGAATATAATTTCCATGTGTTTTGCAAAATCATGTATCAATGTACCATGATAAGCAATGCCTCATGGATTAATCTTCTTTATGGATCAGTCAATATGGTTGGCCAATATTAAATGATTGGGTAACACTTAAATCATCAAAAATGCAATTTAGTATAATTTCGATTGAAGAGACATGCAGCTTTGTGAATTGAGCTAATCACTTCATCAAATTAGAAATTTATTTTTTGTTTCACAACTATGCATAGCAGTGCTCATTTGTAGATAATCAAGTCTTTTTTTCATCATGACTACGTATGAACTTAACTTCACCACAACTATGAATTCAACTAATCACTTTACCAACTATAGCATACTACAATTGTACTAATTTTTATATAATATACTCTAATTCTTTGGACATTTTCATCAATACCTTGAGTTATGTAAAATCACTAAGCATAAACATAATTGCATGCATTTCATTATTACTCAGACCACTAATTACTTTTTGGCTGCAAGTTTTCAGCAAGTCACGATCAAAATAGAGGGCAATACTTCATAACACTGACTTCAGTCCAATCATTGGAAGCAAATGCAAAACAAAATAGTTACTCTGAAATCAAAATGGTTACCTGTGTATATGCTCTTTGGAAGTGAAACCAGATGCGATTGATGCTCAATGGTGCGCTATCGCCGGTGGATGTACAGTGCGAAACCAGAATTGCTCCTCTTCTTTTTCTTTCTTCTGAATCACAAACCCTAAACCTTCAGAAAGAGGAACACGATTCAATTTGCAATTAGGAGGAGTAGGTAGGGTCACCGCGAGCGAAGCCGGAGCTAACTGGTGCGGCGAAGCTACAGTGGCCTGCGGTGAAGCGAAGCTGTGGCGTGCGGCGAAGCGAAGCTGTGGCGTTTTGGGACTTAGGTTAGGGAGAGCAGAGCAGAGAAGCGATTTGTGGTGGTGGTCGTCGTTCTTGTGTGTGGTGGTGGTCGCCGTGGTGGTGGTGCTGGCTGGTGGCACCGGAAATACGAAAAAGGGGGAAGGGGAGAGAGTAGAGAATAATAGGTTAGAATAAAAAATGGAGGAGGAGAAGGTCGTGTGTCTGTGTGAAATAGGAGATTACCGACAGCCACACTAACATTACCGATGACCATATATCCGTCAGTAAACGAAACGACATTACTGACAGTATAATTCAAATACCGACGGCTAAGCCCGTCGGTATTTAAAAAACTGGAGGGAACCCTAAAATGGGGTGAAAACAGACGCTGGGATAGCGATGGCCTTTTACCGACGGGCATAAACTGTCGCACAAAAAATGGGATTTCTGACGGCTGAAGCTGTCGGTAAAGCTAGGCTGTCATACGTCGTAGGTTACCGACGGTCGGCGTATGACGGCCTGGATTTACCGATGGCTTTAGCCGTCGGAAATCCCAGTTTTTGTGCGACGGTCTTTTCCGTCGGTAAAAGGTCGTCGATATCCCCTGTTTTTCTTGTAGTGGCATAAACCATATTAAAAAAAATAAATTAATTAAATAAATACACATCATTGCTTGAACAAATCGCAACTCGCCATCCCTGTATCTCTTCCTTAGGTCTTCTTCCCTACCAAAGAAACTAGCGGAATGGTAAACAACTAAAAAATAAGAGGAAGAATCAAACAGAGTGAGACACCACAAGATGGAGAAGTGAGAAAGGAGGAATACCCTTCATCATGAACTCATACCTCCCTCGTCGGAAACAACTGCCTCCATCACTGCCTCCACTGACCACGACGCTGGATTCACAAGCTCCCATGAGCTCTTCCGTACCTGTGCGTGCCTCCTCCACTGCGAGCTCATCTGCGTCACAGGGACCTATGACCCTACCTCGGACGACCACCTTCCTCTCCCATACCCTTGCTCGGTGGCTCTGTTCATGATGAAGAAGGTGTTTTGAGGTTGGCCATGGAGCGAGTTGTTTGCTGATGCAAGGGAAGCATAAGAGAGAAAGAATAAGCGGATAATTGGGGATGATTTAGGGATTAGGGTTTTTTTAATTAATTGTTTTTAATTATCTTAACACCCTTTCCCTTACCCTTTAACACTTCGCACAAATCATTTAATTTTAAATTAAAATTCCGTTCGTCAGCGTGCAGAGCAAAAAGAAAAAGAAACGATGGAAATTGAGAATTGAGGTTTAGGGTTGAGAGTAAGTGAAAGAGAAATGAGGGAAGAAGAAGGAAAGAACCGCTTCATTGTCATTTAATTTTTTAAAATGTGTTATGCTGTGTCAGCATTGAAATGGTCAGGTGTAAAAAAAAAAAATACACGTCACTGTGCCACATAGATAGAGAGATAACGTGAAAGACTAAAATAGGGAGAATCTGATATTACAGGGGCGAAATCTAAACAAAAATTTTAGCAAGGACTAAAACTAAATTTTTCTGATATTACAGGGACTAAAAGCGGTATTAACCAAAGTATTTTTTATCTAATTCAATTTTTTTTGTATATACCATTAGATTGTTTGTGTCGTATGCAACTCAATTAATATTAGTTTGTTTACGTATAGTACGTTAGGTTATTTATAACATCACTAAGATTTAACAATTATTACCATAATATTTATTATATTTCATTGTTGAAACCAAATATGGAGCTAAAACTCATTTATAAAAATGTTCCCGTGTATGGCACGGGTTTCATACTAGTATTACAATTACAAAGAGGAACTTGTTGGCAATGGACCATACGATAAACTAATTCACCTTAATAACCGCCTTTTATTACAAAGTACTAATCTTTAATCTAATAAAAAATACTATTCTTTAAATTACAACCGGCTGAGAAAACTTATTCTTAACACGAGTGATAAAAAAAATAAACAATATAGTTTAATTTTTAGCTTAGTTAAATTTCTTGTAAAAAATTAATTTTTTACCAAAAAATAGATAAATAAGTTTGTGTCTCATAGTGTATTTTTGTTAATAATAGATTATATACTATGGCTGTTACTTAATTGATGGACCGCTTCTAAAAGCCACGCGGAGAGTATTTGGGGAGCAGGAATCAAATTCTTCTGGCAGATACTTTCATACGTGGCAAATAGTTGGAAGCTGGTACAGCCGGCATGTTCATAGTATGGGCATATTAAAATGATGTAATATCTGTGAAAGAGTCAAGAGAAACCCGTGACCACTCTTTTCTTCTGGTCTTGACAACAACAAGTCCCTTTGTTTTATTTATTTATTTATTTTTTTGTTACATCCTTTGTTTTATTTTAAAAAATTATAAATTCCTTCATATCATTTTCAAGTTTTATTTTATATTATCTATATTTGACAGAATGAAATTGATTAATTTCCAATCTTCAATCAAGGATCTCTCTTTCATTGAAAAAAAAAAACCAAGGATCTCTCGGCTAGAATCCCCCTACTGCGTCACGGCCTATCAGTCAAGGTTGGATTTGATAAAAATAAGCTATAAAGGTTATAGCTGATAACTGATAGCTTATAGCTCAAAAGTTAGCTAATTAAAATTGAAGTGTGATAAGCTTGCTTACCAAACACCTTTCATTTGGTTAAACAAGCTTATAAACTAGTCTAATAAGTTATAAGCTAGCTTTTTATCTTTACCAAACCTAGCCCAAAGCGTGAGATGGGAAAGAGTTTTAATAAAAATTATCCATTTAAATTAATTACAATTACGCTGACTCGGATTCCTTAAGGGATGCCTCGAGTTTAAGACTTCAAGCCGATGGGAAAAAAATGGTTGGAACTTAGAAGAAGAGACCGCACTAAAAATGGTCCGTCAAATTTCTCGATAGAGATTAATTATCGACAAAACTAGTAATTAAATACTTCACATATAACATGGTAGCCAAAAAAAGACTAGCCTACAAAATTCTTAAGCGTAAGACTAAATATTCTTAATCCAAATAATTCCATATATAAATTAGTTTTGATGCACTTTGTAATATAATTTCCACACTAAATTGAAACCATATATTAAAATATTGTTTTTAAAAATGACTATTTAAATAATTATTGTAATCATTTATTTAATTGCACAATAACGTGCCACTAACTATAAAATAGAGCAAAAAATTATATCCACATTAAAATTAAAATTAAAATTAAATTCTCTCTCCCGCTTATATATCATCTAAATAGACTTTTCAATATGAAACACATAAAATTGCTCGGAAACTTTTTACATTTATTAGAATGACAACTACACCTTTATCATTATTTAGTCCCATCAACTTTGTCGGTATTTGGACATGAAAACAGATTAAATTGTCCATAAAAAAATTATGGTCTAGCCAATATCAAGTTTAAAATATATCTGACTAATTATTAACTAAATGAAATAAGTCATTTTTTCTAAAAAAAACAGATTATATAGTTAAGATATCTAAAGAAAAATCTTAAATCTACTAGATCTCTTTATGTAAGTTAAGGATCTAATTTATACACATAAATAGATTTTACACGGATATCTAATTATATTTCTTTATTCTTATGATTTTTTTTAGTAAGTATTATTATAATGTGTGAAGATGGTAAAATACTATCCAACGTTTGAGTAAAATTTGTTTACATTGTCAATATATAATCATTAAACTTTAAACAACATTATAATGGTTTTTTTTTTAAGAACAATGGAAAAAGAAAGAAAAACAGAAAGAAAAACTAGATGCTTAGAGCATCCTTTAACAGCAAAAAACCCATATCACTAGGGGAAGTGCTCCAAATCCTGGAAGGCACCCTTGCCACTAGATGCTTAGAGTATTCATGATATTGTGTTAAAGTTATATGTTTTTTTGACTTACATTAAACGACATACTGATTTATTTGTTGAGCCGAGCGCGTAAACTTAAATTAATCAAGGATAGCTTTATAAACTTTTATTATAAAATAGACTTTCGAGTAAGACTAAACTTGTAAGGGTTAAATATGTTTTTAATCATTATAAAATTTCTATTTTTTTGTCTTTATAATTTTTTTTCCGAATTTTAGTCCCTAAATATTCTATGTTAGCAATTTTAGTTCCTAACATTTAATTTTTGTTGATTTAGTTAACGGTGTCTAGTCAACTGCCACTGGACATTTTAATTGATGTGGCATTCACGTGGTATGTGAGTTATCAAAAATAATATTTTGAGTAAAAGGGCACATTGGTCCCTGGTTTTTTTGCCCGACCCATTTTGGTCCCTGAGAAAAATAAAGTCCAACAATAGTCCCTGACATTTACAAATATTGGACAAGTTAGTCCCTCCATCCATTCTCATCCAAAAATGTCGTTAACGGTACTGAAATGGCCAGTTAAATACACACATGGTCTGCCATGTGTCTAATGTACAAACGGTGGCATGGATCTGGGCCATTTTAGTCCCTCATCAAAAACAGATTAAAAATAGGGAAGTTTTAGTCCCTCTCGTCCCTTATGTATAACACACATTTTAGTCGCTCACATTTTTCATTCATCTTCACCCTCCAGCCCAAACCTCCATTAACGCTTCTGCTTCTGTACTTTAATATTTTTAATGCTTACGTGACTGTCATGTCATATATGACATATGACAGATGTTGTATGTGTCATGCATTTTAGATATATTTTTTGTCCCTATAAAACTTTTTAATTTTTATTTTTGTCCATATAAAATTTAAGTTTTGATTATAGTCCCCCAAAAAATTAAAATTTTGATTTTGGTCTTTAATTAATTTTCTACCCAAATTTAGTGCTTACACTAGTAACTAAAATTTTGGTACTTGACTTTTTATAATTATAAAATATGGTTATGTAATAGTTTATCTCAAATTGATGATAAGAAAGTGCGTGTAAATATTTCTATACACTTGTTAGCGTGAAGGAAATCTCAAAAAATACATGTGGTTTATTTGGATATTCCCGAGACCACCTATAGTCGAAATGAGCTTGCGAAGTAAAAAAAATGATTCGTAACTGGATAAAGGTTACGAACATGGCTTCTCAATTCTCTTTTGTCATGGATCGTGTGTGAAACAATTTGATAAATTCTCTGAATTATATGGTATATGTCCTTTCTTGGTGACGAAGGAGAAAGGAGGATTTTTTTTTATTATTTTTTTTTATTTTTTATGAAATCATACATGACAATGTTTTTAGACTGTGATGTAT
The DNA here is from genome assembly GCA_037113605.1 of Calophaca sinica. Lineage (NCBI taxonomy): Eukaryota > Viridiplantae > Streptophyta > Magnoliopsida > Fabales > Fabaceae > Calophaca > Calophaca sinica. The sequence continues at coordinate 1,004,225 of CM073731.1, forward strand.
TTTAAAGTTGAACAATGCTATATATTAGGACTGAAATCGTTCACGAAAAGGAATCGACCGATCAGACTCATATCTAACCTTGCATAGGCAGTTATAAAAGTAGAAGGAATTGGTCTATGTTGAGCCACGCCATTCTTGATTCATTCGTGACGTTCAGCATTTAAAGTTTCATATCGAATTAAACAAATATCATTTTTCATTTAACTATTCAATTAAAATATCTTTCTTTTCTAATTACTATTTAAATTTATTTTTTAACATCGAATATAATAATATATTTATAAATTATTATTAAAATAATTTGTTACCAATTAAATGACTCTTTATGAAATATTTTAAATTTATTATTTTTCATAAAGAATTTAATTTATATATATTATTGGTGTAAAAATATTTTATATATGAATTTAATAATGTACTATCACATTATTTGATGAGTATGGCACATCATATGTTTTCAAGAATTTATTAAATGATGTGTTAACATCTTATTTAATGATCGTGTAAAATTCTTTTACACCAATGATACACTGTGCATAAAAATTACTCCATCAATTCTAAAACATTTGATATTTTGACCTTTTAGCTTTGTGCCAAAAACTATTGATATTTTATATATTCAAGACTAAATTAATTTTTTTTCTTCCAACTATACCCTTGATGTTTTAAGAGACTATTGTGGTTGAGTTTTTATTAGGCACTAGTACCCAAGCCAATAGCCAACCATCCATCAATGAGAATGCCTATGTTACATAATCTCTAAACTCTCTATTATCCAAATATTGATGACTAATGGTGGTTTCAACAGCACATGACGCAGCACATAATAGTTGGAGCACATGATTATCTAACGGTATTTTAGACTACATATATACCAATTAATGATTTCTTAATCCATGTGCCAAAGGCCAAAACATCAGATGCTTTGGAATGGAGGGAGTAAACTCGATCATAAAAAAATATACTACCTTCGTTCCTTATTATAAGGCCCTTTTGACTAATGCACACAAATTAAGAAAATGATTGTTTACAATAAATTTGTTAACAACATGTATTCTCTTTTTAAAATTACCCCTCAATAAATTTTTTACTTAACTAAGACATTGTATTCTCTTTTCACTTAATTAAGAATATTTTTTATAAAAAAATAATAAATATACCTAAAAAGTTGAAAAAGACTTTAGATTATGAGACAAGAAAATTTTATAAAAAAGGGACTTAGGTAGTATGAAGGATATAATTGCGCGCACTGTTCCAAATGTAGCCTCGTCTTGGACATGTACGTTTTCAATTTCTTGTCGTGTAAAAGGCAAAGCGTGTCGTATTAGGATGAATGTATCATCCCGTAGCTGAGCCTGCTGACGTAAAAAAAAAAATGAGGTTGTGACTTTTCCCCGATCTCCAGACTCCACTTCCTCACACCCACCCCTCCAGCCCTCCTCATCTCTTTCTGTCTATATATATAAATATATATAAATAAATTATATACAGAAATATGTGTATAAATTATATATATAGAGTTTAAAGGGAATGTACTATCGGTGTAAAATATTTTTATATCTCTAATAAAAGTTCATCATATTGTTATATTACCCTATTTGTAACTGTATTTTAGAAATAACTGCACAATTATGAGTTTTTATTGAATGTCATTAACCATGCATAAATAGGTATAAATTATATTAAATTAAACTTGGAAAGAAAAAGCCTTTGAAAATGAAATGAACTAAAGTTAGTAACCAGAATGGTTTGCAACTTGCAATTGGATGTTAAATCACACAAGTGGCTGTGGAAGGGACCGACTAATTTAGTTTTAATGATTTGTCTTTTCTCTCAAGTCTTCAAAGGGTTAATAGAAAAGTATTCGAGAACCATCTCTTGACTTGCATTATTGGAGGCTGCTCATACATACAAAAATTTAAAGAGAGAATTTCCCCATAAGAATTCAAAAGAATGACGTGGGAGACAGAATTTCAAGTGGAAACCAAATAATAACATGCAACTAAGATAATAGTGCATGATCAGCGAGATTGTGAGTACTTACAATTTTAAGAAACTACGCAAAATTTCCCCATAGTCAGATTAGTAGAAGAGCGAAAAATAAATGCGAAAGCACACACAAAAATTGATAACAGAGTTCGGCCAATTATACCTACGTCTCCGGGCTGCTGCAGACCTTATATTGAAAAAAGGAAATACACACTGTGTTTACAAACACTCACAATCTCTCACAAAACCCACAACCCAATTACACCCAAAGAAATATTTCTCTCTCAATATTTCTCGCAAAATTCCCCACTGGAATTTTTCTCTATTCCTCTCTCGGATGAAACTCACTACTTGTTGGAATTCTCTCAGTGTTGGAATGAATTTCTTCATTGGCAATGCCCTCTATTTATAGAAGATTATGGCAATGTGAACACACAATGAGAATTTCAATTTTGCTTCCTCCTTTTCTCTTGGTTGGTGGCCATCTTTCTTGACTAAGAAATATGGCACCACTTGTTTGTTCTAATATGGTGGGTAGCCTACATTTTTGAACAACACATAGTCACAAATTATTAGCCAACATATTTGACTAACAATCTCCCACTTGAAGACTGATTTCAATCGGTCTTCACACCTCGATCATGCAGCAGCCTTTCCTGGTCTGTTATTTGAGCAGGCCAACTGAAGTTAAGCACAACTTTAGTTTGTCGATAGTCACCACCTTTGTCAACATGTCTGCTGGGTTTTTACTTCCTTGAATCTTCTTCAACATTAACACCTCATCCTCAAGCAGAGATCTGATGAAGTGATAACGAAGACCAATGTGCTTTGTTCTGGAGTGAAATGCTGAGTTCTTTGCCAGATGTATCGCACTCTGACTATCACTGTGCAAAACACTCTTCTCTTGTGTGAAACCCAACTCTGTTAACAATCCCTGAAGCCATATCAATTCTTTCTTGGCCACATTCGCTACATACTCACCTCTGTAGTGGATAAAGCAACAATCTTTTGTATCCGCGACATCCAACTAATCAGCCAGAGTACCAACAAGAATACGTGAACTGGTGGTACTTCTTCTGATCGACTTCACCGCAAAGTCTGCATCTACGTAGCCTTGTACTTTTATTTCTCCTTTGCCAAAGTACAAACACTTCTCTGTGGTGCCTCGTAGATACCTCAAAGTCCATTTCACTGCTTCCCAATGAGCTTTTCCTGGATTTGACATAAACCTGCTAACAACTCCCATCGCATGGCCAATGTCCGCCTCGCATGCACCATTGCGTATATCAAACTTCCAATGGCTGAAGCATATGGTATCTTAGCCATGGATTCTCTTTCTTCCTCCGTCTGGGGTGACTGTTCCTTGGATAGGCGAAAATGACTGGCCAAAGGTGTGCTGACCGGTTTGGCGTTGCCCATGTTGAATCTTTGTAAAACACGGTTGATGTACTCCGCCTGAGATAACTGCAAAATTCCTCTCTGCTTATCTCTTGTGATTTGCATTCCAAGGATCTTCTTTGCTGGACCCAAGTCCTTCATGTCAAATTCTTTTGACAACTGCATCTTCAAGTTTTTAATCTCATCCATATCTGAACCTGCTACTAACATATCATCGACATAAAGTAACAAAATGATATAACTAGACTTATATCTCTTGAAGAAACAACAGTGGTCAGTGTTGTACTTCTGAAAGCCTTCCTTGTGCATGAAGCTTTCAAACTTCATGTACCACTGTCTTGGAGCTTGTTTCAGGCCATACAAGCTCTTCTTTAATCTGCACACCATATTTTTGTTTCCATCTTCTAAGAAACCTTCAGGTTGGTGCATATAGATCTCCTCATCTAAGTCTCCGTGAAGAAACGCAGTTTTCATGTCCAACTGCTCAAGGTAGAGCTCTTCGCTTGCAACAATACTTAACACTGACCTGATAGTATTGAGCTTCACAACTGGAGCAAAAATTTCTGTAGTCAACTCCTTCCTTTTCTTTGGAATCCTTTGACGACTAGTCAGGCTTTGTATCTCTTGGAGCCATCATTCTCCTCCTTCACCCGATACACCCATTTGTTGTGAAGTGCCTTCTTTCCCACGGGTAACTCAGCTAGTTCCCATGTTTGATTGGAGATCAAAGACTTCATCTCGTCTTTCATGGCAAGCTCCCACTTACTAGCATCTGCGGTCTGACATGCTTCTGCATAATCTTCAGGCTCCCCTCCATTAGTCAACAACATGTAGTCCATGTATCTCCTGTTGGGCACAGGAACTCGAGAAGACTTTCTCACTACCGGAGCTGGAGTAGGATGCTCTACTGTGTCAAATTGTTGTCTGCTACCTGGATAAGTTGATTCCTCTGACTGAGGATTCTCAACTATAGGACTTTCTAGGACATCGTCCACCTCTGCATACACCGCCCACTCTGCTCGAGTTCTTTGGTGTCCGTGCTATGCCCGCCTTGTACCTCACTCTTTCATTGAAGATCACATCTCTACTGCGGATCAGCTTTTTGTTTTCATCATCCCAAAGACGGTAGCCAAACTCATCTTCACCATAACCGATGAAAGTGCACTTCTTTGATTTGGGATCAAGCTTATTCCTGCCTTGATCACTGATATGCACATATGCTACACAGCTAAAAACTCTAAGATGTGAGAGTTTTACCTCTTTTCCGCTCCATACCTCTTCTGGTATTCTGTGCTCCAATGGTACCGATGGACCTCGGTTGATCAAGTAAGTCGCCGTTGATCGCTTCGCCGTAATCGCCTTGAAGCTCCTGACCGCACCCGCAAGCTTCTCGCTCTCTCTGTCAACGCTCGATTCATACGCCGCCTACACCATTGTGTTGGCGTGCACTGCACTGCTCTTTCCATTCGATCCCGTGCTCATAGCGTAACTTCTTGAATCTGGTGTCTTCATATTCACCACCATTGCTCGATTCGAGCTTTTTGATCTTCAATCCTGTCTCATTTTCTACCATGGCTTTCCACATCTTGAAAGCCTCGAATACTTCAGACTTATGTTTCAGAAAGTATACTCATACCTTCCTAGAGTGATCATCAATAAAGGTCACGAAGTATTGCTTCCCACTAATGGATGAGACAGTTGTTGGACCCCAAACATTAGAGTGAACAAGCTCGAGTTTCTCTTTCTTTGGGGTTCTTCCGCTTGTCTGAAAGCTAACTCTTTTCTGCTTTCCAAGTATGCAGTCTTCACACATGTCAATTTCTACTGACTGAAGACATGGCAATTTGCCCTTCGAGTGCATGATCTTCATCCCTTTCTCACTCATATGGCCTAGTCTCTGGTGCCATAGATTGGGATTTTCATTTCTGCAATCGCAATCAAATGGCATGCTCCTCGCCGCCTTGTAAAGAGTACCACTTTTTCTCGCCGCGAACAATTGTCATTGCACCTTTGAAATCTTCTAATGATCGCCGTGGAAGATTGTTGTGTAGCCGCCATCGCCAATCGCCCTCTTGAGATTAAGTTTTTCGTCAGTCGTGAATATGTCCGACATTTTTCAATTCCCATACAGACTCCATTCAACTTAATCTTCACCACACCTTTGCCGACAATCTCACAAGATTGTTCGTTACCAAGGTAAACTTTACCAAGGTTTCGGGTACATAGTTCTCGAAGAATTCTTTCTGCAGTGGCATGAAAAGATGCTCCGCAGTCTAATACCTAAGACTCTTCCTTGCTCTCCAAAGAGCATATCAACGCGTCACCTCCTCCGAGGTGGAAGCAACATTTGCCTCGCCCTTTGCCTCCTGATTCTTCTGCACTCGCACCGATTTTTGTAGTGCCCTGCCTTCCGCAATTCCAACACTCGATAGTCTTCGAGTTGGAGTTTTGAGAACTATGATGATTTCTCGGATTTGGACCGCTCGCCCTTTGATTTGCCACGCCCATTTCCTCTAGCTGAATTTCTTCTCCTTGACTCTGTGATGCACATCAAGAGGATGAAGATTCACCCGACTCTCTTCGTCGGATCTCTTCATCGAGAACCGGATCACGAACATCGCCGATTTCAACTTATTGTTTCCCGCTGAGCTACTCACACCGTGACAAAGAGCATTCCAACTCTCTGGAAGAGAAGACAAAAGTATCAATGCTCGTACCTCATCATCAAATTCGATTCCAACTGAACTCAGTTGGGTTGTGACGATGTTGAGTTCATTGAGATGTTGTGCCACCGATGCGCCTTCCGTCATCCGCAAGTTAAACAACCGCCTCATCAAATGAACTTTGTTTGAGGCCGACGGCTTTTCGTACATGTTGGAAAGAGCCTTCATAAGATCCGTCGTGGTCTTTTCTTTTGCAATGTTAAACGCAACATTACGGGATAACGTCAAACGGATAACGCCAAGGGCCTGTCTATCAAGAAGGATCCATTCATCTTCCTTCATCTTCGCTGGTTTCTTTCCTGTGAGAGGTTGATACAGCTTTTTCTGATACAGATAATCCTCGATCTGCATCTTCCAAAAGCCAAAGTCCGCACCATCAAACTTTTCAATTTTCACCTTTCCTTCATCTGCGGCCATCACTCCCACTCGAGTCTGACTTCTCAGGATCGTTTCTGACAATTTCTGCGAACCACCGTGCTTTAGAACACCTCCGTGGACAAAATTTAGCAGAAATAACCAACCTGGCTCTGATACCAGTTGTTAGGAAACTACACAAAATTTCCCCATAGTCAGATTAGTGGAAGAGTGAAAAATAAATGCGGAAGCACACACAAAAATTGATAACGGAGTTCGGCCAATTATGCCTACGTCTCCGGGCTGCTGCAGACCTTATATTGAAAAAAGGAAATACACACTGTGTTTACAAACACTCACAATCTCTCACAAAACCCACAACCCAATTACACCCAAAGAAATATTTCTCTCTCAATATTTCTCGCAAAATTCCCCACTGGAATTTTTCTCTCTTCCTCTCTCGGATGAAACTCACTACTTGTTGGAATTCTCTCAGTGTTGGAATGAATTTCTTCATTGGCAATGCCCTCTATTTATAGAAGATTATGGCAATGTGAACACACAATGAGAATTTCAATTTTGCTTCCTCCTTTTCTCTTGGTTGGTGGTCATCTTTCTTGACTAAGAAATATGGCACCACTTGTTTGTTCTAATATGGTGGGTAGCCTACATTTTTGAACAACACATAGTCACAAATTATTAGCCAACATATTTGACTAACATACAGTACTCTCCTAACCAGAATCCACCGCTATAACAAAATTTGGTTACCAATTTTAATTTGGTTTATATACAACAACAAAATATTACTTCCTGTCAAAAGAGAAAAAAAAAACAAAATATTACTTCATGGTTAAATAGATCAGACGACACCATCAATTGCTATTATCTATTAAACACCATCAATTTCAATTTTAAAAACAGATTTTTTGTCTTTAATTTTCTCTTAAGAGTTTGATATATATTTTTGTTTACTTCATTTCTTTTATCTTTAACTACATTAGACTATTTTCTATTTAATCAACTCTTCTCATCTTTTATGACACGTGATGTGCTCAAACCCACGACTCAATTACGAGCATATATATATATAAACGTTGCCTTTTTAAAAATAAAATATAAATAAATCTGGCCAAAAGAGATATATTGGCATATCTGTTTGAATATTTCTTAATGCAATATTATCGTTTTTAGTAACCATATTAATTTCTGGAAGGGAACTTATGTCATTTTCAATATAGACCGACCATCTTTTTTTTTTGTAAGCTTAAGCACAAGATGTGCAAATAGAAACCTCAAGAAGTTTGACAACAGCTACATCAGTAACAGTACAAGGAAATTAAAGCAGTTGCCTGCCCCGGTAATGTGATTCCTTTGAAGAAAAATTGATGACTGATTCCTTTGAAATTGACCATATATTTTTTCATTCTTTTTCTTTCTTTATTTGACATGAAAGATATATAATTCTTTGGTGTCAAACATTAGTATAAATAGGTCTAGATATAAGACAACTGAGTGGTAAAGTATTGCGAGATATTGAGAACGTGAGTTCGAATTTGTAACGCTCCACTTTTTTCCTCCTCATTTTCCTCGTCTTCCAACCATCTATACTAAGGAAAAAAAACGTTAGTATAAATATATTCCGTCACAAAGATTGTCTGCAACAGCATGATGGACGGACAGACACTTGGCCACCCTGATTTTTCAATTGACAACTAGTACTCTCTTGGTTTTTCAAGGAAACTATAAAGCAAAATGTAAAAAACAACAAAGTAGAATACTACGTGTGTAGTTCACCAAAAAAAAAAAAAAAGAATACTATATGTGTCCATATATTGGATGCAAAAGCTGTGCCTACCAAATACCAATAATTATCATCCTATCATGAGATAAGTGAAATGTGTAGCTTGTTGACGTTATGGACATCTAACCCTTTTTTTAATTAGGACCCAATTAAGAAGCTGATATTTCAACCACCCATACCTTCGTTAAATATTAGATTTGGTAGTGTTTTCCAGAAAATGTATGTCCACCTTAGAAAGAAAGAAAAGTCTCAGCCCCAAAAACACGGTGGAAAAGGAAATGTGATAGTTAGAGAACTACTGGATCAGAGCCAAAAATTGAAAAACAGAGGGAGGGTATATACGCGTTGTGAATGTAAGCAGGGAAACATGTGCTGCACCATGAGTACACTTGTTTAAGACTAAAGAAAAAACATGACTTTTGCATAAAAACTATAGTATCAAAGAAAACTATAGTGATTATTGATCACTTTATAAATATTTTATCATACTCATTCAAAACAGATTATGAGTCCATTTGTCTGAAATTTTAAAAAATAATGTTTGCATAAAATAATCTAGTGATATTATTTCTTAGAGATTTTTACATAAGGTATTTGTGTTTGTTTATTATCATAAATAGTATCACTTTTTAATAGTTTCTCTTATTTTTATTAAAATCGTATTATTTCTTTCAGGAGGAGTAATGCTAAACATCACGATATACTGGATCAAAAATTTATCAAGAATGACGTGACATACTACATTGATGTTATTTTGGTTTCTCTCCCTGAATTATAGATTACATCCAAATAAGAATTTGAATAAATACTTAAATTCGTCTCGATAAAAATTTTGGAGACCAATTTAATTAGTCCCTGAGAAATGAAAAATATCAATTTGATTTTAACAATCTCAAATGTGGGTCAAATTAGTCATTTTTAGGATAATTTTTAGGGATATTTTAGTCCCTATCAGGGATTAATTTGACCCACATTTGAGATTTTTAAGGACTTTATTTATGCCAAACGAGAGGAACGACTTAAACAATTAATGGCAGAAGAAGTAAATTCGATTGTTTTTCGTTTAATGGGCAGAACAGGGTTAGTGGAGAATGGAGATGGGAGTGGCGAAATTAATGGAACGATAACATATTTTCTAGTTTTCTTTTCTATTTTAAATATTTTTTAGGAAAGAAATAGCAAACACCTCATTCGTGAAATTCTTGAGGAAATTCCCTCGTGACATATAGCACAGCTCTTTCAGGAGTTACAAAAAATAGGTTTTCATTGCAATCTGATTTCATGTTTTTCAAATTCTGATTGTTTCTAAAATAGATACAAACAAATAGATAATCATAAAATAATTGTTTTTCAAAAAAATAATTTTTTAATTAAATAAAAAATTGAGATTTATTTCTCATAAGCTACTAAAAATAGCTTTTTGTTATTTTTATATTTTGATTATTTTTAAAAGTTGGAATAAAGTACTCGTTTGTTACCAATTATTTTACAAAAAAATCACTTTTTTAAACTAAAAACTATTTTTAATGATTTTAATTATGTTTGTTTACGCTTTTTAAAAGATAGTGATGAGAATGCAGCAATGCACTCAATAGTGAAACATCATGTAAACAATCAATCGTCAATATTATAGATTATTTAACAAAGTAACCCTCAACAAAGGAGTCTTATTGGACCATTTGAAGGAAAATGTGCTCGAAGGTTTTTTTGTTGAAAGGTGGTTGCATTCACATATTTATTAGCTTATACCTTCTCCTGTTACATTTAACTAGGAATCTTGTGTAGTACATAGTTACGATAAAAATAACTAAAAAGTATATAGCAGTGTAAATCAAAAATAAAATATTAAATGAGTATATGCCATTTCATTTATATTATCTCATTTTATTTCTAGAAAGTAATCAAAATTGAGAACAAACTTAAAAATTATTATTATAAATTTTAATATGATAATTTTTTTGAAATAAACTAAAGAGTTAAAAGTGGTAATTATTTAAAATAAATATTATATAACTATTAGAATTTATATTAAAATCATATAAACGTATTCATTTATGATATTTAATATTCATCAAATCGATTAATAGATAATTTTTATCAATTTTTAAAATTGATATTAGCTAACTTTTTAACTATAATTTTTTTTTAAAATAGTCTATCCACTCCGCTAACTTATCGCTACTTTTTCCAAATAATACCTTTAAAAAAATCAAGCACATAATCACTTCAACCAACTAATGTAGATATAAGTGTTTGGTATTGAGGAAAGATTTTCTATATTTTTATTATTTATTTTTTTTTTACAGGAACAAACTTATCTCATTTCATTTAAAATAAGTCCATTAATATAGGTTGGAATAAAATAAAAAATGTGGTGGCTAGCATAAATCCGTGACGCCCTAGCTAACGTATGAGCGACATGGTTGGCTTGCCTCCTAATTAAACTAATCTCATAGTTTTGAAATGAAGCTAGAAGCTTTCTACAAGTGTCTATAAGCGTACCAAATTCTGCCTGGTTGGTGGTGATTCCAATGATACCATTTACAACTATATTGCAATCTAGTTCTACGGTCACCCGGTGAACACCCAAGTCCCCAAGCCACTTGATACCTTCCAAAAGCCCCCATGCCTCCGCTTCTTGAGCTGGTGGCAGACCATTGAACCACGCAGTGTGAGCCTTCAGAAACTGCCCAATTTTTTATTAATAAAAAATATTATTTTAACTTTTATTTTCACGGATTTATTTAAGAAATTACAAAAAAAATGTATTCTTTTCTTGTTTCTTTTACCATTTTAAAAAAGTAAGCTTTAATATGTTTTTTGTCCCTATAATATATTTGAATTTAGATTTTGTTCTCTGATTTTTTTTTTAGTAAAGTCTCATTTTAGTCCCTGACAAAAATTACGCGACCCATTGTCGTCGCTGACAAAAAATAAGTCCAGAAATAGTCTCTGACAATTTCAAAACAGGGACACGTTAGTCCCTTCATCCATCAGCCTCCAAAAAAGTTAGTTAAATTGGTGACGTGTAACGTTAAGTGCTGATGTGGATCGTTAAAGGGTGCCAAAGTGTAACTACATGGACACGTGTTATTTTTTGGGCCAAATTAGTCATTGGTTCAAATGTTCAATGACTGAAACCAAAAAGGACAGAATAGTCCCTGCGTAATTTGGGACATATTAGTCCCTGCCCTTCTCTCTTTCTTTCATATGTTTCATACGTTTCTGCCATTGTTGTTGCACTCACAATCTCTCTTTCAGAAACAAAACCTAACCCAATGCATGAGGTGAATCTGAGTGAAACGAAGAAGGTGAGTTCTTTGTTATGCAATTAACAAACGACAATAATCCAATATTGCAATGGCCAATCAATTGAGGTAACCCTAAATTCGCAAACCCAAATGCACTAAGAACCCAGTCCCAAAAACATAAAAACGAAACCCAATCGGAATAACGATATGAATAGCAAATCGCAACAAAAATCGGAAAATCAAACTCAATCTCGCAAAATGAATCGATTTAGATCCAACAACATACTAACCTTATGCTTTGATCGCTCTTAGTTTCACCTTCTACATTTCACTCAGATTCACCTCACATATTGGGTTAGGTTTTGTTTCTGGAAGAGAGATTGTGAGTGAAACAACAATGGAAACATATGAAAGAAAGAGAGAAGGACAGGGACTAATATGTCCCAAATTATGCAGGGACTAATCTGTCCCTTTTTTGTTTCTGTCATTGAACATTTGTACCAGGGACTAATTTGGCCCAAAAATATAACATGTGTCTGTAGGGAAATAGCGCAATAACAGAGATTAAAAACGCAGCGGAAATTTAAACTTTCCCTTCCATGGATCCTTGCGAATGGTCATGACTCAGGGTTATATGAATTACCTCTTGTAGCGCAGATCGTTTGCAGATGAAAATTGGAATCGAGCACGAGCGTCGCACAGAAAACAACGCCTCTACGTAGTCCACACGAATAGCCTTCGAATGGGAGCGGTCTCCGTCACAGTGCTAGCTGACGTACGGAACCAGTCACGATGCAAGTCACGATCTTTGAAACGGCTAGGGTTTTAATTAGTGTTTTGACTTCATCTTAACGAGTCTATTTATAGACTTCACTTAAGACTGACCTAGCGCATCAGTAGCTTACCGTGTGCTCTCTCGGTACCGTAACTTATCGTGTTCTGCGTCTTTCTTGACTCGCGCTGGTGCATCGTAAGAATGCACCACCGAATAAAATGAGTCTCACTCATTTATTTAATCTCCCATTAGCCTGTTCTCATGTGTGTGACCCTGTAGGTTCCCGTAACGTTGGCAATAATATTAAATCACTATTTAATATTATAAACAGTGAGCGGTGTCTAGCAACACATCACTGCTACCCAAGTAACGAGAATGTCAGTGTTGTGACGTAACCTTTCCGTGATGATGATCATGTGTAAAATTACCCTTTTGCCCTTATATCTATATTGAACACAAGGCATAATATGTGTCACCCTTGTATAATTCAATATTATATTCCTTGATGCCCGAGTAGACTTAGTAACAACAAATAAGATCAATATCTCATATTGACTTATTTCAGCTTGGCCATGCATTTTACAGTCATACTCTATCAAGGGGCCCACAGATATTACTCCTGTTATGTAGGAGGGGCAAATCCCATCTAGGTCACTCATGTCTCTTTGCATGACTCGTTGAGTGCCCAGTTAACCGACTTTATAATTGTCCTGTTACAGACAATGTTTGACGGCAATAAAACACCCAACTCCTCATGTAGGGACCATAGTGGTTTCAGGTCTGAGGGTGGCATACACCACTATCACTATGAGAATAACTCATGACACTTACATAACACACTATGTAGTATTCTCATGGCGCGTCAATCCAGTACACAATTACCCTAACGTGTACCTATGTGGTGACTTGATATCTCATATCTATAACCTGTGAGATGAGGTTATCAGTCCACCCACATAATAGTCTTGATGCATTATTATTGTCCTTAATAATAATAATACTCAACTACGGATATTTAGAGTAAGTTCTTTAGTATCTCACAACCGAGTCGTCTACTCGATGTTCTATTGAAAACAAACTTTTACTCAAGGACTTTATTACGTTGAAACAAACATAATAACTGAAAAGGCCTCATATAATAAATAAATGACATGATACAAAATATAAGTCCAAAGGAAAAACATTGGCCTCTAGGGCTTACACCAACAGTGTCCATGTAGTTACACGCTGGCACTCTTTAACGATCCACATCAATACTTAACGTTACACGTCACCAATTTAACTAACGTTTTTGGAGGTTGATAGACGGAGGGACTAATATGTCCCTATTTTGAAATAGTCAGGAACTATTTCTAGACTTATTTTTTGTCAGGGACGAAAATGGGTCGCGCAATTTTTGTCAGGAACTAAAATGGGACTTTACTCTTTTTTTTTCAATCAGTTACCGTAATTTTTTTTATTTTTGTCTTCGTTATTTTGTTTTAGTCCCTATAAAATCAACACTACGCCAGATTCTTTAAAAAATTGCGCCACTTTAAACAACGCTTCCCAATAAAATGCTATTGAAAAATTGGGGGCCAACATTCACCAGCGCTTTTTTAAGGAAGTGCTGGCGAAGTAAATAGGCAGAAAGACATTTAACAGCGCTTCCTTAAGAAAGCGCTGGTAAAGATTGATCTTAGGTAATAGATAGCGCTTCCTTGAAGAAGCGCTATCTATTACTTGATAATAGATAGACCTTTAACAGCGCTTCCTCAAGGAAGCGTTATCTATTCCCAAGTCTCAAACCTAAATATCAGGTAACCCTTAGTTTTTTACCCTCTTTGTCGCGCATCATCTTTCTCTCTTCCCCATCTTTCTCCAAACCTGGTTCCGATGCAATCCAAAGCCTCTATTCCATTCTCAATAACCCTCTCTCCTCAACCACCATCTACCCTCCCATCGCCTCTGCCAAAGCCTCCTTACCTCTCCACCGTCGCCGATCCTTACCACCGCTTCGACGGCATCCGCAAACATTCCACCAAGGAGATCTCTACCGACGTCGACGGTGCCGGCGAAGCACTCTTCGTTGCCTCCGCGAGGTCCCTGCGCTCTACTTCAATGAGGATTTCTGATTAGAAGAGGGCTCCAGGAGAAGTTGTCACAGTACCTCGACGTGGTGGAGCTTCACCTAGTGAAGGAGATCTCGCTTTGCTCCTCCCTCTTTGTCGCGCATCCATCAGAGCTCTTTTGGCTCCAGATTTCTCCCGAAGTGTCTATGGTACTGACAACATCGTTCTTGGCGTCGAGAAGAAATCCATCGCTAATCTCCAAGGCTCCAGATTTCGCACTTTTTAATTTTTATTTTATAAAAAACTTGTGTTATAAAGCGTAATTGCTTCTCATTAGTCCCTTGTTTTTTCTTCTCCTACTTCCTTTTATCACCTGCTTGTACTCTTCTTCGTTCCTTTTCTCTTTCATCTCTATGCCTCCACTAGGTGTGCACTGTGGTGGGTAAGGTTTCCGATGCCCTCAACTCTGTCGCTTTCACTACCTCCGTCATAGTGGTCAGTGCCGCCGGAGCAGTTGTTGTGGGATATCCTGTATTGGTATGTTGTTCTTGACTTATTTTTATGATCGCTTGAGTGTGAATTCTTAATGGCAGGGCTATTTGATTTGATTATATAAATGACTGTATTTTTACATTGTGGTGGGTTTTTACTTCTTAGGATAGAAAGAGATTCATTAAGAAAGGAAATATGAATGTATGGATCATGAATCCTAAAAAAGATGTGAAAGTAAACAACAGAATAAAAGTGTGTTGAATAAAAGGATTATGTAGTTTTACTCTTTGTTTGTTTTGAGAAACCAATGATTAATTTGTGATTTCATTTTTCTCTAGTTTGAAGTCATTTGCTAATCACTGGTTGGTTTATGAACTTATGCAGGAGTTTATTGATTTAGGGGTGGTAAGATTTGTGGTTCTGGGATTATCTCCCCTGGATCTATGAGACACTGTTTGTGCTTTGTTTTTTAGAAAATGTTATCGTCTCAGCAAAGCCTTCCTCCTCATCACAACCTCTTATGGTTTACCTCACTCTCATTGAAGGAGCTAAATCTAAAGGAGTTGATCTCTCTCTCTCTATCTCTTTCTCAGTTAAATTCTTTGTGATTGGTTCTCAGTATTTTACATTCCATTCTCTGTATTGTAGCTCATCTTTTATTTGTTGCGTGTTGATAATTGTAAGCATCAATATAGTGGATTACTTTCCTGAGATGAGAACCTTACAACTATAGGTATAAACTCTTTGTTATTACAATTCTCTATGTTCCGAAGTACACGATTAATAATTGACACCATATTTTACAAAAGGATCTTCTAGTTTTGAGACTTTCTAATGATTATTCATATTTTTCAATCTAATGATTATTCCCTTTTATTTGCTACTCTTACTAAGTGATTAAAAGGGCATACAATTACTTGTTGTCATTAATGGTAGGAACAACCTCAGAAAGTTACACTACCAATTCTATATGCTCCTGGTGAAGAGTACTATCTTATTTGTTGCAAAGGTACTTATTTTGTTACACTTTGTGTGTTGATATTTGTAGAGAACTCGCTATCTATGTAATATTTATACTTCAATGTTAGGTTCTCTCTTTGCTTTTATGACATTGAGCTGCCTGTTAATCTTCTATTATACTATCATAAAATGGTGAACACGTTTCCTCTGTTAATCTTCTATTATGGCCGCAAAGGAAGCTAGCTAGCTACAGGCATTCAGGTGGCACAGTTGGCTCTTAATAGATGAGAAGAACAGAGAGAAAACTCATATTATCATTACTGTGTAAATGATTACAACACACTAATGATTTACACTGTACAATTGTTTATATAGGGAGAGATTGGTAACCGCCTAGCCTAACAAACCTGTGCCACGCTGGCAGTTTAGAAACTAATCTCCTAACAGATGCTGCCAGCTTGCAGTCAACATGACACAGCTGGCAGCTTAACAAGTCTAACTTCTAACTACTCTAATACTCCCCCCCACAAGGTCAAGGGGGTTGTGGAGCAACAACCTTGAGCTTGGTCCTTAGATCTTGAAATTGAGTAGTTGACAATGGTTTTG
The DNA here is from genome assembly GCA_037113605.1 of Calophaca sinica. Taxonomy (NCBI): domain Eukaryota; kingdom Viridiplantae; phylum Streptophyta; class Magnoliopsida; order Fabales; family Fabaceae; genus Calophaca; species Calophaca sinica. The sequence continues at coordinate 1,020,628 of CM073731.1, forward strand.
TTAGAGCATCAGCAAGTTGCAAGGCTGCTGGAACATGTTGGATGTTGAGAGTCTTGGCAACCACCTTCTCTCTGACAAAGTGAATGTCCAGCTCTATATGCTTAGTACGAGCATGCAGTATGGGATTATGAGAAAGCAGTACAGCACTCAAGTTATCACAAAGTAGAGTGGGAGACAGAAAAGCAACCTGTAACTCGGTTAAAAGAGATTCCAGCCACAATAATTCTGAAGTTGTATGAGCTAGCCCTCTGTATTCAGCTTCTGCACTTGATCTAGCTACTAAGGGTTGCTTTTTGGAGCTCCAAGAGACTAGATTTGGGCCAAAGAAAATACATGAACCAGAAGTGGACCTGCGGTCATCAGGATCACTGGCCCAATCACTATCACTGTAAGCTCTCAGTGAGAACTTATTGTCAGGAGTAGCTGGCTGAATTAGTAAACCATGATTTGCTGTCCCACTTAGATACCTTAGTATTCTCTTCACTGCTTTCCAATGACTATCAAGAGGTGATGAGAGAAATTGACATACTTTATTTACACTGAAAGTGATGTCTGGTCGTGTGAGTGTCACATATTGTAAGGCTCCAACAATGGATCTATAGAGATGAGGGTCAGTAACAGAATCTGTCCCATGTTTGCTCAACTTGCAGTGACTAAACATAGGTATAGTGACCCCATTAGCATCGGCCATTTTTGCTCTAGTCAGAAGATCTCTTATATATTTGGACTGTGTGAGTAACAAAGACCCTTTCTTAAATATTTCACCTCAATACCCAAGAAATAATCTGGTTTACCCAATTTCTTCAAGGCAAATTTGTCATGCAACTTATTAATGAGATCATGGATGAGCTTGGTAGAGGAGCCAGTAATTAGAATGTCATCTACATAAACAAGTGCATAAAGAGTAACACCATTGGATTTGTAGATGAATAAAGAATGATCACACCTGCTGGAAGAGAAGCCAAACTGTAGAAGAGCTTGTGTCAACCTTTCATACCATGCCCTTGGAGCCTGCTTGAGGCCATACAAGGCACGATTTAGTTTGCAAACCAGATTCTTGTCTGAAGATACAAAACCAGGAGGTTGTTGCATGTAAACCTCCTCTTGCAATAAGCCATTTAAGAAGGCATTGTTTATGTTGATATGCTGAATCTCCCATTTGTAAGTAAGAGCCAAAGTGAGGATGGCTCTAATGGTAGTAGGCTTTACCACAGGAGAGAATGTCTCACTAAAATCACTCCCAGCTTGTTGATGAAACCCTTTAGCTACCAATCTTGCTTTGTATTTGTTTATGCTTCCATCAGGGTTTTCTTTCACTCTAAACACCCACTTGCATCCTATGGCTCTTTTGTGAGAAGGTAGAGAAGTAAGGGTCCATGTATTGTTGGCAAGCAAGGCATTATATTCTTGTTTCATGGCTTCTAACCACTTAGGCTGGGTTAGAGCTTGCTTTACTGAAGTCGGCTCAACATGGGAAAGAAAGACTTTTGGCTTTGAGTTCCCAGTTTTAGCTCTTGTGAGCATAGGATGGTCATTGACCAATAAAAGTGGATTAGGACTAGTATTTTGAGAAGAAACATGTGACTCCTCAGCCGAATGTGACTCCACAGCAGAGGTGGAATTGGAACCCGAGGCAGAACAAGGTTCAGAGGAGTTGCTTTGTGCAGAATTGGACTCATGTGAAAAAGCACTGTTATGTGCAGGAGCAGAATTGCTTTGTGCAGGTACAGCACTAGACCCAAGACTATTGGACTCATTTGAGACAAAGCTGCTTTGTACAGAGACAGCATTAGGTGCAGGGGCTGATGTTGACAGATCAGAAAAAGTAGAAACAGTTGGCATAGATCCAAAAACAAATAATTTGGAGGATGTAGAAGGAGTAGCCTGTGTATGTGAAGACTGAGAATGAAACATACTCGAATAGGGGAATTTAAGCTCATTAAAAAGGACATCCTTTGAAATATAGACCCTACCATCACTGCTTAAACACTTATACCCTTTATGTTGAGGTGAAACACCTAAAAAGACACATTCAGCACTTCTAAAAGCAAACTTATGCTGATTATAAGGTCTTAAGAGAGGGAAACATGCACACCCAAATGTCTTAATTAGCTTGTAATCAGGAATTGATTTGAATAAAGCATGGTATGGTGATGAAAATTGTGAAAGAGAAGAGGATGGCAATCTATTGATGAGGTAAACCGATGTGGTGAAACTGTGATCCCAAAAGGACATAGGGAGTGAGGCATGAGCAAGCAAAGTTAATCCCATATCCACTATCTGTCTGTGTTTTCTTTCCACTGTCCCATTTTGATGGGAAGTGTAAGGACAGGTTAGTCTATGTATAATGCCTAACTCACTAAGATATTTGGTGAAAGTTCGGTATTCCCCCCCAAAATCAGACTGAACAGCTTTTACATTAGCACCAAATTGGGTTTTAACAAGTGCATGAAACAACTTAAAGGCATGTAATGCTTCTGACTTTTGTTTTAGGAAATATATCCAAGTATATTTTGTGTAGGCATCAACAAAAGCTATATAATAAAGATAGCCACAACTTGAAGAATAAGGGGAAGGACCCCACAAATCAGTGTGTATTACTTCAAATGGAAATGAGTACATAGTAGGGGAGGTGGGGGCATGTAACCTATGTGACTTGCCTAAGCAACAAGAATTACAAAATTCAGAAACAGTCTTATTCGGGAATGGTACATTACAAAGATTTAGAACTTGTTTAATAGCACTAGAATGTGCATGACCTAGCCTATAGTGCCAAGTGGAAAATACAGTGTTTGTTTGACTAGGTACAGAATGTTCAGTTGAAGATGCAGTGATGGTATTAACAGTAGGCTTGAGGACTTGAAGTTGAGATTTGCTCGAGGGTTCCAGGTGCAGAGGGAGATTCTCAAATTTATAGAGGCCACTGCTATCAAGAAACCCTTCAAGAAGCACCTATTTAGACGCCTGAGATTTAACAAAGCAGTGATTAGGATGGAATTCAAAGAACACTTGGTTATCCTTGGCATATTTTGACACAGAAAGCAAATTACGAGTGATAAATGGAACATGCAACATGTTGTTTAAATTGAAGACAGTATTAGGCAACAAAGTTGAAGGAAAGGATGATGAACCAACAGAAACTATGGGTAAACCTTGTCCATTACCTACATGAACCTTATCTGAGCCAACATAGGGTACACTATTATGCAAGTGAGAGCCAAAGGAAGTTAAGTGATGGGAGGCACCTGAATCGGCAAACCAGGCCTGAGAGTCAAGGCCTGATGGCACGGTGAGCTCTTGAGTGTAGGCTGCAGGATGTTGAGTGGCTAAGAGAGCACTAGGTTGTGCTGCTTGTACTTGTGTCTCCTGTGAACCAGCATTAGAGAGAGCAGAGGTTGGTTGTTGATGAGCCAAATTTGCCATTGACTGAGGATTAGAGGATGGAGGTGGTGAAGGCACAAAAGATTCGTCATAGTGGTACCAACAATTAACCACCGCATGGCCATATTTGCCGCAGAGTTGACATGTTGGCCTTGTGCCATTACCAGAAAATTGGCCACGGCCACGGCCTCTACCACGGCCTCCTCTCATGTTGCGACCTCTGCCGCGAAGAGTAGAATTACCAGCACCACGAAAGTTGTTCTGATTTGGTGATTGATTGGTGTGAGCTACATTCGCAGTGGCATTCACAACCGAAAGTTCTTGACGAAACTTGTCCAATTGAGCCTCTTGGACATACAAGAGAGCCTCGATATCGAATAGAGTAGGAGAATCAGAACGACTATACAACATCATGACAAAGTGGTTGTATTCCTCTGGCAGGCCATCAAGAACAGTGTCTACTTGATCTATCTCAGAAATAGGATCGCCGATTGCTAACAATGAATCGGCAATAGCTTTAATGCGTAACACATACTCTGAAATCGAGCGATTTCCTTTCTTTGTGGATTTCAACTCAGATCTGAGTTGTCTCGCTCGAGCCTTCATGTGCGCAAAAAAGTGCTTGTGAATCTGATCCCACACCTCGAAGGCGTGCTTGCAGGAGAGAACGCGAGGTAACACCGCTTCAGAAAGCGTCGAAAGAAGCCAAGTGAAGAGCGCCTGATCTTGAACCAGCCATGCTTCATATTCATCGGAGAAGGTTCCAGTAAGGCGATCGGCATCCGATTTGAACTTTGCTGGAATCTGAGGATTCACTATGAAACGATGCATCTTGTGTGATGTAATAACGCCTTCGACTTGCTGATTCCACAACAAGAAATTGCTTTCTTGCAATTTAATCGAAAGCTTCGGACCAAAGGTGTTGCTATTTCCAGCACCGCCGTGACCTAGCGCCATCGATTACGCTGACGGCGAAGACTCTGCGGCCATGAGCGAACGACCTAGAGAGGATTAGAGCGAAGGAGGTGCAAACGAGAGGATAATCCAGGACCGATTGTAGCGACTGATACCATGATAGATGAGAAGAACAGAGATAAATGATTACAACACACTAATGATTTACACTGTACAATTGTTTATATAGGGAGAGATTGGTAACCGCCTAGCCTAACAAACATGTGCCACGCTGGCAGTTTAGAAACTAATCTCCTAACAGATGCTGCCAGCTTGCAGTCAACATGACACAGCTGGCAGCTTAACAAGTCTAACTTCTAATTACTCTAATAGCTCTTAAGCATCGGCAGAAACAGTAAAGGGTTATTGTCTTTATTGGAAGGCATGAACAACTATTTCTTCTTTATTATTTGTAACTGGTTCCCCTCCATTTAACTCATTTAATGCCCCTTGATTCATTTATCAAGTACTCTTAATATTGTGTTCACACGTACTCAAACAGCTTCAAATAAATCTACCCCTTTTCAATTCCTTCTTTTTGTTGTTTAGATGATGAGGATGAAGAAGCAGTGAAGAGCTTGCAAGCAATGGAAGCAAGATAACCCATAGGGGTAATTATACTTGCTACCAGTTATGGTCCTGTGAGAAGCCTCTCCCTTCTTCTCCTTTCTTATTTTATCAGTTCTTTCTTTTCCTTTTTTTCTATCAATTTTTCTGCTCCTGTTTCTCTTATTTTTTGATATTACCATTTCCCTCTTTTTCTTTTACTACTCTCAGTCACTATTACTATTTTCTTCCCTTTTTTATCAAGCCTGATTCTCCTTTATGTTAACCCCATTTTCTATTTCTGTTGATTTTGGTAGAGATGTGGTTGGTAAGAAGAACCTGAGAATAGCAACCATGAATATGATGCGACGGTTGAAGTGCATTGCTTATGGGAGGACTTATATTTCTTCAGATCCTATAAGATATACTCATTTTTTTTTTGCTTAATAAGTTTAATTTTTAATTGTGATTTTGATGGAAGAAGTGTGTTGGTTTGTTTGCAGAGAAAATGGAAGAAACTAAGTAGGAGAAGAAATTATCAAGTTCAATGTTTGAGGTTTCTAGGATTTTGAAGCTTTTATTTTTTATACTTCGTCCTTGTGTTATTTCTTTTAGCTCCCAGTTGTTGTTGTTATTCTCTTACAGAAGTGAATGGCTACTTTATGGACTAGTAATTGTGAATTGTGATCAGTATAGTTTTTTGGTAATATTTAGGTGATACTCCCTCTGTCCCAAAATATAAGAACTCGTTGACGATATCACGCTTCTTAAGAAAAATAGTTAAGAGTACTTTTTGCATTGAATTTATACAACTTTTGTGTTGTTTTTCCTAAAATGTCCTTAGAATTATTGAAATTATTAATTACACTTTTTTCAATGAAGGGTATTTTAAGTAAAACAATCATTAAAGTAGTATTGAAGATTGAAAATGGTCTTATAATTGAGACAAACAAAATTGGAAACAATGTCTTATATTTTGGGACAGATGGAGTATATTTAATTTAAAGCTCTTTGTAATTTGACTAGTTGTGGTCATTCTTTGTTAAATAACTTCTTTGTTTCTTTGATATATTTTAATGTATTTATTAAGTAAATTAATTTTAGTAGCAATTTTTTGAAATTAAGAAATTTGACTTTTAGTGACAGACGGGAGCTATAGATAGAAGTCCAATAATGCATGGCCTCAGTGTCCGTAAATGTCACTTGACATTTACCTACGGAATTTGATATTTAGTGACAGCTTTTGTCTGTCATTAAAAGTCAAATTTCTTAAAAAAAAGAAAAAGAATAGCTAGCGTTTCCTTTAAAAAGCGCTAGCTATTATCAATAATAGATAGCGCTTTTTCAAGGAAACGCTAGCTATAACTGTTAATGCACGAAATGGTGCAAGGTCGTACCTTTGCTCCTCTGCTTGGTAGTTGGGCGATGAGCTCCGTGGTGAGTACTCCTCCTCCGGGTGTGACGTCTTTCCTCCTTCAGATCGGCGGGTGGGGTACCTGCAAAAGGCACTCCGATGCCTAAGTTAAATAGGGCTTTTTCGGGTGAGCCTAGAGCTCGCATCATAGAGATGAGTTTAGGGTTTAGAGAGTGTAGAGAATATGCAAACCTGGGGGTCAAGCCCCCTTTATATAGTGGAGTCACGACGAGGGAGGGTGACCACCGATCCGGAATCTGCGCGCGGTAACTTCTCCCTCGCGCTTCAAGGATCAGCTAATCTCTTCCTGATATCTCGCACCTGCCAAGTCCGTCACGTACTGGCTACGTGATCCCCAATCTTCGGGGTGGCAACGACTCCAAGCATCGTCTCCCGATGTATCCCTTTCTAGAAGGTTCGAGGGTCATGAGTCAGATCGCCCCAGGCACGCTAGCGTTATCACCGGGCGATAAATGCAGGGGATCGGTTTGGCGCCTCCGGGGTCGGATGTAGCTCGCCGAGCTCGAAGAATGTCGGAACCGAGTCGGGCCGGCTCGGTTTGGTGGACGCTGGGACTCGACTCGCGACCGGTCCGTAACACAAGCCCCCAGACTCTTTGCACGAAAGGGCAGATGGTCTACCTATTGTTCTTGGGTCGGTATCCGAGTGGTTCCTCCACCTTGGGGAATTTGCTGACCGAAGCGAGAACGCCGAGGATTCCCTTTGGCATGTCGGCTCCGACCGCTCCAACCAGATCGATCAGATCATGCGTAGGTCTGACGACAGGTGCATGGCCGAGGCTAGGGCTGGAACTGAGTCGAGCTGCTCGAACCAAGTCCGTGGCTCGACTCGATAATTAGCTCGTTGCACTTGGTTCATGAACCAAATGAGCTGAACTTGAGCTGAAAATTGAGTTCGTTAAATAAATGAGCTGATCTTGAGCTATGTATAGCTCGACTCGTTTGGTTCATGAGCTGGCTCGATATATATAGTAATAAATAAATAAATAGTAATAGATAAAAAATAATAATATTTTGGTTTCAAGATGGGATACAAATAGTGAAAGTGGGGGTGCCACTAACAATCTGCTAGTGGACACCCCAACCATAGCCACTTTCTTTTTTCCATTAACATGCAGTAGTGCTTGTTCTTCTCATGACCCAAATCCGGCCCAACTTCCACCCCTAACCCAAGATCACATAGTAATCCTAATTCTCATTGCTTCCCTCTTTCCATCAGCGCCGATTTCCCCTCCTTCTCTCCTTTCTATCTTCTTTCCCGCTATCTCGCCTCTTTCCCTATCTCTTCTCTTCCTTCTTCATTCTAAACCCTAACCTTAATTGCTCATGTAAATCAAACCCAGCTAGCAATCATCTCCATCCTCTCATCTTATCTCATCTTTTTCTCCACCAATCGAAACCTCCTACTGGTCGTCTTTTCGAAAACAAAGATAAAACAAAGAAAGGAATGGATCCGAGTTGATACCCAAAGAAATCGACCTCAGAAAAAATCGAGAGAAAAAGGAAAAGGGAGTATTTTGTTTTCTCTTTCATATCCTTATCTTTTCTATTAACTCATATTTTTGATTCATTTTTCAGGATAAAGGTAAGAAATGAAGGGTTTGAGAGGGCAAAGATAAGAAAATAGGGATAAAGATAAGAAGATAGAGTCTTGATTCACCTCCGTGACTCTACGAAATACACACAGAGAGGCGAGTCCAGAATCAATGAAGCGAAGCAAGGAACATAGAAACACTATTAGGATTTTTTAGGGTTCTTCGTAGTTCCTTCTTGCTTTTTTTTTTCCGGATTTATAGGTGATAAATCCAGTTTTCTTTCCCCTTCTTTATTCTTCTATATAATTTCAATATTTTCGCTTTCATTTTTTATTTTATGTGATCATGTATTGGATGTGATTTGGATTTGTAATACATCTTTGATGTGATTCCCTTGATTATGTGATCATCATGTATTGTCATTAGCTTCGATTCCCTTGATTCCCTCTGGAATGGTTATCTTTGTTTTATTGATTTTTGTGATTCCAGACTCACGAGTAACCGAGCTATTGGCGAGCTCAGATCGAGTCGAGTTCGAGCTAAAAAATGTGGTTCATTTTGAACTCGAGTCGAGCTACGAGCTGAACTAAATTGTATCGAGTCGAGTCGAGCTGAGCTAAGTTCGACTCAGCTCGACTCATTTCCAGCCCTAGCCGAGGCGGGCGAGCTGGGTTTGTGCAAGGCACTGGGCCTCTATGGGCTCCGCACTTCTGCTATGGCCCAGTTCCTTTCTGATCGGATAAGGGCTCGGGCCACTGAAGCCGAGCTGGCGAGGAGGAAGTACCAAAGCAAGGCCACCGCACTTGGTGAGCTCGAGGAAAAAATGGGCAAGTTGGAGGAGGACTATGCTCGCCTCTCGGAAGCGAGGGATGCCCTGAACAAAAGCAACACCTCCTTGCTGGCTCAGCGAGAGGAGCTCCAGGCCCAAAATGACCTTCGCTGCGTCAACTACGGGAAGAGAGGAAAAGTCCTCGTCCGGTCGCCCGGTCGAGGAGTATCGCGAGTATAGCGCCTTCAAGACAAGGAGGGGTTTGACAATGCGGTCGCCGCAATGCGGGTGGTTGCCCCGATCCGACATCTCCGAGCTCGATTTCACCAAGGTGGTGAAAGAGGGGAGGATTGTGGAAGAGGAGGATGAGGAAGAGGGCCGTGCTGATCAGGAGGAGTTTGGGGGCGAGGACGCCAGAGTTGGGCCTGACTCGGAGGCTGCTGGTCCAAGTGTTGCGACCGAGGAGGTCGTTGGGGCCCAAGCTGAAGACCAAGGGGATGCCCTTGCGTAACTTGTTTTTTAGAATGCTTTGCTTTGTCTTGACAATGTACTCGCTCTTCTACGAGCTCTTTTGTATTTTTGCTTCGAGTTAATGAAATTGACTAAGTTTAAACATTGTCTTCTCCGTTTTCTGCTTTAGCAATTTGTTGGTTATTGTGCTTGGATGGGGTGGACCTCGGGTAGCAGCTACTCGCTAGGGTAGTCCCTGGGTGGCTTCCCCCGAATAAAACTTGTGTCAACTGGAGTTGAGACAATTTCTCCGCGTACCAGTATAGGCCGAGTATCAGTTTTCTTACAAAACCTTTAGGTCGGATAGCGAGCTTCGGATCTTCTAACAAGGTTACCAAGTTTTTATGTTAACTTGGGTTTGAGATCGAATGTATCGTTTAGGTCGAGCAAGATGTTCCGAGCCTCGAGCTGCGAGCGAGTTTGGGACCACAGGGGTCGAGTTGCGAATGAGCACACCAAGCCTTTATGCTGACTTGGGTTTAGGACCACGGGGGTCGAGCTGCGTATGATCCCACCAAGCCTTTATGCTGACTTGGGTTTAGGACCACGGGGGTCGAGCTGCGAATGAGCCCATCAAGCCTTTATGCTGACTTGGGTTTAGGACCACGGGGGTCGAGCTGCGAATGAGCCCACCAAACCTTTATGCTGACTTGGGTTTGGGACCACAGTGGTTCCCACAGATACCCTCATGCAGTCCCTCATAACATACTCGAAATCCGATTTCTCTATGCAGGCGAGTAATGGCTGTGAGAAACCTCTCCTGTAGAGTCTGTCTCCGATTAGAGTGTAATGTGCGGACTGCCGTTGGACCCTCGTGACTCTGTCGGGTCTTCGGGCAGTCTTTCCTGCTTCAAGTATTCAATGATGTCCTTCATCCAAGAATCCAAGCTGATCACTGCGTAGTTTCCGGCTGTCGCGATGCTTGGTGACTTTAAAGTTTGGACGACCACTGTATGGAGCTGTCCCTCGGTCTTCATACTAGCTAACTTTGCCAGCAGATCTACCTTGTTGTTTTGTTCACGAGGGATGTGTTCGAGTTGGACCTCTTGGAAGTTCTGAATCATGGCGTTGACCCTTTGAGCATACTGGGCGAGTATGTCGTCTCGGCACTGGTACTCGCCCTTGACCTGGTTGATCATCAGCTGGGAGTCGCTCCTGACTCGGAGCGTTTGGGCGCCCAGCTCCCATGCGAGTTTGAGACCGAGTAGTAAAGCCTCGTACTCGGCTTGGTTGTTGCTAGCTTTGAATAGGAACCGGAGTGCCTGTTCGACGCTGATTCCTGTAGGGCTTTCAACAATGATTCCTGCTCCGCTGCCTTTGGAATTGGAGGAGTCGTCCACGTAGAGCGTCCAGTACACGACCTCAGGGGTCGGTGTTAGCTCTGCAATAAAGTCAGCCAAAACTTGTGATTTAATGGGTCCTATGGGCTCGTACCTGATCTGGAATTCGGAGAGTTCTACCGCCCACGCCACCATTCGCCCTGAGAGTTCGGGCTTGCAGATCCTTGATCGGGTAGTCTGCTTTGATTACCACCGGTAATGCGCTGAAAGTAAGGTCTTAATCTCCTCGCGGAGGTTACTATCGAGGCGCCGGTTCTCTACCACGGTATCTTAGCTCCGCCCCGTGGAGGACTTTGCTCACGAAGTAAACTGGGCGCTGCTCGGTCCCTCTCTCTTCTATCATGGCCGAGCTGATCGAGGTGTCGGTGGCCGCCAGGTAGAGGAGGAGAGGGGCTCATTTGGTGGGCCGTGTAAGGACCGGTGGTGACGCCAGAAACTCCTTGAGCCTCTGGAAAGTCGTTTCACACTCGTCGGTCCATTCGAACCGAGCCGGTTTCCGGAGTACCTGGTAGAAGGGAAGCGATTTGTCAGCGGAACGAATTACGAACCTGGAAAAGGGCTGCGATGTGACCAGCGAGCCTTTGCACTTCCTTGATAGATCTCGGGCTTCGCATCTCCATTACTGCTCGGCACTTGTCGGGGTTGGCCTCAATGCCTCTGTGGGTGATCATGAACCCCAAGAACTTGCCTCCGAGCACCCCGAACGAGCACTTCTCGGGGTTAAGCCTGATGTCATATTTTCTCATAATGTCAAATACCTCCTGGAGGTCTCGGTAGTGTGCCTCGAAGCTGGAGGTCTTGACCACCATGTCGTCCATATACACCTCGATCGTCTTCCCGATCTGCTTGGCGAAGACCTCATCCATCATCCTCTGGTAAGTCGACCCTGCGTTCTTCAAACCAAAGGGCATAGTGACGCTGTAGAAGTTGGAGGTTTCCGTCATGAAAGCCGTCTTTGGCGCGTCGAGCGGGTGCATCTTGATCTGATTGTACCTGGAGTACGCATCCATGAAACTGAGCACCTAGTGCGCACCATCTTGCTAGGGGTATTCACCCTGACTGGCCGAGTGATGACTCAGCGGTGGCGATCTGTGATTCGCCGTGCTCCTGGTGCGCACCATCTTACTAGGGGTATTCTTGAGGCCTGGGTTAGTTTTATCGGGCCCCACGGTGGGCGCCAATGTTAATGCACGAAATGGTGCAAAGTTGTACCTTTGCTCCTCTGCTTGGTAGTTGGGCGATGAGCTCCGTGGTGAGTACTCCTCCTCCCGGTGTGACGTCTTTCCTCCTTCAGATCGGCGGGTGGGGTACCTGCAAAAGGCACTCCGATGCCTAAGTTAGATGGGGCTTTTTCGGGTGAGCCTAGAGCTCGCATCATAGAGATGAGTTTAGGGTTTAGAGAGTGTAGAGAATATGCAAACTTGGGGGTCAAGCCCCCTTTATATAGTGGAGTCACGTCGAGGGAGGGTGACCACCGATCCGGAATCTGCGCGCGGTAACTTCTCCCTCGCACTTCAAGGATCAACTAATCTCTTCCTGATATCTCGCACCTACCAAGTCTGTCACGTACTGGCTACGTGATCCCCAATCTTCAGGGTGGCAACGGCTCCAAGCATCGTCTCCCGGTGTATCCCTTTCTAGAAGGTTCGAGGGTCATGAATCAGATCGCCCCCGACCTGCTAGGCGTTATCACTGGGGCGATCATACCGGGGGATCGGTTTGGCGCCTCCGGGGTCGGATGTAGCTCACCGAGCTCGAAGAAGGTCGGAACCGGGCCGGGCCGGCTCGGTTTGGTGGACGCTGGGACTCGACTCGGGACCGGTCCGTAACAATAACCAACAATTGATAGCGCTTTCTCAAGGAAGCGCTAGCGATTCCAGTTTTCGCTAGCGCTTTTTAAACGTTGTCTTTTTGAAGCAGATCACTAGCGGCTGAATAGGAAACGCTTTTAAGTGCTAGCGAAGGCAAAAAATAAGCGTTGTCTATTTTGTTTTATGTTGTAGTGCAAGTTGTGAAATGTTGACCAAAATGAGACAAATTTTTTTACAGTGACAATTTCAAAACAAAAAATAAATAAAGACAAAAAAGTAGCGGGGTGGGACAATACATCATGTAGTCTATGGTGGATTAATACTTAAAAATAGCTCGAAACTATAACGACGACCGACGTCGCCTCTCGTATATAGAAGCTTACGGTCCTCCATGTCCAAACGAATATGTTCAGTTTTGAGGCACTTATATGCGTTTTTCCTTTTTTTTTTGCCGAACCGGTATCGATTGGGTCACGGTCTTAGTCGTGTGGATGTGAAGGACCGTGAGCTTCTACATACGGGAGAAGACGTCGGTCGTCGTTAGAATTTTAAACTATTTTCAAGCATCGATCCTTCGTAAACCACATGATACAGTGTCCCACCCTAGCGATAAAAAAAAAAGTATATTACATAAACACATTTGAATTTAAAAACAAAACAAATCCTTCACATTTTTGTACGAACACGAACTACTACTACCAAAGGCGGGATTGCAGGAAGGAATGACCTCGTTATCTGCTAAAATATCCATCCATTTAGGGATGGCAACGGATCTGCAGAAGTGCTCCCGCCTCCCCGCCCGCCTCCCAGATTTTTCCTCGCCCCGTCGATCCCCGCCATGGGAGTTTTTCTTCCCATCCCCGTCCCCACGGATCCTGAGTCCTCACTGGGACCCCTAAATTTAAAAATAAAAACACTGAAATTCAATAAAATTGAAAAAAAAATAAAATATAAAAGTATGAAAAAGTTTCAAAATTACAATATCAAAATCAATTTTCCATGTCTAGTCCAACATGTGAAGTCATTATGATCATGATTTGTGAATATGATGAGTGACGACCTTTCTTTTGTTTTATTTTACAAACCATTATAGTTTTTAAAAATTAAAAAAAGACATAAAAAGATCAAAAAACCAATCATTATAATACATATATATGTATTTTTTAGGGATAGTTATGTAATATGTTGGCGGGGACATGACGGCGTGATCCCCGTCCCATCCCCGAATTTCGGATTTTCTCCCCGTCTCGTCCCACGGAAAAATTCTCACTACGAATTAGTCATGAGGATCCCCACACACAGGTGGAAATTGCCATCCCTACATCCATTGAAGGATGAGAAAAAGCGAACGTACGTAATGGATGCTAATTATGACGCGAGTTAATCCTTTTTTGGATTTCCGGAAAAAGGGATAAATAGTGGAGGGAGGTGGCCATCAGCTTGGGGATTTTTTATTTTTTTATCCCTTTTTTAATAATTATTATCTAAAATATCCCACTTTTTTCATTATTTCCCTAATTGTCCTACTTTTTGGGCAAGGTGAGAAATCGGTTTTGCTAAACCCGATTTCTCACCTATGTTTATTTTTTTATTTTTTATTTTTTTAAGTTTTCAGGTGAGAAATCGGGTTTAGCAACACCGATTTCTCACCTATAGTTATTTTTTTTTTAATCATGGGAAATCGGGTGTGCAAACACCGATTTCTCAACTGTAATTTTTTTTTTACGTTTTTAAAATTATTTTATGTTTAAAAACAAAAAAAAAGAAAAAAAAACATGTGAGAAATCGGGTTTATCAAAACCGATTTCTCACCTTGCCCAAAAAGTAGGGCAATTAGGGAAATAATGAAAAAAGTGGGATATTTTGGGTAATAATAAATAAAAAGGGGATAAAAAAATAAAAAATCCTCAGCTTGGAGTTGGAGGATATATATCTATATAAAAATATTTTTTGAGCACATTTTTTGATACAGACACATATAATATATGGTTTGTATTGTATAGATATACGCTCTGTACTATACGGATAACTTTTTTTTTAATTATTTTTTATTTTTTATAGATTTTTTTTAACTGTTTAATTTTTTTTTGTTATTAACTAGATAATGTGAACAATTAACCAGATAAGTGAACCTCGTTAACCAGATAAATAAATAGAACGTGAGTTTGACATTCACCAGATAATGTGAAACATTAACCAGATAAATGAACTTCGTTAACCAGATAAATAAATAGAATGTGTTAAGTTTCAGGGTTGGCATTCACCAGATAATGTGAATCATTAACTAGATAAGTGAACTCCGTTAGCCAGATAAAAAAGAAAAATTTGAAAAAAAAATTTGAAAAAAAAAAATGGGATGGTGTCCGTACAGTACGGACGCGTATGTGTATCACTGGTGTGTCGCACGCTGTGTTCAATTAACAGCGTTCATATCTATATATGTATGGGACCATTAGGGACCCATTTGGGCTCGTTGTGGGGCCTCATTAAATACATGGTTGCACAAACCCTCAAGAAGCTCGTGGCTTGGACCATTTTGGCGGTCGTCGACTCCTCTCATCTATCTTGCATGGACATGTGACTCATGAATCTGGAAGAGATCGATTTTATATAGTATCAAATCAAAATATACATATAGACAAGTTGACCCTCTATGATGTATATCATGAACTGAGAGTGATGCCAAAATTATTAAATGTACCAAATCCACTCTAGGAATAGAGTAGTAGTTCACGGACCTAATAATTTTTGTGACCAAAATGTTTGTAGATGTAAAAGTTTTACCTTAAAATTTTAATTAATTATGCCTATAAATTTTATGCCAGATATAAAACTTGCTCTATCGGCGGCATATATATCAAGTAGCTAGCTACACATGCATGGGTGTGGTCGCGAAGAAGGACAAGTTCATAGTATTGTGTCAATCACCGACCAAAAAAGAATGGTTTGTCTGATATATCTTTATGGTGTGTGTGTTCAATTTAACCGTCCAACCCATCTCTTTGTGGAAGGACGGTCGACATCCTTATACCATTGGCGTCACTTTTATACAGCTCCAAATTAGTTGAAATAATAAGAGTTTTGTCATGGTCATATATATCATCGAACAGTGACAGTTTCCTTTTATATGAATGTCGGTTTATAATTTTTAGACAAAATTACTCTCGCGGTCTTTTAACTTAATTTAAAGTTTTGGATTCGTCATTTATCTTTTTTTCCTTCCCGAATTGGTCCTTTAAGTTTTAAAAAAAGCCTCACGTGGCCGTTACAGTGATAATATAGACGTCTAGAGATTGACTAACATGAAACAAAACATTATATCTTAGAGATTGACTATATTTTAATATAAATTCATTTAGTTTTGCCATTTAATGTTATATAATTTCTTGCAATAATAATACAATAATGTGAAGTGGTATAGTGGTAAAGGTATTGTTTTACGAGCTAGAGGATCACGAATAAACTTTAAATTAAGTTAAAGGATCGCGGGAATAATTTTGGCTAATTTTTAACTTAAAAACGCAAGTTTCAAAATATAGATAAATTCCTCTAAAAAAATATAGATAAATTGGTAAATAAAATTTTTTTAAGAAAATTTGAACAATAAACACATTGTATACATACATATACATATATACATATATATATATATATATATATATATATATATAGACACACACAAAATAAACACATTAATCCTTGAGAATATAAAAACGAAAATTTAGTCCTTGTTACCAATTTAGTCCTTGCGTTGTTCCTTCAAAGTTATTTTGTTAAGTATTATTACCAATTTTTAATTTAAACACAGAGCAACTATTTTGTATTGTACGGTCTCTTACTTTTTTGTAAATCAAATGTCTACATGTTTGATTAAAAAATTAGTCATAATACTGGGCAAAACAACAACAAAAGGATTACACAAAAACCAAAATATTGCCCCTCAACAAAACACGGGACACCTTTTTTAAAACCAGCAATCAAGACTTTCTTTGCCAATTAATTATATCCTTTGAATTAGGGTAGATCACAAATTGGATTCAATTAACCCCAAGGGGTTGGCCTAGTAGAACATGACAGGACTTACATTCGAGACGTCGCGGGTTCAAGTCACCACCAGTCCCCTTGGGGTGAGGTAAATGTAATTACCTTTGTAAGTGCTTAAAGAGTCCGAAGGTCTTCCTAGCCTTGGACTGGAGCGCCATCCCCTCACCCTAAATTTCTTATATCAAAAAAAAAACCAAATTGGATTCAATAATTTTAAGAAGAAAAATCATCCCATTCAATTTCATCAATTTTTGGGTTATGCTAATCAATTAGCTTAGTTCTAAATTTAAATTTAATATTCCCTCCATCCTTTAATATAATAACCCTTTGAATAAATCACATCTCTTAAGAAAATTAGTTTATTTAGTTATGGGTTTTGCCAACAAGTGCCTTTAGGACACTGGCTAAGGAATCCAAAAATAGCAATTTTGTATTGACAATAACAATATTTAAACTTTCAAGTAATTGACTGCACTATTTCCAATACAAAATTTCTTTATTTGATTATTTATCTAGTGTTCTTAGGGCACTTGTTAGTATTTGTTTTTAGTTAGAGTTATTAACATTAAATTTGTACACAAAGTGTATTATTTTTTCCCAATTACCCTTGTAATTATTGGGACTCTTAATATGAGAGAGAATGAGAATATATTAGTAATTCACTCATTTATTTTTTATTGAGTAAAAAAATGTAAATTAAATAAAGACATTTCGGTAAACAAATAATTAATGCAACATAATGATTTGAAAATGGTCTTATAATTTGAGACAAACAAATTTACCAAAAGGTTCATATATTAAGGGAGGGGGGAGTATGTTATAATTCAATTTAAAACTACTTTGATTGAATTAATTTTCTATTTTTGAGGAGATATAAAACAAACACTAAAATATATATTCGGTATAATAAATATCTCATCTCATAGGTCAAAGGTAATATTGATTTTTAGATTTAGAATTAAAAAAAAATCATATCAATGAAAAACTATCCGGTTGGTTCAATACCACAATATTCATTCTCTTCTCAAAATGTAACATGGTATCATATTCATATGTGCTCTTCACCTTCCGCACATTCTTATAAGTTCCACAATGAGCAAAAATGGCAGATTCATCTCCTTCTGATACTAGCAATCCTAACAATCACGCTAGTACCACCTTTTAAGATACATGTTAGAATCCATCCATCCTCTTCGAATACCTACACTCTGGTGAAAATCCAGGCTCAGTCTTTGTATTGCCTCCTCTGATTAATGCTCCAACTATTGTCCAAGAACAAGCTCAAAGTCATGAGAGTGACTCCATTAATTCCTCACTATATTAATCCTTAATTAAGCACGTAAATGCTCCAATAATTTATTGGAGTTGCTTAATTAAAAACAAGTCTAGACACAAATCATATTCTTGGATTTATTTAAATTTTTTTCTGGATGCTTTGCAACATATCACCTTTGGATGTCGTCTTTATAAGGGAAAAGGAGGTAGAGGAGTTGGAGTACCTATAGAGTTGGCCCGCTTAACTGCATAATTAAAGCAGGTTCACTTATCACATTATTGACCCAATAAATTGATTTGGAATATATGTTTGAATGTTATTTTGGCCGTTTGACTCGCTGATAATTTTTACACGAATGAATTATTTATAATTTTATGATTATGTTTAGTTGTTTGTCTTTTAAGTCTATGTAATTAAAATTGATTTGAAAAGTTTCTATATTTTTCCCTCCTAGAAAAGCCATTTTCACTTTAGCTAAAAAGATTATTTTTGAAATAATTTTAATTAAATGTAAAAAATAGGTTTAGCTGGTCAATTTGTCCCGCAAGTAATTATGTGAGACAAGTTTGAAAACCAGTGAAAAGAATTTCACAAGCTGCCCATTTAGGCCCACGAGAGTCGATGCAATGTGAGTTCTTTTTTCTTTCTGTCATTTATTTAATTAATGCTATCCATTGGCTCAATTTGTGCCGTGTGCATGATTTACTCCTAATTATTAATTATAGGGCTAATTAAAATTAAATTAAACCAACTAAATTAATTTACATAATTATTTCATTAATCTTTGCATCCAAACTAAATCGATTTTGATCCTAATTATTGGATGTTTATGGAATTGAATAATTGAAATTAAATCAACCAAGTTCGTTTATTTTATTTGAATCCAAACTAAATCAATTACAATCGATTTAGTCATTGAATTTATTTTCTCCAACTGGAAATCTAAAACCTCAACACGATCAACTTTCTAAAAAAATAAATTTATAAACAGTTTTTCTAACGTGTGCAATGTTGTATACAATAAGCATAATTAATTCGATAAATAGACCTATTTTAATCTTTTTATTTTATTCATTTTGACCTATTTATCCTGTATTATCAATTGTTGTTATCTCTTTGATCATATTTATTATCCAACTTTATTAGTATATTTTGGATAAATAGACCAAAAAATGATGTAAAAATGTAATTATAAAAAAGTTAAATACTATTTAAAAGTAACATAAATATTTGAAATTAATTTAATTATTATTTAAAATCTACTTTATTATATAAAATGAAGTTTTGTCACGGGATTTATGCTTGTTTCTTCTATATTCATCTATTTTTCACTTAAAATAAAAAGTAATTTTTAATTATTATTTTAAGTTTTGTCACGGGATTTATGTGTGTTACTTCTATATTCGTCTATTTTTTCACCTAAAACAATAATTAATTTTTAATTATTATTTTAAAATAGTCATGATTATATTATCTCAATTAATTGTCATTAAAACTTACTTATTTTAAATTATATATTATTTATCTTTATCAATCATCATTTATTATATTTAGAACTAGAACTAATAATGAAATAATTATTAACTTGACTTACAAAGTTAACAATTATTATATATTGCATGATAGCGATTATTTTTTTGTACATTATTACTTAATTTAATTAATTAGTACGCGTGCAAGGCACGGGTAATTTCACTTGTTCTTTTTAAAAAAAAGAGATTTTTGTATTGTTATAACATAAAATTCAAAATTTTAGATGAAATAGTATACGAGAATGTTTGATTCGAGTTGATAGACAAAATTTCACTGACTCAATAAAACGTGATTTGTGTGGGTTTTTTTTTACTCTAAAACATAAAATGTATTTAATATTTATATTTAATAATCAAAATTGATATATAATAGGAATAGGATTAGTGATGAAAAATTTAGAAGTAATATTGATGATAATTGAAATGTATGAGGATTTTGCTATCTGCGAAGGTGGGGGTTAATGGCACTGAAATATGTGACATCCTCTGCAATGCATAAAAACTCACAAGTCAGTGAAGTCACGAGTTTCCGAAGTGCCTTATCTCAAGTTTCCCAATCCATGTATGTCTGTCAGGCTCAGATATTCATATCAGTGAAACCCACGCACGCACATACTATAAGAGACAGAAATGTCAGATACTTAAGATACCAAAACTAAAACTAACTCTACTGCTAGTAGTATTCTCTCCGTTTTCATGTATAAGCAAAAATTATTTTTTGGTTAATTGAATAACTCATGTATTTGGTCTATAGTCATGTATTTGGTCTATATAAACCAAATACATGAGTTATACAATGAACCAAAACAATGATTTTTGTTTATACATGAAAACGGACAGAGTAACAATTTTGTCATGTGTCAGTCTAACTAACTGTACTGCGAGCCAGTTTTTGTGGTTAATTAGCTGAACAGGTTCCTCAATTTGGCAACCAAATTTTGCCGAAAATTAATTGCAGATCATAAACAAACTGCAGCATTTTGATAGATATAGAAGTGCGTGACTGACTGGGTTGGGTGATGGGGTTATGATGAGAAATTCATTCGTACTAGTAGTTGATAGTATTATACTAGTAATTAGTACTCAGCTCACAGTATATAGAGAAAAGCACGAGGAAGGAGGGGGAGTTGATAGGGGACAAAACATGGCCGGGTCCACTACGAAACCGTTGGATGGATCTGTCCATTTAATAAATGGGTCATCCTCATCCATTGGATCCAAATCAAAGCAGTGAGTGACTAGTCAAGCATTTGACCATCTGACTCTAAATCCTGACCAATTCTTGACCCTCTGACTCTGCATTTATTCTTCTCTAGAATTTAATTAAAACATTTCGGAACAACTAACTTCTTGTTGGGCGGTTTGGTTGAATTAAAAAAAAATAGTCAATTGTAAGCAAAAAATTACTCAAATTTATTGGACGCAAATTTCAACTAACTCAAACTTATTTAACGTCACTTTTTCAAAAATATCCTTATTTAATTCTATTTTTATATTCCAAGAGCATTCATTATACACTCACAAGAAAATAAGTTAGTAAATTTAGAGTATATTAGTAAATCTAGTTTATTTTTAATATGAAATCAAGAGTATTAAATGAACATAACTAAATAACCAACTCTTTTAATCCGTGTGAAGTTAGGTTATTTTGTTTATAAATAAGTACGGAGGGGTACTATTTATTTCCTCTGAAGGTCTTGGTCTCTCTGTCTCTCTCTCTCATTTGCTTCCAGAGTTTGTAATTGTTGTACCTAGCTGCTACTGCTGGTTTTCTTCTGTAGGACCACACATAGTACGTATGCAATGCAGGCAAGCATCCCGTGATTGCTTTGTACGCTTTCGATGCATTGCAATGCAACTACAAACAAACAAGATGCTTATGCTCTCTGTCATATTGCTCTCTCATTTTAATCTTTCTTATGTTGCATCACATCACCCCAAAAATAACAATCTGGTTAGAAGGTATAACTAGTGACACAATTCGTGAAAACTTAATTACCTGTTAGAAGTCACAATTTTGGAATTCAGAAACAGATAGAGAGTGGTGGGCTATCAGTCAGTAGACCAGTATATTGATGTGTCACCAGTAAGTGTAGTGCAAAAGTGTCACTGTCTGACTACATCTGTCCCTGTCTACCATGAGTTAAGATTTAGCATGCATATATGTTTAACAACAGGAAATGGATTCCCCACAATAATTGCGTCGTGCGTAATCGATCTCGGTTGTTCGATCACAAATCAATGGTAAAAATTGTTTAACACTGATTTAGTGACTGTGTAACGTAAGTCGTTCAATCTCAAATCAATGTCGAGATTATTTACTGTGTGTAACTGCGTGCTTCCATTAATTTAGTAAAAACAAGCAAGAAACCAAGAACCACCAAATGTGAAAAAGATCCCATCTTGCCCATTGAACGCTTGTGGAAGCAATATTTGAATAATGAGAACAAGGATGAGACAGTCAGATTTGAACCACATGAATTTGACCTTCAATGAGTAATGAACCATTGCTTCATTTTTTTTTCTTTCTTTTTTTGATAAACGAACCATTGCTTCATTAGTATCAAATATTCCACACACATTACATGCATATGCAATTAGCAGTTGATTTATGTCTATGTCTAGAGAAATGTCACTGACCTACTTTCTAACATACTTTTATGATTAATACATTTTTTTAAAAGTTAATTTAATTATCTCATAAACTAATCACTTTTTAAAATACATGTTGACATTTTAATAAACTAACCAATTATAAAGAATGTCACAAATATAATGTTATTAACATTCGGTCAAAAAAATAACATTCCTCTTTATAGCATTTAATACCGATTAACCTACAAGTGTCCATTATCAATAAATCATATGATTATTAGCTGCCTCTCTTTCTCTCAACCTTCTCTCTATTCCTCTCTTCTTTCTTCCTCACTCACCAGAAGGGATGGTTCTTGACCATTTTTTGGCCTAGAATCACCCGTTTACATCGTTTTCCTCTCCTTTTATCTAAATAAGTGGTTTTTCAACATAGATCTAGTTTTTCTTTTGTGTTTTTTCGTGATTTTGTCGTCTGAATGCGGCGTTGTTTTGTTCATCGTCTTGGTGCGGTGTTATTTGGTTTTCCGTTTTGTTGCGGTGTTCGTTTGGATCAGCTTGGCAGATCAACTTTGATCCATTACAGATTCAATCAAGACTTGGGCTTCAATATTACAGATCCGGAGGCATGGGTATTCCAGTCACTTTGATTTTGTCACATTTGTAGGAGTTTTGTCATTTTATGCAATTAACCTGGGTGTTGTGAGTTTGTTCGCAGATCCATCCTTTTCGGTTTTTAGCGATGTTGAATTTGTGTTGTTTTCGATGTATTTTACCAATTTGAATGAATGAATATCTTTTTTAGTCAAAAATAAATAAATCATATGATTACACCTAAAATCACCTGGTTAGTACAATGGTGTTACAATCATTTATTTATTCATAATTAAAAATTTTACAATGGGTGAAATCGTAACTAATACACACACATAATATTTTATACGAAGTCGTAACTAATATGTATTTTATTTATTTTATACATTTGGAAACTAAAATTTCAGACACGTATGAAATTTAGATTCTAAAAAGCCTAAAAATGCATAAAAAAATATGACTCGTGTGTGCAACGGGAAGATGGGAGGGGGTTTCCAATGGAGGGGGAGTGGTGTTTAAGGGGAGGGGGAGGGGAGGTGGGAAAATGAATTTGGGAGGTGGTGATATAAATTCCCCAAATGTTTACTGAATAAATGGCCTCTCAAACCCAAAAGTGACAAGCAACCGGGAGACATTTTTGTAATAAATGGCCTCAGAAACCCAAAAATGACATTAGAGGCACTTTTTACCAAACACATGGCCTCTCAAAATGGGTTGCTTGTCATTTTTTGGGTTTGTAAGGACTTCATTATGAACACTGAATTCTTGGCTATCAAGCAAGTACTAATTTGTTACAATATATAAGCAAATTTGACCATTTTCACACTTATTAAGAAAAATTGTTATTCACAATAAATATTGTTAATCTCATTTAAAATTTCTACTTGATTGCCTAAATTATCCCTCATTAATTGTATAGAAACTTAGGATCATTAAAAATAAAATTTAAAATAAATAAAGGGCATTATAGGGATATCATCATTAAATGCTGTGGAAAAAGATATGTTTTGCTTATATTTTGTAACATGTTATATGAGTTGACCTTTGCTTATATATTGTAACAGAGAGAGTATTTTACATTGGATGAAATGTGAAGTCTGATCTGCAAACAGATTCTCAAGAAACCATTAATTTGATCAAGCATGTAATCTTCATTCTTATGGTGCCATCTTAAATGATATCAGGTATCTCGTAGCCCGTAAAAGTTGGTTATTGATCATCCTATAAGGGAAGAAATCCACCTGTTTGACCTTTTAAGCAAAACAAGGTGCTCACAATAATCTTCCATAAGCAAACCAGTTCCGTGCGAGCAAATAGCATGTATTTTTTGGGGGCAAAATAGTTGAAGCTCGAGTTTAACCTCCAAAACTGATTCGCACCTTGTTATCTCAACAGTTACAACAAACTAAATTCTACAACGATTGCAACAATGCAGTGGGGACAGAAATAAACAAAATAAGTTGCACAGAATAAAATTAGCGAGAACACCCCGCTCCCAAATTTTACGCTACATACATGCGGTTATTGTAGTGTATCCAAATCCATGTCACCACATCCAAAATCATATGTCCAAGTTTTAACATGATATTTTCTCAAAAAAAAAGTTCTAACATAATATAAATAAAACTATACATGTAAGTTAAGAAATACATGTCAATAATAAATTGGATAGTGAAGGGTGAATCGATGTTAAATGACTTTTCATAAATGTCTCGTGAAACAATGCATTGCTTATGAGCTCATTTACGGACAATAAAAAACAATAAAACAATGAAATAATTAACGATGATCCAGTTTTGCTCCTTTGCTTCGCATTCTTTCCTCCAAATCACACAGAAAGAGAAGAATTACCATAACATCGGAATTTGATAGAGTACAGTGATTTTGCTTCCCCACCCCCACAAAAAAAAAAAAAAAAACAAAAAGCAAGCCAAGATCTATAGAAACAGTCTTTGTGCGCATATGCTGTTGATCATACACTTGATTGATTATTTACACATTATAGTCCCTAAGGATGTTGTCTTGATATCAGATGGTACCAGTCTTTACAATATCTCGATTAGTGTCGTTCTCAGTAGTTCAGATTTTGTCATAATGTAGAAGAGGGGAAAAAAACCAAAATGTGAATGGATCCAAGGTCACTGTTAAAATAAATGCATGCCCACATGCCAAAAGAATAAAACGCATCTCGAACCACAAACTATTAAAACCTATGTAGAGAATTCACATGTCAAGCTAAACTCCCTGACTAGAATTTTAACCTGATATGCTACTTCAACTCATTTTCAGATAATTTTTGCCTCAGGTTCTTCAGAGCATCCACTACTTCTGTATCAAGATTGTGCTTCAACAGTCTACCTTGAAAAGAAGTGGATCTGTACATAATAACATGAATAAGCAAACCAATCAGCAAGAACTGTTATTGTAATTGAGTAGTTAGTATTAACAAGTAACAACAACAATAGACGTTGCACGATAGACAAGTTCATTCATTCAAGTGCATAAATGTATTGCCCTATATTTCAACGTTGCAAAATATCCATACTTAATGAGAGGAGCAGCTTGATTATTAAAGTACATTTTCATCTGATCAGTACAGTCAAACTTCAACTCACAAAGTATTGGTTTCACTCATATAAGCTCACAAGTAACCAATGCCATAGCTCAATATTCAACCTCAACCCTAAACCAAGAAACCACATTATGCTTCTCAGTCCTTACTTTTCCAGGATACAAGATTTCCTATAACAAAAATACAATACCTTGAAGTAGATCGCCTATTAATAGAGAACTAGCCCAGTTTGCATTTGAATATCCCCACAATAATAGTGTTTCAATTGTCTTCATACAACCCTTGTTCCAGAGTAATCAACAATTGCAAAATTCAAACCACTACATCCCAATGAACAACACATGGAGATTGCACGAATTGACTCACCACGTTAACTGCGAGGAAATATTTGGTCTAGTTATTGTGAGATAGTCCAATTTACCAACTAACCTCTCATATCTACCAAGATTGAATAAGGCTCTCCTTGATCAGGTAATATTTTACCGTTCAAATCCATAGGAGAGTCCAGGTTTTCAATTGATTGTGCCAGTTTCTTCCAATATATGTAAGGCATATTTTCGAAGATATGTTAAGCCACCCCAAGTCTATGGTTTAAAAAGAACTGAAAAGATGCTTCTTCAACTGAGATATTCCCTCATATCATTACCTGAAATAACTATACCATCCACATAAACTACCTGATAAATCCATCTCCCAATTGAAGAATGTCAATAGAAAACTAAATGATCAACTTTGCTCCAAGTCATACCAAATTATTGTACAACAATACTAAAATTCATGAACTAAGCTCAAGGAGATTGTTTTAAACCATAAAGAGATCGCTTCATCTTACACTAAATCTTACTCTCCTTAAGCAACAAACTCAGGTGGTTGCTCCATACATATCTCTTCTTCAAGATCACCATGAAGGAAGGCATTTTTAGTGTCTAGTTAATATAATGGCCAACGCCAAATAGTTGCCATAGCAAGAAGTCGAATTGAAGTCATTTTGGCCACCGAAAAGAAATGTATCACCATAATTAGGCCATATGTTTGGGTGTACCTTTTTGCAACTAATGAGCTTTAAAGTGAGCAATTTGGCCATCTAAATCAACCTTCATATCATAAACACGTCGACATCCTACAACTATTTTCGTTGGGGGAAGGAGAACTAAGTCCCACATGTCGTTATGCTCAGGAGCAATCATCTCATCATGGCTTGCCTCTAACTAGAATGAGAGAGCCTCACTAAAACTTATAGGAAGAAAGATAGAAGATAAAGTAGCCACAAGCATAATAGGATGAAGATAAACAATGAAATTTAAGAAATTGTAAATGTGATAAGGATTTTAAGTGGATTGAGTATCTTTTCAAAGAGAAATTGGTAGATCGTCAAAAAAAAAAAATTATCATCCATCTCGTACAGGTCCATGGTAAGGAAAATTGTTGGAGTTGAGCATGAATCATTGTGATTCTCATTGGCTTCCTCAATTGCCGGAATGACATCCCATTGACAACAATGATAGGTAATGAGAGGTTTATGTCGAGGATCTGACTTTGTCTCGACAATTGTAGAGTCTGTCGATGGGACCTTCAGAGGAGACAGAGATGGACCAAAATAGGAGTTGGTAATACCTTGAAAAGTACACTAGGTTCAACTGAAGAGATGGAAAATGGTGTCTCTTCAAAGGTAACATCTAATGAACTATATTGATTATTAGTGACGTGACAGGCAAATGACAACGATATTCCTTTTACATCCTAGAATAACCAAGGAAAACATTTAATAGCACAAGGAGACAACTTATACCAACCAAGAAAAAGATCATGAACAAAACATGTACAACCAAACACGAGATATAAAAGAAATTTAGGGACTAACATTTCACGAGGTACTTGATTATTCATAGCTGAAAAAAGGCATACAATTTGATTAAATAGCAAGTTGTTAACATCCCTCTATGTGCAACAAAAAAAACGAGCAATCTCAATAAGATTGTGATTTTCTCTTTCAGCTACCCAGTTTTGATGAGATGTATGAGCATATGGATTTATATAAGATGCCATGAGAGGACATAAATGATTAAAATTCAAAAGAGAAATATTCTTTTGCATTGTCACTCCTTAAAATCCTAATGGATTTGCCAAATTGATTTTGAATTTCAGTATAGACTTGAATATGGAAAACAATTCAAAACGATATGTCATTTAGAAGCTATGTTATCAATCCCAAATAGCGGCGTGGAGCGACCGACCCCAAAACTGCTAAAGCGGGATAGCGGATAGCATGATGACCGCTATTGCGAAGACTAGAAAACAGTTGAGGAAGCAGCACTCTAGGAAGTTTATGGTTGATATGAAGCCATGGTTGAGTAGAAATAGAGGCGAAACAGAGTAGAACCAGTTGAGGAACAAAGAACACAGGATAACCCAACGACGGTGGTTTTGACGCTACTTTGTCAACTGTGTCTAGTTGGGAGTGTTCCACCAATTGTTTGATCGAGGATGGTTTGTTGAAAGCCCTAACTTGGTCGCAGCTAGGAGTGACATAATTTTTGTTTTCTATTTTTGAAGAACCAAGCCCAGACCCAGATCGATGGCTCTGGTACCATTTTGAGATGGGCAAATATTTATTGAATTGCTTGAGGAGTGCCCCCGCACAATCAAGTACACACCCACACCCACACGCCCACACCCACCCCCACCCACCCACCACACACACAAACACACACACACACACACACACACAGAGACAGACAGAGAGAGAGAGAAGGGGGGGATTTACAATTTAACATTAGAAACTACATAAATACAAGAAATAAGGAAACTAATTATATGAAAGCTATAAAAACTAGAAGGGGGGGATTTACAATTTAACATTAGAAACTACATAAGTACAAAAAATAAGGAAACTAATTATATGAAAGCTATAAAAACTAAATAGATATGGGCATACAGCACTAAATAGATTATATTCTCCCAAAATAGGAGATACTTTCAACAAATGTTTTATTTTCCTTCTCATTGTGGTATAATTTTTCTGCAGGAAGCCCATCAAGAATTCAAATTCAAGCATATAAATAAACCCAGAAAACTAGATATTCATTAAGGAGATTTGTGTCTGTAACAAAAGACCACAACAAATTGAACTGGTTTAGAAATTAGCGGTGGATTAGAGAATATTACATCTCAAGTTGCACAGGTAATTCATACAAGTCATAAACCATACTGTGAGAAATCATAAAAGATATATAATAAAACCATATTTCAGATAGAAAATAGATATTTTCCAAACTTATTGCAGACAGGGCACACCTTTGCTCTTGAAGCATCATTCCAACCTCCTTTTCTGATGCCTTGATCTACAATCCAAACAGTTAATAAACAAGATCATGTAAAAGATCATTGAAGGATGCAAAAGTCAGCCAGAGAAATGCCAAACTGATCAAAGATTCGGATTTATGAACCCCTTTAACTGCATGGCTATGTAATTTTAAATGATGTAAACTCTTAAATATAATACTCCATCAGAAAATCCAGGATTTAAATGTGCAATACAAACAATTTAAGACAGACATTTTATGAGAAGAAAACAGTCAGAAACGTCCTGCCTCATTGAAGTTTTACCTCAGTAATCAATGCCTTGCAACTCCAAACAAAGGCTCCCTGAAAGTATGCAGACTATAAACCTTTTGCACAAATAAACAGAGCATGATACAAATACAGTTACTTGATAATTGAGTGATGGTATGCATCAGCAATTAAGGAATGAAAAGGGAAATCATGTTAAGAATCAGAGAATTATTTTTATTTCTGTATAAATTAAATAGTTTGCATATATTAATACTCATAATTGGAAAAGAACTGCAAAGACAACTGACAATCAAGTCGCTTCTATTTTACTCAAGTTTTCAATTTACGGGGAGGTGCATACTGCTCCATGTGCTGCTTGCTGTTGACAGTGATCAGAAGTAACAACCCAGACTTTGGGGCAACCATCCACCTTTAAAGCTGCAACCTAAAATGAGTAAAAAATACAACTGTTAAGTTCCATTCAAAGAATATGAGGAAATTAAAGATGTATGGCATTCATAAAGACCAAGAAAGCACTTCTCTGTTGATAGTTTCAATTTTGATGCAAGAAAATTCACTTCATAAAGGTAAAAATAAAGCTCTGTAATATAACTGACTTGTGGAGATGACCACTGATTTTCTTAATAAAAACACTTCTAAGTTATATGCCTCACACCATTGTAATTCAAGGTCCACATGTGCAGAAATTAATCTTATCTTACATTATCGGCTTATGCTAATACATTAATCACTATTTTTATTTGAATTTCACATTTAAAAGTAAGAGGAACAGGAGATGCTAGCATATTGACACAGGTACAAATACAGGGGTTGGGCACAAGTTTTGAAGGAAGTAAAGTATCAATTTATTTCATTTAGTAACATACCAAAAAACTTGGTGTTATGTATAGACTGATTTGTACTTTGAGTAATAACTAATGAGTGAATATTATTATTATGTACATAACCATGTGTACCAAGTAAGTATCGATACTGAATACATACCCAATACGGGTATGGCAAATATTTTTGTGAGAACCCATGCATCACAGATCAAAAGAAAACTTGGAAAACAAAACCCCACCGCAATAATCACAGATCTAGTATGTCAAAAGATAGCAAAATTCATATTCATGAAGTCTGCTACAAAAGAAGAAAACTGTCCATAAAATCATGATACTTGTCCACAGCAAAATTGCAGATAGGAACTCTGTTGATCTGTAGTTATATCTAACCTCATTTTCAATCCATGTATCAGCAGATGTTTCACCTGAGAAAACAACGTCGATACTGCAAAATGGCCAAACTATAGTCTATAAGATTGGAATTTAGAAGAATGTAAAAATTTCAATGATAGTAAGACAAACATTTTGCACAGTACTGAACGGAAGATGATAGTTTGAAAGAATACCTTTAATCCTTGATACCTTCTATAAAATTTAATTGGAATTATCATGCTATTAGGCTTGTTCAATTGATCAATTTGCACTTGCATTATGCAACAATAAACCTAGCCACAAGAGTTATATGACTTTTGATTCTATGGATGGTTGTGCACAGCCATTCTTGGTTGTTATGTTTATGACGAGACTACAGCCTACTAAACAGCTATTTGGAGACAACCCTCCGTGACTAGCTTCCTAAAGGGACTATGGAAATATAGGCACCAAAAGTTTGGGCAATAATAAGTCAGTGGTGAACCTAAAGAAGGATCATGCTCGATGCTTCACATGCAGTCCGAATTGTCTATTTGTTAGACCTTTTAGTGCTGGATTAGAGTTGAAGAGTTTTAACACATCAACCTCCCTCATGTTCGGAGGTTCCCCACCTTGTGTGGTCTCTTCCAAGCCAAACACAAATCCAGGTGTTAAATGCAACAAAGAACTCAAAATAGTTCAATGCACTTCTGTCAACCCGGATATGATGCCCATGATACACGAATATAAAATGACTCTTGGCAATGGTCATCTAGCTGATTTCATGGCATACTCATATGCAAGTTTCTTACAAAATACTATCATGGCGAAAAGAAATGGTCTTCCGCAACTACATTGTAAGATAAATGAAAAAGTAGTATTCAAAGTACTAACTAAATGTTAGTGTCCGAAAGAGTACCCAGCAAAGTTTTCCTTGTGAGTGGGGAGTCCGGACATCATGGCATCAAATACAACAACCACTTTTACCTCTGCACAAGAGAATAATAATGAAAAGATGTATCAATACGGAGAACAGAAATCAATCAATCAATCATGAGATGAGATGATAAAAATGACTGGTCACAGTAGGAAGTAGAAACCTCTAAGCATACTAAAGGTTATAAGCTCGTCAATTAGCTTTTGGCGAGCAACATCAAGTTTCCCATTCATAAAATGCTTCTTGAGCTTCATCCAATAGCCACAGACATTATAGCCATCAACAAGCAATACAGGGACGGCATTGTCTATACCCTGCTGGTTTGTGCTGCAGAATAGATTTTAAGAAACAAAGGAGAGAACGTCGTGAAAGAAGCATGTTACTAGTACATACTAGTACTTACTAGTAGAGGGTGGTGGTGGTGGGATCACGATAGAGGTCCGTGAGGTCCTCCGCAACATCCTCCTTCTCCGCCTTCTTTTTACGGTAACTGGTTGAAGGTCTTGGACGACTTGACTTTCGTTGTTGGAACTCCTATATAATAATACGTATGATATAAAATTATAAATGAGTTGTAAGGTATGAGGAAAGTGAGGTAAGGTAGGTAGGTAAGTACCTTCCATATTTTGAGGAAGCGGAGGTTTTGCTTGGCGTTTGATGTGATTCTTGGAGGAGTTGGTTCAGAACTACCCTAATGACGAAAGCAGTTGAGACGCGGTGGTTGCAATTTACAAACAAGTAGTAGTAAGTAAGGGTATTATTATTATTATAAGAGGAATAAGAAACCTGAGTGTGTTGCTGCTGCTTCTTGCTTTTGGCCGCTATGATACTGTGTCTGTGAGTGTAAGCGGAAGAAACATTGTAATTACAACCACACAGTGCTGCCACTGCTAACGAACAAGATGATGGAGCTATTTTCAATTTCATAGCACTCACGGTATATTATTCCGTCTTCATATCCACTTTCAACAGTTACCGCTGCTCTTTGTCCCTTCGTTTTCAACGTTTCTTCACTGCCAGTGCCAACATCCCTATTTCCTCTTCCTCATCATCCTACCAAATACCGATAGAATAGACTTAAATAATTTCTTTTCCTTTTTCTGTTTTCCTTTTATTGTGGTTGTGGCTGTGGCCTTGTGTTCGGGGTTTGAAAGGGGTTCGATGGGTCGGGACTTCGGGGGTTCGATGGGCTAATAGCAAATTGCTATCCCCACCGACCCCTTTTTACTTTTCCTACCCCTCTCCTCCTTTCTTATTTCCAAACTACCCCTACCCCTCTCTCCCCGTCCCCCGCTGCAACCCCTACCCGGCTACCCCAACCCTGTGTCGATTCAAGGAAGTTACACTTACGGTGTTATGTTTTTGTCTTTTTAATTTAAATGAACCGGTTTCTAGATGGCAAACTTTTTACCTCCCGGAAGGTGAAAAAAAAAAAAAATTGTCGTCTGGAAACCACTTTTATCATTTATTTTCTACATCTAAAAACTTGGTTTTAGAATGCAAAATATTTTTGCTTTTGGAAATTATTTTCCGAACGGCAAAGTGATATTTTTTTTGTATGTGTGGAATCTAATTTCTAGAAGAAAAAAAATTGCTTTCTAGAAACAAGTTTCCAAAATAAATGGGAAAAAAAACAGTTTCCAAATAGCAATTTTTTTAATAAAAGACAAGCATGTTTTCGTGGCTGAGCTGATATAAATAATTGATTCAACGAATTGTATAAAGAAGTGATCTGTTATCAATTAGTTGTATCAATATAAAGAATTGATTCAATGGGTTATATTGGTTTATTAACAATTCTTTATCGTGGATATTTTTTTTGAAGGATTTATTACATGACTTTGTATTGAATTTTTAAGAATTATTTTTATGTTTTATTTTGATAACAATTCTAAATTCATAGATCAATACAGAATACGTTTTTTCCGTGTTGAAAGGGAACTGCATGTTATTTCGGGATGACAATAGGTACTCTCTGGCTATAGTATCCATTTGCGTTTGAAAAAATTACTCGTATTTGAGCCTGTACTCCCGTGAGTAGCAACTTTAGTACTCTTACTCGTACCCTTTAGGTACCTAAGTATTTGTACCCGCACCTTTTACCTACACTTTAACTACGAAAAAGTAATCTACCTATATCTATTTCTATATCTATATGTAAAGGAAGTTTGAGTTTTAACATTAAATACAAAATTTTGGTTAGTCTTTGGATTGTAGCTATATGTAGTTTTTCCGGACTGGGCCAAGACCCACTCCTCCCAAAAACACCTTCGCGGCCCACCTCCACTAACTGATCGTGACAGATCAATTGTTATCGATCTGGTACGCCCGCTTCATCGATGGTCCCTGATTCGCGTTGTTTTTACGCTACCGAACTGGAGTCGTTGATCTAATCAACAGCCTACAGCGCAGCATGAGGGACTCAGTCACCCATCGCCGTTCATTTACTCCAAACCCTAAAAGGAGTCGTATATAAGGAGGGCTCATGAAGATGGAGAGGATCAAAGTCTCATAACTTATCTCTATCTCTTACTCTCCATCATTTTATCTATCTCTCTCTAATACCCTTATCCTTTTGTGCTAGAAAGGAAGTAGAAGATCCAATATATTGATGTCGAGGTTGAGGGTACATGTTAGGTTACAATTGGATTAAAGCTATTTAATGCGAACTACTCCCTCTATCTCATTTTGTTTATCATTTTAGCATAATATTTTTGTTTGATTCTGATTGTCATTTTACTATATAAATAAAGCATTAAATATTTGTTTTCTATTATACTCTTGACTATTATTAATATGGTTTTATCGTGTTATTTGTTACCATAAATTTTATTTTATTTTTTTACAAAAATTACTATAAATGATAAAGAGTCTAATTAATATGAAAGAAAAAGCTTATATTAAAAAATTATATAATATTTTTTATAAAATCTAAAATATTAATTATATTTTTAATTCTTTAGTCAAAACCTTAAACATCAAATAAAATTGGGTGGAGGGAGTACTAATATACAGTAACCTTCCGCTCTATGAAAGTTATTCAAAGATATTGATAATACAATTAACGTATGGGCCTGTTACCCTAGTCAAGGGATATGTTGAGTTCAATTCACCGCGTAGTAGGTTATTGATTTGTTTGAGAATTACTCGCATGTCTCTGTCTCGAATATAAGAAGAAAAAAATTATCTCATACTATTTAAAAAAATAATTAGTCTCATTTAATTTTCTTAATATAACTAAAAATATAATTGTATTTCTCAAACTTCTCCTCATAGGAACTTGTTCTATGGAAATAAAAGTGTTGTCAGAATGGAAATAAAAGTGTTATCAAAAAATAAACCTAAATTAATTAAAGATTATTTTAAAAATGATGTCATAAAATTAATTACTTGTATTTTAGACTACCAAATGTAAAATTTTTACCATTTATATTAGAGATTAGAATAGTAAGGCTTAATGTCTTACTTTTTTTTCTTTTTTCATAAAGAAAATTTAGGGTGAGGGAATGACGCCTCTGTCTAAGGCAGGAAAGACCCTCGGGCTCTTTGAATACTTACGAAGGTAATTACATTTACCTCATCCCAAAGAGACTAGTGAGAACTCGAACCCGCGACATGTCAGATACAAGTCATGTCATGCTCTACTAGGCCAACCCATTGGGATTGTCTTGTTTTTCTTTTTCTTCCGTAAAATTGATTGATGACCAGCGCATTTTTGTGTGTAGATAAATGCAGTGACCGTAATACCAAAAAAAAAAATTCGCAGTGACCGTAACAATTGAGGGAGCAGGTGTCGGTTGCTATTGCTTTTGGAATATGTCTTGGATTATCACGTGTGCATCTTCAGTTCTCCTCCTCCTTGTTATGAGCCAAACGACAATGATAAACACAAAATTTCGATTTGTATCAAATTATTGATTATTGATTATTGATTAAAAATTGAATTATTTTTCATAACATATAATACATTAATTAATGTTTACTTTTTATATTTATAACTAGTATGAGTGACCCGTGCAATGCACGAGTATACCTCTTATTTCTTAAAATATACAAATATGAAAAATATAAATTGTTAGTATATATGATTAATTTTTAAAAATATTTATGTGATAAAAATTATATTCACTTCGTCTTTTATTATAAGCAAAAAAAAATAATATAAAATTTGTCTAAATTTTAGACCAAATTCATGTATTTTATATGTTATAATTAAAAACAGAAGGAGTAATACATATAATAAAGTATTGAGTCACTTTATATGATATTAATTTAAAAAAAAATATTGACACTATATATATATATGCGTGTGTGTGTGTGTAAATTTACGCTAATTTACATTTGGCAATATTGTAACAATACAAATCATAACTCATGAATGTATAAGTTTAAATTAGCAGTCAGTGTAAGAATGTCATTAGATGGTCGTAAATAAAAACTATTAATTGTGACCTACACTTTTATTGTGATCCCACGTGTCGAAGTCAAATAAACTTTCTTTATAACTTTTATTAACCATAGGTTAATTTAATTAAGACTGAATTAATATAAATAAAACTTAGATCAAGTTTCAACCATCAAGTTCGTCCTGTTTTTAACTGAGAAAGGCAAAAATATTGTCGTGCCGTAATATATTTGATAGATATATGTACATAAACTTATATTAGAAGGACTTGATTTTTATAATTAAAATATACCATAATATATTTAATAGAATGATAATAAGTAAAATATAAGTAACATTGAAACTGATCTCTAAACATTGATGGTTTACCATAATTATAGTCCTCGTGAGCCAAAGAGACATATTCCACATCACCTAAGTAATACTTAGTAAGCCCAATTTACTTTTAAATTTTTTCTTATTAAATTTTTGGTCTTAGAATAAAGAGAAGATGAATAAAGGAAAAGTGATGAACAATTACATCATAATAAATTTTATTAGAAAGTCTATTTTTTTATAAAGGGGAGTGCGAAGTATAAATATTGGATGTGCCAATACCAATCAGTCAAAAGGCTGATAGACCAGCCCAAACGCTAACAACATTCCGCGTGCACCACCCATATTCCTATGACAGCACCCCCATTGTGATTAAAAAAAATTATTACAATGTATTTAAGAAACTGAAAAACTTTAAATAACACAATATTATAATAATTAAATACAAACAAAATCTTTATCTTTAAAACATAAATATTTCTTTTTAAAAAAAAAACAAACAAAAAGTGAAGAGAGATTGAGTGGCCTACCATCTGCATGGCTGAGAAACATCTAGACCCACACTGTTTTTCCACCGCTTTCACAAAAAGCCATCGACGGTTGTAGGGTTTCAGCTGCGATTAAACGACGCGATTTTGGCCTGAAATACGGAGCAATCAAAGCTCTCTGAAGGATTCCGTCGACAAATCTTCTACGAACAAACAGTAAGTATTCTCAATCACTCGTTTACCATACGCAAAAGCCAACTCCTTTAGTTGATTTTGAAGAACTGATACTCGATTCATCTTCGAAACGAACAGGAAATACCTTTGTGTGAAGGTTCGCAGAGAGATCTACCAAGTACTCAAACAAATAAGGCAATTTTATTTAGGTAAGTATCACCTTGTATAAACATGTAAATCAAGATATTCTTTGTCGTTGCACAAGCCAAAAAATACATGCACGCTGTTTTGGCTAAATAATCTAGTTATAAAAATTGTATGAAACATGCATTTTAAAACATTGTATCTCTAGTCAGTGGCGGAGCTAGCACTGAATGGGTTAGGGGGGCAGGAAATTTTGAGTATGCAATTCACAGGTTATGATGTATATCGTTTGTTGTGATCTATATAGTTATTCAAACGAAACAGTGATGTATTCTTCTTGTTTTTGTTTTACTTGTCAAGTGGCTTTTTTTGGTATTAGTATTGTACATGATCATTGATTAATTACACATCAATCCTAAACAAAATTTATGAATATCGACAAAAGTCTTTCAGCATTGTGTTGACAAAAGTATTTACATATAAATATTCAACTTATTCAGTAATTGTGTTGAAAAAAGTAGAGGGCAAGAGCACCTATAACCCAACACTTGTGTTCGTCCCTGTTTCTGGTGATTTTTGTTTTAAAATGATAATATTTATGATTAACTTGTTAAACAAAATTCAAGTTTGTTGACTTAGTGTATATTTGGAACTCATACTGTTAAATGCACATGACAAAATGTCTTAACTGTCAAATGTAATGTTTATGTAATCAGGGATATAATTGAAGTCACCAATGGATTACTTTGCAGTCATCTTCAAAAATCCAAATGAGGATCACATTGTAAGTTTATGTAAACTCCGTATTAATACTAATTTTGTTTCTTATAAATGTTAAATTATGTATTCACCTAAATATTGTGTATTACTTCAAAATAGTATGTTAAAATTTAGAGAAAATTATGTTGTGCAGAGAATACCCCATTGATTTGTTAAGATATGTGGTCATACTCTGAAAAACCCTGTGAAAATGACATCTTCATTTGGAATTGAATCAATAGTCCATTTTAAAGAGGTGGATAAGACACTATAGAGGGTGGTCTACATTTGCACGTGAATACGAACCACGACACAAAGATATAATATTGTTTGAGCATACTGGAGATTCCAAGTTTGTTGTATCATTCTTCAAGGCTTGTGGAACTGATAAATTTTTTCCTCTGCACCCAAGTAACAGTTTTACTGCCCAATTCTTCAAGCCATTCATGAAGCCACAATATTTCCATAGAATTGTAAGTGATGCAAGTGAACATGTGTATTAAAAAATTGAGGTGGATTTTAGATTTAAAAAAAAACTAATTACTTACTTGATTGTGTAAACTTGTTTATTTTTCAGAAGTTGAATGATGTGTTCAATAATCAATTTGGGCAACAATTGAGGAATCCGTCGACTATATATTGTGACAACGGTGCTGCTATGAAAGTTAAATTCAAGCTTGAACGAAATGACATATGGCTTGAGAAAGGGTGGAAAGATGTGGTTGCAAATTGTGGAATTCAACTAAACGACTTCCTTTTCTTCAAATATGTGAGTGAACCAAGGTTTCAACTGGGCATCGTAGATAACAGAGAAAGACCACTCATTTATACTCGTAAAAGAGGAATTGATGATGCTGAACCGGTTCAAGTAGAGGAGCAAACACTGTGGTTTACTAAGATAACAAAGTCGGTTCAAGGAGGAAACCAACCACTGGTAAATCTGTTCTATTAATTATGTTTTAATTTGGTATAATTGTAATGTACATCTTCTGATTTAAATGCGCTATTTTACTTGGACCTTAATTAACTGTATTGAAAAACATAATTTGCAGAAATTCCAAGCCACATTGTACGTGAGTGGTTGAATGGTAAACCAAACAATATTGAGATCATGATTCCTTCTAGAGAGAAAGAAAGTCGGACATTGTTGTGGTATGAGTCATCGGGGAATCAAAAACCAAGACCAAACCAATGCCTCATAGGATATGGTTGGTATGAATTTGTAGGGATTTCAAGAAGAACAATTTTAATTTTCTTAATAGAAAAATCCTCTTAAGCAGAAAAATCCCCTTCCCATGGATCATGCCATTGTCAAGAATCACAAACAAAGATTAAAGGTTATACCTTTGAAGCGTGCTTTCACAATCTTGATCACCAAAGACACCAAATGTCGCCTCTATACTTGGTCCACACGAAATCCTAGGAGCTTTTAGGTGCTTGCCCTCTTGGGATGATGGAGGCTACTGTCTTCAAGAATTAGGTCTTCCTATGATGAGCATCACTTCCCCTTGAATAGAGAATGAGATCACCCGCTTAGGTCATCATACACCAAATGGGCCATGCCCACTTGGGTCCATCTAATTAAAACTATTTTAATTAAATCATCTGTTAACTAATTAAATCTTATTTAATTAATTCTTTCCATTAGTTAGATTAAGTTCACCTTAATTTAATCAATTCATTGCTCCGTCATAGAACCCCTATGCATGTGACCCCATATGTTCCCACTAGACTGGCCATGATATTAAATAGTATATTAATATTAAATATTTAATATAATATTAAATATCACAGACAATGATTGACATCTAGCAATGTGTCACTGCCACCCAGCCTATGGAAATACCGGTGATTTGATATTAACCTTATTGCAACCATAATCATTGTGAAGTCAATGTCCATTCGTCCATATGTCTTGATTGAACATGAGGCATATATGTGTCATCCTTGTTAAGTTCAATCATATGTTCCTCGATCTCCAAGTAAACGTGTAATCACGAAATGAGCACAATATCCCATATTGGCCCATTTCGGCGTGGTCACACATATTTTCACGTCCTGCTATATCAAGAGCCCAGAGACACTACTCCTTTTATGTAGGAGGGACGAATCTTGTCTACATCACTCACATCCCTCAACATTATTCATTGTAGGCCTAAGTACCACTTTTATGATCATCCTGTTACGGATGACGTTTGATAGCATTAAAACCTACAACTCCTTATGTAGGAATCATAGTGACTTCAAGTCGAATGACTACTTCACTATGGTCGCCATGAGGAGCGTTTATGACACTTACATAACTATTATGAAGCGTCCTCGTAGTGGGTCAATCAAGTATAAATATTACTCCTAATATTTATACCTATGTGCCAACTTGATATCGCATATTCATAACCTATGAGATGTGATCATCAGTCTACTCACACAATAGTCTCTATGTATTATTGTCGTCCTAGTTAACAATAATACTTCGACTACGGATACTTTAAGAATAATGTTCTATAGTTTAGTGGGGTCTCACGATCAAATCATATTTGATGTTCCATTGAACGAATTGTCTATTCTAAGGACTTTATTATCCTATACACTAATAACATAATAAATGACGCATTTACATATATTAAATGTATAACTAAAGTCATGATACAAATAATAATCTATGTAATATATATTGGTCATTAGGGCTTACACCTACAGAATTTGCACAGAAGACTGAACTTCCAATTGGTCAGCACATTAGATTTTACAATGGGTCGAATGAGCCTTTTGTGAGGTTAGATATCATACAGGGGGAATGTAGTAAGGATGGTAGTTGTTTGAAAGTTTCACAGGACTGTTTTCTTTTTTGGTACAAACACAGGACTTTTTCTTATAGAGATTATATAGATGCCAAATCTCTGTTATACATATTATATCAAAATAGAGATATAGAAATTTAGAGATTATATTTTCTAATCTGTATTTTCGAAATATACAATTAAGATTTGATACATGTATTTTTTTTATATAGATTTATAGAGATTTTAAATCTCTGTTATAGAGATTAGATCGATATTGATATATAGAGATTTAGTGATTATGAAGACCACGTTTTCTAATAGGTGTCAATAAATATTAGAGATTATAGTGATTACGTATTTTAATATGTATTAATAAATAATAAATATACGTGTGTATATATATATATATAACGTAATATATCTATATGTATATAGATATATGTATGTAGATACGTTTTTTTTATACATGTCCAATAAGTTCAAAAAAGCTAAATTATATTTGATATATATATTATAAGGATAATGATCTCAGTAACTAAATGAGTTCGAATATATTATATAATAATATA
The DNA here is from genome assembly GCA_037113605.1 of Calophaca sinica. NCBI lineage: Eukaryota > Viridiplantae > Streptophyta > Magnoliopsida > Fabales > Fabaceae > Calophaca > Calophaca sinica. The sequence goes on from CM073731.1 coordinate 1,060,840, forward strand.
TCATATATTATATATAATATTAAATATATAATATAATTACGATACATGATTATTTTTGACTGAAAATTAAATGTATAGGATGATGTAATTAATTGGCAATACTCAAGATGATATAATTAAATAGCACAATATCGCCGTATTCAGTATACATTATTCTGATAACAAATCTAATTAAAGAACTAAACGTTTAGGGAGTGCAATTCAATATCAAATGAAATCAATTATTTATTAGATTGATTATTTTAAAAGGAAATAACTAATTTATTAATATTGATAACATTTAAATCGAATCACATTTTTAATATAAATAGTTTAATTTTTCATTAATAATAATGAATGTTTTTCGTGAAGATATAAATGCAAATCAACTTTCTGATTTTATTGATAGTCTAATATTTATTGTGGTCGTAAACTATATTTGGTTTTCATAATACAGTTTACCATCATACTAATTTTCTATGCATTGTACTTTATTTTTTAAAAATATTTCCTATTTAAGTACGGACAGATTTGGAAAGCAATTTTATATAATATAAACTTTTATATTATTATGAAATTTGATACTTTCAATGAATATACAATTTTATTAATATTGATAATAATAACAATTAAATCGAATAAAACATTTAACCTGGATTAATAGCAAAGCAATTGATTTCTTATTTTTTTCCTCACTGGGAAGCAATTGATTTCTTAAACAGGCTAACATAATCAGATAAATTTATAATGTAAAAAAATGTAAAAATTAAAGAGGAATTTTATTTTATTTGTGATTTTATTAGATTACTCACGAATTTTTATAAACCTGATTTTATTAGATTACTAATGAAAATGTATTAGATTACTTAAGCAAATTTTTTAAACTTGATTGTATACGGTTACTCACTGATTGTATTGTATTCGAACGAATTTATTTTGTGATATTACTTGATAATAACTAAAATTATAACTAATGTTACGAACAACTATTGCATTAAAACACATAAGCAATATTATTATTTATTATTAGATTATAAATAAAAAAAAGAATGTAATATTTGCACTTCCAGTTAAAAGTTCTATTAGTGATAAATTATATTTAATGTAATATGATAATAACTTGCTAGAAATTCAGCAAATAATTAGTTAATTTATATATCTATTTAAAGTAATATAAAAAGCAAATACTTATTCCGTAGTTCAACAGCCACTGGTAAGTCAGGATTTATGAGCAGCTTGGAAAAGTGCATTGTACTTTGTATATTCTTGAAACAACCTATTATATTAAAAGATTTGTTAAAAAAATGAAATTTAGAAAAAAATATTAAAGATAAAAATTGGATGAATTAAAAAAAGTTTGTACCTTGCCAATCTTTTACTTTACAAAAAAGCACCGCAATAACAACATTGACAGCTTCTCCAGCAGACATAAAAGAATTGAGTTCATCAACGAATTTGCTAATAAGTATGAGTTCAAAACAATACCTAAAACATAGTATCTAATTAGAATTGAGATATATAATTATAAAGACATAGTACATATTTTATCAATTAAGCCAGAAAAGAAAAAATGTTAGCACATGTGAGAATTCAGATTAGGTACCCCATATTGTCAAGCTCAATGATCATCAACTTAGACTTTACGCCATTTCTAACGTAGCTACTCACGTTGTTGACCAACCCCAGTGAGTACACCAATGATATCTGAAAAATTAATAAGTCAATTATGCGTGTTAGCATATTATATTTTCGATATATATATATATATATGGTTTGATTAAAAACTAACCAACTAAATAGTCACTTTCGAATTTAGGGAGAAAGCAATTTGGAGGAGGTGTAAATGTGTAAACATAGGGAGGCATCAAAACATCATTAGTTTTCCTGATCTTTATGTGAATATGAAAATTTGGCTTGAAAGGATTCCTTGTGGACCAATATTCTCCAATATTGGCAGCAACAATGAATTTGGCCATGTAGTAAACACTTCCCTCAGATATGTCTTTTTCAAACTTATAGAGCAATTGCTTCTTCACCGACAAATGAATCTTTTGTGCCCTGAAAAATTAAAAATTTGATGTATTAGTTTCAGGAACTGGAAAAAAAAAGTGAAATGTAGTTAATTTGGAGTTCTTTTCGTTATACCTCGGTGTTCATGAGAACTAATTCCAGTAAAAAAGGCAATTTGGTAGAGTTGACATCTAAAACTCTCCACATTCTTACAACACACACAAGAATATTCCAATCTCCATGTTGATCAGTGATAGTAGATAGCAAATGAACCTCTGGAGCATGGTTACCATTGACATCTTAGGTAGCTACAGGTGAGAGACGGGTAATCAATGGCAGGTAATATTCTTTTTCGGTAAGGACGTCTAATTAGTTTCTGTCCATAAGTGGTCTATTTAAATAGTTTGGCTAATCTGTGTGATTGGGGTTTTTTTTAGTTGGGCTGCGCAATTTCCTTCATGAAATTATTGATTTGCATAATTAATACATTCCTTTGTTGGTTGATTCTTAAAAACATAATCAGGTATCATAAATATTACGTTTATTTTTTTTTTTAAAATCGTGAAGGCTGGTCATGGTGGAAATCAATATGCTGATTTTGGAGAGTATATACATTCATTTGTTGGTTGAATTTTATTTTATTTTTTTAAAAATCAACTCTCATAATGTCACGGTTACTTATTTCCTTGGATAGGAGACTTATTTTAGGCATGTATCCTGCATCAAGTCACATTGGAATATATTAGGCTGGTTTGGACCAATTAATACATTCCTTTTTGGTCTGATTTGTTTTGACCGAATCATGAATATTTATTTTACGATTATTTTTTTTATATGTTGTGGGCCGATTTGTTTTGATAGTGCAGGATCACGTTTACTTATTTCCTTAGATAAGAGACTTATTTTAGGCATGTATCATGCATCAGGTCCCGTTGGAATATATTAGGCTGGTTTGAACCAATTAATACATTCCTTTTTGTACTTTTTTTTACCGAATCATGAATATTTATTATACGTTTTTTTTAAACGGTGGGCCATTTTGATTTGATAATAAATAGCATATCGTGGTCATGTGTATGCAGGTGATTTGTCACGCCACATGTGCAGATATTTGGAGGGAAATTATTTAAGAATGACATTTGGATCCTGGTTGTATTAGTAAATGTTCTTATTAGATGACATTTGGAACTTTCCTGTTATAAAACATTTTGAATTGTATATTATATAGAATATAGAATATAGATTAATCTTTACCTTTTTTTTTTTTGAAGATAACATACTTATACCGTTTCATTCAAAATAAGAACATAAATACACGAGGGAGTCGAATTAAAAACTTGGTGGCTAGCATAAAGCCTGGATGCTCTAGCAAGACTATAAGCAACAAGTTTGCTTGGCTCCTAATAAAACTAACCTCATAGTTATCAAAATATTTCAAGCATTGTCTACAATTATCAAGTATAGTTCCAAGCTCATTATTGTAGATATGCTCATCCTTGATATCTTCCACCACTGCCTTGTTATCTAGATCGAAATTCATGTTGGTATACCCACTTGCTTTAACCCATTTCACAGCTTCTAATAGCGCCACTGCCTCAGCCTCTTTGGGTGCAGGGGATCCTTGAAACCACACTAATTGGGCTTTTGATGAAAGCCCCTGTGCTGTCACGGATGCAACATCCCACTCCAAAGATTCCATCTGTTGCAAAGATTAATCTTTACTTAGCTGCTTCAAGTTAACGAAAATATATCGTTCAACATTTTTTGGGTTTGAAGTAGGGTCGGTCGGCCCAAGGTATGGTGACATCTAAAATTAGATGAGGCCTCGTGGTAAACAAATTATGAAAGAAAATTTCAGTCTTAAAATTAGTGGATTATATAGATGACTGAGTGGGGTGGATTGAGACCTAAAACAAGGACTTGCTTGACCTTATGCTTGGGCCGACATGATAAGCAAAAACTAGTTCCTTTTTATTACCTTTATCTTTATCTTTATAATATTAAAAGTAATAGTGTTAGGAAGCATTAATTATAGGGAAATTTGGTTAAATCACTAAAATAATCTCTTATAACAACATTTTAGCATTTAATAACCTTAAAGATTTATTTTGAAATTAAAAAGATTTAATTGAGAACTAAAGAGATTTTGTCATTTAATAATTAGAAAGAATTAGAAAAATTATTTTAAAATGAAGGACATAGTTTTGTGATGCCAACAGAAGAGAAATCAAAAACTCATTTAACCTAAAACGCTCTGGTCTCTTGCGACGCCACCCTTCTTCTCCTGCGACACCATCCTTCTTCCTGTGTTTTTTCTGGCGATCGTTTCTTCTTCTCCTGCGATGACATCCTTCTTCTTGTGTTTTTCTTTCGGCGATCGTTGTTTGTAATTGTTTTGTGTAGCGAATCTGGCGGCGTACTTCCTTCTTCTCTCATCATCGATTTCTGCTGCAAAATCTTAAACGGCAACACAGGCCAGCTACTCCTGCGTATCTCCTACTTCTCTCCTACTTCTTCCTTTTTGATTTCGATTTTGCATATTGCAACTGATTTGTTTTGTGTTTGTTATTTTTTTTTGTGCTTCTTTCATTAGGGTTTTGTGCGGCGAATCCGGCGAACTTGATTCTTCTTGCTATTGGTTTTCTGTTGTGAAACCGTAAACGGAAACACAGGTCAGTTTCCAAACCCTCTTTGTTCTTAGTTTCTTATCTTACTGCTAATTTATATACCTCTTTAACCCTTCCGAATATTTTTTTTTCATAAACAAAATGGCAAGTAATAGTGCAAAAGTTTTTTGGGGGTTATCAGTTGATGTTGTGGTAAGCTCTTCTTATAGGAATCTGATTTATGTTTTAACGGTTAATAAGTGTTGTGTTTGAAATTTACTTAACAAGAATTTACTTATCAAATTTTACAGCTATTGGAAGTTGCATTATGCTCAGTGGCATTCCCAGATAAGAGAAACACAAGGTGCACTTTGGAGGGCAAATCAGGGAGGAGATGGCCATGTCAAATGAGATGGGAAAAATGGGCTAAGCATGAGTGTTATTTAACCTGTGGGTGGAAAAAATTTGCTATGGATAAGAATTTAAAGGAGGGTAGTCTTATTAGGTTTTGGGTAACTATGTATGATCAAAGTAGGATTACTATTATCATTCAGGTGGTTAGTTTTTAGGTAATTTCTAATAGAGTCTGTATATGTGGTCTCATTTTGAGGATTTTTGGGATAAGGATAATTTCATAACATTTTGTAAAAGTCCACTTTATGATTGACTTTCTCCAATCTAGCCTCTTTCTTTTTTATTGATCAAATTTGCAAAGAGACTGAAAGACTATCTGTGTTGTCCATGCGATTTTACTTAGTCAAAATATAGGAATCTGATTCATGAACTAAATATGACTGATTTGATTATGGAAAGATTTCATTGCTTATGATTGATTTTGGCTTGATGATTCTTGATTTTCTTTTTTTAAGTGAAATTGCTGTATGTATTTTTCCTTCTTTTATTCGGTACAAAAAATTTTAGCAGAATCAGTGATTTTAAATAATTTTATGGAAGGGCACATTCACGGTCCAGTGAAGGAAATAATTTCGATTCATTATTAAATCAATTAGAATCCCCTTAATTTACAAATCAATGACAAGTGAGACCTATTTTTACAAAATAGGTACTTACCAAAAGAATAAAAAACTTGTTGGCTGACTATATCAATTATGAATTGACCAATTTTTTTCTTCAAATAATATTGATTTCAAATTTTAAACGATAATCTTCTCTCTCTGTCATTATTTTCCTAATTAGCAATACTTAAGAATATGATTTAGAGAAGTCAAATTGAATCCTTTTTTATGGACATATTTCCTTTTATAAAATATAACAATTAATATTTAAAAAATTTATTTATGTTGTAATAACAAATCATACGTCTACCAAAACACTATTCTGAATAATAATTGCAACGTAAATACTATTTCAAATTTGAAAATTATTCAAATAAATTGATATGATCATAGTAATTATAGAGTGTCGTTTATTCAATTCAGATTTTATTCATTCTTACAATTAGTAGAAACTAAAAGAATATAATGATTTTCTAAGCATAATATCTTTCTCATATATTCAGTCAATAAATTAATTATTGATCAATTTATTTTCAAATTACATTAATTTATTTCTAGGGCACATTCTTATATATATATAAATACAAACATATATTTTCTAACCATATAATTTTTTCTCAATTTTGTTCGTGATACCTTTTGAATTTTGAAAGGATCTGATAGTTCTCTATATGAGACACGTTTGCATTATGTTCAATACCACAAATAGATTTCTTTTCCTATTTAAACACCACAAACATCCTTTTTTTATTTGTTGATTTTTGAATTTTTGATAATTAAACGTTCTTTTATTGTTATACTACTAAAATTCTAAATTTGTTAGCATATGCCCGAGTTAAATAGCTATAGCTTAAAGTCAGTTATATAATTCATTTATTTTTTAATTAATAATAAATACCTTACGGGTATCAATTCATTTCCATAATTAGTCAAACAATTAATATAATCGGCGAGGATTTGAAGAAAGCTATTCAATTGACAAATCAATTAAGATTTTTACAAAAATAATAGTAATTAATTTTCCCAATTTATCGTTCAATTTTTTCCTGAATTAGATCAATGTATTTTAGGAGAAACTACCAAATAATTATTATTTTAGGAGCATAATATCTTTCTCATATATTCAGTCATTAAATTTTTTATTTTTGGCGAATTTTAATTTAGAAGGGACATTGGCTCACCGAATTCAATTTTTTTTCTTTATTAAATAGGTCAAATTGATATGGTCAAATAAATAAATATGGTCACCCAATTGTCTACCAAATAATGGTAATAATTAATGTTACAAAAAAAAAAGTAAGAATTAATAAATCTTGATACCTATAAACGGATCTTTTGGGTAACATCTTTTAATTGAATGACCATATCAATTGGGTGATATCTTTTGTGATACAAGTGCGATGATTTTTTTTTATCTAACAATGTGATCATATCAATTATCAATCAATTATGATATTATTTTCTCAGTTTGAAAGAACATGATTGTTTTCATGCTATAAACTAAATTTGATTTGTTTTTCAATTTTTTAATCTGAGATCGATTTTTCGTTAAAGTGGTTCATTGTGTTATAAAAGCTACAAAATATATTATTTGAAAAAAAAAACGCAGAAATAATGTGACAAACTTTGTTTACCCCATGCATCGCACGGGTAAAAAAACTAGTTTTCCCAATGGGTATAATCCTTAGGTGGATCATCTTATGTTTAGAGTTATCCTTAAACACATCCTATTAAGAATAGTTAAACTTCACATTCAAATTTCTTTTCCCCCCTCCTTTCGTTCTCTTCTTTGTTTGTTGGATATATGGCAATGATTGTTTGGTGAAAAGTAGTCCGATGATCTGCTTTATCATAAAGGCTTTTTAATTTTTTTCTAGGCAATTTAGGGTAGGATCAGTTGGCGATGTATGTCATGTTGGAAACAGGACAACCTGGAAGTCCAAAATTACACAAAATGATAAAAATTATCTAAATAAGCAAATCATTTGCAGTATGTTGAATTTTCAATATGCGGTTGTCAAATGTTATAAAAATTTCAAGTCAGATTTAAATTCTATTATTGTACATCTGTACTTTTGGTCTACTACTAAATAAGAGAACCCCCTTATTAAATTGGACATTGGAAAAAGCTCACAGCGAAGAGCCTCCTCCTTATAGCCAAGGGCTTCCATTCCTCCAGAACTAGTTATTCACTCCATGAGAAATACTCATTGCTTTATTTATTTATTTATTTATTTATTTATTTTATAACAATTTCTTTATTTAATTTAGTTATTTGATAAGGTGGAAGTAATAATGAATGTAATTATACTACATTTAGCTGGTTTGATCAAATTCTTGCTCTCATCATAACTTCTAGCTGTCCTTTTGAAAGTCAATTACATTCTATACATGTTTGTGTATCACTTGTCATGCCGCAACACTGAATGTTGCCACTTTGTTAATTTTTTTTTTATAGGCCTGTTTGTTTGAGATTTTGGGCCAAAATCTCGGTGACAAACCTCCAATTTGCAAAAGATGGGAGAGAGATGCGGCAGAAAAAAAGGCCGTTTTGTGCCTTAGGATTCGAAATTCCCGATGAGGATTGCCGTTTGCGCTGACAAGTATCTCAACCAAATAGGCTCTATATAATAAGCTGCACCCCACTCCCTTGCCCACTTTGGTCTTTAACCACTCCACATACATACCGGAAGCATGTGGAATTCAACAGAAGTCTCCGAGTCAGAACATGTATAGTTACACTATAATAATATAAAAAATACCAAAGAGTATACAAAAGAAGTATTTTGGTGAAATAGAATAGAATGCGAAGTTAGTTGTTGGAACTACACCTAACGTTACGCTAATTAAGGACAATCCCAAAGAGTTCATCACAGGGAGGACCGGTTCTGCCTGCCTTGCTGGAATGCAGTCCAGCTCTATCATCGCATTCGCACGTGACTGGGGCCTCAGATTCCAAATCGGTAGCCTTTTTCTTTGGAGATAGATAGCAATAATAAGAATCCCCTTTTTATTCGATCGCAACAATCATATATATTATTATTAACCATACATAAATTATACGGTTCACTTCAAATAGCAATATGTTTTTTGGCTCATAAATAAATTCCACAGTAAAATTATGCATATATGTGGTAATTGAAATTCTCAGCTTTGTAGTTTTCTAGGTATTATTATTCTGTGTGTTTATTTTTCTCCTCCAATTAATCTTTTTATTTTCTTCCCCTCCAACACTCCATGTGCATCAAATTTTCCACCCTTTGTCTTGCTGCTTTTCTGGAAGAAATATCTTTTATGTAGAGAGAGAGAGAGAGAGGAGGGGTGGTGGTGGTGGTATTGTTATCTAATCATGTAAGGTTCTTCTGGCACTGCATGTGCAGCAATCACCTCTGCCCAATTCATTTTTCTATTTTGTTGTTGCACTTCTTGGCCTCTCTTTTAAACTACGCATCATCACTCACATAACATAACCCTTGCTCTTTTTATTTATATATATACATAAATACATGCCTTTCATTATACCAATAGTTTTAATGTCATAAAGAAAACACCTGCAAACAATCGATACAATGAGCAGAACTGCACCTTGCACCCGATCCTGGTGAGTGCCAAATTACCAACAACCAACCTATTTGATTGCTCATAATTAATAATTGATCATATTCTATTCTATTCTATTCTATTCTATTCATCATTGTTGTGAATGAATTTACATTTTTTCTTCTTCAAGCGATGAACTGAGAACTCTCAAGTCATCATGAATTATTGAATTTGTTATGATTTTCTAAAGGTCTATTAGTGAGGACTCCTTGAGAAGGTATGTGCAGTTTGCGAGTGAAAGCTGCATACAGGAGTTATTGGGAGCTTCAGAGACAAACAGAGGAGGAAATGGCGGCATTAATGATGGATGGAAAGTCCTTACTAGTCTTGACAATGGTGTAGAGATATCAAAACGCAGATCAGGCTCTCTTTACACGTGTCGCAGCCGTTGGGTTCTTAGATCTGTCTCTCCACAACAATTCATCACTGTCGCCAATGCCATTGATGCTGCAAAGGTCAATACCATTTTTCTCATGTAATTAATGTAATCACACAGCATACATAAAGTGATTTTTTTCACATAAAAGGAAAAGAAAAGAAACAAAATAATAATAATAATAATTATAGGAGACTTAAGCGGATTAGATTCCCCATTCAGAATGTTGAAAAAGAAAACTTTTGTCTTTAGCACTGTCCTTAATCCTATCTTTGACATACATAGGAATTAATCACAAGAAATTGTTGGCTACCTTGTCTTTTACTTTTTTTTATTTTTTTTTATTTTTTGTTCCTCTTATTCTATGCTGAATCTCCAAATGGCTGTTACTGATTGATATTGATTACATTCTGATATTGGTTGGGTTTTCATATTTGTTTTATTATTAAGCCAGCAATGGGACTCTGATTTGGTGGAAGCAAGGTACATAAAAGATCTTGAAGACAACCTCAGCATAATTCGTCTTAGGTTTGGAGATAACTCCAAGCCTCTCTTCAGGAACAGAGAATTCATTGTCTATGAGCGCCGCGAAACCATGGAAGATGGCACCCTGGTTAGTTATTAATTACTAACATTGCTACTATACAAATTAACTACTAAGCATATATAAAGCTAGTGTATTTTAGATTCCTCAAAACTTACTTTGCAATCAAAATGTTTAACCGGATTTGATTTGTAGGTAGTAGCAGTGGCTTCGCTGCCAAAGGAAATAGCTGCTGGGTTGCATCCGAAGCAAAATAATGCAATAAGAGGACTATTACTACAGTCGGGATGGGTAGTAGAGAAGCTTGAAGATAATTCATGTGTGGTTACTTATGTTGTCCAGGTAATTACTATTCATAGATAGAAGCAAAATGTTACTGTTCTTTGCATTCCTCAATATTCCTCAATAGCACAATTAAACTTACGTTTCTTTTGATTTTTTTTTCTTTTTTCAGTTAGATCCTGCAGGGTGGCTGCCCAAGTGCTTTGTCAATCGGTTTAACACAAAACTGGTTATGATCATTGAAAACCTTAGGAAATTAGCCCAAGCATGTCCAAGTGAAGGTCAAATTTGATCACTTTGTAAAGTTGCAAGCAGAGAGGGAGTGTAACAACCAAGCATATACTATATATCAATGCCTGTTATTGATCGATATTTACCTACTATTATAGATAATAATAGATAAATAGAATAAAATCAATTAGTTTATGCGATTAATTAATATATATATATATATATAATTTCAAGGACAACGGGAAGCAACTAGTATGTAACAGAAGAGGCATCTTATTTTCGGTCTGAGTTCACCTAGTGGACTTCGAATTGGAATCTACTTACATCTCTTTACTTTAGCGTGCCCTGTCAATGCAATGAAATCAGCATTCATGACTTGCACCCATCTTGTTGAGAGGGCAAAAGAAGGACGAAGGAAAGTTCATATATAAATGGGTCCAATTTTCACTTTTTTCAAAGAAAGGACACGACAGAATAATAAGCTTCTGGATAAGTTTTTAAAATTAAAATAATCTTTGCAATCATTATGAACATATTAAATGATAATTTTTCAGTGTTAGCTAAAATCAGCTTTTTCATTTAATTGCTTTATAGTTTTCTGATCTAATTTTGTTTTTTTATAAATATAACAATAATTCTATAAGATTTTTTCCCGCAAATTAAGAGCTAAATACTTAAGAAACTTTATACACTAAGAACCATTAGTTAATTATTCGTGGCGTTTTTTTTTTTTTTTGGGTATATAGGAAAAGAAAACCAAGAAAACGAAGTAACTATGCGAGGGAATGAAACCCCTCTAACATCATCTTCCAAAATAAGCCTAAATTGGGGCTTTTATTTCCCCACCTCCCCCACTTAATTTCCCCACCTCCCATATTTTTAAAAATCCAACTTTACCCTTGCCATTTCCCCACCTATTGAATTTCTTTATTTTTCACCTCCCTCACATCACATACTCCCTCTCTATTTCCCCACCTCCCTCACCATTTGTTAGCAATCCACTCACCGCAGTAGAGCAGAAAGACTACCGCGCTGGGTCCCTCAGATCGCATTCGCTCGCCATCTCTCCACATTGCCACCGATCCGAGGTTCGCCTTTTTTTTTTTTTCCCGAATCGCAGATAGTCCCATTCTTATTATCGATCATTCCTGATATAAGAATCCAGACGCTTATTTTTTAGTTACTCTATTTCCCAAGTCCTGATTCTAATATCCTGAGTGCTCCGTATTCTAAAGTCCTGAGGTATAAAATAGTCCATTTAAGAATCCTAATATTCCTAAGAATTAGAATCCTGACGCTATGTCTGTTAAAGTTTTGACTTGTCTTTTCCAAAGGCGCTTTCAATGGAAGACAAATTTTCCGAAGACAACTTTCCCGACACTATAGTGCCCATTGTTCCCGATGTTCCGCAGGTCGTTTCCATGGATTGTACCAAAGGCATTCACCATCGCCGTACTTATTTTATTGATCAATTTTGTTAAGATTTGTTAGATGAGTTGGTGAATGATACATGTTGTCGCTTCGTGTTTTCTACGCGGGATGACCTATTGGCATGGGCAGACGCTGGCAAATCTGCTGGGTATGTGGTTATTATTTTAAGATCGACTATGGGCAATCAAGCAAAAAGACTTTTGTGATGTTGGGTTGCGAGAAAAGTGGCAAGTATAAGCCTTACAAGACTATGGGAGTGAAGGCCATCGCACTAGAAAATGTCAATGCCCATTCAGATTGAAAGGAAGGCCGTGAAAGGTGCCTGAGGGTGGGTTTTGAAGGTAATGTGCGGTATGCACAACCACGGGTTAGTCGAAAACTTTGAGGGTCATCCATATGCTCGGCCATCTAACTTCAAGAGTTGTCAATCTGAGCGACATGACATTGAACATGATTAAGTCGAGAAACGCCTTACTCTCATTACAAAGATAAAAATCCAAACAAATACACTACAATTAGGCAGATTTACAACGCACGACAAAAGATCCTGGCCTAGTCTAAGGCAGGCGTAACTGAAGTTACAACATTTGATGAACTTGATGCACCGTGATCGTTATGTCCACCGGCATAGAAAAGCCAGAACTCGATGTTATCACCGATATAGTTTGGGCACATCCTCGAAGTTATCAAGCTTGTAAATTCGCTCAACATTGTTTTGCTTATTGATTCGACATACAAGACTAATAGGTACAGGATGCCACTAGTTGAGATTGTTGGTGGGACCTCAACTGAGATGACATTCGTTGGTGCATTTGCATTTGTGGAGCTCGAGAAAGCGGATAACTACACATGGGTGCTTGAGAAGTTGAAGGGTATGTTTGTGAGACAGATTCGTTACCACAGGTGATAGTGACCGACCGAACTTTCTTTGATGAATGCAACGCTAACGCTTTTTCCCCTGTCGCGTAACATGTTGTGCCAATTCCATATCCGTAAGAATGTGAGGCGAAGTGCAAGACTTATGTGTATCCACAAGAAAAAATTGAATTGGTGATGATCAAGTTTGATTCGGTTGTTGATTCACCAACGATGGATGACTACCAAAGAACGATCGCAACATTTCGAGGATGTTTCAAAGACCGCTCAAGAACTTCATTGACTATGTCAAGAACACATGGCTAAATCAACACAGGATAAATTTGTTTCGCATGGATAGACCGGCATATGCACATTGGAAACAAAACAACCAATAGGTATGCATCAGATTGTCGGTGACATCCGACATTTATCACTATTTTTGTGGAGTTCTCAATTGTGTTTGTTTTCCGATAAACAGGTTGAGTCTCGCATATGGCGGTTGAAGAAGTTGTTAGCTAATAGCAGAGGAGATTTGTGTAATCGCTGGGATGCAATGAATAACATGATCGTGTTACAAAGACACCGAGTTGAAGGCTTCATTCGAAAGCATAGCATTAGTAGACAACAACATTGCTTTAATATTGCGCCTACAAGCACTTAAATGGCCTTGTGTCTAAGAATGCGCATAAAGACATTGTCGACGAAGCTTCTCCGATCTAGCACCGCTGGCATAGATAGTTCTGCGTGTGGTTGTGTGCTAAGATACACGCATGGACTATCTTGTGCATGTGAGCTTGCGGATATACGATGCACTACATCCCAATCCCGCTGGAGGCGCTCATACTCACCGGAGGAAATTGAGCTTGAGAACCCATGTGACACCGACAAAGAACCATGGTTCGTAACTAAGTATACGAAGTTGAGCTAGAAGCATTGGCACGTAGGTTTCAGGAGCTTGATATTGCGTGCAAAATGGTATCAAGGCGAAACCACGTGAGTTGGCATTTCCGACACCACTTCTATCCGCCCACCCTTGTAAGGTGAACCCGGGGAGCACCAAAGAAAGGAAAGTGGTTGGCGTAGATATTTCAACAAGACACGATCCATCCTCATGGGAGCGTGTTGATGACTTCTTTGCCTCCCAACACGATAGTGCGTCAACTCCAACCTCGTCTGAGACGCTCAGCCTCCTCCTCTGCCCAATAAGTCGGCTCACACTTTGTCTAGACATTCGGCTCCTCCTCCCATCAAGTCAGAACCACCTACAGCTCCTCCTCCTCCCATCAAGTCAGAACCACCTACAGCTCCTCCTCCTCCCATCAACTCGTGCCTACGCCTGACCCGTCGCCGTGTATATATCTGCGGGAAATGGGGGCGTGCTAATCTCTGTAGCACTCGCATCAGCTCCCAACCATCGGTGTCGGGCTGGATGTGCAAGCGTCCGTCCATCATCGTCAGGCAATCTCGCACACCCTAGCCCACCTAGCAGCCTACGACAACAAAAAAAAAAGATTTACTTTTCGTATTCACAAATTGTTTAAGACAAATAAATAAGACTTATAAATATAACATACATCCGCTATGGCGGTGGTGGGGGGGATGGTGGTGGTGGTGGTGGCGGTGGCGATCCTGGATCTGGAACTGGTACATGATCAGGATATATATATGGATGTGAGATACGTCGGAACCAATCCATGTATCCAGGCTCCACGTCCGGTAATCCAGCGCCACCGAGCACCAAGAACAATGAGGTCTTGATCAAAATGAAGCCACCTCTCGCCCATCTCCTTCGAATCGACCGATCGCCGCCTCAAGTCCCGGATCGCTGGTATGCGCCGCACATGTCCAAATCGGCGCAATACCCTGGCCCCAGGTATGGATACACGAGAGTCCCGAAACGGATGAAGCCCCTGAAGTGAGATATAGCGTAGAACTCCCGCGCCTGCTTGTGACCGACATACGGGTCCCAGGTAACATCACCTACAGTTAGCCGATCCAGGGCCCGCCGATATGGCCTCACCAGTCCTGCGCCTCTGACCACATCCCAACGAGAGGCACGGTATCGCTCGTCGCATCTCGCACATAAACCATCGGATCCGAGGTCAGGTGTCTGGAAGTGCTCATGAATCCAGGCCTACATGAAAATTAAAAACTCAAATACTCTTTAATTAGTGCTTTACAAGTATAATAACAGATTATTGAATACAACAAAATTGCACGCAATAGCATCGCAAATCCCGCCATCCGCTTCGCCTTAAACCTCGCCGCATCCCCGAGCCGGGCCAGACAAATGTGCGAGGCCATGGCACCCCATGCGTGGTCTCGACACGGCCAAGTCCCTAAACATGTGCAGCCATCCTATACGCGTCAAGGAGCTACTCTTCTCGGCGAACAGAGTGGTGCCGACAAGGTGCAATAGGTAAGCCCTGGCTGCCATGTCCCACTCTCCATCCTCGCAGCATCGCCTGTATACCTCGTTGCGCAGCCACTCCAATCGAACAGAAGTACATCTGTTCCTATCAATCTCCTCATGTGCTGCAGCTCTAGGGATGCCTAATACTCACAAGATAGCAAATTGCCGCTTATCCGGTTGTGCAAAGAAGGTAGAACGCCCCCATCACCGGAATATGGAGTAGCCGTGAGACGTCATCCGCAGTGACCGCTATCTCACCAATCGGCAGGTGGAGGCTGGAAGTCTCTGACTCCCACCGCTCCCCAAAGGCACTGATCAGTCCCTTGTCGACCGCCCCATAACAAAGCCGCCTGAGTGGATCAAGCTTCGACTCAAGCAGAATAGCATGAATCTGTGGATAAGGGGCAAAAGCAGATACACTGGTGCCGTGACTGATCACCCTAATATCTCCCCGCAACTGACATCGAAACAGCACAGTATAAGTCAATTACATACAAATAAATGAAATTAATGTAAAAAACAAAAATAGTGTTTACTTACGCCGGGCTCAAGCCACAACCGTGCGGCCACATGTTCTTGTCCATAACTGACAAGAACTGATATGTCGTATGGCCCCCCAGGGAATGACTCCGACTGCTGTACCGGCTCCACCACCGGCTCTACTACCGGCTCCACTACCAGCTCCACCATCGGTGTCAGACGCTCCACTACCGCCGTCTGTGCCGACGTCTGCTTCCACGATCGGCTCATGTGTTCTTTGGACGTACTAGGTGAAATCACCGACTCCACTCTCACATGAGGTCGACGCGGCTAAATCCTCGACGCTATGGCGCGCCGACATAGTCGGTCTCGTCCAGTCAACAACAGGGGCTGATATCCGACCACCTGGTATCCGACCACCCCTAGCGGGTGCACGACCACCCCTAGCGGATCCACGACCCATCGTACGTGCCATAATCCTGTAAAATAAATTCATAAATAAAATATAAATAAAAATCAAATTAAATAACTACTACAGTCATTCTGAACTTCTGGACTCTAGAATCCGGAACACTCGACTTCAAGAGTCCTAAGTAGGAATTGAGTTTCACATTCAACTTCCGACTCTTGAAGTCGAACACTCGGCTTCAAGAGTCCTAAGTTCTAATGACAGAACTCCACTCCTACTTCCGACTCTTGAAGCTGAGTGTTCCTGATTCTAGAGTCCTAAGTTCAATGATTGCGATGCAATTTCTACGTCCTGACTCTTGAAGCCTGAGTGATCCTATTCTACAAATCGGATTTACAGAGAAACCAGGAAAAAAAATACCAGACGATGCTCGTACCTTGTAGAAAGTGAGAGGGAGAGAGACGATGCGAGACGGTGGAAATGTGGGGAGTGTGAGGGGCGAGAGTGAGATCGGGAGAGGGAACGGTGGAAATGAGGGGAGGTGAGGCGAGGAGGATCGGGAGAGGAGAGGGGAGGTGAGGAACTGTGGTGCGGGGGAGGGAGGTGATGAAATGAGGGGGGATTAGGGTTAAGTTGAGGGGTATTTCAGTTTTTTCATTAGGTTGGGGAGGTGGGGAAATTAAGTTGGGGAGGTGTTGAAATAAAAGCCCCTAAATTGACGCGGAGGGGAAGTCAACACCGTTGAGGATAAAAGGCCTAAATGGCCCAAGTTCGCAAGGCAATCTGAGGCCCTATTTGCTTCACAAAAGATGTGATGAATCAACAAATTCCAATTATGCAACTCCAACTGTTGTAATTTGTAAAGCTAGCAAGCTTCATCAAAATCATATTCACAACCACATACATAAGAATCCATCTCTATGACTAGAGAAGGGATGACTAGGCTTCCAGCAAGCCTCAAACCAATAACTAATTAAGCCCCAGTGTTTTGCGAGGATAGAAGTAGTAGCTCCAAGATTGCAATGAAAACAACTGACAAAGTTGCCACCACTATCTCGTATAATGCCACCGCAAGTAGATAAACATGTGCTTTTTCTATGTGAACCATCAATGTTAAGTTTGAAACAGAACGAAGGAGGACGATGCCAAGCCACAAAAACTTCATGTTTTACCGTCTTTTACAAAGCAAGGAGGAGCTTGGAGTAAATAATCATGGATATTAGTGGCTTCGTGGCTCCTTTCCTTAAATTTTAAAATGATGTAAAAATAATATGTTTTTCAAAAGTTCAAATAAAGTAAAAAAAAAAAATTAAAATTGTTTACTATTATAAGAGTATTTTCATAATATATATAACAAATTCAAACCAATCCAAATAAAAACTGAAAACTGAACAAAACTTATTTTTATTGGATGTTTCTAGACCTGTTTTTGTGAAAACCGATCGGATCGATCGTATTTTTGTTTCTTTTTTATTAAAACTTGTTGAGAACAGCAATCACGGAAGTCTAAACAGAGAAAAGAAATGCAAAGAGGGACACACGATTTGATAACAGAGTTCTGCCAGCTGTGCCTACGTCTCCGAAGCAGAGCGACTCGTTTTCTTATTATATGAATCAGGGTTACAACTTTAAGTATTTATACTACGATACAACTTACAAAATTACCCATGTATATAAATATGAGCCATGCACAATGAATTATACAGTGTATATAAAATTCAATACTTATTTATTTTATTATTAGTATACGATGTTGTATTAATATATTATTTATTGATTTTTGTTTTTCTAATAACACTTATTAGTTCAATGTGACGTAGTTTTTACTATTTTTATGTTCCAAACATAAAATTGATGCTTGTTATTTCGTAATATTTTGATTTTTAGTATGTTATACATTATATATGTTGATGTTATTTAAACTTACTTTTAAGTTATTGTGTTGTAAAAAACGAATCATTCAATCTAATCCAAACCGCCACTAGTGCAGAATGAGGATTTTACACCGGTTAAAATTGACATTTTACACTGGTTTTGGTACTAGTGTAGATGCTCCCGGTGTTGTATGTTAGAGTTTTTACACCGGTTATATATCTGGTATAAAATTTTAATTTCAGTTTATTTTTTATTTTTTTGAAGGACATTTTTACACCGGTTATTTAGATAACCGGCGTAAAAGGTATAAAAATAATTCTTTATTTTTATCGCCTAGAGGCTTTCTAAAACGACAATAATGCAGGAAATTTGACAAAAATTGGCAGCAGAATATATTGGCACCAAATTTGCCTAAAATTCAAACAATTCTCTAATTTAGCAGTCAATTTTACCCATAAATAAAAAAGCAATGACATATCTACATTATTACTAAACTTTTCAAAACAAGGAAAGATCTACATTACTACTGTTATACCCTAATTTTGTCCACCTACCTCTTGTAATTTATTTTTATTTTTGTTTTTACTTTATTCTTGGCAACACATTTTGGGTTCATTTTTGTTAATCCTTTGGGCTAATTTCAGCCCAATTGCAATAAAAAAATAGGTGCAAATAGCTGGCCTTTTTGTTACAAATTACAATCACAAGCATAAGTCCAAAAAAAATAATAATAACCATGTCCATTACATGTCCAAAAAAGAAAAAAATACAAACAGTCCACAATGTTTATTACATGTCCAAATTTACAAAAAAATCAGATTGAATAAAATTACAAAAGAAAATAAAATAAATAAATAAAAAGAGACAAAGCAGGGATGCATGGCATCCTGGGCAGCAATGGCAACAGAGCTATTTTGAGGAGGAAGCCAATGTCCCATTCTCCATGTTCCTAGCTTGCTTCCCATTTTGGCCTAGACAAAGCAGCTTTGCAGGCACTACTCTGCCACCACCAACCATACCTGCAACAACAAACAGCCAATACAAGGGTCAGCAACCATTGTCCTATTAGAGCCCCCTTTGCTCTATAAATGCAACAACAGAACAGCAAAAAGGGGGGAACAAGAAAAAAATGCTGGGCGTTTTTACCACCAATCAAAGAATTAGAGGCTCCACACTGAAGCCCTAATTCACCAAAACAGAGGCAAAAAAAAAAAACCAAAACAGAGGCAAAAAAGAAAAAACGCAGAAGCAGAAAAAAAAAGAAGAAACAGAGAGAAGAAGAAGAAGGTAGAGTCTCTCTCGCCCTCTCAGCCTCCCTCTCCCTCCTCCTTCCCCCCTTCTCGATCGCCCTTTCCTCCTCGCTTTCTCTCTCCTCTCGACCCAAAGATCTCCCCTTTCCTCCCTGTTTTGGCCTCTCCCTCTCTCGCACCCACTCCCTCTTCCTCTCAGTCTCTCTCTCTCGCGATTCCCTTCCTCCCTCTCCCACGATCTCTCTCACTTTCTCTTTCCCTCTCCTTCGCAACCGGTCCCTCCCCTCTCCCTCTCGATCGCGGCCGCGCGCAGCGGCCGCCTCGCCCCCTTCTCCTCCTTTCTCCAGCACCGTCTCCCCTCCTCCTTGCTCGTGGCGCACCCCTTTTTTCCCTCTCTCCCATTCGCGATCGTTCCCCCCTTTTCTCCCATCCCATGGCTGCTACGCAGCCTTCCTTGTTCTTAGGGTTTCTAAATGACCCAAATGAAATGCCCCCTTCCCTTTTGTTTCGTTCCCTTCTGCTTCTTTTTTAAATATTTTTTTTTTCGTTTGTTTGGGCTCCAGCCCGTTTTTTATTTTATTTTATTTTATTATTTCTGTCTTTTTATTGGGCTTCAGCCCATTCCATTTTTTTGTTTTTATTTTATTTTATTTCTTATTATATTCGATTTTGGGCTTCAGCCCAACTGTACCCCCCTTTTTTCTGTTTAAATTTTGTCAACTAATTTCACCCCCTTTTATTTTAAAATACAACAAAATATTAGTAGTGACAACGCAGAATCCACTTTTGGTTTGGTCACTACGTCATTCTTTTCCGATTTCAAAAACTTAAAATCAATGACTACTCCAAATTCTCTTTTGGTTTGGTCATCACAAAATCTTAATAAAATATCTTAAAATATTAGTAGTGATTACGCCAAATCCATTTTTGGTTTAGTCACTACGTATATCATAAAAACTTAAGTCAAATTGATTAATTAAAATCAACCAACACACAACTTTTTTCTACCCAAGAACTACGTAGCCTTTGATTTCTCCACTGCACCTGGAGATACGTAGGAGCAGGAGCACACTCATGTCAAGCGCAAAAATAAACAACTCTTATTAAGCCCTCTTTTTTATCTTTGTTAATTCTTGTTTTTTTAAATAAAAGGGAAATAGATATTTTTAGAAGTTAATATAATTTGCACAATTAATTATAGGTAACCTTTTTCGAAAGGATGTCGTAGGGTGTTAATACCTTCTCTACGCATAATTCGACTCCCGAACCCCAAATCTAGTCTCAAGGGCCATTTTCTTCAAAAAATGTTTTTTCCAATATTTTTCCTTCGAAATAAATTATTGGTGGCGGCTCCATTAAACTCGAACAAATCCCTCCGAATTTTTCGGTCGCTACAGCTGGCGACTCCACTGGGGACATTTTTTTTAGAGAGTCAAGCCTAAGTAATTGATTGTGCTAAATAGTTAACTCTTATGTTTAGTTTCTCTTGTTTTTTATTTATTTATTTATTTATTGTTCTTTTGTGAATATTCGTTATGCATATATTGAACCTTAGGTTAGAAGACCATATTTTGTATATTTCATTTGTTTTGCAGTTTGGGTAATTTTAGGTTGCCTCCATCACATACCTCACTTACACACATTTTACATACACTTATGAGTGGGACCCTATACCTGGGCAGGAGTGCAGCTTAGGGAGTGAGAGGTTGTTAGTGATAGTCACTTTGGATCTACTTTCAATTTGGGTATCATGAGAACCTCATCTAGAGTGCGACTGTTCCGTGGGTGCCCACACGTAGGATCTTCTTCCTATTGGTGGTCACATCCCGAAATGGTACTTGGCTCTAGAGACCTTTGGTGAGGAAGTTATTAGTACCACATGTGAAAGTGCTCACATGTCGGATGATTTATAGGCCCTTAGAAGTAGAAATCCTCTGATTTAGGATAATTTTATTTAGGACACAACGAGGTGGTCTATTTTTCCGGTTGACCTTTCTTTCTAAAAAAAACAAATTTTCATCAAGTAGCATAGGCATTCCACCATTTACAATATCTCAAAAAAATAGGCATATCACATTTTGTTTGTTGTCCACTTCATTAATAATTGCATTAGTCTGCATGCCCATGCATTCTTTTATAATCAACATGATAAAGTTTGATATTAGTGAACTTTAGCATATTGCATCCATCCTCATTTCATTTAATTTTTGGGTAGGCTCACCAAGGAATCGTAAGGAAGAGCTAGATTGTGATCGGCAAAATAATATGAGATCAAGTAGTAAAACAGTTTCAAAAAACTCATACGTGCCAAAACAATGAGGCTTACGGTTCCCTGGCACAAATAAATAGATCCATGCATCCACATCCATTCATTCATTTTTCTTTTCTTACATACTCATATCATTTTTTTTAAATCGCCAGAAAATAATCAAACAAACTGGTTCCTCGACACCCTTATCGAACTCGCTCTCAATCAAAGATCATGGATGACCAAGAGATGAAAGATGACGTCAATCAGCTGAAGGAACAAATGAGCAAGGTCTTAGAGCTTCTGCAGTCTCTCAACAAAGACAAGACTGCAGAAGGGGTATCTCCAACAGTGAATGATGAAAGTCAAGCTACACCTTCCCACCCGCCTGGCTTCGGTCCTATGCAGTTGCAATATGGTCTCAATACTCAAGGGATGATGGTACCTTTTACAATTTACCCACATGGTCCTACACATTCACCAGCTAGCAACCCTCAGAATCAAGTACCGTAGTTCCCACTTTACAGACTCCCACCTGGTTATACGCCACCTGTGGCCAATGATGATACTGCGAACCATAATCCTCAAGGCCTCCAGGCACAACAGTTCCCGCTATTTGGTCTCCCGCCCGGTTACACAACGCCAGGTGCTAACAATAACTCTGCAGAAACTGATTCCCAAGCACTTGTTGTACAAGATGTAGCTCAAGGATTCAGTTCAGGTACTGAAACCATACCAGTTCAAAGCTCAACTCCTGGCTTCACGACATACACCTTTCCACCTAGTTATGCACCACCCCATGTCAGGAATACTCAAGGAGTCAGTACGCCTGTAGTGACCCCCGTAGTGAATCCCCGACCATTTGGTCACCCCTATTATGTTCAAGGAAATCCATTAAATCCCCAGACTAACCGCATTGCCTGGTCTCGAGCTGTGGGAGGATCCAATCTGAGTGTCCCAGTCGGGAACCAATGGCCTGATACTAAGTGGCAAATTCTTGAAGATAGACTAAGAGCTGTAGAAGGAGCAGGTTATCTCGGTTCAAGTAATGCTTCAGATCTTTGTCTCGTACCAGACGTGGTCGTACCGCCAAAGTTCAAAGTGCCAGACTTTGATAAGTATAAAGGGACAACTTGCCCAAAAAGCCATTTGACCATGTACTGTAGGAAAATGGCATCTTATGCACATGATGACAAACTTCTGGTTCACTTTTTTTAGGATAGTTTAACAGGGACAGCGTCGAGTTGGTATACACACCTTGAGCGATCTCATATTCGCTGTTGGAAGGATTTGGCAGATGCTTTCTTGAAGCAATATAAATACAACATTGATATGGCTCCTGATAGAATGCAGTTGCAAAATATGATGACAAGGGACAGTGAGACTTTTAAAGAATATGCCCTACGATGGAGAGGATTGGCAGCCCAAGTGGAACCGCCTCTGATCGAAAAAGAAATGGTGGCTATGTTCATGGATACTCTTCAATCACCCTTCTATGACAAAATGATCGGAAGTGTATCGTCAAACTTTTCAGATATGGTCATCGTAGGGGAAAGGGTTGAAGGAGGTATAAGAAATGGAAAGATTACCCACACTCACTGGAGTAAGTGATGCCAAGAAACCCCTACAAACTTCATGAAGAAGGAAGGAAACTAATCTTTGTGATGACGAGCCAGGGAGGACATACCCAAGGAAAGTCACCCCATTTCTTTACTAGCTTCCCGCAGCCTTTCTCATACCCTTATTTTCTACCTCCATACATTGCCGCTGCTTCTCATAATCCACCCACTCAGCCAAACCAAAGCCAGAAACAGCCAAACGACCAAGAGAGAAAAGCAGTCCAATTTGACCCTATTCCCATGACCTATACTAATTTATTCCATCACCTCATCAGTAATTCCTTAATCTCCCCGCGCTCAATGAAACCGCTCCAACCCCCCTTCCCAAGAGGGTATGACCCAAACGCCAAATGTGAGTATCATGCAGGGGCAGTAGGTCACACAACTGAAAACTACAAAGCCTTGAAGTACGTGGTTCAGGATTTGATCAATGCCAAATTATTGAGTTTTAAAGAGGATGGCCCTAATGTGGGTAATAATCCCCTTCCAGGTCATAGAGGTCTAGCAGTCAATGTCATTACTGAGGGGTTTGGGGACCAACCCCTAATAGCTAAATCGGAAGGCAGGGAACCAAATGATAAGAATGTCTCTATTTGTGACATCAGACAAAGCTTTCAGAGCGCAAGAATGTTGAACCCAAACCAGATAGCAACTGTCAAAGATGATCGCAGTGCTGAAGACAATATTGTCAACCTTGTCCACTCTTGCCCTCTAAATGAAGAACTTGGAAATTGGGAGATTGTTGAGGTTCCCGTGATGTTTGATTCAAAATAATTTTGTAATGCAAATCCTATTGCTCTGCCTAAGGCTTTAGGATGATTTATTGTCAAAAGGGCGCACATGTTTCATTTCAGTATCTTTATCAATAAAATGCACTTTTGAATTTTCCAATCATTTCCCTTTTCTTTTTTTTTTCATCTTTTCCATTCCCTTCCTTCTTTTTCGTTTTTTCTTTTCGTCGATTTTAACTAATGCAGATCCAAAAAATATTGTCTTTGAAAATGACGATGTCAATGACTCATACTATAACTTTGACTACCCCATGAGGACAATTGAGAAACCCCTTCTAAACTGATGAGATTGATGGTACGAGAGGCAAAAATGATTTAACCCCACGAGGAAGAACTTGAAATAATTGATGTGAGTACTGAAAGTGACAATAGAAAGAAAAAGGTAGAGCAAATGTATAATTTGCCAAAACTTAATTTTTGTGAAAATTTGAGCAATAAGATTTTGAGATGAAGTTTGACCATTTTTCTTTATCCCAAAAATAAAAAATATATATCCCTTGTTACCCTTTTCGAGGTTATTTTTTTTTCTTTTCAAATACCCTAAACAACGATCACCCGTCCATCAGAAGCTAGCACAATAGTCTATTCAATTTTTTTTGGTTAAAAAAAAAAAGCAAAGCAAGCAAGCAAATAGCAAATGCAACGTATCAAAGACGCTTGCAAGAATCAACAAAATCAATAAATAAAAATGCCAAAACTAGACAATACAATTGTGCTAGCAACCATCAAAGTGCATCTTTGCACTAAAAATCTTTGTTGAAAAAAAAACCCCAAACACTTTCTGGGCCTGAAATATCCTTTCTTTTGTGACCCTTCAACCCCTAGCCACGTTATAACCCTAATAAAGTCCATTCTAATCAAAATCAAATTGCTCATATTTTCTCAAAACTTGATTTTTGGAAGAGAAAATCCATATAAACTCCTCATTACAGCTGCTTTACCAAAAAAGTGGTTGTCAAGTTCATCAAAAGGGATCTGATCTGCCACCACGGTTTGTCAAATAAGATCATTACTGATAACAGGACTAACTTGAATAACAAGATGATGAAAGAGCTGTGTAATAACTTCAAGATCCAACATCATAATTCCTCACCATGCCGCCCAAAAATGAATGGAGTAGTTGAGGCTGGAAACAAGAACATCATGAAGATTATCTAGAAGATGGTTGTAACATTTGGAGACTGGCACGAAATGCTCTCTTTTGCCTTGCACGGTTATCGAACTTCGGTTCGCACCTCAATGGGGGCAACCCCTTTCTCACTGGTGTATGGAATGGAAGCAGTACTTCCCATTGAAGTCGAGATCCCCTCGTTAAGGGTATTGATGGAGACAAAACTGGAAGAGGCAGAATGGGTTCAGGCTCGGCTGGATCAATTAAATCTCATTGAAGAAAAGAGAGTAATGGCCTTATGTCATGGACAACTGTATCAACACATGATGAAGAGGGCTTACGAGAAGAAAGTTTGCCCTCGGGAATTTCAAGAAGGGGACTTATTACTCAAGAAGATTTTGCCCATCCAAAAGGATTCTCGTGGAAAATAGACCCCGAATTACGAAAGCCCGTATGTTGTGAAAAAAGTTTTTTCTAGAGGAGCCTTAATCCTCACAAGGATGGACAGTGAAGATCTCCCACTCCCAGTGAACTCTGATGCAGTCAAAAAATATTATGCCTAAAAAAGAAAAACATATAAAAAGCCAAGCAAAGGTGAGCTCGCTAGGTTGAAAACCTGAAAGGGCGACCTAGGCAAAAATTAGAGCAACCCGTTGGATTGAAAACTTGAAAGAGTAATCCTAGCAAAAGTTAGGGTCTGAAATCGAACATTGAAGATGGCTGATGCATCAAGGGGCTCTTACCCAACTGGGGCAGTTCTATATATTTTCCGAAGTAGAGTAATGAGTATTCAAAGTTATGGATATGGGAAGCTGTCATTTGTTCCTACAAAGACACAAACTATAAAATATCTACTTAGTTATTGTCTTTCTTTGTTTTTTGTTCTTCCTGCATTTTTCTTGATGTATCTTCAAGTTTGTGTAACTTCAGTCCTTGTACACATGACTCTTTTTTTGAATACCAAACACCTCTGTTCTCGTATTTCAAAATGTTGTTTTATGATAATAGGCATTGAATTGTGAAGCATGTGATGATATGAGAAAACATTACCATTATTACATACATTGGAACGCGAAATCTCAACAAATAAGTTTCAAAGGGAGATTACCTTTAAAAAAAAACTAGTGTTGCATCGATAATTCGCGCTTCCTCCCAGTCAAAAGTATATTATGAATGAGCCCGATGAATCTTGGTTTGTCCCATATCTTTAAATACTAGAGATCATATGGGATGAGGAGTCATTGCAATAAAAATAATGGTCGCATTGCATACATGCATTACATACCATATATTCATGCATCATCTTCATATCACCACCTTTTAGCCGTTTTATTACACCTGGTCCGTGAACCAAATTTTAATCCTTCACTTTTGTTTACAAACATTGCGCCTAACATTGGTCCTTTATTTTGCTTTCTAAGCGACACGCCAAGTATCGCTCCCTCTTTATCGCTTTAAGATTACCGCGTCAGTACCCGACCTGGCAGAGATCCTTCTTTATAGTTTTTGGATAAACGCGCCAAGCGTTAATCCCTCATTATTGCTTTCCGATTACCGGGTTAGTACCCGACCTGGCGGTAGTCCCTCATTATTGCTTTTTGACCAACATATCAGTTCCGGACCTGATGTTGATCCTTCTTTATTGCTTCCCATCGACGCGTCAATACCCTACTTGGCGTCGAACCTTTCGATCACCGTGTCAGTACCCGACCTGGCGGTGATCCTTCTTTATTGCTTCCCATCAACGCGCCAATACCCTACTTGGCGTCGAACCCTCATTATTGCTTTCCGATCACCGCATCAGTACCCAACCTGACGGAGATCCTTCCTTATAGTTTTCTAATAAACGCGCCAAGCGTTAATCCCTCATTTTTGCTTTTCGACCACCGCGTCAGTACCCGACCTGGCGGTGACCCTTCTTTATTGCTTTCCGATAAACGCACCAAGCGTTAATCCTTCATTATTGCCTTTTGATTACCGCGTCAGTACCCGACCTGGTGGTGATCCTTCTTTATTGCTTTTCGATTAAACGCACCGAACGTCAATCCCTCGTTGTCATCCTTTGCCTATCCTGGTTCGGGACAAAATTAGTGTCTTTATCTTTACTTCTATTTTATGACAAAAATATGAAAACCTTTGTTGTTCACATTTTCTAATAAAATATAACAAAAGAGGGGCAGCTATTATACCCTAATTTTGTCCACCTACCTCTTGTAATTTATTTTTATTTTTGTTTTTACTTTATTCTTAGCAACACATTTTGGGTTCATTTTTGTTAATCCTTTGGGCTAATTTCAGCCCAATTGCAATAAAAAAAGCAGGTTCAAATAGCTGGCATTTTTGTTACAAATTACAATCACAAGCATAAGTCCAAAAAAATAATAATAACCATGTCCATTACATGTCCAAAAAAGAAAAAAAATACAAACAGTCCACAATGTTTATTACATGTCCAAATTTACAAAAAAATCAGATTGAATAAAATTACAAAAGAAAATAAAATAAATAAATAAAAAGAGACAAAGCAAGGATGCATGGCATCCTGGGCAGCAATGACAACAGAGCTATTTTGAGGAGGAAGCCAATGTCCCCTTCTCCATGTTCCTAGCTTGCTTCCCATTTTGGCCCAGACTAAGCAGCTTTGCAGGCACTACTCTGCCACCACCAACCATACCTGCAGCAACAAACAGCCAATACAAGGGTCAACATCCATTGTCCTATTAGAACCCCCTTTGCTCTATAAATGCAACAACAGAACAGCAAAAATTGGGGGGGGACAAGAAAAAAATTCTGGGCGTTTTTACCACCAATCAAAGAATTAGAGGCTCCACACTGAAGCCCTAATTCACCAAAACAGAGGCAAAAAAAAAACCAAAACAGAGGCAAAAAAGAAAAAACGCAGAAGCAGAAAAAAAAAAGAAACAGAGAGAAGAAGAAGAAGGTAGAGTCTCTCTCTCCCTCTCCCTCCTCCTTCCTCCCCCTTCTCGATCGCCCTTTCCTCCCTGTTTTCTCTCTCCCTCTCAGTCCAGCATCTCCCTTTTTCCTCCCTGTTTTGGCCTCTCCCTCTCTCGCACCCACTCCCTCTTCCTTTCAGTCTCTCTCACTCTCTGATTCCCTTCCTCCCTCTCCCACGATCTCTCTCACTTTCTCCTTCCCTCTCCTTCGCGACCGGTCCCTCCTCTCTCCCTCTCGACTGCGACCGCGCGCGGCCAAGGGTTGGCGCGCGGTGGCCGCCTCGCCCCCTTCTCCTCCTTTCTCCAGCACCGTCTCCCCTCCTCCTTGCTCGCGGCGCACCCCCTTTTTCCCTTTCTCTCGTTCACGATCGTTCCCCCCTTTCCTCCCATCCCATGGCTGCTGCGCAACCTTCCTTGTTCTTAGGGTTTATAAATGACCCAAATGAAATGCCCCCTTCCCTTTTGTTTCGTTCCCTTCTGCTTCTTTTTTATATTTTTTTTTCGTTTGTTTGGGCTCCAGCCCGTTTTTTTATTTTTTATTTCTGTCTTTTTATTGGGATTCAGCCCATTCCATTTTTTTGTTTTTATTTTATTTTATTTCTTATTATATTCGATTTTGGGCTTCAGCCCAACTGTACCCTCCCTTTTTTTGTTTAAATTTTGTTCAACTAATTTCACCCCCCTTTTATTTTAAAATACAACAAAATATTAGTAGTGACAACGCTAAATCCACTTTTGGTTTGGTCACTACGTCATTCTTTTCCGATTTCAAAAACTTAAAATCAATGACTACTCCAAATTCTCTTTTGGTTTGGTCATCACAAAATCTTAATAAAATATCTTAAAATATTAGTAGTGATTACGCCAAATCCACTTTTGGTTTAGTCACTACGCAAATCATAAAAACTAAGTCAAATTGATTAATTAAAATCAACCAACACACAACCTTTTTCTACCCAAGAACTACATAGCCTTTGATTTCTCCACTGCACCTGGAGATACGTAGGAGCAGGAGCACACTCCTGTCAAGCGCAAAAATAAACAACTCTTATTAAGCCCTCTTTTTTATCTTTGTTAATTCTTGTTTTTTTTAAATAAGAGGGAAATAGATATTTTTAGAAGTTAATATAATTTGCACAATTAATTAGAGATAACCTTTTTCGAAAGGATGTCGTAGGGTGCTAATACCTTCCCTACGCATAATTCGACTCTCGAACTCAACTCTGGTCTCGAGGACCATTTTCTTCAAAAAAGGCTTTTTCCAATATTTTTCCTTCGAAATAAATTATTGATGGCAGCTCCATTAAACTCGAACAAATCCCTCCGAATTTTTCGGTCGCTACAACTACATTATTTACACATAAATAAAAAAGCAATGTCGTTTGTGTCACTTCTCTCTACTGATTCTTCAACTTCAGCATGTTGCCGTTTAGGAGACAGAACCTTCCCAAGGCTTCATGATTCTTCTTCACATAAATAGAGGAATTCTAGCGTTGATGCATTAGTTGAATAGATACAATGAACAGCAACCTGATGCATTTTGTCCACCAGATGATGGCGGAAACAATGAGTTCTTCTCTGGATTCTATGATGATGTCAAGAGAATAATTCTTTAGTTTTCCCATCATCTTGGGGACAAATTTTTTCAGTGAGGAGGAAAATCAAGGAGTTATTTTCTTGACACTATTATAGAATCCAGAGAAGAATTCATTGTTTTCGCGATCATCTGGTGGACAAAATGCATCAGCTTGCTCTTCATTGTATCTTTTCAACTAATGCATCAACCCTATAATTTTTGCATCATGTGAAGAAGAATCATGAAGCATTGGGAAGGTTCCGTCTCCTAAACTGCAACATGTTGAAGTTGAAGAATCAGTAGAGGGAAGTAACGCACACAACAACAGTGATGACGAGTGTCCATCTTGAGGCTAGTTTTGGCCGGTACTAGAAGAGCAACTAGACAAAATCGGGCAGTAGATTCCTCTGAACGAGTCGATGGAGTGTGCTCGGGTGCGATGGGAGAATACTCTAGTGTGGATGGAATATAATATACTCCTCGATCTCATCATCATTGCTGGGGATCTGAACAATATCCGGCCCTTGATGAACCTCCCTGAAAACTACGGGCCTCCTGGTAGAGGGTGGTCTCCTCTGAAGCATGCGTATACGAAGGCCTGGGCCGCAATGGCCAGCGTTGGCACAGGGATCAGCATACTGGTTATCCATCAAATTGCGATCCTCATCGCGATAAGGATCGCGATGACGAGCATCACGATCCTCAATCCTCACAAAGCTAGCTCGATACTCCCTCGCAGTCATCATCGGCCTGCTAATAGAGGGATGTGACCTCCTGGAAGCCATGCGAGTACGATGCCCCGCACGACCACGGTTTTCACCTAAAGACATCGTCTGTTGTTAACAGTAGTCAATCATGAGCAACCAAGCTGAAATTTAATTGAATGACAACAAAAAGCATAATAGGGAAGTAACAATTTAATTACTATTCATGGAATTACCTTTTTGTAAAAGATATAAACTTCCTAATTACTGACATGTAAAAACGTTGATCCTCTAACCATCCATCATAACACAATACATGAGCTGCATCAAAATAGATCCACAGCCACACAAACCCTTTTCCAAAATATTTCCTTTTAAAAAAATTAATAAAAACCAGGGCTTGCTAAGGAATCTAAATGAATAACTGAGAAATTAAAAAATGTAAGATAAAAAAGACGAAAAACAAAAAATCACAACACATTTCTATCTGAAAAACATAAACACACTCGGAACCCAGCGAAAACAAAGTAGCTAAACAAAAAAAGTAGAAAGAAAATGAAAAAAAATGAAGCAGTGACGCAACTATAGAAATGGAAGGTTGGTTGAGCAGAAGAGAGAGTGAAGAAGAGAGATTATTCTTCTTCTTCTTCTATTTTTCAAGCTTTGGTCAGAGGGAACAGAAGAGCGTGAGGGTCAGGGTGAGTGAAACCTAAAGAGCAGAGACAGAGAGACAGAGAAAGAAAAGGTAAACTCAAAGGACTTTAACCTGAAATAGTGGCACAACCCCGAGTGGCACAAAGGACTTTGACATGAAGCTAGCTAATGCTCAGCATTGGACCAAAGCTAGATTAGAAGCTAAGGTGAATATATTATCAAACAGATTAAAACCAAAAAGGGCCAAAGCTATAAGATAAAGGAACAAACCTATAAGCACGGAGAAGGAACAAGTGGATGTGGTCGCTTCTGGCTTGCCTCTGAGACTGGGCTTTGAAGGAGAAAGGCATCGAGAACCACGAGAAGGAGAACGACGACGAGAACCACGTGAAGTAGAGGTATTCGAACGTCTATGAGAGAAGATGAGAACGACGACAGTGCAACGGCGAGAGAGAGGGCTCGAACGGCGGAGAGAACAAGGAGAGTGCAGTGACAAGAGAGAAAGAGAGAACAAGGAGAGTGAAATAGGGTTATCTCAGAGAAATGCTTCGTGCGTATTTGAGAATGAGAGGGAGAAATTTATTTTAATAAAAAAAAAAGACATTTAACACCGGTTCTGGAAATAACCAGTGTAATATGTTATGTTTTTAACACCGGTTATATACAAAATCAGTGTAAAATGTCTTCAGTTTTTAAATCGCAAATCTTTTTCACCGATTGGTTATATACCCAGTGTAAAAAATGACGCGATAATTTCAAAATTACCACCACGTCACTTTTGACACCGGTTAAACCTAAAACCGGTGTAAAATATCTAATTCTTTTCCGTTTCGCGCACTAGTGCGCTTTTAATCAAATTGGATTAATTCAGATTTAATATTGGAATCAATTAAATCCAAACTGAAGTGCAACTTATTTTTTTTCTGGATCAGATGACTTTTTGGCTCAAAACCGATCCAAACTGATCTCCGAACACCCTTAAACTATGATGATAAAAATAAACTCCGAAAAATGATATAGTATCATAATATCTCTTTCACAATTACGTTGGCTTATTAATTTTTTTATTATTAAAACAGTCATGTTACGATCCAATTAAAAATAATAGAAAATGTATTATTACTATTATTATTATAGCTAAATCGCAACATGTAACTTCATACATAGTAGTTTTTTTTGGGTGACTGACAATAAAACAAAGAAAGAAAAACAGGAAACAACTAGATGCCTATAGCGTCCTTAATCAGCAACAACTCTAACCCCGGAGGAGATGCTAGCAGAAGCTTGAAACCGCCTGACTAGAGACCCTTTTTAGCCAAAAAAGTCCGCACAATGGTTGGCCTCCCGATAAACATGTCCGAGGAAAACCCACCTCATTGTTAAGAGCATGCACTATCTCACGCAAAGGACCGCATGGGATCGAGAGCGTGGACTCCTGTTGTGGATCAAGTTGATAGCCTCGGCGAGTCCGCTTTCGCGCGTGCAAGTGTGATAGCCAAGCCTTTGCACCATGATGATGCCATGCAAGATGCCATGCGCTCGGCTGCAAAGAGTCACCAACCCCATCATTGCAAGTAAAGCCTGCAACCCAAACACCATTCGAGTCCCTTAATAGACCACCAGAGCCAACAGCCCCTGAACTAACATGGAAACTACCATCTGTGTTGAGCTTCACCTCACCCGGGTTGGGGGCCTTCCAGGTAGCCAAGCGCCGCATCCCTTGCACCTCACCCTGCTTTGGAGGAAAGTGGTGAATAAACTCCTCATGAGAGAGATGAATGTTTCTAAGAACTCGATCCACCTTCCAATGGTCATCCGAAAAAACCAAATTATTTCTCCAGCACCAGGACCACCAAAGAGCCGCAATGAACATTGAAGAGTGACCCCCACGAGCCATATCATAAATCCAAGCACCTGCATCAGTGTGGGAGAGAAAACCAGGGATAGCTAACATACCAATACCCAACCAGATTTCACGAGAGTGGGGGCAATCTCGGAGTAAATGGATTGCATCCTCAATGTTGGAAGAGCAACGTTGGCACAGAGGAGAGGTCGCCATATGACAGTGATGTCGGAGCTTGTTTGTTGGCAGAGCATTATGCACACACATCCACACAAGATGTTGAACCTTGGCTGGTGCACCAAGCTTCCAAATCCAGTCCCAGTGAACACTAGGATCCCACTCTTGATGCCTTGCAAGCAGCCACCAATAACCTGAAGCGGAGGTATAGGTGCCGGAGCCCGAACCTTCCCAAATCCACTTATCAGGGATGCTATCATGGAGCTGACCTGGGGGTGGCCGTTTGGAGAAAATATTCAGCAAATCTTGAGGGATAATAGTCATCAAAGCATCAAAGTTCCAAGCCCCATCTTTACAAACATCCCTCAGCTGAAGGTTAGTGTCCGAAATATTCACAAAATCCATCGCATGGCAAGGAGGTCCACTACCCGGTCAATCGAGTACCATAACGAGCCGGACCCATCCCCAATGCGAAACCTAAGCCTTCACGAAGTGCCTCAGTGACTTTGATCACACTCCTCCATATCACGATGCATTCTTTGACCGAGAGGCACACCAAACCGAGGAGCCATGTATATATTTATGACGAAGAATACGAACCCAAAGTTTATGATCCTCATGAATGAGGCTCCAAAGAAGCTTCCTAGGAGGAGATATTAGAGAGGCGAGCTTCCGAATGGAGAGGCCACCAAATTTTCTCGGGCATAGTAATCAGCATTCACTTGACTCTATTCCATTTGCGAGACACCGTCCCTCCCCAAATGAAGCTCTTAGTTATTCTATCAATCGAGTCACACACATTCTGTGGTAAATGGTGGATTTGCATTGTGTACACTGGAATAGCCGTCGTGGATCGACCAAGCAAGGCAAGCCCTACCGCTTTGTTCAAAAGGTTTCCTTCCAGCCACCAGCGCTTGTGCATCTTATCAATGAGGTGCTCATAAGCGTCTTTAGTAACTCTCCCCTCAACAAGGGAAAGCCTAAATAGTGTCCTAGGTTGGCAAACTGCGAATCAAGAAATGTCTTTGATAGCACGCTTGTTCGCCATCGGGACCATCTTGGAACACATTGCTTTGGATTTTGCCACGTTGACTTTAAGGCCGAGGCTCTGCAAAAATCCTCAGCGTATCCATCACAAGTCGCACTGTTGGGGTTAGCTTCACGTAACAAGAGCACGCCATCCGCAAATAAGAGGTGCGAAAGACCAGACCTCCTCTAGAGACATGAGCAGGCGCCAAATACCAAGATCAACTTTGTCTTTGGATATTAAGAGCAAGCTTCTCCATGCACGTAACAAACAAATAAGGAGAGAGGGTCTCACTGTAGGAGGCCTCTGGATTGGCTGGGTAACTGCTTTAGCACCATTCCACAGACGACAAGGCTACTAGACCTGACACAACTCATAATCAGCCGATAATGACCATAGGAAGTGAAACTCCTGCAAGGTTAGCTCCAAGAAATCCCAATTCAATCTGGCTCATAAGCTTTTTCAATGTCAATTTTAAAAGCAATAGTACCTTTCTTTGACTTGGAGTGATGCATGAAGTGAACCACTTCTTGGGCCGAATGGCGTTGTCAGTGCCTCTCTTTGGGATGAAACCGCTCTGTAAGGGGCTAATCGGATCATCAAGGAAGGGACGAACCGCTAACAATGACCTTGGTAACCACTTTGAAGATGACATTGCAGGCTAATAGGCGGAAATTCTTCAATCTAGTAGGCGCCTCTTTGGGGATGAGGACAAGGAGAGTTTCACTATGTTTTCGCCAATGGCCCTCTCACGAAAGCTAGCTTTACTAAGGCCCACATGTCATCACCCACTATATCCCAGAAGTGCTTGAAAAAGAGTGGTTGGAAACCATCAGGTCCTGGTGCTTTATAAGACTTCATCGAAAATAAAGCACTACGAACCTCCTCCTTGAGGACTGGTGCAGTAAGGGCCTCCCTACCACGGTCACACAAACGTGGAAGCAAGTCCACGTGCAAGCTGTGGGGAGTGGTTGATGAGTCAGCTGAAAAGAGTCTCTGATAATAACTTATTGCTTCCATCTGGAGTCTATCATCCTCGGTGCACCAAACATTGTCGTCAAGAAATAAGCCTTGGATCTTGTTTCTCTTTCTTCTGATGACCGTTTGTGTGTGGAAGAACTTGTTATTCCGGTCTCCCAGTTTAACCCACTTCTCTCTAGATTTCTGAAACCATAGAAGTTCTTCCTGCTTCAGGACACCCGAAGCCGAACCTTCTTCATTTTCTGAAAAATTAAAACACTGCACAAGCTCTAGGCATTAATTAATGCATTAATTCATCATATAACAAATAAATTAGTCTTTGCTTATGAGAGAATTAACCAGTCTACAACTGCGTGGAAAGCAGATAATGGAGTATGGACAACATGCAAAATCATTAAAATATATATATATATAGCGAGAAGAATCTGGGAAACAATCCATTGGTGCTCTGTTATTCATACAAAACCAAGAGAGAAGTGAAAATGCTTATTAAATAAATAAATAAAAATAGAAGTGTAGCCATGGCTATGAACCTGTTGAAGCTAGTTGCTAGCCTAGTAGTATATTCAGGCTTTCATCAACAAAACCGATTCAGAAGAAATGAAGCGCAAGTGGTAATCGAATAGAGCATTCAAGAGAATAGATCAAAACCAGAAATTGAGAAATTGAAATGAATGAAGAATGAAGAGTGCTAACAGAATTCCAACCGAATATCTGTTTTGGTACACGTGGCATGTAATGAGTAGTGACTAGTGTCTAGTGAGAAAAAGGAGGAGGTATAGGGAAAACCAAAAGGCGATTCGGTTCTTCTAATTCTCTCTTTCTCCTTTTCTCGCTTTCCGCCACGTATGTAATCACTACAGAACCGTGTTTTCGTTCTTCTTTCAAAGAATATCTATACAATCTATACAATTATATAAAGAGAATGGGTGTTGTTAACTACCATTTTGGTGTACTACTTTTTATCCCCATTTTATCCTTTAAACATAAGCAAGTGCATTTGAAACTTCCACTCCAAAACATCTAATTACATAAATAAAATAGAGCAGTTACAAAACCACCAAAAGGTTAAGAAATGGAAAATGACACGGTTCACCATTTTGTCTATAACTTTAACCAATCTTTATAACTCACGGGTCCTCTCTCCCAATCAACATGTGTTAATAATTTAGTGTCATTATGAAAAATTAGTCTTATGAACTACTTAAAATGCATAATAAAATTCCTTAAAAACAATATTAGATATTAAAATACGATAAAATAATACATACTGTGGTGCAGTAGAAATGCGGAAAGACGGGCACTACCGTGCCCGTCTTGCCGCTAGTGTAATGTAATGTAATTGGGGGTATGAAAAAATAAAATAAAAATAAAAAAGAATACGCAGTTGGGCATCGTGTGGATGGTTGCATTGCAAGAGCTATCCCTCTTCCGCTCACCGCCATCATCTATCATTCAGACAGCATAGATTTTTATTTTTTTTTGGTTTAAAGACAGCATAGAAATTTAAAAGTAGGAAAAGATTATAAAAAATTGAAAAGAAAAAATCCTAATTGACTTTTGTATGCAATAGGGTACATTACATTGCTTAATCTTCTTCTGCCATTGAGCGTTGATATTTATTAATTTTATCGAGGAAACATGAAAAACAGTAAAAGCAAAGAATAAATCACTTACGATTAAAATTTCCCATTTTTACACATTTACTGACCAGGGAATTTTTATTTTATTCGGTTCTTTATTTTCTTTGCATCTATATCGTCTCTACCATTATTTTCAAAAGAACAATTACTTTCTCGCACCTAAATTTTTTATACTTTTTTTCCTCTCACGGTAAACACAGGAAGTCTCTTCTTTTTCGGAATATCCATATGCTGAAAGTACACGAAATTTCAAATGCAAGGGTAATTTCTTAGCAAAATTGTATATAATAATTTCATCTCATTTTCATTCCAAATTTAGCAACCTCTAGGACATGAAAAAATAATTTTCATTTTTCTATAGTGAACGAATGTATTTTAGATGAAAAAGTGAAAAGATAACCTTGATCAGAAAAACTAATGTTTTAGAATATAATAAAGAAACATCGAACATGTTCATATATAATAAAGTATGAGATTATTAAAATCGAATCATTAATTTTTCAGTCATAGGTTATAGCTCCATGTTTTATCCACTAAAATACATCCTCCCCTTTAAGACAGACAAATATGTGAAAAACGGTTCATGAAATTAAGTTTCCAAGTTGTAATGATAAAGAGAACAGCTATTCAATGTTTGTGCTCATAAGTTTGAACCTTTGTCATACATCTTAAATAACTAGCCATAAGAAATCCTGGGACGCTCCTTATCAAAGAAATGAAAAATAAACTCATCATAAAGATATAATTTTAGCGAAGGACTGAAGCATAAATTAAAGAGAACACAAATTCATGTGTAAAGCCCCAACTCAGAATCTCAAATACAAGGGGAGTACTGCTATAAGCATTTCGCATGTAGTCATACGATAATCGAACCATCGGATTTTTACTAAAGCAAAAACGTACAAGGTGAAGCGGTTATGCATTGATTGACTGAAATATTAACAACTCATTACGAGTAAAATTGGAACTTCAAAACATCTATCACCTCAAATATATGCTCACTATTGTAGTGTTTAGTAATAACTGCTGCTCATTTCTCCAAGCAACCAAGTTCCTGCATGCCTAATGCCTATATCCCAAAACATCCAATCCGGTAAGCTCTATAATATGATCTGATCATGTGATAATAAAAGCTAATAGTAGGAGAAAAGGCACCTTCTAATTTCTATACTATGCATTATTTAAGGGAACCAAGGTCAAGGAAAGGGGGAAGACTGTAGGATGGGACATGGATTGTGGGTTGAGCTGTAGAAAGGAACAAGCCTGAGCCATCTTGTCATTCTTGATGTCATACTTGTAAATGTATAGGGACACCTTGATAAGCAAGACACCGTCTTTGAAACCAAGAGGATTCATCCAAGGGTTATCCAATCTCCCTGACACTCTATTCTTTAGATTCAAAAAGAATTGTGGATATTCTTCTTCAAAATCCTCCAAAGTCTTGCAATGCTTCAAAGTCCATTTAGACTCATAATAATCTTCAAGATACCAAACATGAAGACCTTCTTCTGATACCTGCACATAATGCAATCTTCCCTCACATTCTCCAATACAAGCCTCAGGGACAGTCCCAAACTCAATGGCAGGGACCGGCACTGAAATCAACCAAGAGAGCTCCTTCTCAACATCAAAAGTCAGGATTTGATCACTATCTGTGAGCCAATGCAACACACCTCCTATGTATATGCCATTATTTTTAACCAAATTGCCATCGCATTGGCATATTTCATTCGATTTCCTCCACGCTCCGGTTTCTGATGAGTACAATTCGAATGTAAAGAACAATTCCCCCTCCTCCTCCTCACTGTTTTCCTCAACCTGCTGATGTTTTACTCTCACCAATTTGAATTTGAATTTGGGAGGTATGTCAATGGACCCTTTGGATGGTTCAAAATCAAAATCAAAATCAAAAGCCAGTGCTATGCTTTCTGTTCTGTCACACGCAGCAGGACAATCCAATTGAATCCAATCCCTAAGTGAAGGATTGCAGAGATATATAGTTGGTTGTGGAGAAGGGAAACAGCCACGGCAGCATACAATACCTTTGCAAGACGCCAAAACAACAACGTCTTCGGGAAGAAAACTGAAAACGGTTTTGTGCACTGCGTGATCAGCAGCGCTTGAATCCACGGGAATGTAACTAACCGTTTTGATATCGTGTTTGCAGCACATGAACTTCTCTTGCACAATGAAGCCCGTTAGGGCGAGCTCGTTGTTTTCAAGTTGAGCTTTGATGAATGAACGATTCGAAATGATGCGGTGCCACTCTCTGGAAATGCACTTCATACCGAGCAATGGCTTCACCGGAATACGGGACAGAACGTCAAAGATAATGTCACTGTCCAGAGATCCCTCACCCTCACTCTGAATCTGAAGCTGAGCCTTCTTCATTTTCTGAAAAATTAAGCAACACTGCACAAGCTCAAGGCAGGGGAGAAAATAAATAAATAAATAAATCAATGCATTAATTCATTCATGATAGAACAAAGAAGAAATTAACTACAGTATGTGGAAAGATGATTATGGACGACAATGTGCAAAATCATTAAAAATAAAAAAGTAGCGAGAGGTATATATGTGACTGAGAAACAAACAAATGCAGATTTGAAGGGACAAAATAACAGCACATCATCTCAACTAGAATTTCCATTGGTGTTCGTTCGTTCTATTATTGATGGATACAAAACATAAATAGAAATGAAAATGCTTAATAAATAAAAAAGTGTAGTCATGCCATGCCTTTGAATCTGTTTTAAGGTAGCTAGTATATATCTTGAGACTTGAGGCAGGCAGGCTTTCAGAAACAAATACCGATTCAGAAGAAATGGAGCTCAGCTAGCTCAAAGGCAAAAACATCTATATTTGTTTAGATGGAATAATGAAAAAAAAAATATGGAGAGAAAGAGTAGGGAAACCTTTCTATTCTGGCTCACCAAATTCTCTCTTTCTTTTCCACCACGTAAGTTGTAACTGTCATGTCATTTGCAGAGAGAGAGAGAGAGAGAGGCAGAGACGGAATGAGTGCGAGCGGCCGCGGTAGTGTAGTGTACGAATGGAGCCTCGCTGGCAGGCATGGTACGGGTGGTGTTGCTTGGCTTGGCTTGGCTTGCATGCATAAATAGAAAGAGAGTGCAAACGTCCAAATAATTCCTTTTGCAGTAAATGGAAAGGGAAAGGACGTCAAGAGAAATTTTCTTTCTAAATAAAAGCCGCGTCTCTAACTCTGTTACTTTTTCTGAGTTTTTTCTCGCAAATACAATCAATGATAACTAGTTATATCCTAATCTAATATAAACAAATTTTGTGATCATTATTTAAGGTTTTTATATGATGAATTAGGTATGATATTTAGAAATTAATATAATATTTTATACTTTATTAATTGTTTAAAATAAATATTATATTATATAATTTTATTTGTCAAATTTCTGTATATATTAAAATGACAAGATAAATGCTAACAAGTGATCCCAAATTTTTTAATACTTAATGATGTCAATACATAAATTATACTAGTACTTTTTACCAAATGCTTTCTATTTTCTATTACTTACTTATAATTACTATCCACTCGTCAGCGAAAACACAAATGATAAAGGCAAATGATAAGTAACAGAAGTGGAGAGAAGCCGAAGAGACAATGCAATGGTTTTACCTCACCAAATTCTTTGTTGTGGCAGTGGGAGTGCAGTATTGTGTTTGTGTGTAAATAGAGCAGTGGCAAGGCTGGCTTGAAAAAGTAGTAGGAAGAGACAAAAATGAACAATGGAGAAATGGATACGAAAAGTTTTTTTCTTAACTTTTTAATATAATTAACCAAAACACGAAGTTTGTCAAAAAAAACCAAAAACATTATAAAAAAACACCTCTCTATTCTCTATTCCCTTTACTTTACTGACTTGACTTGGGCAACATTTTGTGCCGCACACCAAAAGTATCCCCAAAAATCCTAATGCTACATTTTGTTGACCACAATTTAAGGTTTTATTTAAGGATAAAACTTAAGTAAGGTCCCTTAGGTGTGGTTAGTACTGTCTCTCTCACAAAACAGGATAAAAACTGTTTTGATATTGGTAGTTATGATAGCTTAGAAATAGTAGGAGTGAATAGAGAGAGAAAAATTTATCTATTTTGTGAGAGGAACAACACCAACCACACCTAAGGAACCTTACCTAAGTTTTGTCCTTCATTTAAATGATGTATTAGGTATGATATAGTACATTGGTATAATATGTCATAATTTATTAATTGTTTAATACTCCCTCCAGTCCCATATATAAGAGACAAACGCACTTTCTAGGTTCATTGAATAACTGATGTATATGGATATAGATCAGATACATCAGTTATTCAATGAATTATACATAAGAATTATATTATGTAAGTTTACTTGTCAAATTCTTTTTATATATTAAAATGTTAAATAACTTAAGAATTATTTAGTATACACGTTAAGATAAAGCACATTTTAACATTATGATGTCTCATAAAACATTTTTTTTTACAATGTCTCATAAAACCTTGACATCACGGAGCCTTTTTTGATATTATGAGTTTTTTTTGTAGATATACATTTAAGATGAAGGGATGACACTGCCATCGAAGATATGAATAATCTTTGTGTTCTAAGAGTACTTATAAATTATTTACATTTACCTCTATCAAGAACTAGTGGGGGCATAAATCAGCAATGCGTCATATACAAATCACGTCCTACTCCACTAAGTCAACCCCTTGTGGTTATGGGATTTTTTTTGACGAGATATTATATCATGTAATATCATTTTATGTTTGGTGATACACTATGTAAGTATTGTAACAAATAATATAATAAAAAATAATATTTATTAACAAAAATATTTGTATAAATTTTTTATATTCGTCTAAACTTATTGTGTGCATTCAATAAAAAATAATAAATCTTAACTGATAAATGATAAATATAAGTTTGTGTACGATAAATGATATAAAGGTATTTTTCTTTTTTACAAAATTTTTTAAATTTATTTTAAGTACAATAAATAAGAAAATAATAAATTTATTTTATTGACACTTTTACCATTTTTAACCAAACATTAACTTTATACTTGCAATTTTGTCATTTGCCCCGAGCACGGATTTTCTCTGACAAGTTTAAAGCCCAGCATCCTATACATGCTACGAGCCTAGGAGTATGCGTTGGACGAGAATGAATTTACAATCCTAGCCTTTGTAACTACTTTGTTTATTATGAAGGGACGTTGATGAATGATATTTGAAATTAGGACGATTTTTACCATAAAAAAAAGCTTATTATTCAACTCTTTGTGTTTTGATTCGTTATCCTCCCATCTTCCAGACATACCTTTATACCAATCAAATAGGAGATACAAAAAAAATACTAGAAAAAATTCTTAGAGTCAAGGTTTAATTGCACTTTTCATCCCCAATTTTCTCAATTTGGTAATTTTGGTCCTCCTATTTTATTTTTAGCGATTTTGTTCTCCTAACTTTATCAATTTAGTGATTTTGGTCCTCATACTTTTTAATTGCACTTTTGGTCTCCTAAAACATCATAAACACCTGCAAAATACGAAGGCATTCGAATTTGATCGGATTCGTCAACCTTTAATAGAACACTTACAAACTCATTTTATAGTTCATATATCATGATTTTAGCAATCAAAAATATTTCTGAAGATCCAAATCTATGGATGTATTACATAGTTGGCCTCAAACTCAGAGAAAAGACGAGGGTTGTATTAGGTAGTTAACAATCAAATGCAAAATTTTATCGAAACTTTACACCATGAATTATCAATTTGATAATGGTATTATTAGGTCGTTGCTCGTATGCAGTATACTATATAGTTTAAGTACAGTGACAAGTATAAGAGTCGTCGATGCATCAATGTCTTAGTGCAGTAAAAAATAAATAAGGGTTCCCATATCATAACAAACAAGAATGGATAAAGAAGCTAGTTCACAAATGTAAGATTTGTTAATCTGTTAGGAATGCCTTAAAATCAGTTTGAGAAACATTGGAATGCATTGAATAATGTTAGAAGTATTTCTTTAGAAGGGTGAATCGATTCACGAAGGCTTGGAGCATCAAGTCAGAATTTGGGTGGTTTTGTGAATAGAAGTGCAATTACTGTGAATCGATTCACACTTCAATTCATGTATGTTAGATAAGTGGAATGAATTGATTCACATTCGTGATGAATTAATTCACACAGCACAAAATATAAATTTTGCAGAACCACGATTTCAGATTTAAGAGTTTGGGGTTTCAATCACTATATGTTATTTCTCTTCTATAAAACAATTCCTTGAGGTTTATGAGAGGGTTTTGTGAGGGGTCTCCATCTTCTTCATCTGCCTTGTATTTCTTGAGTGAAAATCAATGAGTGTGAGAGGTTTTGGGGTTTGAAAAGAGGGAAAGCTTATGTTCTTGGAGTTGTTCATTTTGAATAATTGAGAGATAAGGACCAGAGGAGATCTGTTGTAATTCTAATTGTACTTGTTGATTCATAGTGGACTGGAGGGGTTGCTCTCTCCCGGAGACGTAGGTCACATTGACCGAACCTCGTCAACAAATCTTGGTGCATTTTTTCTCTAATTCCTTATCTCTTTTAATTGCAATTTTCTTGGTTTACACATTGGCTACGAATTTATGCATTATTTTCGATTCCTTATTGTGTTTGTTTGTTGGCTTGGTTGTTTGATATTGGGTGTAGGTATTCTTGCCTTCCCAATCTTGTTTAAGACCAACAAAATCAATAGAAAAAGTAGCACTAGATTAGGAGAAAGTTAACTTGACGTGTGTAACATCCCAATTTTTATGAAAATTATTTTACAGTTTCTAACTACTTGAAAATAAATCATAGAGATTGATCACCCCAATGGTTTGTTAAAATTACAAAGAACTGCAAAGATTTGTCGCAAACAATTCGTAATTTTGATAATTCATTCAGACGTTTACTGTTTTTAATATGAATTAATCCTGAAAAATGTGAAAAAATACTGTTTGATTAAATAAAATTATTTTATTGAAGGAGATATAATTTTCAGGATTTAATAAATATTTTTAAGTCACAGTTTAAATTTTTGACGTTTAGTTGTTGATTAATTATAAGTTTTGTGTTGTAATTAATACGACTTTTATTTTAATGATTTTGTCTCGATAATTTTATTGTTAGAATAAAATCTATATGATAAGAGAAATTAGAATTAGTGATCCTCACTAATTTGCGATTTTTATTACGCTGCCAGAATTCTATTGAATTTTGCCGTAACTAGGTCATTGGGTGAGTTTCTAACTGACACATGCCCAAACGTGATCCAAATTTTATAAAATTTTAGATCTTAGCATTTTCCAATATTTAGCATTTATTGAAATTTTTCTGGAATTTTTGGGCATCAGTAAAATATAGGGTATTTTCTACGCCTAGGAACTACCTAACGGTAGCGTTTTAGCTCGTAAACCAAGAAAGCGACATTCATAGAAATACTTCTAATATTTTTAGGGATATTTTGGTTCATTAATAATTTTTTATTATAGAATAATTTATTAGATTTATTTTTAGAGTTTTTGGACCAAAAACTCTAATATACACGTAACGCCGCACACCCGATTGAGCGAGACCGCGACGAAACGAAATATCTTGATATTTTGGGCTGAGGGGCGATGGATCCAGCAACTAGGGGAGCCGAATCCAAGCTTTAGAAGCTTCTTTGACACGTGTTAGATTAGGATTGGTTAATTTGTAAATGGTGGGTAGTTAGTTTGGTTAAAGCCTAACTAATTTAGTTAATTCCTAACTAAATGAACAAATTCCTTTCACCCTTGTCCCTCCTCCATTTCGTGGCTGATCTCCTTCCTTAGGCACCATCTTCATCATTCTTTCATTTTTGGAAAGCTTGGAAGAAAGTTTAGTGAGAGAAAGTGTGAATTTTTGGAAAGATTTAGTGTTTAAGCTTACAACTTTAATTCTTTTCTTCTTAATCATTGATCAACCATCATCAACTTTGTTGGTAAGTTTTCTTGCTCACTTTCCTCTTCTCAT
The DNA here is from genome assembly GCA_037113605.1 of Calophaca sinica. Classification (NCBI taxonomy): domain Eukaryota; kingdom Viridiplantae; phylum Streptophyta; class Magnoliopsida; order Fabales; family Fabaceae; genus Calophaca; species Calophaca sinica. Next base: position 1,105,576 of record CM073731.1, read on the forward strand.
GGCTGCCATGGATGAGACCTCCATGATTTTAGTGTTATTTTCTTTAGAAAGTGTTAGATCTTTATGTATTAGCTTGTATATTTCATAGATCCATCATTTTCCTCCTAGATTAAGCTTGTATGATCAATTTAAAAATTGGAAAACCCTATCCCTTGGTTCTGGCCGAATGCTTGGGGGATTTTGACTTTATTTTGGTGGTTTTGGAGTTAGATATTATGGGGTTTTGCCTTAGTACACTTAATCTAGTCATATATGCATGTTTTACAAAGTTTTGAGAAATAAAATGGTTTGATTTTGGGGCTGGAAAACTGTGGTCATATGCATGATTTGGTGGATGTTTTAATATGTTTTTAAAGTGTTTAAAGTGTTTAAGAAGCTAGTTTTTGGTTAGGACTTTAAATCTATAAAGATTTGTATGTTTAAAGCTTTGAAAAATGGTTTGAAATAAAATAAATTTGGGGCTGTTTTGGGGTTGCAAAAACAGTGGCTTATGAAAATGATTTGGGTAAGTTCTAACTAGGTTTTAATTGTATTAAAGTGGCAAAGAAGTTGTCTTATGATAAGAAGTTTTGATTAAGCAAAATTTGAAAGATTTTGATGTTAAAAGATTTGAAAACTTGGAGTTGTTTTTTGAAGCCTAAAACCGTGGCACTTTGAGGAAATTTGGGGCATGTTCTTAGCTTGTCTTTATGCTTAAATATATCATAAAAAGTGGTTAGTAATTTGGCATCTTAAAGAAGCTTGATTTTAGCAAAGGATTTGGTTTATGTTTCAAGAATTGTTTTGAACTTGTAATAAAATTGTTTCTAAAATTTTATGGCATGTTCTAGGGTTTTAAATGTGGTTCAAAGTTGGCAAAACACTATTCAAAATGGTAAAAATACTATTCCAATTGGTAAAATTTGGTTTAAGCTTTTTCTAAGTGTGTAGAGTTAGTGAAAGTTTCAAAACTTGCATGACTTGAACTTGTATCATGGTATATGACTAGGTGTGATCCAAATGGGTTTAGGTGAGTAAAATTTTTAGGTTTCTGATGACCCAAACCGTGGCTGTCCTAGGGTTCTTGGATTTGTATTTTTTGGTTCTAATTGTATTAAGTTTATGTTGTTAAGGTTTGTGCTTAAGGTTCGCGCGAGGTTCGACTTGACGATAGTTTGGAATTACCTTGCTTGGATTATTAAAGCGCCCAAGGTAAGGGAAATTCTTACATAATGAGTTTGGGCTTTTCGCCTTGTGTGTTGTTTGGTTTGATTGTTGATTAATTATGTGGTAGTACTTGTAGTATTACTATATGTTGTTTGAAATATTGTAGCATGTTGTAGCATATTGAATTGTTATATGCTGTCTGAAATGCTGTAGCATGTTCATAGCCCTGTGTGGCATTAGTAATTTGTATTGTTTGCCTTAAATCATGTTTGATTTAATTGGAACTTGATATTGATTGGAAATTGCAAAATATTGTTGATGATAATGAATTAATTAATAATGCGTTGATCGACTATTATTAGTTTGACGATTTACTACGATAAATCCGATGCGATTTCACAAGCCGAGTTATGATTTCTTAAGTAAATTGTTAAGGGCATTTTGACTTAAAAGTAAGCGTGAGGGTTTTAGTACAACTAGCCAAAGCTTGCAAAGAATTTTCAATAGAACAATAGTAGGAAAAAGAACTTGAGTAAACATTATAAATTGCGAAAACGGTTGAGTTAAATAATGTGTTTGGAAAAATTCTGGCTAGGAAATATTTGGTTATTAAGAGTGTTCGCACCGCATCTCTTTCTTGGGAATTATCCTTGCATATTATTTAGCACAACTACGGTTTCAATGACATAGAACTAAAAAGTATTTTCAGATACCGTAGTGCATAGAAGTGACACAAGAACTGAGAAAGAGATTTCAAAGATCGAGATTTTTAGAGATTAAAATATAGGGAACCTAGTGTTCCTATTGAGCATATGGGCCATGTGTCTTGTGCTGGGACTTAATGTCCTACTTGCGTGCGCATGTTCTTGATTAAGGATTTGACCTAGTGTTCCGTATGGCGTGCCTAGTATCTCAAGCTAACAATTGAGCCTAGCATTCCGCATTATGTGCCTAGATTTTTTATCTAAGATTGAGATTAGCGTTTCGCAGTTGAACACCTGGACCTAGTGTCCTGAGTTTGAACTCTAAGGGGTATTTTTCATCATCTCAGTTTACTATGTGATGAAGAATACCCGAGCATTACTTGAGTAGTATGGGATGCTCAGTGTAGTGCTCAAGCTTTGAGTTCCCTCCACCTTTTCAAAAGTGAAATGTAGTTGATTGTCGATCCGCATTAATTAATTAAAACATATCTCCGGCGCTCCTTATGGTGAGCAAGCCGTATTAAAAAATTTGTTTGGATGCACACTGACCATTGAGCATCGACACTCGGAGCGTTTGATTGTCTTAAAGACTTCAAAAGACGAGTTGTCACTTTATTGCCTAATGCGTGACTATGTTGTTCGGACGTTGGGAAAATTCCTCGTCTAATACTGACCTATTAAGGCTGCAAGTGTATATACAAACTCGTTCATAATGCATTGGCATGCATAATTAACCACATTGTAATATGTGATAATTTGATCGTTGATTTGTTGATAGAATTGTCTGCTCATATGCAATTTTTTGATATTGTGGTGACTTGATTGTTGATCTGTTGGTTGATTTGTTTGTTCACATGCAATTGCTTGATATATCATGATGATGCTTGCGGTCTATTAAGTATATATATGTATATAAAGACATATTTGTTGTATTATATATATATATATATATATATATATATATATATATATATTGTTTGCATGCTACATAGCCTATGATAAACTCGTTGACAAAGAATTTACCCTTGCACTGTTGTTGGATTGGACATTCTTATGGATGTTACCAGATGGAGTGTCACATTGCTGCTGTTGTTTTGTCTATCCCAGAAGTATTGAAGAATGAGCCAGTGGAGGAAGATTCTTCTGAGTGCTTCGTGTTCTGATCTTGCTGAATGATTTTTCAGTAAGGTTTATAGTTGTTGATCAGCTTAGCTTAGGATATTGTCTTTGTTGTTTGCGTAATTACTCACTGTTTTGTAATTACTCTTTTCATAAAACCTCGCCTCAGTGCGAAATGATTATGTCATGTTTTATGTATGTGAAGCATTTGTTGTGATGTAATATACTCTGATATTTGCAAAAGACTGATTTGACATCATCTAGAAAATTGTAGTACTCTTTACGTCTCATTTTTGTAGTGATTTTCCATTGCAAAATACAGAAAAATACTTTTTACTAAAAGCATATAAGCATCAAATGTTTTCAGCATTAGATTGGGTTGCACAGTAGCGTTCCGGAAACGGGGTGTTACAACATGCCTACTAGAAATTAAGTGGGTATTCAAGCTTTGGTAAACAAGCAAGATAGATCCAAACAAGCAAGCTTCTTAGAGGATGGAATCATAATGTCCAAGTTTATAATAAATGAGTTAATCTCATGAATCATATTATGAAGTCATGGAAAAAAGTTATTGAGCAAAGATTAAGACAAGAGACTCGTGATTTTTTAGACTCGCGTAAAAAATCAATGGAAAGCTAGATATATGGATCCGTTTGTTGGGAGATGCAAATACTAATTTAGAGGTGAGATTTGGGGGACATAGCATAATCCAAGTCTCACAATTTCAATATATTTGATCTATCATGCAAAATGTCAGGACAGATAGAGGAGAATGTCAAACATAGGATTTTAGCAACAACAAGGTGGATAAAATAGAGTAATACTTGGGGTAAAATTTGTGATAAAAAATATCACTCAAGCTCTAAGAAAAAAATTATCACACGGCCATAGGACTTGATATGTTGTATGGAACCAAATATTGAGCATCAAAATGCAAAGAAAAGATCAATGTTGCAAAGACGAGATGGAGGAATGCATCAAGTAATTTTTTTGATTAAAAAATGTAACTCAAACTTAAAGAAAAAGAAGAAAACTTAGGTAAGGTTCTTTAGATGTTGTTGGTATAGTTCCTCTCACAAAATACATAAAAAATTTCTCTCTATCCATGCTTAATATCTCTAACATCTCATAACTACCATTGTTTTATCTAATTTATGAGAGAAACCAGACCAACAGCACCTAAAGAATCTTACTTAAGTTTTGTCCAAAAAGTAACTCCACCATACAATTATAAAATCTGCTATGTTATACGAAATTAATGTTGAGTAGTGAAAAGCAAATAAAAAAATAAATGTTACAAAAATGATAATGCTATATTAGATCAGTGATCACACAAGATAAGATTAAAAATAGAAAAATTTAGCGTAGTTCCTGTGATAAAATATAATAATAATATAATATCATCTTTGGACGTTTGAATATGTTTAAAAGGGATTGATCAAATAAACAAACTCTGAATACTAGATATGACCTCACAAGGGTCAAGGTCGACCAGTGAAACGATGAGGGATAAGCTTTGTCGAGAGGGAAACAGCCTGAATCACCAGCTAAGGTCCCTAAATGACCGCTCAGTGATAAAGGAGAGAGGAGTGCATAGACAACAAGAAGGTTTGCCTAGAAACAGCCACCATTCATGTCAAACTATTAAAAAAAATTTGAATTAAATGGTCTATTTTTAGACACCATTCATGAATCATGACAAGATTTTGTAGTTGTTTGAACCATATAACCAATCCATCCTAATGAGAAAAGATTTTGATCGCGTTATTGCAGTATTAAGAACCATTTTTTTTTATAATAAAGAACCAATTTTAGATATTAAGAACCAACTATTTCAAAATGTAGATATTATTTTAGAGGCAGCAGATGAGCATAGTGATAAAATACTGCGGGATATTGGGAATGAGAATTTGAACCAACAACTATTTTTATTAAGGACCAAAAAAATATTTAGAGGAGCTAAATCTAGAATCAAATTTATTACTATCTCTAGTCCATGTTATAAGAAAAATTTTGGTATATTTTTTATTTTAATTATAAAAAAATTAAAATCATTTCAAAATGCATTAATAGCTAGAATTCATTTTATACTCCTATTTAATGTGAGATATATCTTTACTAGAAACCCATCTTTTTTCCTACTGGGAGAGGTTTCCACACTTAGTACCCAACGCGCCTCAAAATAGGATTGTCTCTGTTGAAAGAGACCAGTGGGAAACCAAAAAAAAAAAACTCATCTTTTTTTTCATACATTATTTATTGTCAGGATATATTTGGGATAATATTTCAATTTTATATTATTTTGGTAATTTTTGTTTTTTCGAGAGATAATAGTAATGAATATGACTATGACTATTAAGAACCATCCATCAAGCTACATTGACGGGAATAGTATACGGGTGAAAACTAAACATAAGGATTTTTTGGAACTCAAATCACTAATTAATTCATCCACTTGGACATGACATGTGCAATAAATTGTCCCATATAGGTGGCTCATTGATTGAGCCAAGGGATATGAAAGAGTTGTTAGCAGGAGGTGCAGAGCTCAGATCCTTGCCACTAACAAAATCCCTCTCCCCTCTAACAAACTAACAACTAAAATTTACCTATATATAAAAAAAAAACACGTATATAAAGTATCTTATATAGTTTCTTGACCCCAAAAAAAAAAAAGTATCTTATATAGTTGTTACAAATTCAACCAGATGCAAACCCATTAGGTCCTGCTGCAATTTCTCCCCCTCAATATCAGGTCGCATTCCTGTGATCGATCAATTAAAATCAAGATTGAAAATTAAAAACTGTCCCAAAGAACCAAAGCTAATTAAAGTTGGCTAATGTAGAATATTGACACATTCAGAAACTAGGCAAATAGTAAATGGCGGCTCTAAAAATTTCCCAAGTGCTTTAGAGGTCACTTACCAGTCCCAAATTATTGATTCAGCTAGTTGCATCTGGCTGATTCTCTGGCAAAGCCTCCCGAAATGCTGGGATCTCGTAATATGCCTCATGTAACCTTGATAGAATAGGGAACTCATCCTGCTTGGACAATTAAGGGAAAAGTAAGTAGTCATATGATGAATTTGGGCAATGCAATGTGACATATAGCTAGAGGTTGGGGAAGGAATAACAGAATAATGGAATAACCAACCGGATAGATAACCGAATAACCGCCTAACAGACTAAATCCTCCACACCGACAGCGACGACCCCCTATATAAGTCGGAAACCATAGAGACGCAAGGTATTCATCATTTTACGTTTCATTCACTAATTTTAATACTCTCACTGACTTGAGTGTAGAGTCTCTCTAGGGGGCCACCACCTTTCTCCGCCGACAATGTTGAGCTTCATCTCCATTGGTGCCTCCTCTCAGCAGCTGGCGAAGTCCATCACTCTCATGGACAGATTCTTGCTACTTTGTCTCATCTCGTTGTTCCTTACCAAACAATATATATATATATATATATATAGAGAGAGAGAGAGAGAGAGTTCTCTAATGACTGGTTCTATCCATATCGAACTCCCTTCTGTTAAGGCAACCTCTTTCTGATTGAATGACCAGTTTTATCTTTCAAACATTGATTACAACTTACAACTTAACAAGTACTTCACCAACAGCCAACAAGGCAAAAACAAGAAGTAGTAAAAAGCCAGGAAGTCATGCACTTCTATAAAATCCTGTTGTCAAACAGATCTGAACTAACTCATCTTGTACATTCATTTATTAGCTTGATTTGAAGAACGCAAAATGAAAGGTTGGCACAATCACCGAATCTAAAGCAACTAAAAGCTAAAGCTAATAGGCAATGGCCAAACTACATTAGTTTGGAGTGTGGACAGAACACAAGGCAAAAACTGCCTTGCATTAAAAATTAATTATAATAGGGGAGACAGTGAAGGCCACATCCTTGATCATAGAGGCTATAGTAATGGCACCATAGCAATACAAACCATAGATTTCATTAGAACCTCTTATTCCCCTACATAAATTATATATGAGACCATAGAATACTACCATGTGAATGTTGAATCTCTTGTATGCAGCATGTAACTGAGGTGCTAAAAATACATCCGCCTGCAAATGATAATGGACGTGTTAGACTACACATAAGTATGATATACAACATTAAGCTGAAAATATATTCCAAAAAAGATGCAAATCTAGTGCTTGTTTCTACATCTAACCCCGTTAATTAGCAAAAACATGTGATCATTGACTTTGGAGTTGAATTGCATTATATCATATTCCAAAATATTAGAGCATTAATACATTTATTACATTATATCCTATGGTCATAGGAATGCTTGATATTGCTAGCCACGATTTTCGGGCTAATGGACCCTTTAAAAGGACTTATCCATTCCTTTTATTAGTTTTCAAATGAATGGGCTCCAATATTAGCAACATACCAGGAAAACTTCATCTCCAGTTGCATATCTCCCAGTGTGTTCTTTCAATAGCTTTTCAAGTGCTGAAACACATTTAACCGTAAATACATTAGATTAAGCCAACAACGCATTGAAACCTGTATTTAGTAAGGAGGAACATAACATAAACAAAATTTTCTTATCAGTAAAGGAGGGAGGACAAAATACCACAGTGAATATTATCTTCAACCATTAACATGACATGCACATGCTAGTCTGTTAAAACAGTCAAGACCTGAATGATCAACCTAACAAATGTTCTTTGCACCTGGCCTATTAGCTTTGCCTTTGACCAATCAAAAGGCCCACTTTATTTTGTTTGGTTCAAATCAGATTTTCACTGTTTACAATTCTACACGGTCTTTTATATGCAGTTAATTTACAAAACAGTTGTGGTCCTGATGGAGATAGATATCAACTATCATCAATAAGCTGGTTAATACAGTCTCATGAACTAACCAACAACTCGGGGATAATTTTGGAAGATTGAATTTTGTCATCATCATGTGTTCCTCTCTTTATTTTTGGTTCCTCTTATTATTTTCGGTCCATTTCATACATTAGGTCCAAATGTTTATCAAGTGATGTAGTGCTCAATTAGTAGAATCCCAATTCATCTCATGTCATCGACATCGACTACTATTTTCAAGTTCATACTGTCATTATGTTAGCCAAATTCTGTATGTGTTCCATTTAGATTAAAAGAATTTCAATATTGCAGAAACACCTATAAGGATTAAGGATAGTAAGATACACAGTATAGGAAGACACTTTTAATTAATGCGTACCATCCCCCTTTCCATGCCATTCAGATGAACTTTGGTTCTTCACTTTTGGATCAAAAGGATCTATTTGAGAAAGTAAACCTTATTCTCTTAATGATTTGTTATCATAGGCAATAAGGTATTATATTAGGGTAAACTGTTTAACTTTGAATAAATGCATGACATTAACTATGTAACTATATCTTTTGCTACTATATTTTTAATCCCTCTCCAAATCGATGGGTGAGCATGTTAATCAAATCTCACCTGTGAAGCCTTTTCTAATTGCACTCTGGGCCCAAGGAAGTTTTTCATCGGGGCTAACTTTTTCCCCAATGTAATTCTGCAAATAGAAAACAAAATAACAATAAACATATCATATGCACTCTATAATCCACAAAATGGTTGCTTCGTTTTTGTCTCTTAAAAAAAACACAACAAACAACAACAACCTTAAATTTTTTAAGAAAAAGAAGAAGTGACATACATACCAGCAGAGTTAGGTTTTGTAAAGGTTGTATTGATGAGGAAACAATACTGGCAGCCTGCGGATCAAATCATTAGAAGCGAATCCATGTATAGAAAGTACAGCTTAAGTTGAGGAACAGAGAATCCGGAACATCAATTACAACAGGAGATCGAAATTCTAATTTTGAATAAAAATATGATATCATCTGATTTGATTGACATCCCTTTAACACCGAACAAGCAAGCATGATACTATCTATGACCTCATTAGTTTCAGTTCGGAGAAAGAGAATGCAATTGTACCTGGAAATTGATTGCTCTTTTATGAATATCGGTAGGGAGCAATGGATGGTGAGGATACTTATCCTCCAAATACTGCACGCATGTCATGTGCATAGACAGATAGATCAAGAAAGTGAACAGATAAACATTTGGAGAGAAAAGGGGAAAGCATTTAACATTTGGAAAAGTAAAGAAAGTACTGACCATAATAATGGCAAAAGAGTCAGAGATTACAGCAGGGCCATCGACAAGAACGGGAACAAAACCAACAGGGTTGAGCTGGAGAAACTCTGAACATATGAAAAAGAAAATTAAAAAAAGTTGATTAAATAGTGTGTAACTTATATGGAATTTGGAATAGGTTAGGGTAAGGAATTAAACAAACCAGGGCGAGAGTGTTCTCCCTTCAACAGATTGACCGCTTTGTACTCATATTTGAGCCCTGAATGCAAAGGTCAACGAGAGTGAGATGTGAGAGAGAGAGAGAGAGTTCATTCAACATCATCAACAGAGTCTTATCTTAATTTGTTGAATAAACAATTATACCTTTGAGGTTGAGAGCAATTCGGACTCGGAAGGCACATGAGCTCCTCCAATATGAATACAGTGTCAGCTTATTATTATTATTATGTTCTTCTTCACCAACACCAACACCAACACCTACAGTTACGCTTGCCTTGATCGAATCGATTCAACCAACCATGATCAGTAACAGTAACCACACACACCAAAACTTAATAACAGACCAAAATAAAAGGAAGGCGCATGAAGAAGATGGAATTGCTTACCATTGCCTTGCCTTGCCTTGCTAAGAGACGTGCTGATACTTTCCAACTTCAAAGCAGAGCAGATGATACTTATAACACCGAAGCAGACTGCAGCGTGTCAGACTCTGGGGGGTTGTTGGTTTTAATTTATATCATATCATTTTTTTAAATAAAAAAAATATTTATTTAAATTTAAATATACTCTAATTTAATACATTAAAATAGTGTTAATATATTTTCATAAAAAAAACAGTGTTAATATATAATATAAGAATGACTATGTTAAAAACATTTAATTTCTTTGATTCAAGAATATTAAGATGATAATACATTCTAAAAATACTTCAAATATTTTTTAATACTTCAAAAAAAAAGTTAAAGCGAAAAGTATACGTTTAATTAAACATCTTAAAAACTTATAAGACATTCATTTTTTTTTATTTGAGAGAATCTATTTCCACACTGAATTTGTATTTCAACACTCTCAAAATTGTGGTTTATTTTTTCATAATTACGAGTCAGATTTTTTAAAAAAAATGTTTTATTTTTATACGGTATAGGTCAACATTTCTCTTTTGATTTTATTGAGAACAATCTTTTACCGAAATTTCTCTTTTTATTTCATCAATAGCATGATGGTAGAGTTTACCTTTAACTGGGAGGCAATATGTGATTTCAATAAAGAAAAGTTGCTAGGACAGTGAGCTGGTTCCTTCTCTAGGATGGGTTTGGTCATTGGTGGGCTAGAAATACTCTCATTTTTATTTTTTTATTGATGTTTTTTTACAACAGTAACACCACTTCATTTCAACTTCAATAATAGATTCAATACAAGCTCGAGTAATACCAAAAATACGAGGGTAGCATAAGATGTAGTCACTCAAATATGGCTAATAGGCAACTTCATTGGCATCTTACATACTAAACCTCGAAGTTTTGACTACTAGTACAGAGTTGCTCCCTACAATCTTGAATAATGGCATCAAACACCGATTCATCCTTGTTGGGCTTGTTGATGCAATCATCGACAAGTCTACTTCGAAAACCATGTTTGTTAATTGGAGCTCACGAATCCATTTTATAGCATACAACATACCCAATACCTCCCCTTCATGGATCATGAGAGCAGCTCTTTGCCAAAAAGTCTTGGCCATCAAGAACTCGCCTCAGTGACTTCATAAGCACATGCCCAAACCGGATTTGGATCCTCTAAGAGCAGCCACAGCGCTGGTGCTCTAATTTGCGTTTCTTAGCCCAAATAAGTGGGTCCTTCTTGGCCACGTATATATAGACACCAAAATTGGTTTTTTTTTCAATTTTTGTCTCCAACGGTGTTATTTTAAAGAAACCTGACATCACCATTTCTTTCTCACCTCTTCTAGAACTTCTCTCTCACTCTCCCTCATCCTCCACCACTTCTCTCACACAACCTCTCCCTCGGCACCTCTGCAATCAGTGTCCCTCTGCCTCACCTCCCTCTCTCAGCCGCCTCATCTCCACACCCTCACACACGTTTTGTTTTTCCTCCAGAATCTTCCACACCCTCTTCTCTACGATCCCTCTTCTCACTCTCCTTCGTCCTCCACCACTTCTCTGAGTTCTCTCTCACACCACCACTTCTCATCACCACCACGCGTTTTCCGACGAGGTTTCACCACCATCACCGAACGTCATCTCCACCAGATCTGACCAGATCGAGTCCAAGGAACGTCCCTTTCTCCCACGATGATTCTGCGATGGTGCTTGTTCCATTTCTGCAGATATGTTTCTCCTTCTCCTTTTTCTTCATGTTTCAGATTATGTTTTTTTTTCCTTCTTTTTTTTAGGATCTGAAGATTTTTTTTATTTTCAACCTTGGAATTTTTTTTTTTGCTTCATTCTGTAATTATTGTAATTGTTTTTGCTTCTCATCTCGATCTGATTCTAGTTGTTGTTGCTGAAACCGTTTTTTCCCCTCGTTTTTTTGGTTCAGGGTATAAAGTAAATTGATTTTTTAATGTTAAGTTCCCAACTTGTTGCCGTTGCTGGAATACTGCATGCAGCTTTGTTTTAAGTGACCAACAACGCCACGTATTATTGCTCCAATGCTGAGAACTTAAAAACATAGTAAACTAAATGCCAGGTCAACTAAGACACCGAGTTTAGATCCCGCGTTAAAGATGCTCTAAAGTGAGTAAAGTGTAAAGTGAGTAATCTTAACCATTAATAAGAAAATCAAGGGTTAGTTTGTTATTCATGTATATGTAATATCAACCATTGATTTTCTCATTAATCATTGGAATTACTTACTTTATACTCTAAAGTGAATTGCTCACTTAGGATCCAAATCCGCCCAAACCCATAGTGTTGTTCTTGTAGTTGAAGGTCGTGTCACTATTACACTTGACGACTACATGCAACTATGACCATCTGACTGGAGCATCCGGTAGTGATCATGCATGCTAAATAGTTCGCCCAAAATGCTTAGCTTGGAGCCAATCCTCCAATACAATCCTTGCCCTCATCACACTTGACTTGGTTGCTGTTGGGTGCCAAATTTCAAATTTGGGTTGATCGACGGAATGTGATGAATTCGACAAATAAAGGCGTAAGAGACCAGAACAAGGTATGAAAATTGACTAAGTTTGAGAGACCAAGTGATGGGGCGGTTGTTCGACGGAAAGCATGAAGTGTCGAAGATGTCAAAATGAGCATGGTCGAAACAGGCTTAGTTATTAAGTAAAGATCAATGTACAGCTCGACAGGAAGTGCTACTGTCGATTAGGTAGTTTTTAGCGAAAACTTAACTACCAACCCGTGTCCGTACACGTGTCAAGTTGGATGTTAGGTAGTTTTTTCATATTTTTCCTATAAATAGTAGTTTCTACGATGTAACTCGGGTTGGATACATGATCTAATTCCTAATATCTAGACGGCTAAAGAAGATTAACGGAAAACGATCACTGTATACCTTCCAAACTCTATCTTTCTGCATTTTAATCAATTTCAGTCTATTTTCAATTCTTTGCATTTTCATTTATGTCATTTACATTCCAGTCAATTTGCATTTCCTTGCTTCGCATTTACATTCTTTAATTCCCTGTCATTTACTGTTTCTGCACTTTTCCTTTCAAAGTCATTTACAAGCCTTCTTTTAAATTCATGTTCATTTAAACGCTTTCATTTTATTTCATGCTCTTTAAATTTATCCTTTTACCTTTTCAGCAATCTATTTTTCTGTCATTTATCTTCATGCATTTACATGCTTTCTTTTTAATTCATGTTCTTTACACTTCTGTCATTTAAATTCATGCATTTACATGTTTTCATTTAAATTCATGCCTTTTTAACAGTGTTTCTTAAATTCTGTCAATTTACTTGTCTTCTTTTACATTTCTGCGTTAATTTCAATTGCATGTTGGGATTCAGTAATGCATGTCTCATGACTTCGCATTAGTGTATTCTTGTTTTAGATTTTTTCTTTAATTTGCTTATAAACCAAGTTATTGGCTTTCGACAGCCAATCTTGTTTAGTTAAGTCCGTATTGCCATTTCGACAACAACTTGTTTGTTAGTTGGAATTCTCATATACAAATTTGGCATAAGACACAACAATTAATGGCTCTGAAGCCAAGAATGTTACAAAACTGATAACGTGTCGAGAAATTGACCGTTATTTTCAAAAACCGTTGTTTGCAAAACGAGATTACCACATAACTCGTCGATCTTGCAATCGTTTGAACTAATTATTTGTTACTTTGCTGAATTTGGTAGAAATACACTTAGAAACCAAATTTCCCAGTAAACAAATTGGCACGCCCAGTGGGACGAGTTTAGAGTAACTCGTTTTAAACGATGGTTTTATGCGTCTAAGAAGTGGAAAGATTACTGCTTCTAACGTAACGCAATATAGAAACATGAGTGGCAGTACGAATAGCAGTGCCACAACACCAAGTGTTGCCAGTGCGAATGCGTCGGCAAGCAATACAAATGCTTCGACCACCAGTACGAACGCAGAGGTAGTTATGATCCCGCGGGTGAGTAATACTACCGTTGGGGCGGGTACTGGGATGACAATGGCCAATACGCAAGGAGAAGTTATTCCAAGCGCCGCAAAGATTTGAACCCGTGGTTCGAGTGCTCGTAAATTCAGGCATCGCCTGGAAGTGCGAGGAACTCAAGTATTAGGCACATCGCAAGCAACGCAACCTCCGTTTGGAATGTTGTATGGTTATTTGAATAACTCGACAGTTCCCGCTATTGGTTCGACCATGTTCAACCAATATCTGAACCAGCCCTTTTTGCCCTTTGGAAACTCTTCCAATACTCAGGGAATGGTAGGCATGACCACTACCACAACCAATCGGCGAAGTGCGGTGTAGGGGAAATGTCAAGACAAATGCCTCAGAATAATAGGGGTTTAACCCAGAATTCGTTGGCAAGCATTCGGCAACAAATGGATGACAGTAATCATGAGATGGTGAACATGTTCACTCAGCAAATGAGTGCGGTCATTACGCCTCTTATGCAGAATACCAATCAAGCGTGTAATGCATTGGCTCTGCAAATGGAAAGGTTGAACCAAGCATTAGGGTTGGCAGCACCAATGAATGACAACGTTCAGCAGGGCCCAGCAGGCATGCCCCAAGTACAATACTTAGGGGGCAACCCACAAGATGTGAATAATCAAAATGTGGTGCAGAATGAAGTCATTCAACCAAATCAAAACCTTGGTCAGAATATGAACAACTTGGCTTATGGTCAGGTTCAAATTCTACAAAGGAATCAAGATCAAGGACCCCGATGCATCAAGGTTTAGCCAACTTTAGGCACAATATCATGGGAAACCAGATAGAACAAAACGTGAATCAAGTCGCCGAAAGGTGTGCTTAACAGACTTGGTTTCAATATTGGTCAAGCTAATCGACCATATTTCATATCTGCGTTTCCTGAATTGGTACAACAGGCTGAAGTGCCTAGGGGAATAAAGATTCCCAAGTTGTCTAAGTTTTATGGTGACAGTGGAAAATCGACTGTCGAACATGTTGCCAGATACTCAATAGAGATGGGGGAGTTGGCCACCGTAGAGGGTTTGAAAATGAGATTCTTCCCAAGCTCATTGACGAGGAATGCATTTTCTTGGTTCTCAACTTTAAGGGCCAATTCAGTCCACTCTTGGGTCCAATTGGAGGGATTGTTCCATGATCAATTCTTCAGGGGTGACTTAAGGGTTAACTTGACTGATTTATTCAACGTCAAGCGTATGTATAATGAGTCTGTAGATGATTACATCTCTAGGTTAAAACACATGAAGAGCAGGTGCTTTACGCCTGTTCCAGAAGCGGAAATCGTTAAAATGGCCGCTAGTGGGTTGGATTACCATATTAGAAAGAAATTGGTGAACCAACACATTGTCAATCTCGCCCAATTAGGGGGGAAAGTTCGACAGATTGAACAACTCAGGTCTGAAAAGGATAAGAAAAACAATAAGAAATTCATTAGACGTGAGAAAGTCAATTGTGTCGAACAAGATCAACAGTGAGGATGAGGCTATCACCGAGCAAGAAATAAATCTTGCTGAGTTGAAAGAAGAGCCACCTTATGCTTGTCAAGCTTTAGTACCTTCCAAAGGGAAGGAAAAGATGAGTTATGCAAACATGAAAACCTATACATTTGACATAACTAAAGCTGATAAAATATTTGACATTCTGTTGAAAGACAAACAGCTTAAGTTGTTAAACGGTCATAAAGTGGAAAGGCCTGAGGACTCCAGTGGTCAAAATTATTGTAAGTACCATGGGGCTTTAGGCCATCCTACTAATGAATGTTTTCGTTTCAGGGATTTGATACAAAAAGCTTTGAAAGAAGGAAGACTCAGGTTTGCTGACAAGCAAAAGCCTAGCATGAAGGTGGACACTGATCCATTTGGCCAAGGCATATCCAATGTCGAAGGCCATAATGCAAGAAGCTGCAACATGGTGAATATCGGTAGCTAAGCGAGTATGTGGTGAATGTGGAAAACCCATTCGACATTTACCCAAGGCCTCATGAGTCTGTTGAGGACTTTCTGAGAAGGAAGAATAGAAAGGGACAACTGAGTTTGTGCCCACATTGTGACAGGTATTTCGACGTGAAAGCCGCTCAGAAAGCCAATGATGATCAAAAGCTTAAATCTCACCAGCGCATGCAAACTGGATATGCAAGGAGGAACTATAAGGTCGCTCCGATGAACCGGATGCCTGCTTTGATGAACCAGGTGCGGAGGCCCACGGCACAAAGGCCTCACAAAGCAGTTGGTGGTTGGTTGGTTGAGTCCTCGAGGGAATCAATTGGAAGCAACCAAGGGTTATCTCCTGGTCGAGTGTCGAATAAGACTAGGAAGCCTGATGCCAATGTGGTGGTGAACAAGTGGGTCGAGAATTCTTCCAAGGCTCGTTGCCCTGAGTTGAGAAATAGGGTAAGGGATAAGAAGAGTGATCCTCGACAAGTACCATTTTGGAATGAAGATTACCAATTTGGCAGAATACCTTGTCCTGGAGGTGATCAAGTGAAGAAAGCCCCATTGTCGAAGAGTCAGAAACGTCGTCGACAGAGGATGAGGAAAGCTTCGTAAACAAAGCGAAGGTCTTTGAGATGGCCAAGGCTCAACATGAGGACTGCTTCATGGTTGGGGTCCAGAAGGTCCCATTGCCTAAGGAGGTTGGGTCAAGACTAAAGAGCGTGGTCGTCGATGTCAAAGGGGCTAACTTTGAACGAGGTCAAACGTCCCAGGACCAGGGGCAAGCATTTTTGACAGGGTCCAAAAGGAATGGCATGCCTGCGAAAGTTCATTCGACAGTTCAAGGGAAGAAGCCTTGGCCAACAGGTTTGATTGAAGCCGAAAAGCTGGCTTCCGAGCGAAGAAGGTTTGGTGTTCAAGCAGCTCCAGTTGAGGATACAAACAGTGATGTCTCTATGGAGGAGTTAAGGATCATAGCCAATGATTCTGACTTGTTGGATGAACCCATGGGGGCAGTAGGGCAAAGTCTTGTCAAGACAGACTTGTCCATGGAAGAGGTCATTGAAGCATTGAATGATCCAGATGACCCAATTGGCCTTGATGACAAGGAAGAGTTTGATCCTGACACTAATTTGGACAAAAATCTGGATGAATTGGTGGTGGCAATGGGAACAGCCTTGTCAGATTTGGGGTCTGAAGAATGCCTTTTTGATAAGGAGGGCATAAAGTTAGGAAGTTATTTGGAAAATGAAGAAATAGCTACTGAAGAAGAGTTTACTAATCTTGATGTGAATTTATTGTCAGTTTTGCCAGCTGAGTTTCAGGCTCAGTATGGATTCGTTGTAGAAGTTCCTGATGAGGAGGAGTTTGACGATTTTCCAATTGGTTGGAATTTTGTCGAGCAGGATATGGTTACCATTTTTGATAATTTTGCTCGTTTAGACAAGCCAACTAATCAGGAGAGAAGTCATCTTCGACCATTGCATATTAAGGCAATGGTTGAAGGCAAGCCTGTCAACAGAGTGTTGGTCGATGGAGGAGCATCTGTGAACTTGATTCCAAGAGCCATGTATAAGAAGCTAGGGAAAGATGAGACAGATTTGCTACCAACCAACATAGTGGTTACTGACTTTGGAGGTAGATCTGCACCAACAGATGGTGTGGCAATGCTAGATGTGCAAGTGGGATCAGTAGAGAGGTCCACTTTATTTGTAGTGATTCCTTCAAGGTCAAGTTACAATGTTCTGTTGGGTAGGGATTGGATTCATGCTGTCGGAGCAGTTCCTTCGACGGTGCATCAGAAACTTATCTTTTGGAATGCTCATGATGATATTGAAATTATTGAAGCTGATGACAGCCCATGTTATCTGCAGCAGATGCACGTTGATTTCAAGGTATATGATCCAAAAGTGAAACCCATATCTGTGCAGGGTGGTATTGTCGACAAAGATGCTCTGAACGCTTGCTTGGAAGAGCAGGTTGGAGTCAGCCGGATGAGGTCGATGGAAATCGGCGATCGAAAAAGATGAGCCTTGAAGAGAATCAAGTGCAACCGCTTGGCTGCGAGGCGGCCAAACCAAACTCGTAAGATGGAGTGTTGGCTGATTGTATATTCGACGATGGCCTTTTGGGATTTGAGAAGGGGCTTGAGGATAAAAATGGTTTTGAGTTAGAAGATCCCTTGGAAGAGATTGACTTGGGGGATGAAGGAAGAAAGAGGCCAATATATGTTAGTGCTTTGTTGCCAGACCAGTTTAAAAGGCAAATTGTGGAACTAGTCTCTGAGTACAAGGATTGTTTTGCCTGGGACTACCATGAAATGCCGGGTCTTAGTAGAGATCTTGTGGAACATAGGTTGCCTTTGAAACCTGATTGTAAGCCTGTCAAACAAGCCAACAAGAGGTTTGCTCCTGAAGTTATGCTGAAAATTAAGGAGGAAGTTGAGCGCTTGTTGAAGGCTAAGTTCATTCGTACAACCAGGTACATTGAATGGTTGTCGAATGTGGTGCCTGTCATAAAGAAGAATGGCAAGATGAGGGTTTGCGTTGATTTCAGGAATCTTAACACTGCAACTCCTAAAGATGAGTACCCTATGCCCATAGCAGATATGCTAGTAGATGCAGCATCTGGTCATGAGTTTCTAAGTTTCATGGATGGACATGCTGATTACAATCAGATCTTCATTGCTGAGGAGGATGTGCCTAAAACTGCTTTTAGGTGCCCAGGGTCCATTGGAACTTACGAGTGGGTGGTGATGCCTTTTGGTTTGAAGAATGCTGGTGCAACTTACCAAAGGGCAATGAACACTATCTTTCATGAAATGATAGGCAAATTTGTGGAAGTCTATATTGATGACGTGATTGTCAAGTCAAAGAGCCAAGAGGAGCATTTGAACCATCTTCGACGAGCATTTCAAGAAATGAGGAAGCACAGTTTAAATATGAATCCTGAAAAGTGTGGGTTTGGTGTTTCAGCCGCTAAGTTCTTGGGTTTTCTGGTGCATACGAAAGGCATTGAGGTAGATAAGAACAAAGCTAAGGCTGTGTTGGAAGCAAAACCACCTTCCAATAAGAAGGAACTCCAATCTTTCTTGGGGAAGGTGAATTTTCTTAGAAGGTTCATATCAAACCTTTCAGGAAGGACAAAAGTGTTTGCTCCTTTGGTAAAGCTCAAAGCAGAAGAAGCCTTTGTATGGACTCAACAACATCAAGAGGCTTTCGACCAAATCAAGCAGTACTTGACAAATCCACCGGTCATGATGCCTGCAGAACCACATCGACCAGTGAAGTTGTACATTTCTGCATCAGAAGAAACTATAGGTTGTCTACTGGCTCAGGAGGATGATAACAATGTCGAAAGAGCCGTTTACTACCTCAGTCGAGTGCTGAATGATGCAGAAACAAGATACAGTGCTATAGAGAAGTTGTGTCTAGCATTGTATTTTTCATGTACAAAACTTAAGTATTATTTGATGCCTTGTAATGTCCTGGTGATGTCGAAGACAAATGTAATTAAGTACATGTTGTCCCAGCCAATTCTGAATGGTCGAATTGGAAAATGGACACTTGCATTGTCTGAATTTTCTTTGCAATATGTACCTTTAAAAATTTGTTAAAGGTCAAGTAATTCTTGACTTTTTTGGTATTTGTCCATGTTTAGAAATAAAAGAACTGACAGGGCTAGTTGATTTAAAGCCTTGGCATTTGTATTTTGACGGCTCAAGACACAAAACTGGTGTTGGTGTTGGCATCCTGATAGTTTCACCTTTAGGTGTGCCAACTAAATTAGTGTTTGAGCTAAAATATGTTTGTTCCAATAATGAGGCTGAATATGAAGCCTTAATTGTGGGTTTGGAAATTTTGATAGAAATGCGAGCACGCACTGTCAAAGTCTTTGGAGATTCACAATTGGTTATAAGGCAGTTAACTCAAGAATACAAATGTGTTAGCCATAATCTTGTCAAATATTGTCAAGTTGCTAGCAAGTTGATGAAGCGATTCGACAAAGGTTTAATTGGAACATATCCCCAGAATCGAATCAAGAGGCTAATGAGTTAGCCCAGCTTGGCCTCGGGGTATAATTTATCTTCAAAGGTGTTGTGAGAACTCATAAAAGTTCGTGAGTTCTTGTACCACTTTGGACGAAAGGATATCTTGGTTTCCAATGCATCAAGTTCATCCGATTGGCGTAAGCCAATAATTGAGTATTTGGAAAATCCAAGTCTTGATGTCGACAGGAAAGTTAAGTACAAAGCGACTAAGTTTGTTGTGCTTCTTTGGAGTTTTGTATAGAAAGTCCGTCGATGGTAACTTGGAAACGTGCCTTAGTAAAGAGGATGCCTACTTGGCATTGGCAGAGGTTCATGAAGGAATTTGTGGAGCTCATCAAGCAGGTGAGAAAATGAAATGGGTACTAAGAAGACAAAGAGTGTATTGGCCCACTTTGGTTAAAGATTGCATTATGTTTGCAAAGTCTTGTGAAGAATGCCAAAAACATGGCCACATACAAAATGTGCCTGCTAGTGTGTTACATTCCATCGTTAAGCCTTGGCCTTTTAGAGGTTGGGCATTGGACCTCATAGGCCAAATCTTTCCTACTTCTTCAAAGGGGCATAAATACATTTTAGTAGGGGTGGACTACTTTACCAAATGGGTAGAGGCAGTGGCCTTGAAAGAAGTGACTCAACAAGACATTGTGGATTTTATTGAAAATCACATTGTTTGTAGATTCGGGATACCTCAAACAATCACAACTGACCAAGGATCTGTGTTTGTTGGGAAGAGGGTTGTCGAGTACGTTGAGTCGAGGTGGATAAAGATGGTGACTTCGACGCCATACTATGCACAAGTAAATGGTCAGGTCGAGGCTACGAATAAAATTATCATTGGGTTGATAAAGAAGCACATTGGTAGATATCCAAAAAGTTGGTATTCGACTCTGGAACAAGTTCTCTGGGCATGCAGAAACTCTCCAAAAGAACCGACAGGTACTACTCCTTATAAATTGGTTTATGGCCATGATGTTGTGTTGCCTGTTGAGATAAATCTTGGTTCATTAAGAATTCAAAAGCAAAATGAGATGCCAGTAGACCAATACTGGGACTCGATGTTTGATGAATTGAATGAAGTCCATGATGAGAGAGTTGTGGCCTTAGAACATTTAGTTCGACAGAAAGAAAGAATAGCTAAATTCTATGACAGTCGAGTTAAGTACAAGCGTTTCAAGGTTGGTGACTTAGTTTGGAAAGTCGTTTTACCAATGGATAAGAAGTGTCGAGAATTTGGGAAATGGTCCCCAAAGTGGGAAGGGCCATTTGAGATTGTCCAAATATTCTCAGGAAATGCTTATGCACTTGTTGAAGTTAATTCTGGTTTCAGGATTAAGTCTATTAATGGCAAATATTTAAAGTCATATAGACCAACAATGTGCGAAGTAAGAATACAACCTTGAAAAGTAAACTGGATTGTTCTATTCAAAAGCCATTTGGCAGTATACAATATACATTGTCGAATAGGCTTACGACACAATAATACAAATCTTTGGAAAGTCTATAAGTCTAGGCTACTACGGAATAAATCCATTTGTGGAAGCTTCGCCATGTTCCGGATTCTGATCATGCTGAGGAAGAATTCAGGAAGAGAGAGGAACATGGGAAGCAAGAGCGGCTCCCGTGGCATACCATCTGGCTAATTAAGTCTGCAAGAGCTGCTTCAGATGGTAGACACCCAAATCGACGGGAACGCGAAGTTAAAAGCGTGGGCATGTCGATGAGGAGTATCGAATGCCATGCGAGTAAAGGTAAAGCAGGCAGATTGAGAAGTAGTTGCCGATTTAGGGGTGCGCTTCACAATTGGCCCGACCGTGCCAAACTTTTCCTAATAGCCTGCAGATCCCACACCTTGAATTTCGAACAGAGGGTGTGAAGGAGCGCAAGACAGTAGGAGAAAGAAGTTGCTCCGGCCTTCCCTTTCTCACACGTTTCAACGAGGTTTGCAAGCCGCATTAGGCAACTTACCAAAACTCATTGTTGATATTAGGCAAATTACCAAAACCCAGAGAGTCTTTCACCGTTGAGACAAAAACCTTGAAGAAAGAGACTCCAAGAGGTGGAGCCCCTGGTTTCCAAATGAAATGGGCATAGCAACTTGTTGCACTCAGAATTAGCTAGTTTGGGCGCGAGAACAAGTTGGATTTGGGAAGTGCAGACCTGTGATGGGACAATGTGGAAAGGTAACCGTCGCGCGTGGGGTTAAGCAAAATTCTGGATCTCTCCGTATGTTGGCGTCGACAACTCAGAATTTGGGGGCATCTGTTGCGTGCCAAATTTCAAATTTGGGTTGATCGACGGAATGTGATGAATTCGACAAGTAAAGGCGTAAGAGACTAGAACAAGGTATGAAAATTGACTAAGTTTGAGAGACCAAGTGATGGGGCGGTTGTTCGACGGAAAGCATGAAGTGTCGAAGATGTCAAAATGAGCATGGTCGAAACAGGCTTAGTTATTAAGTAAAGATCAATGTACAGCTCGACAGGAAGTGCTACTGTCGATTAGGTAGTTTTTAGCAAAAACTTAACTACTAACCCGTGTCCGTACACGTGTCAGGTTGGATGTTAGGTAGTTTTTTCATATTTTTCCTATAAATAGTAGTTTCTACGATGTAACTCGGGTTAGATACATGATCTAATTCCTAATATCTCGACGGCTAAAGAAGATTAACGGAAAACGATCACTGTATACCTTCCAAACTCTATCTTTCTGCATTTTAATCAATTTCAGTCTATTTTCAATTCTTTGCATTTTCATTTATGTCATTTACATTCCAGTCAATTTGCATTTCCTAGCTTCGCATTTACATTCCTTAATTCCACATCATTTCAAGTTTACACTTTTCCTTTCAAAGTCATTTACAAGCCTTCTTTTAAATTCATGTTCATTTAAACGCTTTCATTTTATTTCATGCTCTTTAAATTTATCCTTTTACCTTTTCAGCAATCTATTTTTCTGTCATTTATCTTCATGCATTTACATGCTTTCTTTTTAATTCATGTTCTTTACACTTCTGTCATTTAAATTCATGCATTTACATGTTTTCATTTAAATTCATGCTTTTTTAACAGTGTTTCTTAAATTCTGTCAATTTACTTGTCTTCTTTTATATTTCTGCGTTAATTTCAATTGCATGTTGGGATTCAGTAATGCATGTCTCATGACTTTGCATTAGTGTATTCTTGTTTTAGATTTTTTCTTTAATTTGCTTGTAAACCAAGTTATTGGCTTTCGACAGCCAATCTTGTTTAGTTAAGTCCGTATTGCCATTTCGACAACAACTTGTTTGTTAGTTGGAATTCTCATATACAGATTTGGCATAAGACACAACAATTAATGGCTCTAAAGCCAAGAATGTTACGAAACTGATAATGTGTTGAGAAATTGACCGTTATTTTCAAAAACCGTTGTTTGCAAAACGAGATTACCACATAACTCGTCGATCTTGCAATCGTTTGAACTAATTATTTGTTACTTTGCTGAATTTGGTAGAAATACACTTAGAAACCAAATTTCCCAGTAAACAGTTGCTTCTAAATTTTCCCACACCTTGACGTTTCTGCTCTGCCATATGTTTTAGAATAGACATCAATCATGTTGCTCGGTTCCATGAAAATGTGTATGACAGTGCCATTTGCTCGAAGACCTATGATGGCAAACACGTCGAACAGTGTTGGGTCCACCATTCCATAGGAAAAATAGAAGTTATTGGTGGTCTTATTCCATAAGAATATAGACGCCCCAATCATAGAAGACTCCATTTTTATAGTATGACATAAGAGTTGAATGAAGTCAAAAATGCCAAGGTCTCTCCACGCTTGTTCTTTCTTTTTTTGAATTCCCATCAATTCTAGAAGGGGAAAGGGGGTGTTCTCAACAACTTTCAGTTTTCTTGAAATAAATGGGAAGAGAAGGAGATGAGACAATAATGTCTCATCTGGTAGCTTGCAGGGGAAGGTGGAACGAAGAGTCTCAGAAAATTTTTCCAAGGGTATTTGGACGGAGGTTTTGGAGGAAAAGGAATGGGAAGAGAAGATTTTTTTTCCCCTAAATCAATAAAGCTATAAAATGTTTCTAAAAATGAATAAAAGGTGATTGAAATATTATATGATCATCTATCACGTTATTCTTTCACTTTTTTTAAATCTCAAATATATATCAACATATAGACTTAGCCATCCAAAATCTTCCCCTCCAAACATACTCTAAAGGCATAATCAAACCCAAAAATGTAGGGAGAGGATCCAAAGCAAAAGAAGAACCAGGCAAAGGCATGATTACCTGACATTGTTACCATAAATCTAAAGTGAATTTTTCTATCATGTGCAAAGTTGCACATGTTAAGAAATCCAAAATAGTAAGTTTACATTGGAACTTGTGTATTTTATATTAAATACTAATTTTTTTAATAAATAGTTGTTGTTTTCAATAAATAGTTACTATTTTTAGATTCTTTAACAAGTGCAACATTGTACATGATAGAAAAATTCATCTGAAGTTTCCATAATGGGATCACAAAGATCTTTGCTATCGTTTGAGGCATGAGGATTGCTTAAAGAAGCAATAAAAACTGAAGGGAAAAAATGCACATAATCTTAAAGAGAGGAAGAAAGTGAATAGTGGTTGTTTGAAGTGGTAAAAGAGAGATTTTTTTCTTGGTGGAGTATTTAAAGGGGAAGTAAAACCCGATGTTTTCAAACGTCACTATTGCATTGGCCCAAGTTTCAAAAAGTAGTTGTTAGCTTGAGGCTAAGCAATCATAAAATAATAGGGGTTTTGAGGTCTGTTTTGATAAGAATTTACTCCCTCCAGCCTTATTTATAAACAAAAAGTCCTTTTAACATTCGTTAGAAAATTTTGGACTATATACATACATTTTTTAACGAATGTTAAAAAGACTTTTTTTGTTTATAAATGAAGCTGGAGGAGTATTAATCTTTTAGATGTCAAATTGAAGTAACTTAATCCGACCCAATTTGAGGGTAATTAGGTAAATTATGATTGGCTTACTCACTTGATCACAGGTTGAGTCATACCAACTATTGTAAAAAATTACGTAGTACTCTATTTGGAATGAATTATAAGCACATGAAGCTAAATTTGGTTTATTAAATAACCAATGTATTTGGTCTATATTGAATAACTAATGTATTTGGTCTATATTATAGACCAAATACACTAGTTATTCAATAAACCAAATTATACTTCATGTGTTTATAATTCATTCGAGAGGTAGTAATTGGCTAATTGCATGTGGCTGAAGAGATTTTTTACGCAGAGGATGTCTTTTGATCTTTCATGCGGGGGGATGTGGGGTTTGGGAATTGTAGCATTTGTCACTATTTTGGTAGTTTAATAGTTTAATTGTATTGGTAATTAATTTTTTATTCAATTTATTAAATGTTAGTGGGATACCAGTCGTAACCTGGCACTCTTCTACCAAAAAAAAAGTCGTAACCTGGCACTCTGTTTTGTATTGGAAGTCCAAACATCAATTTTAAAATACCCACCTGCATGATAAAAGGCTTTCGTTTGTTGGGTTCTTTTTCAAATCGTCACTTTTCGGTATGAAATCATCAGATGATAACATAGGACTCCACAAAATCTGTTTTTTTTTTTTTTTGTCATGGTCTGTTCTTCGCAGTTGCCTCCGACAAGTGTAGCGAGTTTACCATTTGCAAACAAAGGGTAATAACATTGATTTGGTTTTATCTGAAGCTGTATTTTTTCTTTTCTGTCATTTGGTTCATTAATTTCATTTGAAAAAATCTTGAAATCTTGACAGCTCATGCGTTTTATTTTTTATTTTTTTCAGGTAAACCACATTCCTTATATTTCCTCAGTTCCGTATCATTACCAAGTTCAGAAATAATTTGATTCCCTTTGAATCAGAAGGCACCCCTATTGGATTTGCATTATCCAGCGTGCGTGGTCTGAGATCTAGTTTCTCTCTTTGCGCAGTTTTCTTCTTTTTGGTGAGTGTAAATTCTTTAATTTCTTATGCTCTTTAAGTTGCCACACCAGTGCTTAAAATCCAAATACAGTCGAACAACTGAGTGTAAGTTCTTTAAAATAAATTTATAGCTTTGATCTTAATGCACATTAGAAGAATGAGCATGTTATGTTGGGACGAGATAATGACCTTCATCTTCACCGACATTTTTTTTTTCATGTTAATGTTTCAATTTATGTAACATTTTTTTGTTGATTTTAGCCGCGAAGATCATAAAAAATTGCATTGGATGGATGCTATTGTCGATGAAATTGTCTCTCGGTGTAAAAAGTTTCCCTGTATGGGAAGCAAATGGAGGGAACAAAGAGATGAAGAGAGTAGGGATCTAGCTATGAATTTTGATTTAGTTCATGGTTGATTTTGCTTTTCACCAACCGAAAGTAATTGCAATTTGTTTTCGCTTTCCTATTTCGACAGGGAAGCAAGAAAGATTCAATAGGGTATATAATAGGCTTCTGATTATCATTCATAAAGGACACTGGAACTCTGACAGGGCAAAGCCAATATGAACAAGCTGCTTATAAAGCAGATCCTGACTTAGACAAAAACCAAAACAGAGAAGCAGATGCAAGTATTACTATAGTTTTTAGGACATTGGAATCAATGATGTTTACATGGAATATTGAAGTTTCAAGTAAGAAGTAACATAATACATGAGTCCACCTCCAATTTTCTATAATTTAAGGTTTGAAAACGATTACTTTCATTTTTATTTTATTTTTTGAATGACAAAACGATTACTTTCATATGCAAATGGATTAATATAAATTTCATGCTAAGGCAAATAAATGTAATGCTTGGCAAAATATTATGTGTTTGGGCCTCAATTTTATTTGCTGGAATATATATATATATATATATATATATATAAATATGCTATGTTTTTTTTTCCCTATAAATTTCAATTTCCTCGATTAAACATATGTGGATGTCAGTTGTAATTTGTAAAAGCTTGAGTATTTTGAGTTTCTGTTTGTCATTAGATCATATATTTTTTTAAAGTTTATGATATTTTTTTTCTGTGAAAATATTACAAAATATTTTCTTGCCACACTAAAGAAAATTTTATTAAAAGTATTTTATGCTTCAATTATAAATTCAACTAGAGCGTGTACCCGTGCAATGCACGGGTATATTATGTACGGGGTATAATATATATGATCGATTAGTTTAAAAATTAATTTAAATTTAGAAACAATAAAAACTAATATAAAAGAAAATGAAAAAAAAAAACTTACCAAGTTGTAACGAAAAAGGCTACCAGTGAATACAGTCCATTTTTTAATTTGATAATTTTTCATAAATCAACAAAAAATTGGATCAAGGTCATCCTTAAGCTAGTTGAAAAAATTATATTTGAAACTGGAAAATAATAACACAATAAAAAGACTAACAATTTAATATTTTAATTATGATTGTGGAAAAAAAAATATTAAAACAGCTGTAATGGAGAAAAGGATTATCTGGTGCTTTACCACATAGTTATGATGAAAATGAATATTTACCCGTGCGAGGGGAAAACAGAGTTTGTGAGAATAATCTAATACTTTTATTTAGAAATTTTTTGTATCTTGATTAGAAGAATATAAAAAATAATTGTCACATATTCCAACTCCATTTATATATAATAGTAAATACCCAAATTGGTCCTAACAAAAATCACGAAAATCAATTTAATCCCTAAGAAATAAAAATACCAATTTGTCCTTAAGAATCTCAAATATGGATCAAATTAGTCCCTAAATAGGGACTAAAATATTCCAAAAAATTATTCTAAAATAAATTATTTAACCCACATTTGATATTTTTAAAGACTAAATTGATATTTTTTTTCAAAGATTAAATAGGTATTTACTCTGCATATAATTAAGATATTAAGATATTGAACCTTCTAAAAAAAGGTGCTTGCCTTGAAACTGGCAAAAGCAATTATGGCAGGTGACAATAATAATTAATGTTTATGTAAAAACATTATTATAATTATAATTGTAATTGAAAATGATTCTAGACAAAATTACTTTAATTCCAGAGTTTGAGCGGGAAAAAATACTTCATAGACCACTTTTTTTATATATATTAAAATTAAGATTAAGATTATAATAAAATTCAATTATAACAAAATATTTTATGCTTCAATTATAATAAAAATATTTTATTATTATTCTTTCTATAATTTTAAAGTTTCAAATATAAATTCGTATTTTAATATTTTACAAAATACTGTTGTACATATTTCACCCGTGGATCGCATGGTTCATACCCTAGTTTTATCTAAAGTTCTGGTTTAAAGAAGTTCAAAATTGAAGTTTTGAATTCTTCACTCCTTTTTTTTCTTGATCTTCCACCATCTCTTCTCCATATTTTTCATTGTTTTTTATACTTCCATTTGACGAAAATCATTGCCAACATTCTGTCAAGATGATTTGATGTCAAAACATGTGCTTTCCATTCCTTCCTTTTATTTGTCGTCGGATTTGATAGAAAACCAAATTCTCCGTAAACAGTGACATAATTGAAAAATATCGAAAAGAAATCTGCTGACCACATAGATTACGCCTTTTAAAAAGACACTAGCACATTACCACATTACTCGGGGTTAATCCGTCGGGCTAAAGAGAAAAATAATCACTTATAAATAATAAAATATTTATAAAATTTGTTATAGGTAAAAATGATAAAACTATATCCAGAATATGGAATATTTTCTCGTTGGGAGGCAAAAAAAAGTAATCATTTATACTGACATGTAATGTACTCCCATCAAGAATCAAAATTAAGATGATAAAATTATACCGAGAATATGTAAAATTTTCCTCCTATGACTTAAAAAATAATCATTTATCATCCATAAATTAAAAAAATTATAAATATTGAATATAAAAAATTATCAAAAAACTAAAAGAAAAAATCGTTAAGACGACACGAACAGTTATGTAGACCCGTGCGACAACATCTAATGTTTTTCCATTGGAACTTAAACGTAAAGTAATTATTTATGAAATTATACCGAGAACATGTAATGTTACCTCGTTAGGACTTAAAAGTAAAACAATTATTTATAAATAATAAAGACATTTGTAAAATAATTATTTATGAAAATATACCGACATGTAATGTTTTTCAGTAAAAAATTAAAAGTAAAATAATCATTTATAGATAATAAAGACATTTATAGATTTTGATATATGATCAAAGACGATGAAATTATACCGACAATATTTAATGTTTCCCGTAGGGACACAAAAGAAAAATAATCATTTATACCGACATGTAATGTATTCCCATCAAGAATCAAAATTAAGATGATAAAATTATACCGAGAACATGTAAAATTTTCCTCTTATGACTTAAAAATATAATCATTTATCATCTATAAATAAAAAAAGAAATTATAAATATTGAATATAAAAAATATCAAAAAACTAAAGGAAAAAATCGTTAAGACGACGTGAACAGTTATATAGACCCGTGCGACAATATCTAATGTTTTCTCATTGGGACTTAAACGTAAAAACAATCATTTATAAAATTATACCGAGAACATGTAATGTTACCCCATTAGGACTTAAAAGCAAAACAATCTTTTATAAATAATAAAGACATTTGTAAAATAATTATTTATGAAACTATACCGACATGTAATGTTTTCCCATAGAAAATCAAAAATAAAATAATCATTATATAAATTTTGATATATGATCAAAGACGATGAAATTATACCGACAACATTTAATGTTTCCCGTAGGGACACAAAAGAAAAATAATCATTTATACCGACATGTAATGTATTCCCATCAAGAATCAAAATTAAGATGATGAAATTATACCGAGAACATGTAAAATTTTCCTCCTATGACTTGAAAAAATAATAATTTATCATCTATAACTAAAAAAAGAAATTATAAATATTGAATATCAAAAAAATCAAAAAACTAAAGGAAAAAATCGTTAAGACGACACGAACAGTTATATAGACCTGTGCGACAACATCTAATGTTTTTCCATTGGGACTTAAACGTAAAAGTAATCATTTATGAAATTATACCGAGAACATGTAATGTTACCCCGTTAGGACTTAAAAGCAAAACAATCATTTATAAATAATAAAGACATTTGTAAAATAATCATTTATGAAACTATACCGACATATAATGTTTCCCGTGAAAAATTAAAAGTAAAATAATCATTTATAGATAATAAAGACATTTATAGATTTTGATATATGATCAAAGACGATGAAATTATACCGACAATATTTAATGTTTCCCGTAGGGACACAAAAGAAAAATAATCATTTATACCGACATGTAATGTATTCCCATCAATAATCAAAATTAAGATGATAAAATTATATCGAGAACATGTAAAATTTTCCTCCTAGGACTTAAAAAAATAATCATTTATCATCTATAAATAAAAAAAGAAATTATAAATATTGAATATGAAAAACTATCAAAAAACTAAAGGAAAAATCGTTAAGACGACACGAACAGTTATATAGACCCGTGCTAGAACATCTAATGTTTTCCCATTGAGACTTAAACGTAAAAGTAATCATTTATGAAATTATACCGAGAACATGTAATGTTACCCCGTTAGGACTTAAAAGCAAAACAATCATTTATAAATAATAAAGGTATTTGTAAAATAATCATTTATGAAACTATACCGACATATAATGTTTCCCGTGGAAAATCAAAAATAAAGACATAATCATTTTAGGCCAAAAAAATCATTTAAGGATTTAAGTTAGGCCAAATAAGTCCTTTTTTACCAAATAAGTCCTTTATATTTTTAAATTAGGCTAAATAAGTTTTTTAAGTTTTTAAGTTGGGCTACATAGGTTGTATAAGTAAAATATTTTCCTATCGAGAATCAAAAGTAAAATAATCTTGTATAAGTAATAAAGACATTTATAAATTTTAATACATGACAAAGACGGAGAAATTATATCGACAACATATAATGTTCCTTTTTTGGGACTTAAAAGTAAAATAATCATTTATTGTTTATAAAAAAGCTTAAATACCATTTTAGTCCCTTAACTTATTTTTAAAATTCAATTTTGTCCTTTAACTATTTTTGGGATCAAATAATTCCTTTAAGTTTTTAAAGTGGGCCAAATAGATCTTTTTCGGTTTTAAGTTTTTAAGAGAAAGGAGCAATTGTACCAAAAAAAAAAGAGAAAGAGGTAATTGTAACCGAAAAAAGGTTTAAATAGCATTTTGGTCCGTTAACTTATTTTTAAAGTTTAATTTTGTCCTTTAACTATTTTTTGGAAAGGGGCAATTGTACCCAAAAAAAAAGAAAGAGGTAATTGTAACCCAAAAAAAGGTTTAAACAGCATTTTGGTCCGTTAACTTATTTTTAAAGTTCAATTTTGTCCTTTAGCTATTTTTTGGATCAAATAAGTCATTTAAGTTGTTAAAGTGGGCCAAATAGATGGTTTTTAAGTTAGGCCAAATAGGTTCTTTAAGTTTTTAAGTTGAATCAAATAAGTCATTTAAGTTTTTAAGTTTAGCCAAATAGGTCCTACGTGACAATGATTCGTTTGGCTCAACTTAAAAATTTAAAAAACTATTTGACCCAACTTAAAAATTTAAAAGATCTATATGGCTCAACTCAAAATCTTAAAGCTAAAAAACACTTATTTAAATATGTGTGTAATAAAAAATAGGAACCGATTGTATTAAAAAAAAAGGAGCCAAGAATAAAAATAAAAAAATAAAAAAATAAGAATCTTTAAAATTAAAAAACAAAGAAAAAAGTATTAAGAAAAAAGAAAGAAAAGAAAAAATATAAATATAAATATAAGAAAAATAGAAAAAGTAAAAAATTCAAAAAAGTTATAGTTTTATCTAAAGTTCTAGTTTAAAGAAGTTCAAAATTGAAGTTTTGAATTCTTCACTCCATTTTTTTCTTGATCTTCCACCATCTCTTCTCCATATTTTTCATTGTTTTTTATACTTCCATTTGACGAAAATCATTGCCAACATTCTGTCAAGATGATTTTATGTCAAAACATTCCTTCCTTTTATTTGTCGTCGGATTTGATAGAAAACCAAATTCTCCGTAAACAGTGACATAATTGAAAAATATCGAAAAGAAATCTGCTGACCACATAGATTACGCCTTTTAAAAAGACATTTTAAAGTTTTTAGAGCAAATAAAAATCAAAAAAACAGGGGACCTGCTTTTGCCTTTTTGGCATTTTCCTTTTTTCTATTAACAGTGATCATAGCGCAAGTCGTACGAGGAAGGGGGGGGGGGGGAAAGTATTACTAATGCTATGGCAACCAGTAAATACATAAATATACACTATCATGAAAAATTAGATGAGAAACTAAGCTGCTTAGGCTTTTCAAGAGGAAGCTTTTCCATCTCAAAACTACCCCTCTCACTCTCAGAAACAGAGGAAACTTCCGCATTCAACCCTGCCATCTTGAGTTCATTCAAAGTCCTTTTTGCATAAATAGTGAAGCCAATAACGGTAGCAACTGCAATAATGAAAGAAATAACATTGTATATGATTTCCACAGTAGTCAAGTGATGCTTCCCGTACTGTGCATCTGCCAATGTCCTTATTAACCGACCACTGACAAAAAGAAAAGATGTAAGATAATTAAAAATCATAAGTCATTTTTGTCACTCATATTCATGCATGTGATGTGCTACAGGAAAAAAAATCGTAGATGATTCTTTTGATAGCCACTCTGCCACAGACTTTTTGCAGAGCCAACATAAAATCCGAATCCTCTGCAGCGCAGCGGCTGATTTGGGTTAGATCCAATGACTCTGCAGCAGCTGCACCATGTACGACGCTACAGAGGGTTCCTTCCATATACTTTGGCTACTTTATCCTCCAACCATAAAAGGATGGAGGAAATAACACGTCTTTACTATATAATTATAATGCCCCCTTTCTTTCCAGATTTTCCCCCTTTTTCTTTCATTTTTCAAGGAGGTGGGGGTAGGTTTACTCATTAAGCCATTTAAGGGCCAAAAAATAGAAAGACATACCTGTAGATGTAGATGAAAGCTTCTGGTACCATTCCAGCTACTGATCCACATATGTAGGGCCAAAACCTCATATTTGTCACTACCACAGCATAATTGAATATGGTATAGGGAAAAGGTGAAACCCTAAACAAAGCAACCATTTGAAATTGATGGAACCAGTTCCCTTCCCCAGCAAGCCTAATCATTGCCGCATTCTGGGGCCATCTCTTTAACCATTGCTGCAGAATATAGAAAGAAAGATAACAAAACAAAAACGTAAAACTTAATTTGAAAATGAAACACAAAAATTTTAGAGGACTTTTTATCATATCAGAAACAAAATGACTTACATGAATGCGGTCACGGAACAGTAGACCGATTAGATAAGGGAGGACCATCCCTATGGTTGTTCCAACCATTATTATAAAGAAGCCAAGGCCGTACCCAAAAATCATCCCAGCCAACCACATGGAGGGGCCAGAAGGGATTAAGAATGCTGGGAATAAAGCCAGAGAAGCAACAAGTACGAGGGCAAGAACTGGACGGCCAAAAGCAGTAGCTTCCCACTCCATGATTGGGTAAAGAACCTGCACTTGAAGGCAAAAAAGAAAGAAAGAAAGAAAAAGCTTCAAAATATGAAGTTAACCAAATGTTATCCATATGAAAGGTATGCCATTCTATAAGGACTACAATATAGACTCTAAGCTTGTAGATATGAGTTCACTAAGCCCTTCAAGTTTATTAACACAGGCACAAAGCGTTTCATGATATTATGTAATGCACTAATACACACAAGGAACTTGAAAACATCAGCAGACTAGGGCAATGAAAATCGAAAAAGAAAAAAGCAGTACTGAAAACAGAGTCCTTGTTATATTACTGCATAGATTTTCATCTGTGCTAGAAAATACTATTAGCCATGAAGTCAAAAACCAATTTTATATATGTCATTCTAAAACTCAATTAATTGTAGTAATCCAAAATGATATCATGGCGAAGTCAATAGTATGGATCACATATCAATTAACTAAAAAAACATACCAATTCAACTAAAAAAAATTCTTCATCACATTTGACAAACCCATAGTGAACCGTTCATTGGTGCAATATATAATTTACATAGAGTGGGGGAGAACATGGACCTAGCAGCAATAGCCAAAGACTTAAAATCTGATGCCGAGAAAAATGATAAGCTTCATATATTGTTGCCATAATATATTTCAGTTAAAAATATTAGAACAATGAAAGAGACATGGGAATGCCATAATTTTCTCTATATCAACAAATGAATTTCAGTCAAAAAATTGCAATACCAGTTACATTCCGAACAGGAATCACTAAGTGAGGATAATTTAACGAAACCAACTGCACTAGTACCAGAATAACTATAAAGTGAGAGGGAATACCTTTTCGAAAAAGAACGGCACTCCCCATTTCATAAGAATAAGAGCAGCTATAACAATGACAAAACACCATAAAATGCATTTCATCCACCACTGGAAAGATTTAATTCTTGATTCAGCATGAGGCTGCAAGATTTCAGCTTCAACAGCCCTTGGTTCATCAGATATGACCAGCCTCACATATTCACTACTCCCCCTCACACGAGACCCGGAGTTTGCATGTTTTTCCAACACCTCTGGTGATTCTTGTGACATCATTGAGATGCCAGAAGACTATAAATAGCAAAACAAAAACAGAACATAAGCATCAAGCCGAGAATGTATGATTCAAAATTCAAAGTGCGTATCTGATTCTACACTACATATTAAAGTTCAGCACGAAATAAGAATAGTCAACCAGCAGTCTGCACAAGCAAATAATAATCTGTCAAAAATAGTAATTCCAGGAATTGATAGTCTGCTTGCAGGCAAATAACATTTACATTATATGACAACAGAGTTGACATAAAATAAGACAAAAAGAAATATAAGTACACCAAAGAAAAAATGGACATGTCTTCTAATTATCAGCAGGTGCAGAATTAAGGATGACCTTTAACAAAGGTTGAAATGTGAAATTTCAGAAATTCAGGGTGTCTCTGAGTGAAGATAATGCAGCACAAACAGAAACAAAATGTAGTAATCAGGTTTAAGGTGAAATAACTTTAATCATACAGGTGGAATACATTTCCCCCGAGCATAATTGAAGTTTATGGTTGATGAGCTAAAAGTAAATGCAAAGAGCAACATTGTCATGCCTATGTTGATCTGATACCAGGTACCATCATGCTCGTGATGAAACTGTTAGTATTTCTGATACTTTAAGAAACCGCACTTCCTTACTAAGTGATTCCAAAACACGATGTCAGATACTTTTCATTTTTCCAAACCTTAACCTACATAATTTCTGTCCTGAAGCAAAATAAAAAATGTGTGTTTGTGCCGTAAAAGTATCTCAAGTCAAAACCTTGACCGGAAAAATTGAACACAACCTAAAAAATAATCCCAAGTTTGCAGCACCTAGATGGTTCCTCCTAGCTTCTCGCTCTCACAACAATTCTCAATCAGCAGCATTGTTTGTATTCTAAGGAAAAAGGGACAACGGGTAGGACTATATTAAAATCAGTTTTTTTTTTTTCTTTTCTTTTCAATGTTGTCTGGAGGATCAAGCCATAAAACTGCAATCTTTATCCTGAGAACCAATCAACCCACAACAACAATTATTTTGAATCAAGACATACAATGTCTTCAGCTCCGAAGAACATGTACCATTTTCTGTTCCTAATTAATAATGACTTTGAGAGCGCACATCCATACCTAACTAACTCTTCACTAGTTGCATGTTCACCATTCATTCTTTCATTTGAAAGCCAAAACCTATTATCAGGTCACTCCTCGATTCATGAAAGGAACATAAATATTTCGCGGAAAAGTCAAAATAAAATCTCCCCCGGTAAATTATAAAAATAAAAACGCCCGAAAAAAGGAGGAATAAAAAGGGTAATTTTATGATTCTGATAATAACTGAGAGAAAGAAACGAACCTCGAGGGTTGAGGGGAGGTAGTTCACCTTCGCCAACTATAATAGAACTAACGTATGCAGCTGCAGCTGCAGCAGCACAGGAGAAGGGGAGAAACGAGCAATTTCTGAAAACGTTCTTCCCACCCACTCATGTCCACCACGAAAGGGGAACTGTTGTTAACCAACTTCAACTACGCAAACCTTTACCTTTGCCCGTAAGAATTTTCCTTTTTAGACTTCAAAATCACGCAAACAAAACAAATATCATCATTTCGTTTCATGCTTTTGGAAAAAGTGGAAAAGAATATTCTTCGTTGGCTCAAATTCTTGTCCATTCTCTGATGTTTTCAGCATTCTGCTTTTCATAAAAATACTAAAAATATTACTACTAAAAAGGAAATGCAATAATTTATTTTTTCTTATAAAAGAAGACCGTTTGCTTTTGGTTTAACCAATATTCTCCTCATTTTTAATAAAATCTCTCATTTGTTTTAGACTTGGAGAAGAGGAGAGAAAGGATGAAAAGGTAAAAATTTCTTCTTTTTTAAATTTTCTATTCCTTCTTTGCAAATTAATGGACTAGATACGTATATTTTTTAACGAATTTAAAAATGACATTTTTTCCTTATAAATGCTTCCGGAGGGAGTAGATAGATTTTTTTTATTCAAAAATTTTGAAAGATTTAAGTGAAGAAAAAACGACATATTACTAATATGTGATCAATGTGTCATTAATTAAATCAGTATATATATATATATATATATATATATATATATATTGACATGAATTAAATCAGTATATATTAACAAAATTTTAAAAATATTCATAACTTATAAATTTCATATCTAAAAAAGGTATTTAAAAAAATTGTGTCATATTGTAAAAAAAACTAATGTAGTAACCCGTGCCATGTACGAGCATATATTAGCGTCTGAATATTTTATAAGATAAATAAAATTTAAAATATTCTTCTAAAAATTTGATTGAGTTTTTTGTGACAAAAAATATTTTTTGATTGAGTTTTTTTTTTTTAAACATTTTTTGATTGAGTTGATAAAGTATAACAATTTTAATTTACTATTTACTATTTTTTTCAACAAAATTTTACTATTTACTATTATCCACTCCAAATAGTAGTTAGATATAAATCATGGTTGAGTTTCTTTTGACCGGAAATTATGGTTGAGTTAAGAAATAAATTTAAATAATTATTGCGAAATAATATTTCAACTATACTAAAGTGAGAGGTCTTCCTTTAAATAAAATTTGTTAAAGGATATTATGTATTAATAATTTTTGTCTGTAAAGCTTAGCACAACTGGTGTAAGCCGATGTTTATATGCTGGATATTTTCCGTGGTTGTCCGGGTTCGAGTCTGGGATCCCCACTTTGCGTGTGTGAGTTTACGGGTAGTACTTGTCACTTCGTCTACAAACAAAAAAAAATTCATTTTTGTGCCGCAAATGGACTTGTCTTGGTACAAAAATAAATTAGTGTAGTAGACCACTCCTAATGTTTACTCTCGAATAGGGATGACAATGGGCACTCTCTAGGTAGGGTACTGTAGTACCCGTCCTCATACCCGCATTTGAAAAAAAGTGTCCGTACCTGAGCCCATATCCGCGTGGGCAGCAAGTTTAGTGTCTGTCCCCGAACTTGTTGAGTACCTAAGTGCCCGTACCCGCACCCGTTACCCGCACTTTAACCATGAAAAGACAATAAATAACGAAAAGAACACCAAAACTTAATTAAAATATGATCCAAAATCTTTCAAATCAACTCTAAAATATTACAATCATAGTATTTAGCCAAATAAAAACATCCAAAATATGAAAAACAAGTACGTATTACAATAAGTAGATTCCGGTAAAAAAAAAGTAAATAGATTAATTAGATAGATTCCGGTAAAAAAAAGAAAGTAGATAGATTAATTAATTCTATTTAATATTTTGATATAAAATTATAATTTTGTACATATATATATGTATATGCGGGCTACAGAGCGGGCTGGGCACCAGAGTGTCCATACCCGCACCCATACCCACTCAGATTTGCGGGTAATTACCCAGACCCAAGCCCATACCCATAAAGCGGGTATTTACCATGCCCATTACGGGGTTTTTTTGCGGGTGCCCAGTGGGCTTGGGCCTAATTGCCATCCCTACTCTCGAAGAATAATTTGACGTCGGCAGATAAAATAAACATGGTAACAAATGTAAATAAATAGCAAACAAAATAACATATGTCAGCAAGGGGCACGAAACAACTTTTTATAAAATCCCAATAATATATCCCATTACTTAAAGTGTTACTGTTATACCATTTTTTTTTTTGAAAAGAAACTGTTGTGCCATTTTGATCCTTATAATCTATAACAATTTTCATCATCATATAATAAAGACAAACTTGAAATATTCATGAGAGATTGGCATGAGCAAGAAACCTAGAAGTGGGAGTTGGCTGCTAGAGTGAGGTTAATTCCAAGTTGCTACTCTAACTATTTTGTTGAGATTGCATTCTTTTTTCTACTGCAAAGCTCATTTCCCATGTTTTTTATAATTTACAAATATGCTTCCAACAGTGATTCCTACACATTATGACTATTCTAACTGATAAAAGAAGTCAAGTTTTTCCTGCTATGTTTTAATTTTATATCACATAGGTTGCTAACTGGAATAGAAACCTTCAAACTAATATTCCCAATAAATAAGCAAGGCACCAAAGTTTGTATATCATTTTCCTTGTACACAAATATTATAAGTGTAAATGGAACTATCAAATTTTCCATATGATTAACAGTAGAAAGTAGAAACTATTACGAATTACTACATGGATAAATAATCTAAGAAATCCATTAACTTTTGCAACTCATAGTTAAAATTAGAGTGTGTGAATATCATTTTTTATATCTATGAGATTTCTCGACAAAGAATTATCACAAAATTATTATAAAAAAAAAAAAAAATTAAGCACCATAGCTATGCACTTGAATAAAGTTATGCTGAGTGCACAATCAAACAAAAATGAATGCCATGAACATTTAGAAGTAGTAGGTTGATATTTTCAATGGGACAAATAATAGATCAATAATCCATTTAACTTTAGCCGACTTTAAGTGTGCATTGTATGATCTATCCAGCCAATACAATCTTCATTCATATAACTAATACAAAATAACTGTAATTTTCACATTTCACGTGTAACAATTCTAAAATGTTACATATATATAATATTCATAAAATTTGGACTACTAATTAGAAAAAACAACCCGTAGTAGTTTAGGAGAATTACGTTCACTCTCTTTTAATTAAAGACCAAACCAATTGGTTTGAAAGCAGGTTTTCCCATCAGCACCAATACATGTTCAATGGAAATTAAAATCACATGGCAATAGGTAGAATGTCATAATTTAAAACCCCACAAAAAAGGAAACAAAAAAAAACATTGCATGAGTCCATGCCCATCCTGAAAAATGAAAATAGACTAAGAATGAACCTAAGCTTCACCATCTCTTCTGTCTATAATTTTGTAATCTTGCCTCACACTTTTTGTCCTGTAGACGTTTAAAACTTTATAGGCCTAGTATATGATACAAAAGAGCCAAAGGCCTACCAATTTACAGTAACAGAAAATTGTAACAAACTAACAGAAAGAGATTCTGTCATAGAGGACCACAAAAGTCTTCATTTATAGGTCAATCATGAAATGACCTGCCAAAGTCAAGAAAATCATATACTTAAAGCTGAATATTATCACATTTATTGGAGAAGCGACCCGATAATGTGAAGTGAATCAATGTGAGTATCATCAAAAGATACTACGTAATTAGATACAAATTTCAACAATGAAATAAGCAAAATCCAAAAACTACAATGACATTATTATTTGGATATTCAAATCAAAAGATAAGATTAAAAGAACGGTTAAATACTATTGTAAGCAAAATAGTAGATCATTAATGTACATATTTGAAAGATATATAACAAACCTACCCAAGGTATACAGGTGCAACATCGGGAGGATTTAGAACTTTCCTTACTAACTACATCAATGCTATATAAACTCTCATAACCTACAATATTACAGTTAGGCATAGTAATGAAAATCAATGACAAAGCCTGGGAATTTGTAGAAAAATTTACAGAAGATCTCCCAGTGAATGAAAAGTTCAAAAAAGGCACCTGAAAAACACATGAAAATGAGCAAAGATAGAAGCTTTGAGTAAAAATCTCTTCGAAATACAATATGAAGTAGACCAAATAGTAATCATGGGATTGACACCAGATGTGGTTGGCAGCAATGTTTTAAGATTTTCATGATTTCTTACTGCAAAAGACATGTTCCTAATTTGGCCAGGCAGTGAAATTTTATTGACAAAGAGGTTAAGCTATAAGTTTAGTATTAGTTAGATTTTGATTGCTACTTCTCTGTAATGTTGATCATTTATTTCTGCCACGACAATCTTTCCTTTTATCAGTTATGCAATAGCTGAGGTGCGCTGAAGAAAAGGAGCAAAAATATATCAACTTTTAGGCACAAAAATGAATTATTTTGAATTTTGATATAGTGGATAAGGTTTGAGGAAGTACCAGATATGATATGGGGATGTAACCTCCAGCATAGTACACATCCTCCAACTCTCCATATGGAGGAGGTGTGGAAGTGAAGTTGGAATCTCTCCAAAGTAAAAGAATGTGCTTCCCTCACTTCTTTAGAACAACCTAGATGGTTGCAAACCTACCATGTTTCAATAGCATCATCCACACTCATACCATCTTTGCATCTCTATAGTCTGAATTGCTATAAAGTACGATGTTGTTTGCATCATCATCCAAGTATATAGTGGTTGACATTATTAACATTAAGAATATACTGATTAAAAATAATGCAGATGTAGTAACTATAAATAGCATACCATAGGAAGAAATTTAACACAGACTCACCGGCAGAAAACAAAAATGACATGAAACAGACACATGAGAGCTTAAATCACATTTAAATCACATGAATTTCGAGCAAACACGCAAATTGACATCCATTAAAAAATCAAAAGGACAAACACCAACTGCCTCAAAACACAGTATT
This sequence comes from Calophaca sinica, assembly GCA_037113605.1. Lineage (NCBI taxonomy): Eukaryota > Viridiplantae > Streptophyta > Magnoliopsida > Fabales > Fabaceae > Calophaca > Calophaca sinica. The sequence goes on from CM073731.1 coordinate 1,146,347, forward strand.
ATAATTTCAAATTCCCAATAAAAAGAACCAATTCGGGGTGTGGTTAAGTATTAAGAATCAATAAAGAAACTTACTTTTACAATTGTTTGAACAACCAAATCTTTGTTGGTCTGGCCCCATATATTGTTTGATCTCTTGTTGTGACTGACCCCAGTTTCTCTGCAACTGCCAAATATAAGGCAAAGAATGTAACCAAGATAATGGACATAATGAGGATAACCTTCAACAAACATATTAATTTAAACATTATGAAATCGGCACTCAACAGGATACGACTAAAACTAATAATTGGACATAATATGCTTTGATTATAATATCACGATGATGATAGACAAATAATTCAGTAAAATCATGAAAACCATACATCGTTTGGGTTCTTGGGAGTCGCCAATGACTGATAATGACTCACCAGGGCTAAGCCTTCTAAGGGCAATGGCAATTGCATTTGCGATTCATTTCCTACTCTGGCTAGTGCAAGATGATGCTAGTGAGCATTCTAAATATCCATTTTGTAAATTTAATGACTATTTTGAGCATCAACATCAGAAATATATTGCATTTCTCACATATTTAAGCCATAGCAAACAGAAACATATAAAGGACAAAGCTAAAATCTAAACTTAATACTGTTATGCGAGAGAATCTTACCAGAATAAATGTAAACTCCAGGAATGTTGCTGCAGTAAAACTTTTGTGCTGTAAGCTGTGGGGGAGAAAAGAAAGGTAACATTTAGATCATCATGATAGAAATTAAACTGAGCAATGAAATTCTGCACATAATAAGTTATTTAATTTGAAATAGTAGTCAAGGAGTTGAAGGCATGCTCACTTGAAAGAACGTGTAATGAGTAAAGCACATATATTTACCAAGCTGGAGTAAGGAAAGCATTATTATTTATTAAAAAGATCTCTATTGAAGAAAATTAGGAATAAAATTACCAATATGTATGGTGAATAAAATTACAAACCATTGGTGATTACCAGGAGACACATTGGTAGTATCATGTTCACCAAGTTTATCCTGTGTCAGGGAGGAATCTTCCTTCTTCTCTGTAGACCATCATATACAATCCACAACTGGCAAATCTCGACTTTTCACTTGTTGATCAAAGTAAAACACTATTAGAAAGTTGCTTGAACATGATATTCATATTATCATCTATACCTCTTTAGCAATGTTGGCAACTGCATCAAAACCTACGTATGCAGAAAAGGTTGTTGCAGAACCAGCAACCATCACATCTACCCCGAAGGGAAAATACTTTATTATTAAAAAAAAAGACAACTATTATTCAGTAACCGAAAGAGACCAAACATACTGGGGTAGTGCAAAAGAAAGATGTAAAATACCCTATAGTAAGTTCGTATTGAACCCATCCATATTTGAATCCAAAGTAACCACCAACTACTCAGCGAGTTCTGAATCCCGATTTCATTTCTCTATTAGATATTTGTGCTCTGGAAACAAAGTTGAAAAAACGATTTCCCAAAAATTATCACTTCGTAAGATGCATTAACACGTATATGATTGAGAATCAGAATACGTACCTTCCCATTTAGATGCCGGGCTTCAAAACCTACTTATTCTGAAGCTCCCCATTGAGTACGTCCTCCTCTACTGTGTGATCGAGATCTGAAGGATGGCCACCGATCAGAATTCGTCCTCTGGCTCCTAGCTGTTCTCCTCGCTCTTCAAGATTCAGACTATATTCTTGCAGTGTTTCCTTCACAAATGTCATTTAGTTTTTAAATATTGAAAGCAGGGGAAAAAAAAAGGAGTCAAAGTAGAGAAAGAATGAGAGATTGCTCACCATTGAAAGGCTTTGGCTTGCACTACAGAGAGCTGAACATTTTCTCCGACCTAGAGATGGGATTCGTGGCTGCTGCATAGTAGGAATAAAACAAAAGAATGCTTTTGTTGATTTGAAGATTTTCTACACAAAATTGATTCTGCACGGGAAGAGATGGGATCAAGACATTTTGATGAAAATTAAGCGTATGTTAATGTTAATTAGCAAGAAATCAACACCTGATTATGTAGGGTCAAACATGGAAATAAATGTTGATTTCCTCACCAGTAAATAGCTGTTACAACATGAAAATAGCCAATAATATTTTTTCCTAAAATATTATACAATTCTTTTTTAAATATGGAAACGTATTGTAAAGAGAAAGTTTGAATGTCTGATTGTATTCTTATTGGTGAGAGAACTTTGATCGTATGCTACATTATTATTTGCAAAAAATTATAATTAATTCTTTTATTGTATTAAGATTATGTTGGTCAGCCAATTTTAAAATTAGAGCGAATGTAGACGGAATTGTGTATTGTATTCATTTCTTGTGTTCATTTAATGCAAATGGAAATCATATCTCTCAAAATAAATAGCAAATCGCCGAATGCATTTGGAGGCTACATTTTTTTCAAAAAAATAAAACACTTGTATGGCTGACACATGGCAGATAAAGAGAGTGTGACACATAGAATAGCATTAAATGAATTTCGGATTAGAGGTTGACACATGGAGAGAATTAAATGATGTTTTTTCGAGGAATTGATACATAGAGAAATATTCAATGAGTTTCATTTCTAAATGTATATATTATTACTAGTATGTAACCCGTGGCATGCACGGGTAAGTAAATTAGAAAAAAATTTATATAAATATCGATAAAAAATAATATTTATAATGTTTATTATATATATATATATATATATATATATATATATATATACGAGGGGCGTTCAAGTTATCAAGTTACATCTTAAAGTGTATTTGACAAATTTTTAGTTATAACTTGCTAACATACAACAAATAAAAAATGTGCAGGTGTAAGTTAGCAAATGCCTAAGGGTATGCTATTACACTCACCTATTTTTTAGTTGGTGTAAGTTAGCAAGTTATACCTTAGGGTGTATTTGACAAATTTTTAGTTATAACTTGTTAACTTACATCAACTAAAACATAGGTGGGTGTAAGTTAACAAATCTCATTCCATAAATAGTTTTTTTTATATAAACTCATATATAAATATTGATGTTGTTTAAATTAATAACTTTTACTAACTTTGAATATATTAATTTATAACAATTATGGCGAGTAGGACTATATGGTAACCCATGCCATGCACGAGTGTATATTGACTTTTGAACACTTGTATAAAATTTATTTAATTTTTTATATAATTTTTTTGTTAAAGTGAATTTGAGGCAATATTTAAGAAAAATTATATTAAAGTATTTTAATTTCAATTATCCGTCACAAAGTATAGCAATCTTTATCATAGTAACTACTATTGTCCATTATAAAGAGTTTGTTAAATATGTGACTGATTATCATATTTAAAATTAAATATAGTGGATAAAAATATAAATTATTTCCAGCTTAAGAGAATAAAAAATTGTTATGAACTTATATTTTTACTAAACTAATGTGGAAGTTCCTAGTAAAAAAACAAAACAACATTTTTTAAAATGAAAATTTCAAATATAATAGACTTGACTCATGTGTTATGCATCGAGATAGAGATGAGATGCACTCTATAATAACAACATATCTATTGTATGTTGACCCGTACTACGCACGATATATATAAAAAAAATATAAACAAAAAAGATCATGAGGAATTTCATAAGAAATTATCGAAAATATACATAAAATATGTATATAAAAAATTTGTCTTTCATATAAAATATTCATTCCCGTGTATTATATTTTATCGATGGCTTTCATGTAAAATGTTCATTCCTGTGTATTATGTTTTGTTTATAATTTATATTTATATATTGATCAATTTATATGTAGATATAAATTTATAAAAGATTTGATTAGATTAAACTAAAAATCCAATAAATCCAAATTTGCTTTCATGTAAAATTTTATTCCTATATGTAATGACTTATCTATTATCTATAATTTCTATACTGATCAATTTACATACAAATATTAATATTTTTTTCATAAAAAAATGTGTATAATTTTCTTGTAATATGTCATTCCCCGCGTTATATACTAAAAGAAATTTGAATTTTATTATATAAAAAAATGGTTGATAATTTTTTTACGGTATATCTGTAGGCTCGTGCTACAACATGCAATATACTTAAGAAAAATTATAATCATACACCTAGTGACATTATTATATAGCTAGTAATGTGTACATAGTTCTAAATCTTCCCACGGGTTATACGCCTGAGTATGAATGAGATCCAGTCTATAGTAATACAATATCTATTGTATGTTTGCCCATTAAAAAATATAAATAAAAAAGATCATGGAGAATTTCATGAGAAATTATCTAAAATATACATAAAATGTTTGTAGTGAATTTGTTTTTCGTGCAAAATATTCACTCCCATGTATTATATTTTATCTATTGCTTTCATGTAAAATGTTCATTCCTGTACACAATATTTTATATATAATTTATATTTATATATTGATCTATTTATATATAGATATAAATTTTTAAAAGAGAATCTATATATCAAAAAATATTTATGAAAGAGAATCTAAATTTGCTTAGATTAAACTAAAACCTTAATAAATCTAAATTTGTTTCAATGTAAAATTTTATTCTCACACGTTGTATTTTATCTATGATTTATAGATATTAATATTTTTTGTGTAAAATATTGTGTTTAATGCAATTTTCCCCTATTATTCTAACCCGTGCGAACTTGAGAATTTTTTTATATAAATGTTGATAAAATATAACATTTGTAATGTTTAAGCATATATATATATATATATATAGTTAAATTTTAAATTTTAATAGATTTTTATTTAGATATTACAATGTTTTCATGAAAAATATTCATTTATGTGTGATATATTTTTACTCGTGTATTAAGGTCATGAATGTGTCTGTAAAAATTATGAACTAAAAATTAGAATTAATATATCTGTGTGTGTGTGTGTATAATACTTGATTTATTTTATGAATCACAAAGTATAATAATTTACACATAAATACTAAAGGTTTTTCATATAAAATATTGTGTTTTATTGTAAAATGTCAATTCTCGTGTCTTAAGCTTTATATAATATACTAAAAAATTGTAATTTTCTTAGATAAAAAATATTTGACAAGTTTTTTCTACAATATATCTGTAGGCTTGTGCTACACATAGTATATACTTAAAAAATCATAGTAATAAACCTAGGATTTAGATGAAGCAACATTTTGTATACATTCAAATCTTCAATATCCAAGTCTCCCTTTGAAAATAGATTTAGATCATATACTCTTAATTTTTTTACAACGTATTTGTAGGTCTGTGCTGCGCACGATATGTACTTAAAAATTATAATCATACACATAGGGTTTATAAGAAGTAATATTCTGGGCACATTATTTAAACTTTCAATATCTAAGTCTCCATTTGAAAATAGATTTAAATCATATAATCATAGTTTTTTACAATATATTTGTAGGTCTATGTTACACATGGTATATACTTAAAAAATTATAAGTATACACCTAGAGTTTAGAAAAAGCAATTATGTATAATTCAAACCTCCGTTATCTTTCGAACAAAGAAAACATTCAATATCTAAGACTCCCTTAGAGAATATATTTTGATCATATAATCATATGGTGTATTCATGGCAAAAAGGGAACACATATCAGTGGAAACAAAGGAAAGACTCTTCCAAATATTTTATACCATATCTCATTCTCATAATTAATGAGTTTATTTTGAAATTAACTAAAATATACATAAAATGTTTGTAATGAATTTGTTTTTCATGCAAAATATTCACTCTCGTGTATTATATTTTATCTATTGCTTTCATGTAAAATGTTCATTCCCGTACACAATATTTGATATATAATTTATATTTATATATTGATCTATCTATATATAGATATAAATTTTTAAAAGAGAATCTATATATCAAAAAACATTTATAAAAGATAATCGAAATTTGTTTAGATTAAACTAAAACTTTAATAAATCTAAATTAGTTTCAATGTAAAATTGTATTCTCACACATGGTATTTTATCTATGATTTATAGATATTAATATTTTTGTGTAAAATATAGTGTTTAATGCAATTTTTTCCTATTATTCTAACCAGTGCAAACCTGAGAATTTTTTTTACATAAATGTTGATAAAATATAACATTTGTAATATTTTTTATATAAATGTTGATATTAATATTTTTTGTGTAAAATATTGTGTTTAAAGCCAATCTTATTACATGAGTAACAAAAGTTCAAGACACTGTCAAAAAATGAGGTGTTGATTTTTCTAAAAATCTGAAAACTTGAGAAGATTTGAAGGCTGGTTATTCTTTCTTGTTGAATTCAGTAAAGTCATAGTTGCAACATTCCAAAATGCAATCACCAAAAGCATGTTGACTTTTTTGTAATTTGATTGTCGTATACTATTCTCTTTGTTTAATATATGAAAATCACCAGGTAATCTTTTGATTTTAGTTCCACTTTGCTTTCTCAGTAGTTCATTTTGATTTAATATGAAAAATTTAATTAGGTGTGAATGTAGAGTCATCTTAAGCCAAAATAATAACTATTTGTTTAAGTACACAAACTCTAGTTATGAGCTTAATATATAAGACCGCATGAGGTGAATAATATGGCATAGACTCTGCAACAAAACAGGCACTAAATGATGAACTCTTGCATTCACAACTCTTGCATTTGCTACCTCCAAAAAATACCATTACACTAATAAAGTACAATGATTCCAACAAACAACTTTAAAATTGGATGGTGTAAGCTTGTTTAACATTAAGCATACAAAAATGGGACTTCAACATTTAGCCCATTTAAACTGTGTGCTACTATTCCGTAATAATGGCATCAAGATCCACTTGTAGATTGCTACAATGTCAAATATAAGCTTCAGGAAATTGTCTGTCAAGAGAACACAAATAAAAATATCTGCACCAAATTCAACGGGTGAGTTCGTATATCATTCATCATACTTACATGTTTTACTGCATCCCTTATCACGACATTATTATGCACTATACCTAAGTCCACGGAAACAAAACAGGGCTATGGTAAGAATCTCATATGAAAATAAAATTTAAATTTAAATTGAACATCGAAAGGCATGGCGCACCTTCGTAAATCAGAGTTAATAGACATTTTACTTCTAATTGTTTCAAAATCATTTTAAAAGTGAGAGTGAGAGAGAAAGAGAGGTATGGGATTTGTCTTCCTCGAAATCGTTGAGCTGATGCGGCTTCAGAGACATCATTGTAGTCCATCAATGGTTCTCCGTCCTCGTCATGATACCTGAAAAACAACATAAAGGAATTTAATTAAATCGAATATGGGAAAACCATAACCATAACACAAAAGTTCTGAGAGAGAGAGAGAGAGAGATACAAACGCACTGATCGTTGTTTTGTTGTCTGACATTTATAGATGGTTGTAATTTGTTGCATACCACAACTACATTCATCTAGAATAATCTGTTATGCAATCAGCATTTAAGACATTAGATAGATCGACAGTTTCTTGTTTTGTGATTGATTGTGGGTATGGAATGATTTTATGTATTACCATTTATATGTTCAATTAACATTTATCATTTTCTAGATTAAAAAAACTTGTGATTCTGTTTTTATTTCTGATGCTGAATATTTGTGCAACACGTTTTTTTGATTATTCCATTAAGTAAGGAATTAATTGTAGTTTTGGACGCATATGGTAACGTTATAAATAACATAATTTTGTATTTTTTGAATTTGTTGTCATATTCATGTTCTCCATATTAAGATAGTAACAATATGGCCATCGAAATCGTTTAGAATCAACAATAATGATGTACATTGACTCTGCTATTCGGTCTGATGTACATTAAGAGAATATCTCAAAATTATTTGCCACAGTGCGGTTTAACAATTTTGGGATTCATTCACGATTTTACTGGTATTAATTTTTCATGTCAATATTTTCATAATTGCACGTTACTTTTTGTTTCCTTTTTTATTCTTCATTATGAATAAATGGGAGTCACGTTTTTTTTGTGCAAATACTGATCTGAACAGACGAGGATTAATATTTATTATATTGCTATATAAAATTGGTCAACCGAAAAAGTTCCTTGTCAAGATTTTAATTTTATTTTTGTTTCCTATTTTAATTAACATGTAAACCGATTAGTATTTTTTTAAAACAACTTTAATCATGTAAATGCCACTTTATATCTCCATGTCATTTGTTTTTTAAGCACCTCATTGTTTTTCCTTAATTAAGTCGACACATAAGCCTTATTAAATGATAATTTTCTTAGAAGACGTCATTTGGAGCATAATTAATGAGTTTATTTTGAAATGTATATAATAGAGATTATTAATTCAAATCATTCAAAGTGTATATTCCCATCATATAACGTTAAAAATATTTTAAGTATGTTTTCTTTTGTATTTAATTAAACTATTTGTATACATATTAAAATTTGCTTTTTTTAATACATATCAGAATCAGAGGAACACCAGTTCAGTTCATAAAGAAGAAAAACGGAAGTTTGAGACTCTATGTTGCCTATAAACAGTTGAACGGAGTAATTATTAAGAATAAATATCTTTTCCTTCAAAAAAAAAAAGAATAAATATCTTTTGTTCAAGTTAATTAAAACCGGATCGGTCATTGAATTAGATAGGGCACCAGTTCAAGATTCAAGGATTCGATCGGGGTTAAACCAGGGTCGGACCGAAAATGAATTAAATAAAATTTTTAATATATTATATCAAGCAATAATAAACAAAAACTAACATAATATTCATAACTTCACAGTATTAAAAATTAAATTTCACTTAAAATATTATAAGTCAACATATAATATGTATAATTACATATTAAACCAACAAATATGTCATAATAACATTCTAATATTAAATAATCGTAAATACTACAACGTAAGTACTGTGATGATAATATTAATGTACAAATTTATCTTAAATTTTTTATCGGATTTGATTTAATCCATCAATGTACAAAAAAATGGATAAAAAATCTTACGTACAAAAAACAATGTCATTTACCATTTTTTTTAAAAAAATTGATTTTTAATCAAACCGTCGGTTCCTAGTTTTTTCTGATTTTGCAAATCCGATTCCTAGTTTTGTCCGGTTTTGTGGTTCAATCACTGTTTTTAATATAAAGCGGTTTTCAGATTCGTTTGGACCGGACATGGATCCGGCTCCTAGTTCAACTGGTTGGATCGCCCGGTCCTGTCCGGTTTTGACAACACAGTTTTTGCTCAATATTTATGGTCTTATAGATCCGTTGAAAGAAGCGACTATTTTTTTTTTTTTATCATCATATTCGAATTCGAATCAAGAACTACGATGTACAGAAAACTGTATTTAGAATTCGTTATGGACACTTCGTGCTGTGCTAGATAAAAACCACCATTGTCAAGGTTAATATATAAACCTTGCTTATATAATAATATAAATACATAGCGATCAATATATGACTCCAAACATAGAGTGATGTTTGCCTTAAATGTTGTAAAAATATATTCTAAATTAATGAATAAATTTTTAATCTTTTTCATTTATTATTTTATTTTTAAAAAATGAAGCGTATAACAAAATTTGTGGTGAGCAAGGGATAGATTATACTTGTCACTAATCTCACCTTAAATTTTGATTTGACCAATTCTTTACTCCATAACTTGTCCATAGACCCGAACACGGATCAAATTATGATCATGTCTATTTAAGATGGGACTGGGACGGCCCAAAATACAATTAAAATAAAGTTATAAGATGGTCATTCAAGTAAGACCGAAAGTTAAAAGTGAAAGATTTGATATTTTTAGTTTTTTTACCATAAATTCAAACTCAAACATGACTCTTTCAGCAATACTTTTTTGCTAAAAGATTGCTAACTCCAACTTGAATATTTTGTTTATTAAAAGCTTTAACACAAATAAAATAGAACTAACAAGTAGGGGTGAGTATCGACGAGTATAAATTCTCTTCATTTCTCAAAAGGCCCAATATATGTCACCAATTATGGAAATGTGTGGCCTTATATTATTAATTTATGCACCCCCAAAACAATTGTAATGGAGCCCTCATTTTTTTTGAAAAATGGAACTTAGTAGGGGTGAGTTGGGACGAGTTATACTTTACACTAACGTGTCCCTAAATTTTGATCAAGTCAAATCTTTAGGCTCTAACTCGTCTTTAAACACAAACAAACTTTATACTCTATGGGTCAAATAGGACTAAGACGGGACGAGTCTTTAAATAGGGTTGGGCAGTGGTGTACCAAGGATCCTGAGCCAGTAGGGATAAAATATAAAAACTAATTAAAGTCAGTGAGTTCAAATATATAAATATAGAGGAGGTGAAATATAAAGATATAACATCAGGGGTGGTGCGTCTTGTTAGCATGAGGTAGCCATGGCTACCCAAAAATAAAATAAAAATATATAGGTATATAAATAAGTTATTTTATCCCCCAAATAATTATATTGCATAACACAAATACAAATTTTAGTTAAAGGATCAGTCCCAAGTCACAACATAATTTCTAGATTTGAAAAGTTGCAGGGTCTAAAAGCTAGTGTTGATTTCTCTAAAAAAAAAAGCTAGTGTTGACATTTTGTTTAAGTCTTGTATTAGTAAATTGAGTTGGGCTAATAGTTTTGTTAAAATAAGGAGTTTGTTATTTTTCTTTAATTGCTATTTTTATATAAACTTCTAACACTTTTGTTGCTCTTTTATTTTGATGAAATTCATATCGTCTATAAAAAAATTATTCTTTATATTTAGCCCCCTCATAACAATTAGTCTAACTTCGCCACTGTATAATATTTTACTATTAATTATCTTTCAAAAAAGAATTTACTCGTGAATTTTTTAAAAATAAATGATAGACTTGCATACTTTCTCTGTGGTGTACATATATCCAACACTCCTGGATTATGATCCTCTCTTACTAACCGTTTTTTCTAGTATATGTAGCACTATTATGTGTATCTGTCTCTTTCTTAAATTTTTCCCTCATCTCTCTCATCTAATACATAATTTTACTGCTACATAAAATACAGCGTTGGAGGAGATCTAAAGACGTTCACTCCTATTCCTGACTAACATGCAGCTTAGCTCCGGATAAAGCTCAGATGCTAGTTGACAACTTAACAGCTATATTTCCTGGGAAAAAAAAACTTAACACCTATATAATGTTATTTTGACACCCAAAAATTGACAATTGGGCAAAACCTAATTAATGACGTATAAAAGTTTGGTTAATGCAGTTCAGTAGATAGTTAACGATGAATTGTATTCATTAACCAAATATTTGTATTATTAACCATCCACTGATTAACTATCTATTGAACTGAATTGACCAAACTTTCACAAGTCATTAACCAGATGTCGTCGCATTCATTATTAACTATCTACTGAACTGAATTAACCAAACTTTTGCACGTTATTAACTAAGTATTGCTGGATGTCGATTTTGAGGTGTCAAAATAACATTTCTCGTATACTATAGTTAGTAGTATTATTTTAATTTTAATTTTAATAACAACAATAAGAATAGTATTGAAAATTTTGGGGGCAAAAAAATAATTAAAAAAAAATAGGTTTAAGGTAGAGTCCAAAAGCGTACTTTTGGTTTTGATTTTGATAAACAATAAAAAAGAGAAGAGACGGAGATATCTCGGTGGGCCCAGAGCACAATGCAGAAACTGACAAGAGAGGCAGATCAATGGAATAGAATAGCCGAGAAAGGGAAGAGGAGTGGTTGTTTAATTTGTTGGCAAAGAAAGGCGATGGAGGATGAAGATCAAAAAGAGCAGCAGCAGGAGGCTGCGGGATTGGGAATTCTTCTTCAGATCAGCATGCTGGTTCTTTCATTCGTTTTGGGTCACATTCTTCGTCGCAAGAAGATTTACCTTCTTCCCGAAGCCAGCGCTTCTCTTCTCATTGGCTTACTCGTTGGTGCACTCGCTCTCATTTCTAACACTCAAACCAGTACCAGGTATATTATTACTATATAAGTAACTTTTTCTCTCCTTTTTATTTTATTTATTTATTTCTATTTCTATTCCTGAAACTAACCACACTTCACTTCCACTTGTTTGATAATTGTTTGTATAATAACTACTACAGGGCGTGGTTCAATTTCCACGAGGAGTTTTTCTTCCTCTTCCTGTTGCCTCCTATCATATTATATCCTCATTCTCATTCATTCCTACTCTTGTTTGTTCAATTGCTTGTTTTCTTTTTTAAATTTCATTCAATAATAATAATAATAATAATAATAATAATAATAATGTTTGTGTTTCCTTGACCCTTCACTCTCTATATCCACTCAGTCTGGCTTCAGTCTCGCGCCTGTAAGTTTTCTTCATTTTTCTTTTCGAATTTTGCTTTCATTTTAGTGTCTGTGTGTGTATGGCTTTGTCACTTGGTGTTCGTGGTCTTGAGTTGACAGAAGCCTTTCTTCTCTAATTTTGGAGCTATTGTCACATTTGCTATATTCGGTACCTTTCTGGCTTCTATTGTAACCGGTTTCTTAGTGTAAGTTTTTTTTTTTTTTTTCCTTCATTTTTTTTACTCTGATTAATTAATATGCATCATTTACTACTACACTAAATTTCTGTGCAGTTATCTGGGTGGATTGATGTACCTCATCTACAGACTACCTTTTGTTGAGTGTCTAATGTTTGGTGCTCTTATATCTGCAACTGATCCCGTTACTGTTTTGTCCATATTTCAGGTGATTTACAATTACACACTGCTTCATTTCTTCTATTTATTTTTACCACTACACTACTTCTGAGGTTGTGATCCACCCGTACGTATATATTTGTACCATACGATGATTAATTAATTTCATGCTTTCCTACTAGTTTGTCTTTTATTGTCCTTTCTAATCCACTGTTGTTCTGAGTATTATAATGTACTTTCTATATATGTAACATAACATCTTATTCAATTTGTTTGTTCCTAATGTGATGTGTACTTTTCCCTGCCTCATTACAGGAGCTTGGCACAGATGTCAATCTTTATGCCTTGGTTTTTGGAGAATCTGTTTTGAATGATGCTGTAAGTTTCTTTCGTGAAGTGCATCTGTGATTTAAATATAGATGGTGCTATTGGCTGATTTTTGTTATCTTTTTCTTTAAACCCCTTTCTATTCCCCATAACCTCTCTCGTGCGCTTTTGGCAGATGGCTATTTCTTTGTACAGGTATCTGAACTTCTAAAGATTGCTGTGTTTATTCAACTGTGACCCAAGTATGGTTAAAGTTGACTATATCCAACTCAAACACTTACTTTGCAGGACAATGTCATTGGTTAAAACTCATCCATCTGGACAAAATTTCTTCATGGTGGTTGTAAGATTCTTGGAGACTTTTGTTGGGTCAATGTCTTCTGGTTGGTTTTACAAATTTTACCTGATGTTTTCTTTTATGTAGTGTTTGGTTAGTTGAATGACTGGAATTATATGTCTCAAAGGTGTTCTGGGTTGGCATTAGCTGAACTTACACTTCATCTCTCTCCCCCCTCCCTTTAGGAGAAAGATTTGTTATATTTTCAGCACTTCTAAGTTGCCATTGCTTTTGGTTACTCTGCAGGTGTTGGAGTTGGATTTATATCTGCTCTAATATCCTTTTAAATCCATGTCTGTCATATATATAGCTTGTTAGAGATTTGAAAGTCAAGTATATTGTGAAACCTTAACCATCAGAACTTATTTAAGTATGCAGGGTTGGATATTGACAAGTAAGTATTTATAAAAAATTTATCTTTTGGCTCAACATGTGATGATTCATGTCATATATGGCAAATACTGATCAGAAAATTTTCTACGTAGTCTTCAGAACCTGGAGAGCTGTCTTTTTGTTCTTTTCCCATATTTCTCGTAAGAAATCTCCCTGGATCATTTCTTCATAACTTTTGTTGCAGAAGTTTCATAACTTTCTTTATACATTGTGCAAAACAGTGTAAAACTATTTTCTTTCTCAGGTACATGCTAGCAGAAGGTCTTGGCCTGTCTGGTATTGTATCAATATTATTCACGGGAATGGTAATCGCATATTAAAGTTTTTCTGTGCCATTTTGTATGTGTTTTGAGGCATTGCTATGAGTAATTTTGTGCTATGTTTTAGGTCATGAAGCATTACACATATTCAAATTTGTCACAAAATTCTCAAAGATTTGTGTCTGCATTTTTTGAGTTGATATCATCGTTAGCGGAGACCTTTGTGTAAGGAGGATATGATTTGTGGTATTTTCCTTCATATAGTTCAACATATACTATAAATGAAACATGAACCATATCTTATGATCTACAGATTCATCTACATGGGCTTTGATATTGCAATGGAGCAACATAGCTGGTCACATGTTGGATTTATATTCTTCTCCATTGTATGCTTTCCTTGATCCTTTAATTTTGACCTATAAATTTGAATTTTTGAGATTTGTTTTAACCTTGTATTTCATGTTCTCATAACCGTATTGATCCCTCATCCTCAACTTGCTCTGTAACCATTTCCTCAACTTGCTCTGTAACCATTTCAGATATTCATTGGAATTGCAAGGTATCTGGCTATAATTGCTATCATCATGATCCTTTAATACATATGTTTTCATGTGGGGGTTTTTAGCTAGTTTAGTAAAATATAAAGACATGCATGCGTTTTAATACTGCTATGCTTCAGTATCATTTTGTCTATGAAGTTGTAAATTTCATGCAGGGCAGCCAATGTATTCTCTTGTGCTTATATGGTCAACTTGGTCAGACCTGCACATCGGCAGATACCTCTAAAACACCAGAAAGCACTTTGGTATAGTGGTAAGGAATTACGAAAACACAGAAATTATTGACTATATTGTGGAAAGTTTGCTTGATTCTGTCAATGAAACAAACTGCTTCTTGCTTTTAGCGTGTTCTAATCTAATGCTTTGCTAGTTCACTTAAGTTTTGTATTTTATGACCATGAACAGGACTTCGAGGGGCAATGGCCTTTGCCCTTGCTCTACAATCAGTTCACGATCTTCCAAAAGGACATGGACAGACCATCTTCACTGCAACTACGGCAATAGTTGTTTTGACGGTAGGCATGCTCATTGTTGTCATCTAATTTAAGCTAATCATTACTTTAAGAAATAAATAAATGTGGAGGAAGTGTAAGGTGCTTGCTGTGTTGGACATTGTGTAAAATTTGAGTGTTGTTTTCACATTATATTGAGTATATTCTATGTTTCCTTATCTATGATTCCTACTTACGAGGAAACTTATATGCTGTTCTCGTGTTTGCTATTGGGTTCTTCAACTAAGAAAGGACTTCGGGAAAAAAAATTATGCAAAGGCATCTTCACAGAAATTTCTCCATTTAAATTTTGTCACTGTTCACATCTTTTCTTTTTTCTTTGAAATCATACTTTAGAGAATTTGTTTGTTGCCACGCTAGAGACAATAAATTGTTATCCCAAATAAAACCATTAAGTGCAAGATTCATTCCTAGCTTTTTGACTTTATATTGCTTAAAATGTGGCTTTATCTTGGTTTATGAGAAAGCTCACATAATCACACAAAATTTTCTGATTGTTACCATTGTATTTGGGGCTCTCCATTCAGCGTATGATTTGATTGGCTGATGGAGGATGCTCGCATGAAAAGTTAACTACAGTTCATCAAGGGCTATTGAATTTTTAGCCCCATCTTTGTATTCAAGTAGGGAAAAGGAGGCAGAGAAAGAAATCAACTGCGAGAGAGGTAGAGTTCAGAAACCTGGGGGATTGTATTCTAATAAGACATGAAAAAAAAAAAAAAACCCTACAGAGATGAAATATAACGCGGAGACGGTAGATAAGGAAAGTTAATTTAAATAAAAGAAAATGTCAAATTTAGCATATTCCTTGCCTCTTTGG
This sequence comes from Calophaca sinica, assembly GCA_037113605.1. Taxonomy (NCBI): domain Eukaryota; kingdom Viridiplantae; phylum Streptophyta; class Magnoliopsida; order Fabales; family Fabaceae; genus Calophaca; species Calophaca sinica. The sequence continues at coordinate 1,162,241 of CM073731.1, forward strand.
AATAATCTTGACCAAAAAAGGACAAGATCTTAATCCAATTTCAAGCAAACAACATGTGAGCTACTGGTATGAAAAGATAAGTGTGCCATTGGGGAATCACAAAGTGAGAGAAACTAAGAGATTGGGGTAGATTAAATGGAGAATTATATGGCAAGTGATGAGCTGTTGAGGAATGTACGAGTGTTATTATTAATTGGACAACCTCATGATATAATATCAAGCATCTAAAAAGCTGCACCTAACTTTTGTCCTCCTACTTCATTAAGTGACTAGCAGCAAGCAATTCTTTTCCCCACTTTTTCATAATCACCATACTTGGATAGTTACTTGACATTAAAACTTATTTACTTTGTTTCAGGTATTACTGATTGGTGGTTCAACGGGGACCATGCTGGAAGCTTTAAAAGTTATAGGCAGTGACAGTCATATTAATGATACCCCTTTGGCTTCGGTTAGTACCATAACGGTAAGTTTTGATATAGGAGGTTCTTTTGCTTTCTTAAATACTTGGAGCATTCGTTCAGTGTTGTTTCTGCGTATTTGTGGAGCTTTCTCCTTGTGGAATATAGCAGGAAGCTGACTTCTGCTTGGCTCAGATGTGACTGGGACTGCTGTCTATTGAAATAAGTTCTCTTTTTGTGGGGAAAACTTTTGTCTGTGTATGTGTGACTAACTAGGAAACATTGATACTGAAAGAAGCAGAAGCATGCAATTTGGCATGTCATTATATTTTCTGAATTGCATCTAAATCTAAAATTAAATTTATCAACATTCCACTAGAGAAACAGTCAAAAAGTCCAAGGCCATAGCAGCTGACTTCCCTGAAATATTTAACAGGAAGCTCTGCATGCTCAACCAAGGATTAAGTGTTGGATACGAGAAATATAAAGCTTTTGTCATGATTTAGAAATCTATATTCATTATGAATTTTTGATGCAGAATTGTATGTTAACCTCTAATTAAACAAGTGAATTTTGACAGTGCATATTATCCCGAGTCCTGACAAAGGATAATGCTTATCATAATGAATCTACTTTATGCGCTCTTTCTATTATCTCTTTAACTGATAATTTTGGTTTTTTCCACAAGAATTTTGAGGAAAACAATGTCAGTAGTTATACTTCTCCTTCATATGATGAAGAATCAACACCTGGAAAAATCAAGATGAAGCTACAAGAATTCCATAGGAGGTATCATCTGAGTTCTGAAATTGCAAATATGTTAAAATCTTACTATGCTTAATGATATCTAATTGTGTTTTGCTTTCTGTTGAAGTGCTGCATCTTTTACAGCATTAGATAAAAACTACCTCACCCCATTCTTTACTAGTCAAAATCGAGATGAAGAAGAAGGTAAGCTTGACTTGGAATTAAGTTCTAATTTATATTGTCTATCATATTCTCACTGAAGTTGTTATGTAGCTAGGTATTGAGTGTATCTTACTTGATTTGCTATTTTAAATGGGCTACACTTGCACTATATGCAGTCCTCACGACTGTTTTATCATGCGTCCAACTTAGTTGTCTCCTTACATTCTAACTTATTAACTGCAGATTTTAGAATCGGATATTTCGCAGTTGTATTTCCTTGTTTATCTTTTATCTATTTTACAGCATTTTTGGTTAATGGTTATTATTATCTTGTTTTCACGTGTTTAAGACCTTAGGCTTGTTTGGATTGGCTTAAGAACAACTTATTTAGACTTATCTACCTACATAAACACTTGTCGGAATATTTGGGAGAACTTATGAAAACAACTTATGACATGTCCATAAGTTGTTTTTAGCTTATTTTATTAAGTTCACTAAGATAGCTTATGAAAACAACTTATAATTTATATGAAGACAGTTTGACTATATTGTCTCTTTGATGATAGAAATAGCTTATACACAAGTGCTTATAAAATAAATAGTTATCTTATAAGCGCTTAATTAAGTTGTTTACCCATACAGACCCTACATCTTATTTGACCCATAAATTACCCATATTCTCTGCTGCTCTGCTAGATTGCTATTTTTTCCTGGAATATTTATGAAATTATGAGTTGTGTTTTAGTATTATTTTTCTTCTATGACCTTGATGCATTATACTTGTTTGAACTTTATGAATAAATTTTGAGCATAGGGAATGAAGTTTGTTAGACATAGTATTACCTCAACCTGTTGTTCCTGGTCTCAACAGCCAAGCTTTTGACTTCTAGAAGAGCGGGATTCCACGGCCATGGCCATGACCATTATTCACCGTGATATTTTCCAACAGAAAAGTAATATACCACTGACTTGAAATTTTAAAACAGGCTTATGTTGTCTTTCTAATACTAACAGTGGTTTTTTTCCGCAGATATATTCCCTTGTCGCCAATTCTCGAAGGTTTTGTGATTTCTAAGGAGAATCCAGACTATATAGGGAAGAGTGAGGAGCGTAATGATGCTTTTCATTATGGTAGAATTGATATTAGAAGTGATAATTATTTGTAAATTATTTAGGCAAAATGAAACATTTGATATTATGTTTTGTCTGGTTTGCAATGCAATTCTTGATTAGATGAATTCGTCTACAAGAATAACCATGTAAGTTCTCAATTTGAAGTGAAAAATATAAACAATGTGAAAGAGCATTAGTCACAATTCCTTACTAAATGAAATAGCCACTGGGGGTAGAGAGAGAGAGAGAGAGAGAGGGGGGTTCATTTCGGTCATAACTGATTCCCATCACTGTTATTGTGGTTACACATTGGTATTTATATCTTGGCATATGCTGTAACTGACTTGCCAACAGATTTTGCTCGCTAATAAAACAGTATACTACACAATATGATATACTCTTTTCATTTTTTGATAAGAATATGATATACTCTACTACACACTAGGCTATAACTATATAATTCAAATGTTTAAACATTATATCATTTAAGCATTTAATAACATTATTTTGTTGTATTTTAATTTAGTCAAATAATTTTATTTGCATTACCAAAATAAATAAATAATTTTATTTGTAAAGTTTTATGATTTTTAAGTAGTTTTTCAATTGAATTAAGATTTTTTTTTATTAATGTTCATGGTCATGGTCCTATCTTATGGTATATTTGTTAATGCACGGAAAAGAGAGAGCTCTCCTCCTCTGGGCGCAGTGTCAGTTCTTCGTCCGCCCGACAGGTGGCGTACCTGCAAAAGGCATTCCGATGTCTAAGTTAGATAGGTCTTAAGAAGGAGAGAAGGGGAGCGTATAGAAAAGAGATGAGTTAGGTGTTTAGGATGAAGAAAGTGTGTGTAACCTGAGGGGCCAAGCCCCCTTTATATAGGTGGGTCTGTTCCGATTGCATGCATGTCTCTCTTCCTCTGCAAGTAACCGCTTGGGTAGGAGGAACCTATCTCCCCTTCTATCTCGCCATAGAGCCCAGCTCGGACACCGGCCCATAACAATATTAATTACTTATTCTTTTCTATTTTCCTTTTTCAATAATATATATGGGGATTGCTAATGTACTCCCACTTATTTTTTAGGAGTATGTTAGCAATGTACACCTTTTTCACTTTGACTAAAAACTCAACAGTTTCTTTTAGAAAAGCTAATTAAGTAATGGGTATTGATGTAATTTTGGTTTTTCTAATTTATTTATATATATAAATACTAGTGTGTATATATATATATTAGTTCTCTTTTTTAATAATATATATACTACTTCTCGTTTCTGGTGGAATATGACGAGCCTTCAATGGACACCAACTCCTCATTCTCTAACTAGCCGTGTAACTTTCCTAAAAATAAAAATAAAATAAAATAAAATACCTGTGTAACTAACTAACTAACTACCTTCCTTCCTTTATAAGTAACCAACTAACTTAACTGTTACATATACAGTGATACACATACTCACATTCATGAAGAATTTCTTCAAGAATCTGCATCTCAGCAACAAAGATGGTGTCGCCGCCGCAGGCTCTCCCTCTGGACCCAAAATCTCGGGAGCATACGCCAAAGGCCTAGCAAAAGTTCCTACCCTCAATTCATGTGCTTTATTTGGTGATTCAGCCATGTGAGTCTTCAGGTGCTGAAACGTGCCAGTTGCTGCAATACTTCCTCAAGTGTAAGCTTGAAGGTAAGTGGGCCTCTTAACCGATCTCTTGGGCTTAGCTACTGGATTCCTAATTTCCTATCCTTTCCCTCTGCTGGGAAAACCGACTTGTCCTCGAGTTGGAAGGTTCATTGCAGTTCGGACCATTTCTCCTAACTTGTGTCCTCTAGAGCTAGACCGGTCCATTGTACCAAGACCACGGTTGTAGGAGGGTCAGTGGAAGAGTCCAACTTGGATTTTACAATCGACCGGGGTGTCACTGTTGTGCAAAAAGCGCACTCAAGGTCAAGTGCACCCTATCATACACGATGTTGTCAAACATGTAACTTGGATTAGGGTCAGAAGGAGGGTGAAAGATTGTAACTCGGAGGATCGTAACATGGATAGTAAGTCCCTACCAAATTGCTGGATCATAACTTGGACTAAGATCGTAACAAAGAACCATAAGATCGTAACTTTAAAACATACCAAAGTTCTTAAAATTTTCTCAATCATAACATGAGAATTTCATATAAATTAAAATAAAATGAGATTTTTTTTACAAGGAAATAAAATGAGACATGATACTATATTATACATACTATTTTTATTTTAGAATATGTTATACATAATATATAATATTGAGGATAATTAATTTAAATTACTATATCGTTATATTTATTATTTTTTATTTTAAAATATGTTATACATAACATTATATATATAACAGAATGTTGTCTGGATATTTTGTGTGTTTCTCCTGCTTAACTTAAGGATAAATAAGTAAATCTATAGTTACCACTTTTTATAGTTATTAAATTAACTGTTGGTTTTTAATAAAAATAATTAATTGATTGGTAATAAAATGAAAATAAGTATTGAGAAAGTGAGTTGGCTTTTGAGATTTTGTATGACGTATTTTGGTTGTTTTCTTGCTTAAATTAAGGGTAAATGAGTAAATATATAGTTACAACTATTTGTAAATATTAAATTAGTTGTTAGTTTTTAATAAAAAAATGTATTTGGTTGATAATAAAATCAAAATAAATGTTGAAAATTAGTTGGCTATTGAGAATTAATGTTAATGAATGCAAATATTAATGGTGAATATTAATGAGAAATTATCAACAAAATTCTAATTTAACTAAAAATTTGCACGGTTTGCCCCATTAAGAATCGAGATCCCGAAGCGTGTGAGCAAGCAAAGGAAAACTTGGTTTTTATTCTTTTAGGAGCTCTAGGAGACAAAGACAATTAACGGTAATCGTGATCATGTCTTCGACAAATAAGTGCTCTAATCGGTGTTTTAATTTTATATAATATATCCTGTTAATTCTTACATGTTATAAGAAAAAAGAAATTTATTTAAAGAGAATAATTTTGGTGGAATTTAGTGGAAAGGAGAATAATGGATGAAAATTTTTATAAAATAATTTGAAGAGAGGAAGATATTGCAACCTTGTTAGAGAAATAGAGGGGGGAGATGGAGATGCACTATGGGTAATAAACATGAAATGGTGTTTGTGAAGAATCAAGGATATATGAAGAATGAATCCTCATTTTATTCATGAAGAGCTTGTGTTAAATAACCATGATGGTGCACAAAAGTGTGAAGACTTAAAATTTGTTAGACGTTGCAAAAACATCACTCTCCAACTCCCATCATGCTCATGCTCGTCTTGCATTGGCCTTTTTCTTAAATTACATATTTCGCCCCTCTTATGTCAAAATGTACACTTCACTCCCTACTTATGTAATACACATTAGAGAAAATTACAGTTTTCTCCCCTAAAAGATGTTTGGATTACATTTCTCTCCCCTCTTATAATAAAATATACAACCCAGTAAATATATACTATGTTTTAGTCCATCTTATTGTAATCAAACTTCTTATGCATTTTTTTTGTATTTTTGATTTGTAATATCATTAACATATTGTTTTAAACCTTAATATCGACTATAGAGCAATAAAAGATAAAATAAAGATATTGGGCAAATTAATAAAGCTGATAATAAAATGGTTCGAAACGAGTTTGGAGAGGTTATGGCAGCGGCGATTTGGTCAGTGCAGTATTTGGATGAATCGGCGGTGACTAAAGTTTAGGCGGTGAAATTAGGGATCGAGTTTGCAGAGATGTGTTTCCAAAGTCATCTCATCGAGACAAATGTTCTCTATAGTTGAAGTCTTGACAAAAGAGAGATTTCATACTTAAAAGTGTATTAGGTTTGAAGCCCACTTCAAGAGTTATTTTTTGCCATATTGGGAAAATTGGTAATAAGGCAGCCCATTATCTTGCGAAAATTGCTTTGGATAATCCTAGTCAAATATGGATAGAAGAGATAGGGATGACAAAGCGAGTTGAGCCCAACGGGGCGGCCCGCCAACCCACCTAAAATGGGCTGGGTTGGGCTATGACATGTCAGTTCACCAACTCATCTAGCCCACCCGCCTAGCCCGTCAACCCGTTGGGCCACAAGCAGGCCGGGCCAACCCGTCGGGTTAACATATATTTTTTACTTATTTATTTTCTTATTTTTTATTCCCTCCGTCTCATTTTAGTTGTCCTCGTTAGAATATTTCATTATCTCAAATCAGTTGTCTCTCTAGAAAATCAAAAAGTATTAATTACTTCTTTTTTCAACAACTCCCCTTGTATTTCAACCAACTATATTAATGAATTTTTTCTACTTAACTACTCCACTATTCCAATTAATAAGAGGTATTTTAATCAATGATTGTCATTTTATCACGAAAATTTATAAACTTAATCATTTTCTTAAAAAGTGTGCATAAAGTAATAGAACAAGTAAAATGAGACAGATGAAATAACAAATTTCATTTTTTCCTTTTTTTACATATTTCATTCAGGCCAGCCCACCATTATGGTCCGTTTTAAGCGGGTTGACCCTCCATTTTAGCCCCGTTTTAGTCTGAATTTTAGTTTTTATAATTGTTTTTTGTTTTTTTAATTTTTTAATGGGCTGGCTCGCCAACCCGCCAACCCGTGACGAATCGGGTTCAACATCTCAACCCACCACCCTTTGCTGTCTGAGTTGGACCAGCCCTTTTTGAGCAGACTCATGCCGGGTAGGCCCATTTTGCTATTAGAAATGATAAATGCACACCACATTTGTACACACCGTATTGCACACCGTATAGTACTGTTCAAAAATATAAAAAAAAACACGTGACTTCTTCTCACTCCCACGAAGTCTCCTCTTACCTTTTCTTTCTCATTTCAAAAAACACACCAGTCCTCTACTTTCCTCTTTCGCCTCAGCCCCCTCCCTCCCACGCACAGAGCATTTCTGCTCCTTCTTCACCGAACCTTTTTTTTTCCCCTCATCCTTGTTTATCCACGCAGCAACAGAGAGCATTTCTGCTCCTCCCTCCCACGCACAGAGCATTTCTGCTCCTTCTTCACCGAACCTTTTTTTTCCCTTCATCCTTGTTCATCCACGCAGCAACAGAGAGCATTTCTGCTCCTTCATCGAACCTTTTTTTTTTTCACGCAACGTAGAGGATTTGCGCAACAGAGAGAAAGGATTTGTACAACAGAGAGGATTTGCTGCTGCTCCTTCATCCTTCTTCACTCAATATTCCTCCTTCTCATCTTCAACTCTATGAACCTTTGTTCCCACAATGAGGCATCTCAGTTTTTCTGCAACTCATGAGTCACTGATGGGTATCCAGATTTTGTAGCTGAGGATTTGGTACCTTGAGGTTAGTATTGCATAGATTCTTGTGTTTGCTCAAATATTATGAGTTTTTACAATACTTTAGAGTTAGGGTTTGAATGTTTCTTTAGATAATGATCCTAGCTGAAAAATTCATTGTATCCTTCTCCATTAAGCTCCATTAAACGAACTTGCAGTGTTATTACTGAGTTGAGATGTAAAGAAATTTTTGCAACATTTATTCATCAACTATTTCATATGTGGTTAACTGTGTTAATCGTATTGGTTAATGAAGTTCAATAAATTGTTAACGAGTTACCCATATACTGTTGGTGAAACCATTAACCAATTCCAACACACTATTAACCAAACATTGCCCCACTAATAATATAAGGGTTCAGGTCTAAAAGGAAAGGGAAAGGGATAGAGAGAAAAACAACAAACACAGAAGAGAGAGCTCACACGTTGGATGCAATAGAAGCAAAGAGTATCAAGGGAAAGAATAAACCCAAACACAAAAATCAGAATCCAGAATCCAGAATACAGAATCGAAAATAAAGCCAGAATAGTTACCTGTGGGTTGGATGGTTCTGGGTTCTTTAGGGATGGTTCTGGGTTCTTCGGACCAGCAAACCCCTTTAACAGATCGTGGTACGGTGTGACGGTGCGGCGCAAGCAAAGCGACGGTGCGGCGCAAGCAGAGCAATGCAACACAAGAGAGAAATAGCAAACCGGGGCAACACAAGAGCAAAGCAGCACGAGAGAGAAGAGAAAAGCGTGAGAAGCGTGAGCAGAGAAGCTGGATGTTCTCTCTGAGCGGGAAGGGAAGAGATAAGGAAATGAAATAGAAAAGCAAGAAAAAATAACGTGCAAATGACGAAAGTAACCCTGTAGGTCTACAGTGTTGTATACGGTGTTAAAAAAAGTGGTGTTTGAATATCATTTCTGTTTTTTTACACCGTAGACCTTACAGGGTTACTTTCGTCATTTGTGCGTTATTTTTTCTTGCTTTTCTATTTCATTTCCTTATCTCTTCCCTTCCCGCTCAGAGAGAACACTCAGTCTCTCTCGCTGCTCGCTTTCTCGCGTTTCTCTTCTCTCTCTCGTCGCTTTGCTCTCGCGCTGTTCCTGGCCTGTTTCTCTTCTTGCATTGCTCTGCTTGCGTCGCACCGTCGCTCTGCTTGCGCCACACCGTTGCACCGCTGCACTGCACCACGATCTTTTCAAGGGGTTTGCTAGTCCGAAGAACCCAGAACCATCCCTAAAGAACCCAGAACCATCCAACCCACAGGTAACTATTCTGGCTTTATTTTTTATTATGTATTCTGGATTCCGATTTTTGTGTTTGAGTTTATTCTTTCCCTTGATACTCTTTGCTTCTATTGCATCCAATGTGTGAGCTCTCTTTTCTGTGTTTGTTGTTTTTCTCTCTATCCCTTTCCCTTTCCTTTTAAACCTGAACCCTTATATTATTAGTGGGGCATCGTTCTCGCCGTTGCCGTCAAGTCTCGTTCGCCGCCGGAGACAAAAGAGGTAACGGCAACCATTTCTTTTACCAGGTTTGGGTTATATTCATCTCATGACTCATGCTGCCCTTCTGTTTTTTTTTTGTACAATCATGGTGCCCTTTTTTCTCATCAAAGTTTTGAAATTTTTTATTCCTTCCATGTGTTTGTGGTTCATGGAGTTGTCCATCATTCCATGTTAATCTTCGTTGAGCATTGATGTGGACCTTGTTGGCTATTGTTGAATACTTTTGAATGAATGAATGTTTGTCTGAGATTGATGTTGTCTGAGAGTGATGGAAAGCTTTGTTCTTTTGAAGTTTTCCTGGAACAATGTGTTGATGGTTTTTTGTCTGCAAAATTTTGAATTTTTTTTCTTCCTTCTTTTGTTAACTCAATGTGTTCTTTTGAATTTTTTTTCTCTGCATGGTTGGTGTAAATGGTTGACACAAGTTGTATAAGTAGTTAACTCAAGTTGTGTAAGTGGTTAACACAAATTTTAAGTGAAATGCAGGGTTGGTGTAGGTGGTTAACAGTATTTGTGTAAGTGGTTAACACGAGATGTGTAAGTGGTTAATATGAGTTCTGTAGTTAGTTTATTGATTGCAAATTGAAATTTTATATTATTCTCATGTGTTGTGACACTTGATTTATTTTGGGGCCATTGCATACTTATCAAGCATTTTTTTGGACACAGTCTTCTTGATATTGTGGCAGAATATTTCCTAGAAGCGGATATTCAATAGACTGACTGTTGTTGCCGATATTCAAACATATCACATACCTTGCTTTTGTGGTGTATGCGGCTATGCTTATGCCTGATGATATGGTTTATGGGTTCATTATGTTATGTGTGTTAGTGGTACTCTAAGGCCAATTCTTTTTCAAGCTTCAATTTTTTAGTTGGACAATACCATAGCTACATTCCAAGCATTTCAACAAAGTTCATTTTTTCAGTAAGTAACATGACAGTAGTTTTTTCCCTCTTTGTCTTGCGATCAAAGTTTACACGGATAGTTTTTTACAAAGGTTTTGAGCAACTGTTTCACACATGATTAATGTTGTACACAGTGTCGGTTAATGAAGTTCAATATATGGTTAACGAGTTATCATGATTGTCATATTAGTTATAAATCAATGTTATAATTGTGGCATAAGTTATGAAGGATTTGATTGGGGTATGCTATGCAGATTTGGTGTGGGACATGCAATTGAAAGTTCATGGATAGTTCAAACATTTTCGATACTTGTGTTGATATTGATGGTGAAGCTAATGAAGTTGATGGCTTTAATGGTGAAGATGCAAGTTTGGAGCCTACATCAGTAAGATGTTTTACTTCTGTAGATATGGATACTTGTGATGGCATTGATGGTGAAGCTAATGTAGTTGATGACTTCAATGGTGAAGATGCAAATTGGGAGCCTACAGCAGGGATGTGTTTTTCTTCTTTAGATGAGTTGAAATCATTTTATGCAAATTATGCTTCTGTAAAGGGTTTTGGCTGGAAGATCAGAACATCAAAAAAAGGCCAGGATGGGGAGATAAAGTACATAATATTGTCATGCGCAAGAAAAGGAAAAGGTGTGTCAGACAAATCATGTTCGTTGAAAACGCTTCCGACCAAAGCAAAAAATTGTCCAGCAAATATTACAGCTAAGTTGGCAAAAGATGGGTTGTGGTACATTAACAAGTTTGAACCTAACCACTCTCACGAGATTAGCCCGACAAAGTCAAGGATGTTCAAGGCTAACAAGAATTTGAACATGCATGTAAGGAGAACAATTCAAATCAACGATGATGCGGGGGTGAGGATCAACAAGACTTTTCAATCTCTTGTTACTGACGGTGGAGGCCATGAAAATATAACATTTTCTGAAAGAGATGTGAGGAATTATGTTAACAAGGAAAGGCGCTCCATTGGAAAAGAAGGTGATGGCAAAGCCTTGATAAGGTATTTTTGTCAAATGAGGGAACAAAATACAAGTTTCTTTTATGACATAGACTTGGATGACGATTTTCATGTAAAGAACGTGTTTTGGGCTGACGCAAGAAGTAGGTGTGAATCATCATGGCCAGTCAACTTTACTTGGATGTGGTTTGCTTTCATCGGAAGACACAGAGTCATTTGTGTGGCTTTTCCAATCTTGGCTTCGTTGTATGCTGGGAAAGGCCCCTACGGGTATTGTGACTGACCAATGTAGGGCTATGAAAAATGTCATTCAGTTGGTCTTCCCCAACATTCGACATAGGTGGTGTTTATGGCATATAATGAAAAAAAATCCCGGAAAAGCTAAGTAGATATGGTGAATATAAAAAGATCAAGAGTTTGATGAAAGAAGCGGTTTATGATACATTGACACCGGCCGCATTTGAAGAAAAATGGTGTTCTTTTGTGCAGAAATTTGATCTGGGAGATAATGAGTGGTTGAGTGGGTTGTACAAGGAGCGTCATAGATGGGCACCGATTATGCTGAAGAAATGTTTTTGGGCAGGCATGTCGACAACACAACGAAGTGAGAGCACACATGCTTTCTTTGATGGATATATCAATTCCAATACCAGTTTGCATCAATTTGTAAAGCAGTATGATAACGCCCTTAAAAGTAGAGCAGAAAAGGAATTTGAAGCTGGTTTTCGATCATTGGATACCACAATTCCTTGTTTTTCTTCCTCGTCAATCGAAAATCAATTCCAAGGTGAATACACTCATGCTAAGTTTAAGGAGGTCCAGGCTGAATTTAGGGGTAAAGTTAATTGTGCTGCATTCTTAAAGACTATGGAGGGTAACCTTACTACTTACCATGTCTTGGAGGATTTGTTAGTTTAAGATAGAACAAAAGAACGTACCTGTGAAGTTGTTTTTAATCATGACAATCATGATGTAATCTGTGAATGCTCGTTGTTTGAGTTCAGAGGTATTTTGTGTCGTCATGTGCTATGTGTCTATACTCAAGAAAGGGTGCAAAACGTGCCATTGAAGTATGTTTTGGCAAGATGGAGCAAAAATGTCAAAAGGAAGCATTCTTATATTAAGAGCAGCTACAGTGTGAAGGAAATGAAGCCGCAAATGGACAGGTTTGACAATTTGTGCAAACATTTCTATGAGGTTGCTGAAGTGGCTGCAGTGTCTGAAGATGCAACTAAGGCGCTCCATGATAATCTGCATGAATTTATATCTAATTTGCCATCCAAGGATGGTACGACGAATCCTGTTAACCGTAGCTCATATGATGACTCGAATCCAAATAATATTACCAGGAGGGATGAAAATGTTATTCCTGAAATTCGCAGTCCATTGCGAGTGAAACGTAAAGGCCGTCCTCCAACAAACAGAAAAATATCCTTCGTTGACAAAGTTGTCAACAGGTTGAGGAAGCGAACCAAGCGAAGTGATGATCAAGAGACTACTAGGGTAAGTTTTTTTTCCACATAAATTATGTGTTAACCATGTACGACACAACGTTAACCAGAAAACTCAAACAGTAATGAAGGTGTACTATTGCATCTTACATTTTTTGTCCAAATGTGTTGCAGGCCAATGTTGGAAGGGTGGGTAATGAGAGCACAAGCAATATCCATGTAGAGTCATCTATTGAGGTCGTGACTGGTGGAGATTTGCTGGATGCAAGTACCATGGTTCGTGTCCGTTATAATATTGTGCTAAACGTGTAGAATTTGTGGTTTGGTTTATTATGGGTTAAATTTGTATAATTTGATGGTTTTATGTGTTGTGTCATAGAGTTTCCGGATAACTCGCATGTACTATTTGTTGAGGAAAAACTAAAATTCTAGCATTCTACTTGGATCCTTTCTCTATATAGAGGCATCTAATTGTGTGTAATGTTGCATCTTACAATTTTTAATTTTTTTTTTCAAATGTGTTGCAGGCCAATGCTGGGAGGGTGGATAACGAGAGCACAAGCAATATCCGTGTAGAATCATCTGTTGAGGTCGTGATTGGTGGAGATTTGCTGGATGCAAGTACCGTGGTTCATGTCCGTTATAATATTGTGCTAAACGTGTAGAATTTGTGGTTTGGTTTATTATGGGTTAAATTTGTATAATTTGATGGTTTTATGTGTTGTGTCATAGAGTTTTCGGATAACTCGCATGTACTATTTGTTGAGGAAAAACTACAATATTACAGGATCCAAATATTGTATACACAGACTCGTAGTTATGTGTGATTTATTGTCCAAATATTGTTCTTTTATTTGAGAATCTTATATGGTGTTGTCCAGGTTGGAGGTAATTTGTCATACATGGATCTCTTGACGTCCGAAATAGACTTCACAGGATCCTCGCATTTCAGTTCAAATTGGTGACAATTTGATCGTCGAGGAAGCCTTGGAAGATTAAGCACTATTTGGATTTTTTTTGCTGTTGCGTCGCATATGTATTTTGAGAAAGGTTCTCACATATTTGTATGGGTTGAAAGATTAGGAAGATACTTTTTGCATGCCGTTCAAGTCTTGTGTTGTGGCCGTTAATATTGTGGTTTAGGGTTAAGGGACCAGCATTTTACTAATCAATATTTATTGGTGGTGCAGGTTAGTAGGAACGCAACCCGCTTTTGTCGCTTGTTGCATCACACGTTTGCAGCACAAATCATGGCTGCGGTCTTGCAAAGGATTTACGGCTTTTTGTACACGTGCAGAATGATTTAAATGGTTCTATATGAAAACATGGTTAACAACTAGATGGTTAATGTGTTATACTGAGCATTTGGTGAATTATTGACAACCCATTGAAAACATGGTTAACTACTAGCACATTCCGAAAGGCTACATATTTACAAAGACTTCTACTAGTGGAAGTCATGTATAAAACCGTATCTTTTGCACATTGATTGATCTAATGGCGATCCCTATCCTTCATGTGTAGCTCAACTATACATAACACATTAGTAGTAAGTTACATTGAACCTCAAACTCACAGAATTTCAATTCATGTTAATCTGTGGATCATGGCCTCAAGACGAGAGACCTGTTGAGAAATCAATTTTCGTGTTTGTTAGATGCTTCAAGCAAAGCCTCAATCTTGATACAGTCATTTTGTATGTGAGCCTGTCTCACTTTCTTTTCCTCTAAGAATTTATTGTGTTCCTCCAGAGTAGGAGAATTTTCCATGGACTTGTCTATTTCTCTCATTAAAGACGCAAGAAATGAGTTTCCAGTAGTTACATATAACCACTCAGTTAACCACCTATACAACTTGTGTTAACCACTTAAACAAAGTATGTTAACCACTTACACACTTCATCACTTAAAAATTGTGTTAACCACTTACACAACTTGTATTAACCACCTACACAATGCATGTTAACCACTTACGCAAATTGAAGACCCACGAAGCATGTCACGCGCATTATAAGCAGTTGAAATGCGCGTCGCACACTGAGACAGAACCAAAATGAAAAACAAGCACCTTGCACGCGCAATGATGCGCGTCGCACACGCCTTTGCACTTGATTATGCATTTTTGTGCGCGTGGAGCGCGTTTTAGTCTTCACATTCGCGCTCTACGCGCGCAGAGACAGAGTGGAAAATCTGAAATGCGCGTGACGCGTGGTCCAATACCTTCATCCGCGCGCCACACGCGTTTATATCAGATACTTGGCGAATTTCGTGTATTCGGATGCGTTCATATCATAGGCACTCTAACACCAACAAAAAAATATTATAGGCACTCTAGAATTCTCTTGTTTTCCGTTTGTTGAGTTCTTGAGAGTCAATTTTTTTGATCATGCTTTGATTCTTGACATGGCCTCAAGTGTGACAACAACGCTTGTTAACCACTTACACAACTGCTGCTCACCATTTACACAACTTGTGTTAACCACTTACAGAACTCACGTTATAGATTTGCACTGCATGTCACTTAAGTTTTGCGTTAACCACTTACAAAACTAACGTTAACCACTTACACAATGCGTGTTAACCACTTATAAACGACTATGTTTATTGACTCAGTCACTTCATCTCACTGTGTTAACCACTTACACAACGCGTGTTAACCACTTACACAATGTCATACATATTGAAATTCAGTGTAATATCAGTAGGTAAAAACAACTAATGAATTGGTACAGTCTAAGGAGCTTGATCTGAAGTCCCCTCACCATCCCCGGGGTAATGCTCCTGGAAAATGTCTGCTTGCAGGTTCACAGACTGTCCAGATTGGGTTGCACCAATGGCTCTGTAAATAGCATGCATCCCTCGCCTTTGTGCCGTTGCTTCGTGTCTGTGTTCCAATGCCAGTAAATCCACTTTAGCCTCTAATCTCTGAACGTCAGCATGTAATCTCTGGAAATCAGCCATGTTAGCATAGTTCTGGACCGGAGGTTCAACAAACATATCCTGTTCATCCCCCACTGCCTCTGGTTCATGATGAGGCTGATGAGGGGGCTGAGGTTGCTCAAAAATTGGAATGGAGTTCGCCCGGATCCAGTCGCCCGTTATAGGTTTCTCTGGACGTACCTGAGGCTCTGATCGTTTAACCTTCACACGGACCCTCTCACGTAACATCTGGATGAGAGAAGCATGGTTCAGCCAGGGTCTGACTACATCATCATCATGAGCTGTACTCCACAGGTCATCGGCTAAAATTCTGCCCACATTGACGGGCTCCCCGTTCATGATGGCAAACATCAGGGTTGCCCTATCTACATTAACCTCTGAGACATTTGCACAAGGGATGAAGGTATGGAGTATAAACACAGCCCATGCCTTTGCTGTGGGGGTCAATTTCTTAACTTTTATTTTTCGGGGCGTCCCATCCTGGTTCCGAAACCAATCAAGCCCAGGCCTTATCATCATCTCACGAATCGCATCTTGATCTGCCCTTCCTATTGTTACTCTGGCTTCATATCCACAATTTTGGATGTCAGGTAAGCCGAACATTTGATTGATAGTATCTGGGTCATAAGGAACCCTCTTTCCCCTTGCATAACTGATGAACCTATCATTTCCAATGGGCCTGTCTTCATCTTCATATTGATAACCATTTGCAAAAAATTCCTTTGCTAGCGATTTGCTAGCACTCTTGGCATAGGAGGTGAAAGCTTCCCAACCCCTATTCCTTATGTTTTCCTGGATCTCAACAAAATCATTTCCACTTAAGTTAAATGCCTTTTCCTCCACAAATTTCTTGTCTTCAGGCATTGTAGCATACCGGTTTTCACATGTCATAGACCGGAAAAGGTGTGAATTGTAACTTCTGGAAGAAGAGGATGCAGTAGTCTTCTTTCGTTTTGTAGTGCTGGAGGTCATAGTTCCCTGCGACATAAAACAACAAATTGAGCAAAAATTGTTTCAACAATTTCAGTCCAACAAAAATGAAGATTTCAGGGTCTTATGAGCATCATGACCTGATTATCATGGTTTTCCAACCAATAGATTTTTCATGGCAATTTAAAATTTTCACATTAAAGCTCTTGCAAAAAGCTGTGAATCTCAATGGTTTTGGCCTAAGGATCACAATGTACTAAGTGACATTTAAACAAACACTTGGTGCTCACAACTAGTTTTCACAGTCACATACACTTAGGAGTAGCACATTTGTCCAACAAACATATATTATGAGCATAATATGAAGTATGGTGTGGCTCATTCTCATTTTCTATTCCACAAACTCTCATGAGCATTTTGTCAAACACATGGTGTGCATACATAAACACAAAGCAACTCAGCAATGTCTCAACATGCATAAATGTCCCAAACACCACAAACTCAACTTCTCAACCTCAACAAGCACAAGGAATCAAAACCCACAACAACAAATATCAGATTTCGCAACTTCATTTTTTCGAAAATCCTTCTTCCATCATGAGAGGAGATGTGCAGAAACTTAAAATGAGGGAGTTGAAGTTATAGAGTAACTTACTTGGTGATTGATGATGTATGATTTGAAGAAAAAGAGAAGATTAACCCTTCCTTTTGGAGAGATTGAGTGCGTGTTGAGTGATTTCAATATTTGAGAGAGTTAGGTTTTTGTGAGAGTTGAAGGAGTGTGTGAGAAATGGTGTGCCACGATCTGAATTTCTGAATAAAAACATACGATGCGCGTCATGCGCAAAAAATTGGCTAAATCCGCGCGTCACGCGTACGGGAGACAGAATTGAAAACAAAAAAGGCGCGTCACGCGCGTTTTAGTCTTCACAATCGCGCGCCACACGCGCAGATACAGAGTTGAAAATAAAAAAAGGCGCGTCATGGGCGTTCCAATGCCTTCATCCGCGCGCCATGCGCCTTTACACTTAAAAGTTTTGTTAACCACTTACACAACTATTGTTAACCACTTACACAAATCCTGTTAACCATCTACACAAATACTGCATTTCACCTCAAAAATGTTAACCACCTACATATTTTTAGAACGTTTGTCACATATTTGTATGGGTTGGAAGATTAGGAAGATACTTTTTGCATGACGGTATCATGAATTTATTGTGTTCCTCCAGAATAGGAGAATTTTCCATGGACTTGTCTATTTCTGTCATAGAAGACGCAAGATTGATGAAGTTCCATATATGGTCAGAAAATTGTTTACCTTCAATTCCTACACAAAGCTTGTTAACCACTTACACAACATGTGTTAACCACTTACAGAAAGCCTGTTAACCACTTCGAACTACACTGCATCTCATTTCAAAGTAGTGTTAACCACTTACACAACGCGTGTTAACCACTTATATAACTTGTGTTAACCACTTACAGGAACCCTGTTAACCACTTACAAAATACACTGCATTTCACTTAAAAAGTTGTTAACCACTTACAGAACTCCTGTTAACCAGTTACATAACTTGTGTTAACCACTTACACAAAGCCTGTTAACCACTTGCATAACTTGATCATACTATCCCTGTTAACCACTTACACACTTACGCATACCCTGGGAACCACTTACACACACCCTCTTAACCTGTTACACAAACACACTACTACCAAATGTAATTCATGTACTATTTGTTGATAGATTACTGAAATGGAAACTTGACATAATTGTTCACAAAACACTGTTAACTTTACATAACTTTACACAAACATACTACTACCAAATAACAGCCCAAAAGATTACAACAGCCCAAAAGTATTTAAACAACAGCCCAAAAGATTACAAGTCAAAAACAACACCCCAAAACAACAGCCCAAAAGTATCAACAGCCCAAACAACTCAAAAGATTACAAGTCTTCAACACAACCCAACAGACGCTATGCATTCTTCGTAGTTTGCCGTGTTGCTCTTTGCATGGCAGTCCTTTTTTTCCTTGTCATATATGTGTGCATGAATGGACTCTTAGTTGCCACACTTTGTACACGCCGCCTTGGGTTTTGTTTAACTCTTGTCATGATGTTTGATTTATCGCCAGCTTCACCGTCTTCATTTCCTTCTTCATCACCATCACCATCCCCACCATCCTCATTAGCAGTATGATCACCATCAACATCCCCACCTTCACCTTCACCTTCACCATCCCTACCATCCTCATTTCCTTCTTGATCACCATCAGCATCCCCACCTTCACCATCTTCACCATGACGCCTCTTAGGAGTACTCACTAATGCGTCAGCATCAGCATTACCTGCAGGTTTAATTATTGGAAAAATCAATTTTGACGAACATAACTTGTGCAGAAAACTTAAAATAAAATTTGAAAACATGACGAAAATGGTGGCAGCATATAACAGATTATTAATGTCTTGCAGCCTGAAGAATCAGCCTGAAGAACCATACTTGCTATTTGATACTTGATCCAATTCTAAGGCTTTGCAGTTTTGTATAGGAAATAACTCGAGTAATCTAGGTTTGACTAATATAAGTGGAGTACTCACCATCTTCACCATGACGCGCCGTAGGAGTACTCACTAATGTGTTGCCAACCTCATCAGCAATATCAGTGTGAGGAGATGGAATCAATGGGGATGCATAAACAACTTCATCGCCAACCTCAACAGCAACATCAGTGTGAGGAGATGGAATCAATGGGGATGCATCATGGGGTTCTGTCCTTGATCGAAGCTGATCTTTTAGCATCTTGACATCTGCCTCAAGAATAGAAATTCTTTCTTGAGAATGCTGGTGCTCCACTACCAAACGCCGATACTCAGAAACACGAACATACTGGTGTTCTGCATCCTCTAAGGCATCTCTGACCATGTCAAACTGTAGCTCCTCACCAGTTGCCGTTAAGTTTTCAATTACCTGCCAACACAAAAAGCACATCAAATACACATTGTATATAAGTTTTCAACATGTTCTACAAACAAATAATAATCATGCTTACCACATTTCGCCGAAATGCATCTTGTATTATTTTGATCTTATGTCGTACAATTGGCCAATTCAAAAAACGGAGCAAAGGGAACCTATGAGGCATGTCAGGTGTTTCCCCCAAAGACAAGTGGATGAAGGCCCAAATCTACAAAAAAAGATTAATATACTTAATACATGTATTTATATGTAAAAATAAGAAAACACGTATAACACACGATCAAATATATACCTGTAAGACAGCTGCACATCCTCTTAAATGGGTTTCACAAACATTTTTTCCTTCCTTCACAACAGAAGACACTTTGTTCAAACTTGCAACTACAAACTTATGTACGGCTTGTCCCCACTTATACCTATGAAGGGACTGTAGGTTATCTAAATACTTAATGTAACCACAATATATACGTTTCCCGGACTGGGGAAAGTAAAACTCTCCAAACGCCAATAGTATATAAAGTCTACAAAAATTTAATACATCATCCTCGCCACACTCAACAAGTTTATCAACAATTGAATCTATTGTTACATCGTCTTCTCCAAACAAAGACAATGTACTACTTTCCCCGCGTTCATCGCCTTGCAACTCCTCACCTGATAGGAGTCCTAGTGCAAAACATACATCGATAGGCCTAAATCGCACTCATCAACCCCTACTCTAAAACCCTCATACTGTTCATCCCACCTACTAGCTAATTCAGACAACAAAAGAGAAAAATTTGGAAATTATCCCATGTTTACAACCCACTTGAAAGGGTCGCCTCAATTTGGGCTCTCTGTGCCTGTCAAATTCTTGTTCACTTCGACCAACTCGCTTGGAGCACATGCATGCCTCAAACGTACCTGACAAGTATGAATAAAATTTATGTCATTGCCAATTAATTTGCACTCATGTAAACACAATAAGTTAATCAGTTCCTTACTTTTTTATCCTTTGAGCTACTAGCCATTGCTTCTTTGTTGGTGGTGCCATGCTCAAAGCAATACACTGCATAATGCCACCAATCCAAATTAATATGGAGACTACAAGTGAACAAGTTCTAGGAACAAAACATATAGACCTATCAGGTTTTAAAAATCATAACATATAGCATTTTATAAAAACTTGAACCTGTTAAATTATCCAATAACCAAAATGAAGAAGCATGAAGAAAATGGTGGCAGCATATAACAGATTATTAAAGCCTATTTATTTTAATGTTGCCCACGCACCTAAACTACTTTTACACGAGAAACACATTGTTGCTTCTCACAAAATTGTGTTTTCGAACACATGATTGGCCAGCTTTAAAAGGTTAACATTATCTTAGTCACATAATACAAAGGAAAACAATTGCTCTAAAACGGTAGGACTTTTCCCAAATACCAGATCAAGATCATGACATCATTATATCGGTTCTTAATTTTAGAGGAAAAAGACTCCTTCCATTTGCATAGACCATGTATTCCCTAACAGCTTAGTAAAAGGTTGCAAAAATATATTATTCAGATAAAGTGGACAATAACTTTGTGTTACTCAACCCCACGGCCATGCATCCGAGAACTAGAGTTTAAAAAACCGGGGGGGCAATCTATAAATAACAAGGTAACAACTTATTACAACCAATACAAAACTCATTAATACTTCAGCCCAACAAACTGAACACCATTAATACTTCATTAATCGCCCTAATAGTATACTGCTTCCATGGACAACCTCCCCATCATAAAACCAATTTGATGTTCCACAATGTAAGTCTTTGAGCAAGAACACAATTCGGAAGAAAATAAAATACTTCAAAATTACTAAATTACCATTAAATTAATATCAAAAAGTCCTAAAAACTTATAACAGAGATTGTTTTAGAACACAACGGGCTCAACAATCAAAATTCAACCAAAATAATGAGATGGAATGATCATAAGTTTGTGCTTTCTTGATGCTATTGTACCTTGCATCAACTACATTATTCATTCTCCCTATGCCAAAATCCACAATCCCAAAGTCACAGTTATAACCAAAATCTTACAAGGACAATGTTTAAAGGGAAACAGAGAAAGACAATCTAATGGGAAAAGCATCAAGTGCTTGGGTAGAAAGGAAGCAAGAGGACAAAAACAAAAACAAAAATACTATGCATAAATTTCATTAGCAGATTATAATTTCGTTTGTCAAACCTTATGTTGACCCAGTGCAATGCATTGCTTCTTCATGAATTTATTAGCAAATATAAAGACAGCTAATATACGAAAATAAAGTTTTCTTTCAAACAATTTAACAAAAACCACCAACAAGCAAGGACATCCTCCAAGACTGGAAAAACAAAAAAAGAAAATAATCGTTTAAAGTTTGATAATCAAATGGCAAATTTTGGCAAGCCCTAGATGCTTTAACTATAAATCTTATTAATCATAGAAAGAAGACTATTAATCAATATCATCCAAAAAAATCATAAGGTTTTTATAAGGTTATGATATACACACCATGCATTTTCTCTGACAACCCAAAGCAACGACCTAAATCAACTACTTGAATCACAATATTTCCAATTGGAGCAAACAGAGACAAAAAATCAATTAAAAATAATCATGCAGATATCATATAATAAGCATAAGCATAAGGAAGCATTTGGGGTTCACAAAATAAAAAGGAAGCATCGGGGGTACAAAATATTCCCAAATCAAAAGAAGAATCAAGCGAACAAAACAGCATCGTCCCTACTGAAAAAAGAAACAGAATCGTTACCTGTGGGTTATTTGGGGATGGTTCGGACCAGCAAACTCGTTTACCAGATCGTGGTGGTGTGCAACGGCGACGACGACACAGACCCCGAACGGTGAGCGGTGCGGCGAGGGGTAAAGTGGTGAGGGGCGGTGCGTGGGAGGATGAAGGGAAAAAAAGGTTCGGTGAAGAAGGAGCAGAAATGCTCTGTGCGTGGGAGGGAGTAGCAGAAATGCTCTCTGTTGCTGCGTGGATAAACAAGGACGAGGGGGGAAAAAAAAGTTCGGTGAAGAAGGAGCAAAAATGCTCTGTGCGTGGGAGGGAGAGGACTGAGGCGAAAGAGAAAAGTAGAGGACTGGTGTGTTTTTTGAAATGAGAAAGAAAAGGTGAGAGGAGACTTCATGGGAGTGAGAAGAAGCCACGTGTTTTTTTTATATTTTTGAACAGTACTATACGGTGTGCAATACGGTGTGTGCAAATGTGGTGTGCATTTATCATTTTTGTTTTGCTATCCCTAAGAAAAGACCCCCTTGGGATTACAAATTGTATCATAGCAGATGCTATTACTTGTATGTTGTTGAACATGAAATAAAATGAGGTATTTTTGTCAATAAAAAAAATGTAATTAAAGATATGATTTCTAATAAATTTCTAATTTTAAAAGGTGTATGTTGCCAAGATCAGGGACGAATAATATGCTAGTCACCGCCATATTGACTTGGTGGTACACATTCTTCCACCATTAAACACAAATAGGGAGAAAATGGTTGAAGAGATTATTTGACACGAGAGTAGAAACTGTAACGTCGCCAGGCCATATTGTCCTACATTGTATAATGGGCAAGCCACATTTGATTTTCCTTCTTTTGGCAAGATGGTGCCACAATTCTCAAATTCCTAACCAGAAGTACATAAACTCTAAGGTAGTTACAAATACAAGTAGGCGGGTACAAATTTACAAGGAATCAAGATACATGTAGTTTCTTCTTCGATTGTACTGAAGAAGACTTCCATAGGTGCGATCCCAAACACCAATGAAAAGTGATTCTGTGTCAGGGCTAAAAGATACACCAGAGATCTCCCCAAAAAAATCGATCTCCTGCTCCTTTTCAAACCCACGCTTTGCATCATAAACATGCACAAAGTCAGCCGGCTCAGCCATTGTCATGAACTGCCCATCAGATGTGAATCTTATTGACCGTATAGCTCCAAGATTACCCTTTAGCACAGCAACAGATTTTGACAAGTTCCTAACATCCCAAACACGGCATGTTTTGTCTTGATTCCCGGTAGCAAAAATGCGTCCATCAGGATGCCATGCAGATGCAAATGAATAATCCAAGTGTCCACATAAAGGCGCAACAGTCTACCCCCCAAAAAAAAAAACAAAAAAAACATTAAAATTAGATATTTGCAGTTTTTCCACACTCCACAGTCCCATATAAGGAACTTTGTAACACAAACATACAGAACTATACCAACCTTTCCAGTTTGAGAATCCACTAATATCCCTTCTGGGTTGTCTCCAACAATTGCAATTAATTTACCATCAGGGCTCAATGAAGTATGCTGCAAACAGAAAAGGAACAAATTCACACAATCATTTCATCTACATTTTACTAGACATTGATATCATATTTTTCAACTAGCAGTCGGGATGGCCATTGGTGTGCAAAGAGAGTAACTGACATTTAGACACACTCCCAGTTCTCTCTCCTTTGAACTTTTGACAGTAACTTGCCCAAAATTCCACTATTTTGTTTGAAGTTTCTTAAATATAATGCGAAAATGGGCCAAGGTAATCCAGTTAAACTTCCCTTTTTTCTTACATCATATATACTAAAACATAATGCAAAAACTTGGATTTGGTTTTGTGTGTCTCCCCACCATTAATTGATAAAAGGCAGATTGACAGGCCTGCTACACTGATATATTCGATAGTAAAAAAAATACACAGGGATTTGTACATAATTAAAAAATGAAACCAAACAAAAGTCACTTACATTTACTGGCCACGAGAAGGTGAAATGCTTGGAAAGGTGAAATCTCTCCATGTCAAAGTCTCTAACTCCGCAGTCATTATTTGAAGCCATGAAATGGACAGCCCCACTGGCATATTAATTGATTGTTAGTATGTGATCTCACTTGAGGTCCCAAGTAAGTAGCTCGGTTGGTGAGCTAAGGGACGCTGAAGAAGTGCAAGCTGAAAGTCCCGGGTTCAAACCCAGGAAACTAACAATTCTAATAATTATTAACAACTAACATTTGCCTATCAAAAAAATAAATAGAAACAATAGAAGAAAAATAAGAAAGCACTCAAAAGTAGAGAAGAAAACCTTGGATGGTCATAAATCTCAACAGCATTTGTGATTGCATTGTCATCATATGTAGTTCTGGAACAATAGCTAACCCCTGGTCGATCTAAGTACTGCAAGAAAAGATGTATGTACCATTAATCAGGCAGAACAAGACAACATTGCCGAACATATTTGGAAAACCAAGTTAAAGTAACATATTTAAGAGTAATTTAAGATTATTTAATTTGGGTAATACTTTTCAATTAACCATATGTAGGAAAATTAATCTCTACACTATTTCAAAAATAAGGTAATCATCTAAAAATATATAATGAGTATATATAATAAATCACAGTGCATGTACCATAGTGAATATACAGTAGTTGTACATTCAGTGAATAATAACACAAATAAAAAATTGCTAATCATTTACATAGAAAAAAAAAATTAAGTACAGTAGGAGTAAGTACCTTGCAGATAAGTTCTCCTTGAAATCCCCCAGCAATCAACAACTTATCGCGTACAGCCAGTGTACTAATCTGTGTCTGAGTAAATCCTTCCAAAAGGCTTCCAGGATGTTTCTATTAGCAACAGGCACTCAAGAGATTAGATGCCTTTTCTAAGTGATCCTTTTGAGTTTTGACAAAAAAATGCATTGCAAAAATGATTACCTCACATGGAGCTACATGTCCGGATACATTCAAGATTTCTGAGCTCTTGGAATTTAAAGAAGACCAGTGTATAATTGAATAGTTTGAAACAAGATATACATCATGCTTTGATGTTGACCAAACCAAGTTCCTCAACTGCAAATGACATATTAGAGGTTTCACATTATTTTTACTTATTGACAACCAGATGCTCTGAATATTCAGTAGCAATTTCTATAAGATGAATCATTTATGTGAAGGCAAATGTGTTTCCACCAGAATCATGATAACACAGTGTGAGGCCAAACAAATCTTATGACATCTAAAATGATTAGATGTAACTCATTGCTAAATCAACGTACTTGAAAATGAAGTATTGTTGATTTCACGGATCTAGTGTTTTGCCAGAAATCATAATACTTTGCTCCTTTATCTGTTGGTTTGCATTCCTGTAGACAATAAATAAAGTAGAAGATCAGAAGATCCCCTCAAAATCATTACTCAAATGCTATAGGACTCGAAGTCTCAAAGTAAAACATAATTAACCTTCTCTGACTGTTCCCCTGATTGTGGTATATTTTCATAGTTCTTGTACTGCTCTAGTCTAGTTTGTCTATACTTCTCGCGGCTAATGCTCAGTCTATCCCAAGGTATACCTTGGATATCTTTTCCTTTTCTAGCTTCTGCAGCAGTGGTATCTGTTATCCGGTTTTCCTGCAACAAAGAACCCAAAGCCAACACCCCAAGAAGCGCAAACATAAGATTTTAGTGACTACTAGTCATGTAATTGTAAACTTAAGACATCCTAGTAGTATCGAGACCAAGCACAAGGCATGATGAACGATGAAAATATGATAATTGAAAAATAACTTTGCAAGGGAAAAGAGCAGACACCCAGCAACAAATGACGTGAATCATTAAATGATTAAAAATTAATCATAATAAGGTTTTACTAATGACTCGAAACAAACCAATGATTCATATTCATCATCATCATCTTCTTCATCTGATTCTGAATCACCAAACACTCTGCTGCCACGGAAATACATATCATCTTCAGCTTCCACCATTTCATTATCTTCAGCAACATACTCCATTTCGTCCCCCTGGTGTTGAGACATGCTTCCTGATACCTGGTCCATAAAAAGGAGTAAAAAGACAGTTAAACACATAAATTGCAACTTGTAGGATACTAGAATCAAACGTCGTAACCTTATAACTCCAAATACTAAAGTATCAATTTGAATTGAAGAATACCAAATCCCTCTTGAAACAGTATCAGGGAAAAGGGACAACAGCAACCTAACCCTAAAAGATTTAAAGCGCACCAACAACGAGTCAGCGAAAACTAGAAAACCTTGCGAGAAATAAATATAATGCATCAATTTGGGCAATTTCAGTTTCTCCAGCCAGCAGCTTAATTAATAACAAAGGAAAAGTTTTCAACTTTTAAGATTACGAAATCAAAACGATGAATTGATATCAAAGGGTCGAAAACCCACAAAATTGATCGCGAAATAACTTAATAAAAATAATAAAAGAGTAGCAACCCAAAACGGAACCCTCGACATCGACACACAGCAATTGAATTGGGAAAAATGAAAATAGATACCTTTTCTGTTTTGTTTTTATGGATGTGGGTGAATCGGAAAGGAGGGCTGGGCAGAGCAGCTCCTTGTGATTGGTGCGGTGAGAGATTTGATGAGAATTGAGAAAAGGAGAGAGCTGATCTGCGTCCCCAATTCAACCCCTTTTCCTTTACATATATAGCCTTTTGCCTTCGCCACTGCGCGTTTCACTCCCAGATCTTTTTTCTCCTAATACGTAAATGTTGCTGTTAATTATTTATTTATTTATTTATTAATTAATCATTTTATGTCTATTATCACTATGAGTGATAAATCGACATTTCTCATCAATATCAACCCAAGTAACATGCTAATGCACACAAGTTGATTCGGCCACCATTTATTACTCATTATTTTATATTTATATTTTATTTTATATACATACTAGTATTTTGGACATTATTGCTTACTCCTTTCGGAATGAATTACTAGCAAAAATTAACTAATTCACAGTTATTAAGATAGTTAGTTAATCACGTTTAATTTTTGTAATCTTAATTAAAAAATAACTTTATTGCCTAAATTATCCTCCATGACTAATAAACTGGTTCATTGAAAATACAAAAAGTTAAATTAAATGATGAGTATTTTGGAGATACTATCATTAAATAGGAGAAAAGTAGTTAATATTTATTTATATTTCATTCAAAAAAACATGAGAAAAAATTTACTTATAATTCATTCCGGATGGAGTAATTCACAATCTCATTCCTTTATGAATCTATCCGTATGTGCATGAATTTTACTCCTTCATGTACATATTATAAGAAATAGGTGTACATCGTTAATACAACGCCTCACTTTAAATAAGAGTAAAAATAAAAATAAGTAATTAATGCATAAAAAAATTATGTTTATTTCTTATAATTTGGAATAAAAAAAAGAATTTTTTTGTTCCTTATAATATGGACTAGAGGGAGTATTATTTAATAATTTTAATTTACTGTAATGATTATATTTTATATCAAAAATAATAATAAATTATATATACCTCACTTTATATGTGATTCTAACATTAATGTTTTTCTAGTGGTATGATTGGTAGTGGGAAGAAAGTGAGAAGAGGGAAAGAGGTGGGAAAGAGTAGAGATGATAATGGGTAATGGAACAGATACTTGCAAAAATTACTTATGAAGAATAGTATAATTACCTATTTAATGAGTATAATAAGTAAGAGTATGTGTGATTACCCCCAATTTTTTATGGGTATAGGTGCATGTGCGGATACGGGTACTTAGTGCCTAACTCACCCATAACCGCACATGTTTATTTATTAATTTATTTACTTATATAAACATAACTATAATTACAATTGTAGTATTAAAATAAAAATAAAACTAATCCAAATGTTTAAACATTATATCATGTATTGTATTTAATAACATTACTTTTTTGTATTTTAATTTAGTTTAACTAATTTTATTTGTATTACCAAAAAATTGTAAAAATTATTTGTAAAGTTTTATGATCTTTGAGTAGTTTTTAAATTGAATTGCAATTGTTTTTTATTAATATTTATTTTTTTATTAATTTTTTATAGTTAATTAAAATACGAATAACGAGTAGGGGTACTTAATTACCCAATGGTCAAGGACAATGACGGACCTACACACAAGGGTGTGTAGGCACTTAATCCCACTAAAATCTTAAAAACCTTTTTAAATAATTTATATTAATTTATATTTATACATTTTACTAAAACAAATTACTAAATATTGCACGTAATAGCCCACGTGGCTTTCTTCTTCATCTCTTTAACAGCACACCTTATTTACTCTCTTCGTCTCATATTAAATGTGTCCTCTTTGGAATATTTGTACGTCTTAAATTATTTGTCATTTTAGTATATCGAGAGCATATTAATTACTTTTTTTTCAATAATACCTTAATTTATTTGTATATTGACCTCCCCATATATGTATTGTTAGTATAAAAATATTTTACACATGCATCCGTGTTGTCACATCATTTAATGGGTATGACAAGTCATGTGTTTTTAAACTCATTAAATGATGTGTTTCCACATCATTGGATGCTTGTGTAAAATATTTTCATGCATAGAAATTAAACTCATTTGTAACATTAATTTTATATATTCAAAAAAAATTGTTACCATATCCAAGAGTCAAGATATGTCTTTTATAAATTCAAAACACCTCTTATATAGAGAGAACTCTATGAGAACATTGAAAATGAGAACATTATCTAATCTTTTTAAAATGCAAAAACTTGTAGAGAACAATTATGATAAATATTAATACTTTAAAAAGATGATATGTTTTATTTTTAATCTTACAAATGAGTTTTTTTCCCCCATAACAAAAAAATTATGGGTCCGTCCCTGGGCAAAGATACGAGTATTAAAATTGCTATCCGCACGAGTATGAGCCCGGGTACTTTTAAAAAATAAGAGTATGCGGGCGAGTACTATAATACTCTACCTAGACCCTACTCATTGTTATCCCTAAGAAACAGTGTGAGAAAAGTTAAAAAATGGAGTAATAGAGTAGATTTGAAGTTTTTTTTTTTTTTGAAAACTGATTTGAAATATTGTTTTGCTATAAGAGAGGTAGAAAAAAATAAGAGAGAGAGAGAAGCGTTTCTCTCTCTCTTCATTTGTTTGGTTGGATGAAAATTGAGAAAAGAGAAATACTAGTATTATTTACTTAATTTTTTAAAAAAAATACTATTATTCATTTTTTATGATAAAAAAAGCTTTGATTTTGCTTAATTAATCTGTTCTTATTTTATTATAATTTATTTAATTTAATGAGTTTGAAAATTAATTAATTAATTAATTAAATTACCCTTAAAAAGTCATAAAAATGTGATAAAATGGTAATAATAGAATTAATAAAATGAACGACCCCCTCTCTCTCAATTTCTTCCCATATCAACGAACATTGTAAAAAATTGTGGGACCCACAGCATTTTATGCTCTCTTCTTTATTTGACGGAAAATATTTATTGGACACCCAAATTTTTCGGCACTTGCGCAACAACTAGTTAACGCAGTTCAAAATCGTGGTTAATTCAGTTTAGTATGTGGTTAATAGAGTGGGTAACTAATTAACCATCAGCTGAGCTAAATTAACCACGAATTTGAATGTTATTAACCATGATTTTCAGGTGTTTAACTACATTGTAGATTTAAACACTTGGAAATCGTGGTTAATCACGTTTAAATTCGTGATTAATTCAGCTCAATTGATGGTTAATGAGTTACCCACTTATTAATCACTTACTAAACTGAATTAACCACGATTTTGAACTGTGTTAATCAGGTGTCACATGTGTCGAAAATTTTGTGGGTCCAAAAACCAGAACCCTTATTTCACTTATGTGCCAAACAAGATAAATCCTTCCTTTCGTCCTTTATTTCACTGTTTCTCTCTCTCATTTCTCTTTCGTCGGCAAATATCACATAAAAAATAGACCATTTAAAATTAACAAAATTAACAAAGTACGTATAATTTTTCAAATAAAAAATAGTATAATAAGCATAGATCTCTCAATTATTTTCACTGTAGATACCATATTTTTATTTTTCAGTATCATCATTTGGGATACTTGGTTTTTTTTTGTTCACTTTTTAATTAGATTACTAGATAATTAATATTTAGTTTAATTATAATTACATTATAATCAATTATTTTTACTCCGTATTGGAGATGGCAATGGTTGGGATATAATTACACTACTGTATACTACTTGTTTCTATACCTTCATCGTTTAATGAGTTAATATATAATGTGTGTGTGTTGAGTGTGCCAGAAATCACCATGCAGTCATGAGAAATAATTTATACTCTAATATTTATATGTTTATATATTATTTATTAGCTACCTATTAGGGACGGATCCAAAAACTTATCAAACAGGGTAAAAATCTATGACTTCTCAATTTTCTTTCTTTATAATTATTTAAATATATTCTAACCAAACCAATTGTTAGGATTTAATAAACAATGACTTCCACAAAAATACTTACTGACTCTATGGCATTGTTTCTTTTTAACAAAAATGAACCATTTATTTGATTTTTTCAGTTTTATTATTAATTGAACACTTCTTTGACAAAAATAAAATTGCATTTCAGAAAATTAGACATGCTACTTGAACTGATTTCTTCACACAAACTAATATGAATACATTATACTTATACATAGCATAACCCAAGCTTCTGTATTACTTGCTTATTTTTTTGTCTTTTCATGTTCACTTAAATATGCGTCGCACTAGGGTCTGTATAAGGTGGACCATTTAAAAAATAGTCCATGGGTGGTAACCATGTTGTTAGCCATTAGATATAATATTTGTTTAATATGTGGATCAGATTAATCACCCATAACCGATACTGTAGAAACATTCTGCAATTGCAATTCTGTCCTTTCTCTCTTACATTCTATGCGGACATTAGCTTAGTGTTTTTCCTTCATAACCTATCCTATTCCTATGCAATTCTGCAATGAAATACAGAGGAAGAAACCCAATGCCGTTTTTCCTTCTTTGTCGCCGCTTGCCTCACCTCCTTTATCATTAATGTCTCGTGAGAAGAACAAAAACAATGTGCCCACAAAGAACAAAAACCACCAACCGAAGAAAATCGAACACAGCGAGAAGAAAATACTGAAGAATGTGCCCACAAAGTGCCAATGTCTTGTGGCTCGTTCTGAATGTTGGCGCACCTAAAATAATCAAAATTCATTGCTTTCAGAAACAAAGACAAATAATCAAAATAAAAATCAGATTTTTTTTTTTCAAAACCCTTTTGGGAAAAAGGATGAAAATCTCAGTGGGGTGTGAATTTGAAGGGATTGACATCGAAAAATGAAGAGGGTGGTTTCTGAAACTGTTAATTTGGATTTTGGAAGCGAAGTTGGAATCTTGATGGAGTAAGCATGTTGGGGGCTGTAGGCCAAGGAAGCAAGAAAGAGGGTGGCGGGGCGCAATACGACGGAAACTTCGCCGTGTTGGCCATGCTGGATGGAGGAAAGATGACGTTGGGGGGTGGGGGCTACAGTGGCGCGACGGTGGTCGGTGCCCCTCAACGGCGATAGAGATGAGCTTCCTCTCTTTTGTTCTCTATATTCTCTTTTGTTGTATTTCTTCTTTTTTCTTGTACCTATGCTCATAGATTTCAATCTCCTCTCTTTTGGTTACTTATGTTTGAACTGAGAGTGATGTCCAAGGCCAGAGAGGTGGGGAAAGAAGGCGTCGGAACGGTGGGATGTGGTGGCGCACAATGAGAATGATAGACGATGCAGAAGGTTCATCCATGGCTGCCAAAGACTCATAACCTCGTTCATTCGACCTTCACGGGCTCTGCTGTGCTTCCTTTCATTTGTTGAAATTTTAAATTTTAAATGGCTTGCTAGGAATAATTAAGGAACCAATGTGTAATTTTTTGTTACCTCTAGCTACCGGATATAACCGGTTATTTCAATGGTGCATCCATGGACCACATTCAAAGTAGTCCATCAGATAAGCCCTGTCGCACTGACCACTACTTTGTGGCCCATCATTAGTCAAACTCTATGTAACATAATCACTGCTTGAGCATCCAAGCCATGGGAATTAAGGATCCTTTACGGCATTCAATAATTGAATGAGAGACTAATTACATACAGAATTCAATAGCCACATTTTGTCATGGAATTAACACAATTAGAAGTTCTCGAGGGGGGCTAAGCCCCTACTTTCCCCCGCACACTGATAATTTGAATATAGCACCCCCACACGTGTATGTAACAACTTCAACACAAGTTAAAAAAAAACAACTTTAACACTAATATTTGTATCTTTATTCATTAATTACCTATTGTTAACACCTAAAAATAATTAGATGGTAGCTGAATATAGCAAACAACTACTATTATTCGATTATCTCCAAATCAACTAGCATTTTCTACTGACATGATACATCAGTTGTTAGCTAATCAGCCGGGCAGCAAAAATTATCAATTTGGCGTAGTTTTTTGGGCCAATTTGCTTATAAAATGCTTAAATAGGCTTGGAGGCATATAGATATTAAGGATTTATATGAAATAACATAAAATTTAAAGGGGTTATCTCCAATACCTTGATTTTAGAGAAAGTGGTTACAGTTAAGATCAGAAGGAAGAAAGAGTTGTTGGAGTTAGATTTTCATAGCATGAAGAGAAGGAAAAGTGTGCAACTGAATTTTAAGAATCATGGTTAGTGGACAGGTGCCCTATTAGTCGAATTTCGGCTAAAGTTAGTTGCTACACTTGTAATTACAGTTAAGTTACCAAAGTTAGCAGAGAACATGGAAGCTAGGGATGAAAGACAATTTTGCACTATAAATAGACTTTGCACAGTCTTGTTGAGACACAGCTAATCAATCAAACAACTTATTCGCTTCTCCGATTATATTTATTGTCTTTTGCCCTTTCATTTACATTTTTCTATGCAAGTTTAGTTTTAACTTCTAGCTATCACCTACTCAACGCTCTTTGGAGTAGTTAAGAAACTCATAGCTAAGAGACAAAGTCTTTTTCTTAACGTAATCTACTAATTTCGTGAGAACCAATGTTGATACATTAGTTAACTCTTCGATTGAACTGAAGAAGACTTCCATAGGTGCGATCCCAAACACCAATGAAAAGTGATTCTGTGTCAGGGCTAAAAGATACACCAGAGATCTCCCCAAAAAAATCGATCTCCTGCTCCTTTTCAAACCCACGCTTTGCATCATAAACATGCACAAAGTCAGCCGGCTCAGCCATTGCCATGAACTGCCCATCAGATGTGAATCTTATTGACCGTATAGCTCCAAGATTGCCCTTTAGCACAACAACAGATTTTGACAAGTTCCTAACATCCCAAACACGGCATGTTTTGTCTTGATTCCCGGTAGCAAAAATGCGTCCATCAGGATGCCATGCAGATGCAAATGAATAATCCAAGTGTCCACATAAAGGCGCGACAGTCTACAAAAACAAAAACAACATTAAAATTATATATTCGCAGTTTTTCACACTCCACAGTCACATGCATATAAGGATCTTGTAACACAAACATACAGAACTATACCAACCTTTCCAGTTTGAGAATCCACTAATATCCCTTCTGGGTTGTCTCCAACAATTGCAATTAGTTTACCATCAGGGCTCAATGAAGTATGCTGCAAACAGAAAAGGAACAAATTCACACAATTATTTCTTCTACATTTTACTAGACATTTATATAATATTTTCCAACCCATTGGTGTACAAAGAGAGTAACTGCCATTTAAACACACTCCCAGAGCTCTCTCCTTTGAACTTTTGACAGTAACTTAACTTACCCAATATTCTACTATTTTGTTTGAAGTTTCTTAAATATAGTGCAAAAATGGGCCAAGGTAATCCTATTAAACTTCCCTTTTTTTCTTACATCATATATACTAATACATAATGCAAAAACTTGGAGTTGGTTTTGTGTCTCTCCCCACCATCAATTTTCAATTTTCAATTTGAGAGAGGAGTAGGCTGGTCTAATGACTAAATTAGGGCTCTTATAATTATGTCACGTGTCCAGCTGCTTCTCTTCTTTATTTCTTCACCATTCTCTTCTTCTTCTTCACTGCATGTAGAATTTTGGATCTCGATATCTCCATGGTGCTGAGAAATTTCCTAAAAAAGACGAAATCTACGATTAGAATCTTGAGAGATGTATTTTGTGTGCTTAGATTTCTTTGCTAATTCTAATTTCGGTTAATTTGCAATTTCTCAGTAGTATCTTTTTTTTAATGGATACAGGAAAAGGTGTGATAGAAGATAGCTTAAGGAAGAAATGCTTTTCAACATTAGAGGTGAGGGTGAGATTCATGGATTTTGTTTCTTTTTTATATTCCAATCTGTTTTGAATGTCATACACTTTGAATATAACTATATTATGGATCTTGGGTAAGAGTAAAAATTAACAGATGATATTGATTTTTATCTGTTAGATTCATTGGTGTCTTCATTTTTTTAATTTCTTCTATAAGTGGGTGAGATGAAGTTGATTCATTGCTTCAAATATCAGAGTCTTATTGGAGAATAAATAAAAGAACAACAATGCACATTGATGCAGCAGAACATGATATCAAAGCTAGATTTTTTTTTCCGTCAAGATCGCATTTTGTCCTTATATTGAGAGGATTGTGAGAAAAGATGTGAACTTTTGGTGCACGTAAGAACTAAGGTGGTTTACATGGAGTTGGCTTGGTTTCTATATACTTTTTCCTTATGTTTGTATTTGGCTTGGTATCTATTGCTGATGTGGACTTAGGATAGGATCAGTTCCTTTGAAGTTGAATGTCTATTTATTTGATAGAATTATCTACATGCTACGAACAACACGTCATTGGATGCATGTATAAAATATTTTGTACTGGCAATGCATATATGAGAATTAGGACACACTTAATATGAGACGGAGAGAGTAAAAAATATGTGCCGTTAAAGAGGTGAAGAAGAGAGCCACAAGGGCTATTACATGCAACATTTATTATTTTGTTTTAATAAAATATATAAATATAAATTATTTAAAAAGATTTTTGAGATTTTATTGGTCAAGTGCCAACACACCCTGTTACATAGGGTGCTAGCTCAGTAATAGGAGTTTGACTTTGTACCCAGGGCGTGGTTCAAATCACTCGTAAACTTGATTATAACATGATCATTAGTGCCACTAAAATAATATTCTTGCTTGTTGGGTAATTAAGTACCCCTACCTGTCACCCGTACTTTAATTAACTATGAAAAATAAATAAAAAATAAATATTAATAAAAACAATTGTAATTCAATTTTGAAAACTACTCAAAGATCATAAAATTATACAAATAATTTTATTTTGGTAATACAAATAAAATTAGTTAAACTAAAATAAAATACAACAAAGTAATGTTATTAAAAGCAATACATGATATAATGTTTAAATATTTTGGATTAGTTTTATTTTTATTTTAATATTACAATTGTAATTATAGTTATGTTTATATAAGTAAATAAATTAATAAATATACATGTGCAGTTATGGGAGGGTTGGGCACTAAGTACCGTACCTGCATCTGCGGCCACGCCTATAAAAAATTGCGGGTAACTACACATACTCTTACTTATACCCATTAAATAGGTAATTACCCTATTCTTCATAAGTAATTTTTGCAGGTATCCATTCCATTACACATTATCATCCCTACTCTTTCCCACCTCTTTCTGTTTTCTCACTTTCTTCCCAGTACCGATCATACCATTAGAAAAATACTAATGTTAGAATCACATATAAAGTGAGGTATATATAATTTATTATTCTTTTTGATACAATATATAATCATTACAGTAAATAATACTCCTTCTGGTCCATATCTATTATATAAAATGAAGTTTTGCTACGTAGACTCATGTCACGTGGCAATTTTACATTCATTCTTTTCCCTCTAAAATGCAAAATATTTTTTTATTTTTTAATTCATAATATTTCATTAATTAAGCCATATCAATCAATTAATACTTATATCTAGACTTTTACCTAGGGGTGTTCATGGGTACGGGTCGACCCAATACACCCGGCGATCCAACATAAACCGAAGCGTTTGGCTCGGGTTTTTTCATAGTTTGAGTCGAACCCAAACCAACCCATTTGAACCCAATGTGGTTTGGTTCGGATAACAGATTTTATATTTCAAACCCGCGAACCCGTTTACCTAACCCAATGATGCGGAAATTAATTTTTTATATTTTTTATATGCCTTATCAATGTGATGGTTTATTTTTATAAATAAGTTTTTACATTAACATCGAATTAACTTACTAATGATGAATTAATAATTTCTTATTTTATATTTCAATATTTTACATTTTATTTTTTGGCTATATAAAGTGTTGAATGTTGTAAAAAAAGTAAAGTTTTTTGAGAATTTATAAAAAAAGTTATATTACGTGACCCGTTGACCCAACCCGACCCAACCCGTTCTTCATCGATTGGTTTAGTTCAGATTTGAAAACAAAAAAATATAAAATTCCAACGCAACCCAAACCGGAGAATTTTGATTGGTTCGGATAACGGATTTGATCAAAACCGATCTAAACCGACCCATAAACACCCCTACTTTTACCATTTAATTAAGTTTGAATTAAATCAAATTTAAATTCAAAATATAATAAATTAAAACATATCTATCAATTAATTTTCATATCTTGATATTTTTCATTCAATCAAAATATTATCTAAGTTATGCGACAGTATAAGAATCATTATTATTTTTTTGCCTAAATCAATTTCAATTTCAACTTTTTTTTACTTATTTTTTAATTGTAGCAACCATTATTACACCAATAACAATGTAAATCAATAATATATCCTATTAAATGATTTATGCATTTTTATTTATTAATTATATCAATTATCAGAAATTATTCATCATTATTTTATTGTCAAATACTATTTATCATTATTTTACCGTACAAATTTGGTTAATTTTAATTTTATAACTTTTCATGAATGATTAATTTTACTATGTACATCATAATATTTAATTTAAAAATCATAACTATATAAAGTAAAATTTAATTTTTATATTTTTCATAATTTGTATATTTCATCTATTACATATTATTAAAATTTAAAAATTTTCAGTATTGGAACTTTCACATCATTGTTTATGTTTAAGTATAATAAATGTTAAATCAATATGTATTTTTATTTTTTTCTTCTTAAAGCTCCGATATACATGAGAAAAACAGAGTTTATACTAGGATTAATTTGTTGACTATCATATATAATTGATTATATCTTTTTCATATGACTTATTTTGAATTTATCTTACAGTAATTTAGATAAATAATTCAATTTTGTGCTTTATATTTTTTTATTGAAACTCATAGTTGAAAAACTATATCTAATCATAAACAAAAATAAAATCGATATTTTCTATTTTTTTTGTTATATTTCAAAAAATAAAAATTGAAGTATAAGTATAAATACATATATTCTGTACTTCATACTGAATTATCTATATAATAGTTTTTGAAAAATTTAAGTATAATAATAATTTTTTTTTAAAAACTTCAAATTTATTATTGATACATTTACAACCCATACAGTTAACCCGTGCGAGAACGGGTAAATACTCTAGTTATAAGGAACAAAATAGTCATTTTTCTTAGTCCTAATTATAAAAAACAAACGTCAATTTTTTAATACATTAATTTACTAATTTCTATTTTTATATTTGTTTAAAATGAGGCTTTATATTAACGATGTACACCTATTTCCCATGCGTTAATTATATATTATTTCATAAAATGGGTAGTTTTGAAAAAAAAACTAAATCTTTAGGAGTATCAATTAGAAAAAATATATTTCAATTCAATTAATTAGTTTATGTGAATTAGAATTTTTGTTTCATGGACAGAAAAGAGTAAAAGACATGCACAGACGGATAGATACATAAAGGGCTGAGATTGTGAATGAAGCATTATTGTCCAATATATATATATATATATCTCAAATAAAATAGTAAAATAATGAATAATAAATGGTGGCCGAATCAACTTGTGCGCATTAGCATGTTACTTGGCTTGAGGTTGATGAGAAATGTCTATTTATCACTCATAGTGATAATAAACATAAATGATTCATAAATAAATAAAGAGATTAAGGAGACAAAAGGCTATATATGTAAAGAGGTTGAACCTTAATTCTACAAAACAAACATTTTTACGAATTCGATTTAAATGGTTATTTCCAAATTCTGCTCATACACTCTTTTGTTGTAAAGTTTTTTTTTTGGGTTTCCAAATTCTCATGTATGGATTTCCCCTCTGCATTTAACACTTCTATAACAAGCATCAGCAATACAACCTCTTGATTCATTGATTTCTTTTACTATTCAGATCAAACTTAAACAGGACTAATTTTAGCTGTTTTTATACATCTGTCTTGGAGATGCTGAGATCATTGCTGCAGCTTTAATTAGGCATCCTCTTTCCGATCAGATATCATAAAAAATGATTTTGACAGATGGTGAGAACATTTGTCTTTGATTGTTGCATTTCTCCAATTAGATCTCATAAAAAATGACGACTTAATTATCTTATTCAAATAGAAACAAAAAGCAGTAACGATGTTTCTATTTGAATAATAATTATCTCATCGTTACTGCTTTTTGTTTCTATTTGAATAAGATAATTAAGTCGTCATTTTTTATGAGATCTAATTGGAGAAATGCAACAACCAAAGACAAATGTTCTCACCATCTGTCAAAATCATTTTTTATGATATCTGATCGGAAAGAGGATGCCTAATTAAAGCTGCAGCAATGATCTCAGCATCTCCAAGACAGATGTATAAAAACAGCTAAAATTAGTCCTGTTTAAGTTTGATCTGAATAGTAAAAGAAATCAATGAATCAAGAGGTTGTATTGCTGATGCTTGTTATAGAAGTGTTAAATGCAGAGGGGAAATCCATACATGAGAATTTGGAAACCCAAAAAAAAAAACTTTACAACAAAAGAGTGTATGAGCAGAATTTGGAAATAACCATTTAAATCGAATTCGTAAAAATGTTTGTTTTGTAGAATTAAGGTTCAACCTCTTTACATATATAGCCTTTTGTCTCCTTAATCTCTTTATTTATTTATGAATCATTTATGTTTATTATCACTATGAGTGATAAATAGACATTTCTCATCAACCTCAAGCCAAGTAACATGCTAATGCGCACAAGTTGATTCGGCCACCATTTATTATTCATTATTTTACTATTTTATTTGATATATATATATATATATATATATATATATATATATATATATATATATATATTGGACAATAATGCTTCATTCACAATCTCAGCCCTTTATGTATCTATCCGTCTGTGCATGTCTTTTACTCTTTTCTGTCCATGAAACAAAAATTCTAATTCACATAAACTAATTAATTGAATTGAAATATATTTTTTCTAATTGATACTCTTAAAGATTTAGTTTTTTTTCAAAACTACCCATTTTATGAAATAATATATAATTAACGCATGGGAAATAGGTGTACATCGTTAATATAAAGCCTCATTTTAAACAAATATAAAAATAGAAATTAGTAAATTAATGTATTAAAAAATTGACGTTTGTTTTTTATAATTAGGACTAAGAAAAATGACTATTTTGTTCCTTATAACTAGAGTATTTACCCGTTCTCGCACGGGTTAACTGTATGGGTTGTAAATGTATCAATAATAAATTTGAAGTTTTTAAAAAAAAATTATTATTATAGCTAAATTTTTCAAAAACTATTATATAGATAATTCAAGATGAAGTACGTAATATATGTATTTATACTTATACTTCAATTTTTATTTTTTGAAATATAACAAAAAAAATAGAAAATATCGATTTTATTTTTGTTTATGATTAGATATAGTTTTTCAACTATGAGTTTCAATAAAAAAATATAAAGCACAAAATTGAATTATTTATCTAAATTACTGTAAGATAAATTCAAAATAAGTCATATGAAAAAGATATAATCAATTATATATGATAGTCAACAAATTAATCCTAGTATGAACTCTGTTTTTCTCATGTATATCGGAGCTTTAAGAAGAAAAAAATAAAAATACATATTGATTTAATATTTATTATACTTAAACATAAACAATGATGTGAAAGTTCCAATACTGAAAATTTTTAAATTTTAATAATATGTAATAGATAAAATATACAAATTATGAAAAATATAAAAATTAAATTTTACTTTATATAGTTATGATTTTTAAATTAAATATTATGATGT
This sequence comes from Calophaca sinica, assembly GCA_037113605.1. Lineage (NCBI taxonomy): Eukaryota > Viridiplantae > Streptophyta > Magnoliopsida > Fabales > Fabaceae > Calophaca > Calophaca sinica. Next base: position 1,202,814 of record CM073731.1, read on the forward strand.
ACATAGTAAAATTAATCATTCATGAAAAGTTATAAAATTAAAATTAACTAAATTTGTACGGTAAAATAATGATAAATAGTATTTGACAATAAAATAATGATGAATAATTTCTGATAATTGATATAATTAATAAATAAAAATGCATAAATCATTTAATAGGATATATTATTGATTTACATTGTTATTGGTGTAATAATGGTTGCTACAATTAAAAAATAAGTAAAAAAAAGTTGAAATTGAAATTGATTTAGGCAAAAAAATAATAATGATTCTTATACTGTCGCATAACTTAGATAATATTTTGATTGAATGAAAAATATCAAGATATGAAAATTAATTGATAGATATGTTTTAATTTATTATATTTTGAATTTAAATTTGATTTAATTCAAACTTAATTAAATGGTAAAAGTAGGGTGTTTATGGGTCGGTTTAGATCGGTTTTGATCAAATCCGTTATCCGAACCAATCAAAACTCTCCGGTTTGGGTTATGCGGATTTTTATATTTTTTGTTTTCAAATCTGAACTAAACCAATCGATGAAGAACGGGTTGGGTCAGGTCAATCTGTCACGTAATATAACTTTTTATAAATTCTCAAAAAACTTTACTTTTTTTACAACATTCAACACTTTATATAGCCAAAAAATAAAATGTAAAATATTGAAATATAAAATAAGAAATTATTAATTCATCATTAGTAAGTTAATTCGATGTTAATGTAAAAACTTATTTATAAAAATAAACCATCACATTGATAAGGCATATAAAAAATATAAAAAATTAATTTCCGCATCATTGGGTTAGGTAAACGGGTTCGCGGGTTTGAAATATAAAATCTGTTATCCGAACCAAACCACATTGGGTTCAAATGGGTTGGTTTGGGTTCGACTCAAACTATGAAAAAACCCGAGCCAAACGCTTCGGTTTATGTTGGATCGCCGGGTGTATTGGGTCGACCCGTACCCATGAACACCCCTAGGTAAAAGTCTAGATATAAGTATTAATTGATTGATATGGCTTAATTAATGAAATATTATGAATTAAAAAATAAAAAAATATTTTGCATTTTAGAGGGAAAAGAATGAATGTAAAATTGCCACGTGACATGAGTCTACGTAGCAAAACTTCATTTTATATAATAGATATGGACCAGAAGGAGTATTATTTACTGTAATGATTATATATTGTATCAAAAAGAATAATAAATTATATATACCTCACTTTATATGTGATTCTAACATTAGTGTTTTTCTAATGGTATGATCGGTACTGGGAAGAAAGTGAGAAAACAGAAAGAGGTGGGAAAGAGTAGGGATGATAATGTGTAATGGAATGGATACCTGCAAAAATTACTTATGAAGAATAGGGTAATTACCTATTTAATGGGTATAAGTAAGAGTATGTGTAGTTACCCGCAATTTTTTATAGGCGTGGGTGCAGATGCAGGTACGGTACTTAGTGCCCAACCCTCCCATAACTGCACATGTATATTTATTAATTTATTTACTTATATAAACATAACTATAATTACAATTGTAATATTAAAATAAAAATAAAACTAATCCAAAATATTTAAACATTATATCATGTATTGCTTTTAATAACATTACTTTGTTGTATTTTATTTTAGTTTAACTAATTTTATTTGTATTACCAAAATAAAATTATTTGTATAATTTTATGATCTTTGAGTAGTTTTCAAAATTGAATTACAATTGTTTTTATTAATATTTATTTTTTATTTATTTTTCATAGTTAATTAAAGTACGGGTGACAGGTAGGGGTACTTAATTACCCAACAGGCAAGAACAAGGACGGACCTACACACAAGGGTGTGTTGGCACTTTTTTTAAAGGGGATATATTATTATTTTAGTGGCACTAATGATCATGTTACAACTGTTTCTGAGGGGATTTGAACCATGTCCCTTGGGGTTACAAAGTCAAACTCCTATTACTGAGCTAGCACCATATGTAACAGGGTGTGTTGGCACTTGACCAATAAAATCTCAAAAATCTTTTTAAATAATTTATATTTATATATTTTATTAAAACAAAATAATAAATGTTGCATGTAATAGCCCTTGTGACTCTCTTCTTCACCTCTTTAACGGCACATCTTCTTTACTCTCTCTGTCTCATATTAAGTGTGTCATAATTCTCATATATGCATTGTCAGTACAAAATATTTTATATATGCATCCAATGACGTGTTGCCACATTATTTAATTGGTATGACAAGTCATGTGTTTTTAAACCCATTAAATGATGTATTTCCACATCATTGGATGTATTTTACCCCATTAAATGATGTATTTCCATATCATTGTGTGTAAAATATTTTGATGCATATAAATTAAACTCATTTGTAACATAATTTTATATATTCAAATAAACTATATCTAAGAGCCAAGATGTGCCTTTTATAAATTCAAAACACATCTTATATAGAGAGAAAATTGAAAATGAGAAACTTAATCTTTCTAAAATATGAAAACCCGTAGAGAACAATTATGATAAATATTTATACTTTAAAAAGATGACATGTTTTATTTGTAATCTTACAAATTTATAGAAGAGTTTTGCCCCCATAACAAAAAAAATTATGGGTCCATCCCCAAGCAATGATACGAGTATTAAAATTGTTACCCATACGAGTATGAGTCCGGGTACTTTTAAAAAATAAGGGTATGCGGACCGGTATTATAATACTCTACCAAACCCTACTCATTGTTATCACTAAAAAAAGTGTGAGAATAGATAAAAATGAGAGAAATATGATAGATTTAAAGTATTTTTTTAAAAAAAACTGATTTGAAGTATTGTTTTGGTATAGGAGAAGAGAGAGAGAAGCGTGTTTTTCTCTCATCATTTGTTTGGTTTGATGAAAAGTGAGAAAAGAAAAATGCTATTATTTAATTACTTTAAAAAATGCTATTATTCATTTTTTATTATAAAAAACTTTGATTTTGCTTAATTAATCTGTTCTTATTTTATTACAATTTAATTAATTTAATTAGTTTGAAAATAAATTAGTTAACTAAATTACCCCTAAAAAGTCATTAAAATTATGGTAATAATAGAATGAATAAATTGAACGACTCTCTCTCGAATTTCTTCCCATATCAGCAAACATTGTAAAAAATTGTGGGACTCACGGCATTTTATGCTCTCTCCTTTATTTCACTGATGTGCCAAACAAGAGAAATCCTTCATTTCATCCTTTATTTCACTGTTTCTCTCTCTCATTTCTCTTTCGTCGACAAATCTCGCATAAAAAATAAGCATAGGTCTCTCAATTATATTCAGTGTAGTTACCATGTTTTTATTTTTCAGTATCATCGTTTGGGATACTTGGTTTTTTTGTTCACGTTATAATTAGATTACTTGATAATTATTATTTAGTTTAATTATGATTAAATCATAATCAATTATTTTTAGTCCGTATTGGAGTTGGAGATGGCAATTGTTGGGATATAATTACACTACTGTATACTACTCGTTTCTATACCTTCATCGCTTAATGAGTTAATATATGTGTGGTGTCACAAGTCACACATGCAGTCATAATAATTTATACTCTAATATTTATATATTATTTATTAGTTACCTCTCAGGGACGAATCCAAAAACTTATCAAACGGAGTAAAAATCTATGGATTCTCAATTTTCTTTCTTTATAATTATTTAAATATATTCTAACCATTAATAATTAGGATTTAATAAACAATGACTTACACAAAAATACTTACTCATTCTATGGCATATGAATACATATCTTGACAGGATTGTTTTGATGATTGACAAATGAGACTTATGCAAATAATCAGCTGTGCAAAAAGCAAAAAAGTATACCAAGACACACACCAAGGATTGGAAGACTTCAACTATTTGAGTTTTGAGTATTTACTTAATTTTTTACGACTATTTGTAAGTAATAGTAAAAGCTATCACCTAAAATTAAATCACACACTCATAACATTTTTTTATCTAAAATTAATTTCATGGCATTATTCTTTATTATTTTAGTCATCAAGTATTTTGGAAAAATGTTTTAAGTAGTGTCAAAAATTCCTAATATTTTTAACTTGAAATTAATCTTAAAAAATGCACAAAAAGCTGTGTATCTTCTCGGTGTTGTTTTTCAAACTTCCATAATCGATTATCACACTTGAATAATCGATTATATGTTTTCATTTCTTCCGTGAATCATATACATCATAATCGATTAATTCCCTTTATCATAATCGATTATTTTATTTTGTGGCATCTACGTGTTTTTTATTTCAAACATAATCGATTACATCTTTTCCATAATCGATTATATAAAAGTTAATCTCTTGATGGAGTGCAACAGACAAATTGGTTTTAATGCTGCAACGGTTCATTTTTTTCCTATATAAAAAGCAGTACCGTGTGTTTCTCACTTTCTCAAGAAGAGACCCTTACTTATTTTTTGTGCTAAAACTCTGTCAAAATATTTTCTATCACTCACATTATTTGAGCACAATATTTTCTTTGAAAGCATTTTATTCTACATAGTTTAATTGTATTTTTTGAGCTTCAAGTTGTATCTGCACTTTTGAGTGTATCTTCATCTTACTATTTTATTTGTAAAAATTATTTTTGGGTAGGAATCCCAAGTGGTTCATAGAGAGATGATATCTCTTGGACTAGTTACTCTGATTTAGAGCTGCAAATGTGTGGTTCATAGAGAGTGATATCTCTTGAACTAGACACTCTGGTTTAGAGTTGTAAAGGTTTATAGCTGAACCTGATTTAAAAGCTAGTGTTTTAGTGAAATCCCTTAGTGCTTTGTGTAACACCTGAGGACGAGATCGACCTCGTATTAGGACGTCGGATCGAGACCTCGACCAAGACCTTGTGTCGAGATCCCGTGCCAAGATCGCGTGCCGAGGTCATTTGCTGAGCTGAGGAGATCGCGTGTCGAGCTGATGAAGTCGCGTACCGAGCTGAGGAGGCCGCGTGCACGAACTCGTGTTAGAGCCTTGTGCGCTTGCACGAGCACCCTTGTCGACATCGTGTCGAGATGATAACTCGTATTCTTTCGAACGTTATTCAGCGTTATTATTATATTGTTTGTAATTATTACATTGTCGGCTTGCCGTTCTCGTCGCGTGTCTAGATCGTTGACCGACAGAGTAGAGGGTAATTATGAGAGAGGAACGATTAGACGGGTAGAATGATTGATGGGATTGGCATCTTATAGCTGAAGTTACGATTATACCCTTCTCTCACCAGCTGTATACCACGACCGATTCCCTCAGATACTCATTTCTCTTCTCTTCTTTCTTTTTCCTTCCTTCTACTCTGAGTTCCTTGTTTTTCTCCAGAACTTCCATCGACGAAACCTTGAGTTCCATCGAGATTCTGCACAAATTTTCTTCATCAATCTTGTTCATCATCATCTTCTCGACATATCTCGCCTGCTCGACCATCACCATTGAGGTATGAAGAACATATTTTTCTTTTCCTCTGTACTCTTTGTTTAGCGCTACTTTTTCCTTCCATTTTTAGCCAGTTTTATACTTCCAAATCATGTCAAACTGATGGGTTTTCTTCTTCACGATATTACCTATCTTTCTAACCGATTAATTGGGCTTGTAAAACAAATTTTCTTCCTCTGTTTTTCTGCAATCGGCAGTGCCCAGAAACCCTTCATTTTTGGTTTGTTTCGATTTCTTGTTTTCGTTTGTTGCTTCTGGTTGTTGTTGTTGTCGATCTATCTGTTGTAGCATCAGATAGCCTTTTTCATGAACTTTTGACCAAAAACCCTAACTTTGTGTTAGAGGAAAAATATATTTCAGTTCTTGAGTTTTTATATTTTCTGGGTTGTGGTTAAGCTTGGGAAGAGAGCTAAGTGTATTAGAACCCATAGATCGAACTGAGTTGTGTTTGTTTTAGGAAGTCTGATTCCCGAGATCGTGTGATTTCCGAATCGAGGTGTACGGGAAAGCGAATCCAAGGACGTGGAAGCAGCGGAATCCAGATCGAGAACTGTACGTGTCGAGGTCGATTGAGGACGGTACGTGTCGAAGTCGTTGTCGAGCTCGTTGAAGACAACCGTGTCAAGGTCGTTGTCGAGCAGCATTAACTTGGAGTTCGGTAAGGGCGCTTCACATTAATACTTTCATAGTATGCTAGCGTAAGGGCAACTCTTAGACATTATTAAGACTTTACTTTTATTGTTATATTTATGTATGGACTCCTTGATTGGTGTCGAGATTGGGTTTTTGCATGTATTTGATATGTGATTGAATATATGTTGTGAATGGTGTATTCTTTGTCAGTGCGTTTCTTCATGCGAGAATGTTTTATTGCTTAAATGTCGACCGTTTTCTTCATGTTAAGCATGCTCTCTTTATTTGATATGTGATCAAGTAAGTTGTGTTACTCTTTGACATGCGCGAGCTAATCATCGAGTGAGAGAGCTAGGAGTCGTAAGACGTTTTTGAGCCGGACCCAGATAACTGAGGGTGCTAGGTCCCCTTTTTGTTTATGGTGGATTGGCTAGTCGTGGCATTATCAGTTTGGGGATGGACCTGGTGCTAATGTATGGAATTCGGTTTGGGGATGGACTGCCGTTTACCTATTACGTCGGTTTGGGGATGGACTCTTGGCGATATTCCGGAATAAGAGTCGAGTCGAGTCTAGAGTGAGATGGTCGAGTCACGTGTGGTGATTGAGATACATTATTGTGTTGCTTATTTCTTTATGTCGTGCTTATCTTGTATTGTTGAGAAGTTGACCCTTTCCCGTGGTACCTTCAATCCATGACGGTTACCCAGGCGAGGTCGAGGCGCAGGAACTTCGGCGATAGATGATGCCGAGGAGGAGCTCGTCGAGGACCCGAGTGACGACCTCTACTTGTCGTGATTGTTTATGTTTGTTGGATGTTTGTTTTTCTGATGACTGCATTTTTGTTTTTCTTTGTGTTCGAGGTCGTGACCAGTTTGGGCCGGTTATGTTTTGTTGCTACAGGGTAGACTGGTGGTCTTACTTTTGGAGCAGCCCCCTGCGTGGGAGTCTGCCGGAAGTACCCCCAGGGTATGATTGCTCTTTTGAAGTCGTCATACCTTAGGTGTATTTTCTTTGTACATTTACTACTCTGTATTTGGTATACATTATTATTTCGAGTGATATATATATGTATGTTATGCATGTATGTTTTATTAGAATTTAAGTCTTGTGTCTTAGTTGCACCATGTTTCGAAAAGCTGTAATTACTCTGATGTGCACGAGCTGGTTTTATAAAAAAAAAATAGACCGTACTTTTTAAAAGGCACAAGAGTTTCGTTTTAAAATACATCTCATAAAGGTTTAGTTGAGCTCGGTAACTCGAGCTCGGTATATTGAGCTCGGTAGCGGTCCGAAAACGGGTCGTTACATTGTTGGTATCAGAGCAGTTCGGTTCTGACCGAGCTGTGCATAGGAGATTTGGACTGGTCACTGTGTCGGGTTATGTGTGTGGGTACCTAATTGTAATATGTTGATTGCTGTTTGATTAAGTGAAGCACTTATTGCTTGAAAAATTGTTTGAACTGTTTCTTAATTGAAGCAGTGTGTTTTAACACATCCTTGTTGTGAGATTCTGACAGGGTTTTGAACTTTGTGGAATCTAATGCCACCTCGTAGGAATACGACAGCTGCAACCGAGAACGTCGACATGGAACGAGCAATTCAAGCTATGACCGAGATGGCGGCAGCCATGGCTCAACAATCAGCTGCTGCAACTCAACAGGCTAACGCGATGGCTCAACAGACGGCAGCGTTAACTCAGCAGAACTTGCAACAACAGCAACGAGCAGAACGAAATGCTGAAGCTAGAGGATTAGCAGACTTTAGGAAGCATGATCCACCGAAGTTCTACGGTGAGCCAAATCCGGATAAAGCTGATCTTTGGATCCAAGAGATCGAGAAGATTTTCGAGGCACTCCATTGCCCGGACAACGTGAAGGTCGACTATGCCACCTACTTACTGCTAGGAGACGCAGAGTATTGGTGGAGAGGAGTGAAGCAAACGTTTATAGCGGAACGTCGCGAGATGACCTGAGAGCTTTTTCGTGAAAGGTTCTTGGACAAGTACTTCCCAGATACTGCACGAGCCGAGAAGAAGCAAGAGTTTCTTCAATTGCAGCAAGGCAACTCGACAGTGTCCGAGTATGCGGCCAAGTTCGAGTCGTTGGCGAGGTATTTCAGTCCATTTCGTGATCGAGTTGACCAAAGATGGTTGAGTGAGAGATTTCAACGGGGATTGAGATTCGACATTCAGAAGTCAGTGGTGTCGTTGAGGATCCGAAACCTCCAAGAGCTGATAGATCGCTGTGTCGAGGTAGAAGGAGTGAGGAGCCACAAGAAGAAGATTATTGTAGGCGGACCGGTGAGACCCCAGAGTGCGGGGCAGAGATTTGCACAGAAAGGGAAACAACCGCAGAAGAAGCCTTACGACCGACCTCAGGGGAACGACAACAGGGGACAATATCGTCCGATGACCCAGGTACCGAGAAGCGGAGGACAGACCAGTGTCGAGGTGACTTGTTTCCGTTGTGGAAAGACGGGACATTACGCCAATAACTGTACTCAGAGGGTGGAGGTGTGTTTCAACTGTAAGAAGCCAGGACATTTTGTCAAGGATTGTCCTACACCTAAAGCTGAACCGACGATGCTTGCGGCAAGGGCCAAAGGGAAGCGTCAAGTGGCTAAAGGCAGAGTTTTCTGCATGAGTGGCGAGGAAGCAGATCGAGCTGAAGATCTTATCCAAGGTGAATGTGAGATCGAGGGTAAATCCTTATCCGTTCTTTTTGATTCGGGTGCAACCCATTCCTTTATTTCTTACGATTGTGAACCATTTGAACTTGATTGTATCGCCTTTACCGCTTAAATTAGTAGTTACAACCCCACCGCTAAAACCTTAGTCACAAACACCGCATGTCTTAATTGTGTAGTGGTTATTCGAGTAGAAAGTTTGTGGTCAATTTGGTTTGTTTGCCTCTTAAGGGCTTAGATGTCATTCTCGGGATGGATTGGTTGTCACACCACCATGTCCTTTTGGACTGTGCCCGTAAACTGTAATTTTTCGGACCTTGGAGTCTCCAATTATCTTTCGCCGAACGTGTCGGAGTTTCTTTGAAAGAAGGAACTAGGGAATACATGTATCTGGCTAGTTCGGAAGTTTTCCGGCGGATCGGCGTGAAGAATGTTCCGGTGGTGTGTGACTTTGAGGGCGTTTTCCCGAAGACGCGTGCCAGGGTTACCACCAAGACGGTGAGGTCGAAGTTCTCCATCGACCGATTCCAGGAACAGGACCGATTTCCAAAGCGCCATACGTAATGTCTCCCGCCGAGATGAAAGAGTCAAGTCCCGGATCGAACACTTGGAGTCGAAGCAATTCATACGACCGAGCGTGTCACCGTGGGGAGCTCCAAAGGTCTTTGTTGGTTAAGAAGAAGGATGGGCGATCAAGGTCGTGCGTGGACTATCGCAAGCTCAACAAGGTTACCGTGAAGAACCGCTATCCGTTACCACGTATTGGCGACTTGATGGATCAACTTCGTGGAGCGGCGATCTTTCCAAGATAGACTTGAAGTCGGGCTACCACCAGATTCGCGTGAAGGAGGAGATGTCGCCAAAACAGCTTTCAGGACTAGATACGGTCACTACGAGTACTTGGTGGTGCCGTTTGAGCGAATCGCGCCACCGTGTTTATGGATTCCATGAACAGGTTTTTCCATTCGTTCTTGGATCAGTTTGTTGTAGTGTTCATCGACGACATACTGATCTCCTCGAGGAACCGGGAAGAGCACGAAGAACACTTATGTCGAGTCTTGCAGATATTACGAGATAAGCAACTCTATGCCAACCTCGTCGAAGTGTGAATTTTGGCTTGAAGAGGTGAATTTTCTTGGTCACGTGATTTCCAAAGAAGGGATAGTGTGGATCCAACTAAGATTGAAGTCAGTTAGCGTGGGAACACCGAAGACTGCTACGAGATCGAGTTTTGTCGGCTTAGCAGATATTACCAAAGATTCATTGAAGGTTTCTCAAGATTGTCGCGCTCTTACACGACTAACGAGGAAGGATCAACCTTTTGCCTGGACCGAGGAGTGTGAAGCCGCCAAAGATCAAGGAGCTTTTGACGACGGCAGCGCTGTCGATTTTGCCTCAACCTCAAGAGCCTTACGAGGTGTATTGTGATGCGTCACACCAGGGATTGGGATGCGTCTTTGATGCAACATCGGAAGGTGGTCGCGTATGCTTCAAGACAGCTTAAGATTCACTAGAGGAACTACCCTACTCACGACTTGAGCCGGGCGGCAGAGTTTTTGCGCTGAAGATATGGAGACACTACCTTTATGGGAGCACTCTTACTGTTTTCAGCGATCACAAGAGCTTGAAGTACCGCTCGACCGTAAAGAGCTCAACATGCGTCGGCGAAGATGGGCCGTAATTTCTCAAGGACTACGACTTTACGTTGGAATACCATCCCGTAAGGCTAACGAGTAGCGTGATGCGCTGAGCAGAAGAGCGCTTAACCTCGGCGATGATGATCAAGGAGTTGGAGATGCTCGAGAAGTTCCGAGACTTGAAGTTGAGTGTCGAAGTTTCACCGGAAGCCGAGATTTGGTATGCTTACCATCTCTAATGATTGTTGGACGAGATCCGAGACCGGCAAGTTCATGACGAGCTCGCAAGAGAAGATTCATTGATAGCGCAAGGGAAGGCGAATTTCACGCGTCGAGCGGACGACATCTTGAGGTGCAATGGCCGAGTGTGCGTACCTAACGATCCGAGCCGAGGAAGTTGATTCTCGACGGCGCATAAGAGCAACTTTAGTATTCACCCAGGAGTTACGAAGATGTATCAAGACTTGAAGAAGCATTTTTGGTGGTCCTAATGAAGAAGCAAGTGGCCGAGCACGTAACCGTGTTTAACGTGTCGAAGCGAAGGTGGAGCACCAACGACCTGCGGGAATGCTACAATCGCTTGACGTGCCGGTTTGGAAATGGGATAGTATTTCCATGGATTTCGTTGTAGGTTTGCCGAAGACGCAGAAGAAGAATGATTCGATTTGGGTGATCGTCGACCGATTGACCAAATCTGCTCATTTCTTACCAGTGAGGTCGACATACAACGTGGAAAAGCTGACCGAGATCTACATCGCGGAGATAGTACGACTTCATGGAATACCCTCTTCGATCGTGTCGGACCGAGATCCGAAGTTCACGTCTCATTTTTGGAGGGAATTACAAGGAGCGATGGGAACCGAAGCTCGAGGCTTAGCTCGGCATATCATCCACGCATCGACGGCCGATCGAGAGAATGATCCAATCACTTGAAGATTTGTTGCGAGCGTGTACCTTAGATCACCGAGGAAGTTGGGACGACGTCTTACCATTGGTGGAGTTCACATACAATAACAGTTTCCATGCGAGTATTGGAATGGCACCTTTTGAAGCACTGTATGGACGGAAATGTCAGACGCCTCTTTGTTGGTACCAGGACGGCGAGCGTACTGTCGTAGGACCAGATATGATCCAGCAGACTACCGAGAAGATCCGTTTGATCAGAGATCGGATGCGAACATCTCAAAGTCAACAGAAGAGTTATGCAGACCAACGACGTCGACCACTAGAGTTTGAGGAAGGAGAACATGTATTTCTTAGAGTCACCCCCACTACTGGAGTTGGTCGAGCGATCAAATCCAAGAAACTTACCCCTAAATTTATTGGACCTTATCAGATTCTTCGTCGTATTGGTCCAGTGGCATATCAGATTGCCTTGCCACCATTCTTGTCGAACATCCACGACGTCTTCCACGTCTCACAATTGCGGAAGTATGTTTCCGACCCCTCTCATGTCATCGAACCGGATGTGATTCAACTGAAGGACGACCTATCTTTTGAAGCGTCACCAGCAAGGATCGTTGATCGGAAAGCCAAACAGCTGCGGAACAAAGAGATTCAACTTGTCAAAGTTGTGTGGGATCAGAAGACGGGAGATGCAACTTGGGAGCTGGAGGAGAAGATGAAGACTCAGTACCCTGAACTTTTCCGAGGTAAGAATCTTATTTGCAATTTCGAGGACGAAATTTTTTTTAGAGGGAGAGATTGTAACACCTGAGGACGAGATCGACCTCGTATTAGGACGTCGGATCGAGACCTCGACCAAGACCTTGTGTCGAGATCCCGTGCCAAGATCGCGTGCCGAGGTCATTTGCTGAGCTGAGGAGATCGCGTGTCGAGCTGATGAAGTCGCGTACCGAGCTGAGGAGGCCGCGTGCACGAACTCGTGTTAGAGCCTTGTGCGCTTGCACGAGCACCCTTGTCGACATCGTGTCGAGATGATAACTCGTATTCTTTCGAACGTTATTCAGCGTTATTATTATATTGTTTGTAATTATTACATTGTCGGCTTGCCGTTCTCGTCGCGTGTCTAGATCGTTGACCGACAGAGTAGAGGGTAATTATGAGAGAGGAACGATTAGACGGGTAGAATGATTGATGGGATTGGCATCTTATAGCTGAAGTTACGATTATACCCCTTTTCTCACCAGCTGTATACCACGACCGATTCCCTCAGATACTCATTTCTCTTCTCTTCTTTCTTTTTCCTTCCTTCTACTCTGAGTTCCTTGTTTTTCTCCAGAACTTCCATCGACGAAACCTTGAGTTCCATCGAGATTCTGTACAAATTTTCTTCATCAATCTTGTTCATCATCATCTTCTCGACATATCTCGCCTGCTCGACCATCACCATTGAGGTATGAAGAACAGATTTTTCTTTTCCTCTGTGCTACTGTTTAGCGCTACTTTTTCCTTCCATTTTTAGCCAGTTTTATACTTCCAAATCATGTCAAACTGATGGGTTTTCTTCTTCACGATATTACCTATCTTTCTAACCGATTAATTGGGCTTGTAAAACAAATTTTCTTCCTCTGTTTTTCTGCAATCGGCAGTGCCCAGAAACCCTTCATTTTTGGTTTGTTTCGATTTCTTGTTTTCGTTTGTTGCTTCTGGGTGTTGTTGTTGTCGATCTATCATTGTAGCATCAGATAGCCTTTTTCATGAACTTTTGACCAAAAACCCTAACTTTGTGTTAGAGGAAAAATATATTTCAGTTCTTGAGTTTTTATATTTTCTGGGATGTGGTTAAGCTTGGGAAGAGAGCTAAGTGTATTAGAACCCATAGATCGAACTGAGTTGTGTTTGTTTTAGGAAGTCTGATTCCCGAGATCGTGTGATTTCCGAATCGAGGTGTACGGGAAAGCGAATCCAAGGACGTGGAAGCAGCGGAATCCAGATCGAGAACTGTACGTGTCGAGGTCGATTGAGGACGGTACGTGTCGAAGTCGTTGTCGAGCTCGTTGAAGACAGCCGTGTCAAGGTCGTTGTCGAGCAGCATTAACTTGGAGTTCGGTAAGGGCGCTTCACATTAATACTTTCATAGTATGCTAGCGTAAGGGCAACTCTTAGACATTATTAAGACTTTACTTTTATTGTTATATTTATGTATGGACTCCTTGATTGGTGTCGAGATTGGGTTTTTGCATGTATTTGATATGTGATTGAATATATGTTGTGAATGGTGTATTCTTTGTCAGTGCGTTTCTTCATGCAGAATGTTTTATTGCTTAAATGTCGAATTGTGTTTTCTTCATGTTAAGCATGCTCTCTTTATTTGATATGTGATCAAGTAAGTTGTGTTACTCTTTGACATGCGCGAGCTAATCATCGAGTGAGAGAGCTAGGGAGTCGTATGACGCGTTTTTGAGCCGGACCCGGATAATCGAGGGTGCTAGGTCCCCTTTTTGTTTATGGTGGATTGGCTAGGCGTTGTAGCATTATCAGTTTGGGGATGGACCTGCTGATTAATGTATGGAATTCGGTTTGGGGATGGACCTACCGTTTACCTATTACGTCGGTTTGGGGATGGACCTGCTGACGATATTCCGGAATAAGAGTCGAGTCGAGTCTAGAGTGAGATGGTCGAGTCACGTGTGGTGATTGAGATACATTATTGTGTTGCTTATTTCTTTATGCCGTGCTTATCTTGTATTGTTGAGAAGTTGACCCTTTCCCGTGGTGCCTTCAATCCATGACGGTTACCCAGGCGAGGTCGAGGGCCCAGGGACTTCGACAGTAGATGATGCGGAGGAGGAGCTCGACGAGGACCCGAGTGACGACCTCTACTTGTCGTGATTGTTTATGTTTGTTGGATGTTTGTTTTTCTGATGACTGCATTTTGTTTTTCTTTGTGTTCGAGGTCGTGACCAGTTTGGGCGGTTATGTTTTGTTGCTCAGGTAGACTGGTGGTCTTACTTTTGGAGCAGCCCCACGTGGGAGTCTGTAGGAAGTACCCCAGTATGATTGCTCTTTTGAAGTCGTCATACTTTAGGTGTATTTTCTTTGTACATTTACTACTCTGTATTTGGTATACATTATTATTTCGAGTGATATATATATGTATGTTATGCATGTATGTTTTATTAGAATTTAAGTCTTGTGTCTTAGTTGCACCATGTTTCGAAAAGCTGTAATTACTCTGATGTGCACGAGCTGGTTTTATAAAAAAAAAAATAGACCGTACTTTTTAAAAGGCACAAGAGTTTCGTTTTAAAATACATCTCATAAAGGTTTAGTTGAGCTCGGTGTGTTGAGCTCGGTAACTCGAGCTCGGTATATTGAGCTCGGTAGCGGTCCGGAAACGGGTCGTTACACTTTGCTTTGGGGATATGATGTAGGCCACATGGGTGTTTGGTGGCCGAACCTCATAGAATTTGGGTTTGGGCATAACTCAACCCCAAAAGCTAGCTCATAGGGTGAGGGTTGCCCCTACTTATAATCACTATTGAGGCCATATCACTATCCAATGTGAGACTCTAACACACTTCTTCACGCCCAGGAATAGACATCTAGAGCGTGAAGTTTGCAGGACGGAACATCTGCGGGTGGCCCAACGGATCTCGATAGGCTCTGATACCATCTTAAAATTTGGGTTTGGACCTAACTCAACCCCAAAAGCTAGCTCATAGGGTGAGGGTTGCCCCCCACTTATAACCACTATTGAGGCCATATCACTATCCAATGTGGGACTCTAACAGAACCTGTATAAATTGTTGCGTGTTTCTCTTTGCTCTTTATCTCCTTCATTTTTCAGCAATTTATATTTCAGCTATTTATTTTATTGCTCTTTATTTTTCAGTCTTTTAAATTCAGCTATTTAATTTGAGCAATTTATTTCATTGTTATTTAAATTCTGCAATATTTATTTCAAGTTATTTATTTTTCCACAGTTAATTTGTTACAAGTTATATTCAAGCATTTTATTTGCAAAAGTTTTTAAAAAGCACCGCTCACACAATTCACCCCTCCTCTTGTGTTTGGAGTCACTTGGCAATATGACATTGTTTCTTTTTAACAAAAATGAATCATTTATTTGATTTTTTTCAGTTTTATTATTAATTGAACACTTCTTTGACAAAAATAAAATTCCATTTCAGAAAATTAGACATGCTACTTGAACTGATTTTTTCACACAAACTAATATGAATACATTATACATAGCATAACCCAAGCTTTTGTATTACTTGTTTTTTTTTCCAGTTAACCCTCAATTTAATCCAAACTAACACTCTTTCTCCTTTTTAGTCCATAAAATATATTGAAATAATAAGTAGTCCTCAAAATTTGTGAAATCCGTCAAATTAATCCCTAAAGTTTTATATATAATCTCTTATAGGGACTAATGGGATGGATTTCGGGAACTAATTTGACAGATTTTACAAACTTTAGGAACTATTTATTATTTTCATATACTTTAGGGACTAAATAATAGATAGGGTGTTAGTTCTGGCCTCAGGGACTAAATTCAGTGTTTACTCTTTTTTTCTTTTCTTTTCATGTTCACGTAAATATGTGTCACACTGGTGATGACCACTTTCACTACAAGAATTTTCGTCATTACCGACGGCCAAAAGCCGTCGGTAATTCTAAAAAACCGTCGGTAATTCGAGATTACCGACGGCCTACCGACGGCCTCGGGGTCGTCGGTATTTTCCTCCTTGGTAAAATTTACCGACGGCCAAAAAAACCGTCGGTAATTACCGACGGCTTGGCCGTCAGAAAGTCGTCACGTGACCGTCGGTAAAATCCACGAAAACAACCATTTTTGCTATTGTACTTTACCGACAGCTTAGCCGTCGATAATGTTACCGACGGCTAAGCCCACTGTAAACTATAAATTAAAATAAATAAAAAAACATAGATTTATAATGATTATCAAATTCTTTCAATGTGTTATCCATGCAATGCAAGGATGAGTTCAGCCTTCTCACTCCATCAAGAAATATGTAAAACTAAATAAAAACTAAAAGCTTTTGCAGATGGAATGAATCAGAGGCTAAGTACGGCGTCAAAGTCGAATAAATAATCATCGGAAGGACATTTAATAATCATCGGAAACATATGGATGCAATTGGAGAAGAAGAAGATATATATTAAGGGCAGCTAAGCCTTTACAGATTGGAGAAGAAGAAAAATGAAATTTGGTTAAATAAGTGTACCATGTTTCTGCCTGCGTGTGGCACCGTTAGAGGATCTCTATCGCTGCAGACCCATAACCACCGTCTTCTCTGCCCGTGCAAACCTCTGTCCAAAACAGAAACAGATCAAAAAGGGAGAAAGAAACAACATTTGGAAGTAATAGAATGAAAGAGAAAATAACAGAGGTTGGAGCTCCCATTTGATGCCTCTATAAAGATCCTAGGTAGTCCACTTTGGGTGCCACCCAGTCCATGAAGAATGTAAATGTCTCCAAAACTTAGTAGAATTCAATCATTACTTCTCAACTTGAATGAGATTGCTAAAGGTACTTGTAATTTATAAAGAACATTACAAATACGCATTTTAAAATCATGAAGTGAAAAGGACGAAGCACCTACTGTAAGTTTTTCAACATTATTAAGTACCTAAATGTAAAAGACACAATAGAAAACTTCTCAAGAGAAAACGTGCTCCATCAATCCCTCACATTTAAAATTAAATAATATATACAACAACTCTTAATTCAATAATATGACAGCACCAAAACCAAAGTAAGAGAACTCCCAAAATTTGGCACAAATGACATCAACCATATCAGTGATCATATATCAACTGAGACTAAAA